>JBBDGP010000374.1:8995000-9595000 GCA_037952835.1 Lithobates septentrionalis
CGTGCCAATGATGTCAGGTTTTGTGTTGTGTAAAGTGTACAGATGCCTCAATCAGTATGTAAAAAGGTACTCAGTGATCCTGATCTATTATATAATTAAATTTAGAGACTCTGATGACATGTGACATAGTACACGACACTCTGAGCATTCTTTAAGCATGCCAGTTGCCAGGACATAGCAATGAGTGTATGACTTATCATTTATAAATAGGGTTCATTTAGGAAAATAAGTGAAATAATAGGCTCCATTCACACATAGGTGATATGAATCGCAGGCGAAATCCCCGCAAAAATGTGAGACGGGTTTGCAATGCAATTATTTGTCAATGGTACCCTAAACACGGTGCAATTTTTCAGCGATTGTCAGGTGACATATCTCAAGCTTAATCGCGCAAACAAAATCACGCAAAGTTTCGGAACTCCTTTTGGGTGTTGCGCGTTTCGTGATTATGCAGCGATTTCGCACACAACAATCGCGGCAAAACCGCACCAAGTTTAAGGTGGCATTGAGAAATAATGCCATCGTCGATTTCTACTTAATGGGTTCGTTTTCCTTACCAAAAAAACACCTATGCAGATAAGGGACATCTGTAGATAAAAACAAAATGTGCGGCTTTGAGCAAAGTTGAATAATGCTCTTGCTATAGGTGTAGGCCCATTATGTACCTCCTGAAGCCTGATTGGAATACTCCCAGCACATTTCTAGTACATCGCTAAGAGAAGTCGAGTGTTACTGCTCACTTTCACAATCACAGGAGTGAGCTCTTTCTTTGATTCAAGCATGCTCACATGCACATTCTGTCCCCTGATGCAATAAGCTCTGAGTTCATTATTTGTGAGCTCACTCCTGTAATGGTGAAGGTGAGCAGTTATGACTATGCGTCTCTTGGTAACATCTTAGAAATATTCCACTTAGGCTTCATGAGGCATGTAAATGGCTTATACCCATAGCAAGGGCATTATTCAACTTTGATCAAAGCTGCACAATTTGTTTTCATTTACAGAAGTCCCTTATTTGCATAGGCAGTTTATGTTAAAGGTGAACTAATCCTTTAATTCATGTTGCAGAGACATGAACAGCAAAGGAGGGAAAATGTGACCAATAGGCACATAGACAGTGATAAATGCTGACTGTTTTTTTAAATGTTTCTCTATTTTGTCTATTTATAAACGGTATGGAAAATGAAGCCATTCGATGGTTTAATTTTTAGGGTTGCACTGATACCACTTTTTTAAGACCGAGTACTGATACTTTTTTCAAGTACGCGCCGATACCGATTACAGATACTTATTTTTAATGGCATGTGACAGTGGCACTAATATGCAGCACTGATGGACACTGATAAGTGGCACTGATGAGGTGTGGATTGTGTCAGTAGTTTTTTATTTTTGTTTTATTTATTTTTTACAATTTTATTTTTTTTTAATTTTGTTTTTTATTATATTTTACAATTTATATATATATTTTTATTATTATTTTTTTTTTACAATTTTACTTTTAAATATTTATTTATTGCAATGTTTCCTTTTTTTCTTTTAACCGTGTTGGGGGGGGGGGGGCTTTGGTGAGATATCAGGGGTCTAAAAAGACCCCTGACCTCTCCCCTTTGAGACAGAGAAAGGGGCTGAGGACAGAGATTCCCCAGACCCTTTCACTGCAGCCTCAGCTGCACTGAAGATAAATGGATAGGAGACAGAGGCTCCTGTCCATTCGTAAACTGAAGCATCGTAAACACAGGTTACAATGCACAGTTATGAATGAACAGTCAGCGATCACTGTCCATTCGGAAAAGGAAGGAGCCAGTAAATGACATATATACCGGCTCCTTCTCCGCTCTCCATCCTGACAGATCTGGGACAGGGGAGGGCGGAAGAGCACAGAGGGGGACCACAGGAGGACACAGGGGAACCCGGAGGAGCAAAGGGAGAAGCGCACAGAAGAGAACACGGGGGGCACCAGAGGAGCACAGGGAGGAGGACACAGGGGGACCAGACTGGAGCACATGGAGAACACAGAGGAGGACATGGAGGGGGACTGGAGGAGGATACAGGGGACAGTCATGGATTATCAGTGTGACGGGGGGGGGGGGGGGGAGTTAGAAGCACTGATCTCCATGTGTGGCTTTCAATAAAGCAGCTAAAAGCTGCAGGGGGGGGGGGGAGAGGCTGTCAGATGCTTTAATGAAATCTATACAGGGAGATCGGTGATTGTAAACCCCCCCCATCGTCACTCCGATCATCCCTGACTGCCCAGGTATCGTGTCAAGCATCTGAGCAATTTCAGGAGTACAAGTACTCAATATCGGTGCAACCCTATAACATTTTTATGTGAAATGTGTACTTTAGAATGCTTCCAGACATTCTTTCCAGACATAAATGCCAATATTTTAAGAAAATGTACAGGGTTCTTTACCTTTTAAGTAGGTATAAACCCAATCACTAAAATCTAACATAAGCTCTAGCATGTTAACATAGTATTTTTTTTTTAATGGTATTTTTCATACATAGAAGAAAATGCATAATATTGTAATGTAATAGTCATCTTAAGTAATATAAATCTGCAACTTTAATTTTTAAAATATATATGGCGATCCTTTGTTGTCAGAATGTGGTACATTGCATCCCGGGGGAGGCTTAAGCCTCGTACACACGATTAAATTTTTGGATGAACGTTCGTCTGTTTTTTGTTGCATGCTAGTCTCACATCGAAAGTGAAGAGGTTACTTACCATGCGAAAATTCTCATACGACAGAAACCAACTGATGTAAGTGACGTAATGTGCTGATTAGTTTTGTATGTATTCTTTAATTTCTGAGCATGCGTAGTCTTGCTCTTACAATGTTTTTCGGACGAAAACCGTACTAATTAAATGAAAATCGCATGTTGTGTTCACAGCCGACAAAAATTTTAGAGTCTGCACTTCCAGTTTTTGTTATACGAAAAATCAGAATAGGCTGTCGAAAGCACCATACTACTCCAAAAATTGGCAGATCATTTGTTGGATGAAATTTTACTTTCGATTTTCATATCATGTGTATGAGCCTTTACTGGGTTAAATGCTCAATGATGTCATGCCTTGCTGTTTTCTTTTTATGATGAAGTCATTATCATTTTAATAGGAGCTGCATTGTCTAATGGTACTGATGCACTATGCTGTTGTTTGTTGTTTCTTTTTTGTAATTTTCTATGGAAATTAAATAAAAAAAAAAAAAAAAAATTATACATACATATATATATATATATATATATATATATATATATATATATATATATATATATATATAGCGATCCTGCCACAAAGATCATCCTTCAGGCACTTCCTGTTATAGGGTGAAAATGTTCCCTACCTGTATCTAGGTTTTGCTCCTGTGTTATCACCATGTCATATGGACTTCTAATGGAGACTACAAATGACAAATACACAGGTATGTCAAAACTGTTTTGTTTATGCCATCTATCCAAAATTATGACTAACTGAAAACTAATTATTTGTCATACATTATAAACATGAGAACTGGGAACACAGTCACAAATACAAAATATAGCTTTTAATAATGTGTATGAAAATTTTAGCATGAAGTCATAAACATACACATAAAATACTCTGGGGGCCCAGTAATATATTAAAACATTTAGAAATCAATAGCAATATATAAAAAAATCCTTTTGTTACACTTCTTTTTAGCAATAAAGTGATACTAAAGTCTTGTTTTTTTTTGTTTAAAAATAACAAACATGTCATACTTACCTGCTCTGTGCAGTGGTTTTGCACAGAGCAGCCCAGATCCCATCTTCTCCGGTCCCTTGCCGGCACTACTGGCCCCTCCCTACTGGCCCCAATGGCACCCGCTGTGTGTCTCAGCCAATCAGAAGGGAGAGGCCTGGACAGCCGAGTCTCTCGTGCAACATCGCTGGATAGAGATGGAACTCAGGTAAGTATTAGGGGGGCTGAGGGGAGCTGCTGCACACAGAAGGTTTTTTATCCTAATGCATAGAATGCATTTAGATAAAAAAAACTGCTGCTTTTACAGCCACTTTAAATTACACATGGGACATATGAGAGTCTACTATATTATAGACAATATAGTCCATAAATCAGAGCCACACTCTTTAATAAAATAAATCACCAAGAAGGGTCCTCATTACCCCACACTCTGCACCCCCTGCATCCCCCATTACTCTACATTCTGTACTAATATTACTTAACACTGTCCACTTCCTATATCCCCCGCATCCCCTGTTGCTCCATATTCTGCTCTCCCCATTACATCATATTCTGAACCACTGCTACCCCCCATTACCCTACACTCTGCATCCTTCACCCCACATTACTTCACATTCTGCACCCCTGCATCTTTATTACATATTACTCTGCATTACTGCATCTACTAATACACTGAACTTTCTCCCCCATTGCATCCCCTGATACACCATGCTCCCTGTCTCTCATATCTGACCTCTTTCCATCTCCAGGAATTGAAGTGAAGCATCACCTGGAGAGGGTGCGCCCACTGGCCCTGGGCTCCTTTTGTAACAGTTCTCATGGCGGGCACCCTCTGCATGGCTCACAGCTAATCTTGGCACATGTTATGCAGAGTAAATTGATACCCAACATGTCACGCTTCAAAATTGCACCCGCTCGTGGAATGGCGACAAACTTTTACCCTTAAAAATCTCCATAGGCGACATTTAAAACATTCAAACGGTTGCATGTTTTGTGTTACAGAGGAGGTCTAGGGCTAGAATTATTGCTCTCGCTCTACCGATCGTGGCGATACCTCACATGTGTGGTTTGAACACTGTTTTCATATGCAGGTGCTACTCACATATGCGTTCGCTTCTGCACGCGAGCTCGGCGGGACGGGGCGCGTTTTAATTTTTTTTTTCTTATTTATTTTACCTTTTACTTTTTATTTTTACACTTTTAAAAAAAAAAATGTCACTTTTATTCCTATTACATGGAATGTAAACATCCCTTAATAGAAAAAAAGCATGACAGGACCTCTTAAATATGAGATCTGGGGTCAAAAAGACCTCAGATCTCATATTTACACTAAAATGCAATAAAAAAAATAAATAAAAATTTTGTCATTTAAAAAAATAAAATAAATAAATTGGCCCTTTAAGAGCTATGGGCAGAAGTGACGTTTTGACGTTGCTTCCGCCCTGCAGTGTCATGGAGACAGGTGGGGGCGATCTTCCCCTCACTCTTCTCCATGTCAGCCCAGGGGACAGATGCGATCGCCTCTGCCACTGCTGACGGTTCCGGTAAACGCTGGATGGCACCAGATCGCGGCGGGAGGGGGGCCCCTCTCCCACCGGCCATAAAAGTGATCTTGCAGTGAATCCGCCGCAGAGACCGCTTTTATCTTGTACCAGACCACCGGCCGAACATGGGGATATCGGGGTTATAGCAGCTAGTTGCTGCCATAACGACGATATTCGTCCCCAAAGTAGACGTACATCGGCGTGCGGTGGTCCGGAAGTGGTTAATATAGCTTTCGCTTTTCATTTTGTTTATTGACATACATACAGATGATAGCTTATCACCCGAAAGCCAGAAATGGCCAAAAAGAACTCCAATCCTTTGACATGGACATAATCTCCAGGAGCACACCCTGCAGCTCCACTCCTAAAATCCCTTTGCAGTCGTAGATGTCGAGTGTAGGCGTCCCATATACTCTTCCACTTGCCTTTCAGACGTTTTAACTGTTAAGAAAACAAATTAAAGTGTATATATTTATTTCTTTGTAGGTACCTAGCAACCGGACAATCATTAGCAAGTCTAGACTATGCCTTTCGTGTTGGAAAATCTACAGCCAGTTACATAGTCTGTGACACTTGCTGTGCTATTTGGGATGTGTTGAAGGAAATTGTGTTTCAAAAACCTACTACAGAAGAATGGTCACAGATCTCTGAAGTTTTCTGGCAACGCTGCAACTTCCCCAATTACGTTGGAGCGATTGATGGAAAGCATATTAGAATCATAAAGCCCATAGGCAGTGGAAGCCAGTATTTTAACTACAAGAAATATTTTTTTTTTGTTTTAACCACTTCACTACCCGCCTATAGTCATATGACGTCCTGGGATGGGATCTCCCATCCTGTGTGGATGTCATATGACGTCCTGGGATTCCCGGCCGTCTAGGGGGCGCGCGCGCGCCGCGCTGCTCGGGACCCGGTGTGTGTGCCCGGCGGCCGCGATGTCCGCCGGGCACCTGCGATTGCCCATTATCCGGGCCGGACCGTGGATCTGTGTGTGTAAACACACAGATCCACAGCCTGTCAGCTCTGAGGGGAGCGATCTGTGTTCCCAGAACGGAGGAACACTGATCGGTCTCCTCCCCTTGAGCGTCCCCTCCCCCTTCAGTTAGAATCATTCCCTAGGAAACATATTAACCCCTCCCCGCCCCCTAGTGGTTAACCCCTTCACTGCCTGTCACATTTACACAGTAATCAATGCAATTTTATAGCATTGATCGCTGTATAAATGTGAATGGTCCCAAAAATGTGTCAAAAGTGTCCGATGTGTTCACCATAATGTCGCAGTCACGAAAAAAATCGCGATCGCCGCTAAAAAAATAAATACATTTTTTTTTTAAAATGCCATAAATCTATCCCGTATTTTGTAGACGCTATAACTTTTGCGCAAACCAATCAATATACGCTTATTGCGATTTTTTTTTACCAAAAATATGTAGAAGAATACGTATCGGCCGAAACTGAGGAAAAAATTTGTTTTTTTAAAAAAAAATTGGGATATTTATTATAGCAAAAAGTAAAAAATATTGTGTTTTTTTCAAAATTGTCGCTCTTCTTTTGTTTATAGCGCAAAAAATAAAAACCGCAGAGGCGATCAAATACCACCAAAAGAAAGCTCTATTTGTGGGGAAAAAAGGACGTCAATTTTTTTTGAGTACAACGTCGCACGACCGCGCAATTGACGTTTAAAGTGCGACAGCACTGAAAACTAGAAATTGGCCTGGGAAGGAAAGGGGTGAAATTGCCCTGTATTGAACCGGTTAATGACAGTGGCTGATGCTAATTATTGCTTCCGTTATATAGACATTGGGTCGTATGGCAGCAGCGCTGACTCTAGTATTTTTGGGCATTCTTCTTTTGGACACATGCTGTGTACCATTAATCTGGACCTTCCAGAAAACAGTCCACTCCCTGGCACAAATGGCCCTCCCCTACCCAGTGTTTTTGTAGGGGATGAGGCCTTTGCTCTGGGTGAGCATCTTCTATAGCCCTATTCGGGCCACAATCTAACTGTACAGAAGAGTGTGTTCAATCATCGGCCAACAAGAGCACGTAGAGTTGTCGAATGTGCATTTGGCATTTTAGCAAACAAATGGCGCACTCCCATCGTCTTGAACATGCAAAATGCGGTCTGTGCTGTTAAAGCTGCATATGCCTTGCATAACTTTGTAAGGCAGCGGGATGGATTTTAGTTTGAGGACTCATTACTTCAGAACATGGAAAGAGCTCATTGGACTGGTGTTCGTAGAAGCAGACAAGGTACACATGTCAGGGATCAATTTACGTCCTACTTTTGGTCTCCAGCAGGACAGGTCCCATGGCAGCTTGAGGCAATTGAATAATTTGAAATCTTTATTAACCACTTGCTGACCAGCCGCCGCAGTTGTACTGCGGCAGAATGGCACGGCGGTGGGCAAAACGGTGTTCTGTTACGTTGCTTCGCCCTGTGGCCACTAGGGGCGTGCGCGCCCGCTGCTCACCCCCCGAGCCGCGATCGCTGCTGACACACAGAGAACCGGGATCTGTGTGTGTGTAAACATAGTTTTCGGTTCTCTGAGGGGAGAAGAGACAGATCGTCTGTTCATACAGAGTATGAACAGTGATCTGTCATCTCCCCTACACAGTTCCCTCCCCCTTCAGTTAGAATACACACTAGGGAACACAATTAACCCCTTGATCGCCCCCTAGTGTTAACCCCTTTCCTACCAGTGACATTTTTACAGTAATCAATTTTTATAGCACTGATCGCTGTATAAACCTGATTTTTTTTTTACCAAAAATATGTAGAAGAATATATAACGGCCTAAACTGAAGAAAAAAATATTTTTTTATATATTTTTGGGGGATAATTATTATAGCAAAAAGTATAAAATAATGCATTTTTTTCAAAATCTACGTTTATAGTTTATAGCGCAAAAAATAAAAACTGCAGAGCTGATCAAATACCACCAAAGAAAGCTCTATTTGTAGGAAAAATAATGACGTCCATTTTGTTTGGGTCCAATGTTGCACGACCGCGCAATTGTCAGTTAAAGTGGCGCAGTGTCGAATCGCAAAAAGTAATCTGGTCAAGAAGGAGGTAAAATCTTCCGGGGCTGAAGCGGTTTAAGAGTAAAGTTTTACCCTGTACCTGTTTGTTAATATAACTATATACTAAGCTGTACTGAATAATAAAAAAAATGCTTTATTAATAAGAAGTCTCGTATTTTTTTAAATATATTTATTTCTATTTATTTAATTCAGGTACTTATATAGTGCCGTCAATTTTCGCAGCGCTTTACATATACATTGTACATTCATCCTGGCCCCTCCCTCCTATGGAGTGCCCCCACAGCCAGCAGCTTGCTATAGGGGCACCATAATGAGCACATGAGCAATGCCTAGGAATATGAGCATAAACTTCACCTGCTTTTCTGGTGCTGAGCAAATTACTGTGTTCAAAAATAACAGATTCCTAGCACCAGTAAAAAATGTGAGATTATACTCATATTCCTATGCATTGCTTAGATGCTTATACTTATATGGAAACAAAGGTGTATAATACAGGCCTATAATACACCGCTCAGCGCCACAAAAAACAACCACTATTCAAAGGTAGTCAGCATAGGCAATGACATAATAAAAGTACACAAAACCTCCCAAAAGCACCCAAGGAGACTGAGCTGCTGTTTAAAACAATAAAATACACACAATAGAATATAAAACGTATGAACAGTAAATGTGATAGTCATATACTAAAAAACAGCGCTAATGTTGAGCAAAAACGTATAAATAATGTGTGGCCAACTTCACGCAGAAAAGTCCTTAGGAACAGTGAAGCAAGAGCAGTGGTTCAGAGAGTGTTCAAAGTAGATCCTATAGAGTGTCACAGCGTGCACCTTCCACCGATCAATCCAATTCCATATAAAAAAGCCTCAGAGGGAAGAAAGTCTCTGAGCCAAACTGGTATCAACACTTTTCCAGGGTATAAGTAAATGGTAGGGCTCCAAGAAGGATCATAAACAAAAGAAAAGCGCACATAGCATAATCCCGTTTATTGTTAATAAAAACCCATCACATCACACATCCCCCATCAATATATATACGTACTAGACAAAAGCAATCATAGAGCATATAGAGTGAAATCACTGTGCACTGCACCGTAGGGACATCCGGTAGTTCCGTCTAGGCAATCAAGGAGTGATGAAAACCACTTCCTCGTTCCGGGTCCAGCAGCGGTGGAGTGCACACGTCACTTCTGGCGTTGTGTAGGTCACGCACTGACGCGTTTCGTCATATCCTGACTTCAACAGAGGCCCTCTGTTGAATCGTAGAGGTAGGTGTGCTGCTTTACCATTTGGATAAAACTTCAGGCATTTGGCTTCTGCCATTTTGGAGTGGAGATGTGAACCATCTCCATAGAGAATAATTGATTTTTTCCCCTCCAGCATTTTGTAGCTTCAGGCTTCAAGCTACAAAACGCTCAGGTGTGAATGGGGCCTTAAAGTGGTTGTTAAGCCACTGTCATGACTTTGTATAATCCTGTTTGTATTCTAAGCCTGTGTCCCCCTGTGTGTGTGATTTATTACAAAAATGCTGTATATACCTGTCAGGAAAGGATCCATCCGCTGGTAAGATATATAGTTTGGCATGCAGTACTGGGTTCCACCAGCAGATGTCTACTGGCAGTGTTGAACTGTCAGGAGAATATTTCCCTGCTGGTGTCATTTCATCTTTTGGCCGCAGTACTGATGTCCACCAGCGGATGGATCCTGGCAGTATGGAGCAGACAACACTCCCTGCGCTCAGGTGTGACTTGAAGTCAATCATAGTCAGTCCTATAAATACCCGGCAAGCCCTCATATGCTTGCCTTGGTCTTTCTCTCCTTGAGCCCTGACCTTGTTCGCCTGTTACCCGATCCTGAACCTGCATCTGACCTTGTGCCCGAGCTTATCCTGACCCGATCCCTTCTGTGTTCCTTTACCCTTCAGCCCAATCCATCCCCTCTCTGTCCTGTTGGTTCCCTATCCCTCATTTACTGATCTTCCTGTGTATGACCTTGGCTTGGCTAACGTTTATGCTTCTGGTATATCCCTTGTCCTGCTGACCTGCCGTGTATGACCCTGGCCTGGCGTACATCTGTGATTCCGGTATTGCCCCTTACTGTAGATATTGTTGTTTGTAGTGGGTTTGTTGTGTTGGTGTTGCACTGTTTGTATTTCCTGAATTATCACCTATTTTAATAAATATTACTATTCACTTACATGTGTTTTGGGTTATCTCTGTGCAGTCCACACAGTCTGGTCTACTAGTCTCCTGACAATACCTGATTTTAGTGCGCCGCTCAGCACTCACGTGACTGCCCGCCTCCCCCCTCTCCCAATCTGACAGCTAGAGCGGGGGGGGGGGGGCAAAAATCCCCCACTGACGTCACTGGGGAGGAGAGGAGGAGAGAGGAGAAAGCCAGCTGGTCACTTGAGCGCCGAGCAGCACACTGAAATCAGGTATATACAGCATAAAACAGTATAAACATTACCAGTTATTTCAGCAGCAGGGGGGTGGGGTTACGGACACTTTCACTAGCTGGCAGGGACGGGGGGGGAGAGAGAGAGAGAGAGAGAGAGAGAGAGAGAGAGAGATGCACTAACTCAGGGTCTCCTCTGGGGGTGTGATACACAGTCAAAAGTTATTTTGACTTTGTTTTCAATCGTTTTTTATTAGTTTTATAAACAAATTATACAAATAAAAAATACATTCACATATTTTACTACAAAAACTGTACATGATATCTGTATCCCTGACAAAGGACTAAAATTTATATTCTTTAAGTCTCTTCCTCTTCTATATCTTTTCTCTTGTTTTTTACAAAGGATCATATTATTATCTTCTATTCCATTCATCCATCTACATTAACTCAAAATACCATATAAAGAAAAAAAAAACACATTTCTCTTAATCAATCCCTTCCCCCTTTTCTTTTTTATATCTATCTCTCTTCTCTCTAAGGTGGTATATTCCTTATGGTAAATATTGCACCATATGTGTTGAGGACTGAAACTCCTTCCATTGTTGCCAGCCATATTGTTGGTCTTTGATTTCTTGTGATCTTTTTTCTACTTATTTGTTCCTCCATATATTGTATTTCATTCAGTTCAAAAACCCATTCCTCTATTGTAGGACTTTTTGTTTTTCGCCATTTTCAAGCAATTATTGTTCTGGTGGCTGTTGCCATATGGTAAAGGATATCTGTTTTTATTTATTTTATTGATCCTGTTATTATAGATAATATTGCAATATTTACATTTGGTTGTATTTTCGTACCTGACATCTTCTGGTATATTTCAAATATCCTATACCAGATATCCCTCACCATATGACACGCATACCAGTTATGTATCATCGTTCCCCTTTCTTTAGGACATCTCCAACAAGTCTCTGTGTTTTTTTTAATTTATTCTATTTAGGGCCACTGGATTCCAATACCATCTCATAATTTTATAATTTATTTCTTGATGTTTAACTGCTACTGATGTTTTATGTATTACTGAAAATGCTTTATCCCATTCCAATACTGGAATTGGATTCTCTATTTCATTCTCCCAATTTCTCATACATGCTAATTTATTAAGAGGTCCAGAGGGAAGCAGCAATTTGTATATAGTAGACAGCTTTTGAATAAGTTTTTGCTCCTCTACTAACAATTGTTCGAAACTAGTTAATGATCTATTATTTAGATATGGTTGTGTCTTTGATTCTAAATAGGTGTTTAGTTGGTGATATTGTATCCATTTATTTTTGTGTTCAGGTCCCATATCGGACAGTTGTGAAAGTCTACCATCTACTAGGGTCTGGACTATTCTCGTATTTTCCGTTTTGTTCCATTTAATAAATTTAGTGGCCCCCATTGTTATGACTTTGTAAAGCTGATGGCCCTACTCTTTCCGCATAGCCCTCTAATAGTTTAGGAATTTATATTGTAAGAAGTCTTTCTTTGTTCCATTGGTTAGTAAGGCTCTACTTTAATAAAAACTTACACACTTTCTCAATACATAAAATGCTTTTTTAAATAAATGAATGGTGTATTTTAGTGAGCACATTTTAATTCAGAATACTTTATTAATCCCGAAGTGAAACGATTACGACACAGCCACACTCAACAAAGACAACACAAGATTACAACAATGAACAGAACAAGACACAATGGGGTTGATTTACTAAAGGGAAATCCACTTTGCACTATAAGTGCACTTGGAAGTGCAATTGCTGTAGATCTGAGGGGGACATGCAAGGAAAATAACAGCATTTTTGCTTGCACATGATTGGATGATAGAAATCAGCAGAGCTTCCCCTCATTTCAGATCTTCCCCTCAGATCTACACTGATTGCACTTCCAAGTGCACTTGTAGTGCAAACTGGATTTGCCTTTAGTATATCAACCCCAATGACACAACAAAATTACCAATAACAGCAATTAGCACCAAATAAAATAAATTAAAACTATACTCTAATAAACCCTCCATACTATTAAAATTCAACATAGAATAAACAGCACAGGTTAAAACATAACAGAAAATCAAACTACCAAAATGCAAATAATACACCAATATCTCTAGCATTACTCCAAATAATAATTAACACAATACCAACATACTATAAAAACTACTTTCAAATCCTGATCATAAACAGATTTAAATCTTTAACCACTTCAGGCCCGGAAGAATTTACCCCCTTCCTGACCAGTGCGTTTTTTGTGATTCGGCACTGCTTCGCTTTAACTGACAATTGCGCGGTCGTGCGACGTGGCTCCCAGTCAAAATTGACATCCTTTTTTTTCCCCCACAAATAGAGCTTTCTTTTGGTGGTATTTGATCACCTCTGCGGTTTTTATTTTTTGCGCTATAAACAAAAAAATAGCGACCATTTTGAAAAAAACGCATTATTTTTTACTTTTTGCTATAATAAATATCCCCAAAAAATATTGAAAAAAACATTTTTTTTCCTCAGTTTAGGCCGATACATATTCTTCTACATATTTTTGGTAAAAAAAATTGCAATAAGCATTTATTGATTGGTTTGTGCAAAAGTTATAGCGTCTACAAAATAGGGGATAGTTTTATGGCATTTTTATTATTTTTTTTTTTTACTAGTAATGGTGGTGATCAGCAATTTTTATCGTGAATGCGACATTATGGCGGACACATCGGACATTTTTGACACATTTTTGGGACCATTGTCATTTATACAGCAATCAGTGCTATACAAATGCACTGATTCCTGTGTAAATGACACCGGCAGTGAAGGGGTTAAGGACTAGGGGGTGGTGTAAGTGTTAATTATGTCCTGGGGAGTGTTTCTAACTGTGGGGGGGCATGGCTACATGTGACACGTCACTGATCTCTGCTCCCGATCACAGGGAGCAGAGATCAGTGACACTGTCACTAGGCAGAACGGGAAGATGCTTGATTACATTAGCATCTCCCCGTTCTTCCTCTCCGTGAGGCGATCGCGGGTATCCCCGCAGCGATCAAGTCCGCGGGACCTGACTCATGGAGCGCCCGGCGCGCACGCAATTGCACGGCGGCAAATTTAAAGGGACGTACGGGTATGCCCATTTGCCCAGCTGTGCCATTCTGACGACGTACATCGGTGTGCGCCGATCGGGAACCGGTTAAATCTTCACCTCCAGCCCTCACAGTGAAGAATTATATGACTTAATGGCCACAGGCATAAATGATTTCCTGTGTCGCATCGTGGGTTTAACAGTCTATCACACATGGTACTCTGCGGACTGACCAACGTATTGTGGAGTGGGTGGAAGGAGTTGTCCAAGATTGAACTTACCTTGAACCACATTTTCTTCTCCAACACTATTGTTAAAGACTCCAACTTCAATCTAACAATATCACCGGCCTTGTAAATCAGTTTGTTGAGTCTGTTGGTGTTGGCCACCCTAAGCCTGCTTCCCCAGCATGCCACCACATACATGAGAGAGCTGGCCACCACAAACTCATAAAACATCTTCAGCATTGTCGAGCAGACGTTAAAATACCTCAGTCTCCTAAAAGAAAATTGAGGCGGCTCTGGCCCTTCCTATAGAGCATCTCAGTGTTATTGCTCCAGTCCAGCTTATTATCTATGTGCACCCCCAGATACTTGTAACTCTCTACTACATCCACATTCACTCCTCGGATGGAGATGGAGGTCACTGGTGCCTTTCTCCTTCTCAAATCATCAACCAGCTCCTTTGTCTTTGTCACATTTAGATGCAGATGATTATCCTCACACCATGTGACAAAGTTCTCCAAAACAGTCTTATACTCTGTCTCTTCCTCATCCTGATATATCCCACTACCACAGAGTTAATTCATCATAGTAGTGTTTATTGTCATGTGACCGACATTTTTAAATTACTGTTCTGCCATATTTTGTTATTGCACTATATATAGACATATGTAGACTAGCCAATATAGTGATCCTTGTACTTGACTTAGCCTTATTGAACATCTCTGCTTAAAGCAACACCATCATTAAGAAAAAATGTTGTCTTGTGCATGGGAAAAACCCAATCCTGTGCAAGGGAAATGTAAAAAAAAAATAGCATCTTTGCTGCCATGCAAATGGAATGTTGAAACAAACACAGCTTCCTCTTTTTTTCCACTAAGCTTTGCTCAGCAAACAGTTGTTATGTAGTAAAACAACAACTTAGATATACATTGTGGGAAAGAACAGTAAAGCAAAATTATTGTGTTGCACTGCAAAGAGGGAAGTAGTTATTTTGTAGAGGGCAAACAAGACCTGCACAATGCATATATAGTTTAAAATGACAATGCATACAGTGGCTTGCGAAAGTATTCGGCCCCCTTGAACTTTTCAACCTTTTGCCACATTTCAGGCTTCAAACATAAAGATATAAAATTTTTATTTTTTGTGAAGAATCACCAACAAGTGGGACACAATTGTGAAGTGGAACGAAATCTTTTGGATTTTTGAAACTTTTTTAACTAATAAAAAAATGAAAAGTGAGGCATGCAAAATTATTCGGCCCCCTTGCGTTAATACTTTGTAGAGCCACCTTTTGCTGCGATTACAGCTGCAAGTCGCTTGGGGTATGTCTCTATCAGTTTTGCACATCGAGAGACTGAAATTCTTGCCCATTCTTCCTTGCAAAACAGCTCGAGCTCAGTGAGGTTGGATGGAGAGCGTTTGTGAACAGCAGTTTTCAGCTCTTTCCACAGATTCTCGATTGGATTCAGATCTGGACTTTGACTTGGCCATTCTAACACCTGGATACGTTTATTTGTGAACCATTCCTTTGTAGATTTTGCTGTATGTTTGGGATCATTGTCTTGTTGGAAGATAAATCTCCGTCCCAGTTTCAGGTCTTTTGCAGACTCCAACAGGTTTTCATCCAGAATGGTCCTGTATTTGGCTGCATCCATCTTCCCCTCAATTTTAACCATCTTCCCTGTCCCTGCTGAAGAAAAGCAGGCCCAAACCATGATGCTGCCACCACCATGTTTGACAGTGGGGATGGTGTGTTGAGTGTGATGAGCTGTGTTGCTTTTACGCCAAACATGTCGTTTTGCATTGTGGCCAAAAATTTCGATTTCAGTTTCATCGGACCAGAGCACCTTCTTCCACATGTTTGGTGTGTCTCCCAGGTGGCTTGTGGCAAACTTTAGACGAGACTTTTTATGGATATCTTTGAGAAATGGCTTTCTTCTTGCCACTCTTCCATAAAGGGCAGATTTGTGCAGTGTACGACTGATTGTTGTCCTATGGACAGACTCTCCCACCTCAGCTGTAGTTCTCTGCAGTTCATCCAGAGTGATCATGGGCCTCTTGGCTGCATCTCTGATCAGTCTTCTCCTTGTCTGAGCTGAAAGTTTAGAGGGACAGCCAGGTCTTGGTAGATTTGCAGTGGTCTGATACTCCTTCCATTTCAAAATGATCGCTTGCACAGTGCTCCTTGGGATGTTTAAAGCTTGGAAAATCTTTTTGTATCCAAATCCGGCTTTAAACTTCTCCACAACAGTATTACGGACCTGCCTGGTGTGTTCCTTGGTCTTCATGATGCTCTCTGCGCTTTCAACAGAACCCTGAGACTATCACAGAGCAGGTGCATTTATACAGAGACTTGATTACACACATGTGGATTCTATTTATCACCATCAGTCATTTAGGACAACATTGGATCATTCAGAGATCCTCGCTGAACTTCTGGAGTGAGTTTTCTGCACTGAAAGTAAAGGGGCCGAATAATTTTGCACGCACCACTTTTCAGTTTTTTAATTGCTAAAAAAGTTTAAAATATCCAATAGATTTCGTTCCACTTCACAATTGTGTCCCACTTGTTGGTGATTCTTCACAAAAAATTAAAATTTTATATCTTTATGTTTGAAGCCTGAAATGTGGCAAAAGGTTGAAAAGTTCAAGGGGGCCGAATACTTTCGCAAGCCACTGTATATATCTAAAGCAAACTTGCAAAGACTATACTTCTGCTTCAAAATCTAACTCCAGATAGAACTTTGATTTAAACAAAATTGGGCTAGAGAGGAAAAATGTTAGATAATCTGCCCTGTTTTATTGCTGTTTCTGACTTGATTGGGAAGATTTTCCCTAACTCACCAGGACAAGTATTAATTGTGGCATAGGGCACAGCCTGTACTGGTAAGTACAGATATTTTATTTTATTTATTTCAAGTACTTATATGTCGTCATCAATTTACACAGCACTTTTCATATACTGTATAGTATATAGTCACATCAGTCCTTTCCCTCAAGGTGCCTACAAACTAAAGTCCCTAATCAACATTCCTACATACACATAGTGGGGCCCATTTAGACAGGAGACAATTAACCTACCAGTATGTCTTTGGAAACCTTTGGGAACAAACCGGAGTACCCGGAGGAAACACATGCAGGCACAGGGAGAACATGCAATCTCCAAGCAGGTAGTGCCATGGTAGGGATTTGAGACGACGACCCTAATGCTGCTAGGCGAAAGTGCTAACCACTTAGCCACTATATTAAAGAAACTTAAAGGGGCTCAAAAATCGGTTTCTAAATATACTCTTTCAATGAAAAATAAAGACCAATAAGAGTTTACTAGTTCATGCATCTCCCTCTAATCTCAATGCAGCTCTATACACATTTAGGCATACAATCTGATCTGCCTGCACTGGGTTTTAGATAAGCATAGTGCATTTTTGGATAAGCACAATTTCTACTAGTAATAATATTCCAATGACTAATTTAAATGAACTCTAAACTAATTGTAACCTCCCGTGCAATGAGGTTACCAAAGAAAAAGCCAGTTCCCCATAATGCACAGATAAAAATGATATTGTGGGGCAAGAAGAGGCAATGCAGAGAGGTACCACAGACAACTCAAAGGTGGTGGTAGAATTCTCAGTAATAAGAATGCATTGTTTCAGCTAGGATAAAGGTCCTCTTTCAGTGTTTTTTTAGTGCTGTTTATGGAATGACTGTCTAAAAGCAGTATTAAACCCAAAAGCAAACATTTATTACCGTATATCACAGCTTGTCAATTCTTATATGTGATGTCTGCTTTCGTTTTCTATTTAGGCTTTCTCTCTTCTGTTTTCATCTGGCCAGTAAATATTTTGTTTTTCAAAGGAACAAGCTCTCTTCCAAATTTATCAATTACAGGGATGAGACAAACTATTTAGCACTGACGGGGGTGCTTACAACGATCAGCTTTTATTTATTCATGTAAAAAAAAAAACCTTTATCCCAAAAGGAAAAAACAATGTTGCTGTAACTGCTTATAAAGTGTGAGCTAGAGTTTGGTTTCAAATTGTTAGTATATCTAAATCTGCTTGTCCATCTAACACTCCCTCCCAGACTGACAATGCTGCTATCTGCTGTGCCCCCTGTGAGCCTTCATTCAGAGTGGGGGCACAGGAGGTGTTTTACTGTCCGGATCACCAGGTGAAAGTAAAGGGAAAAAAGCCTAAAAAAAGAAAACTAATGCAGTCACCACATCTAATGATTGGTAAGATGCAATATATTACATTTTTGGGTTTAATACTTCTTAACCTCCCTGGCGGTATGATTATTTCAGATTTTAGGTGCTGAAAGCGGTACAATTATTTTGCATGGAAATTTGGCGTTTTACATTGTAGGTCTGTAATTCTTAACAATAACGCACTTAAATCTGTCCAAACAAGAGTCTAGTAGATATCCCGGGTATGATAAAGTTTGAAACACAAAAACATAAATTATAATATAATAAATAAAAATAATAATTTAAAAAAATAAAAATAAATAGTAATAAAATAAATTTCCCCACGATTCACTATCGCTCAATTCTGCAAGTGTCCTAATTTACTATCGCTGTTTTCTAGCTGATCTAAAGCCACTTTTGACATAAAGGGACACTTTTTGGTTGCTATGGACAATCTCCAGTTTCCAGGCAGAAAGAACAGTATATATCACATAAAACTGCATGCAGGGCATGGGCCAGAGCACTGGGGACAAAAGGGATGTGAAATAATTTCATACAGTACTGTAATCTGTAAGATTACAGTACTGTATGTGTTATGATTTTTACTTTTTTTTAATTTGCCGCCAGGCTCCGCCCCCGTGCGTCGCGACGCTCGCAGGGAACGGAGCCTGGCAAGGAGAGGCTTCGGAGGAGACAGAGCCCACGGACACTGCAGGGAACATCGCAGGATCCTGGGGACAAGGTAAGTAAGGAGGCACCAGGATCCTGCAATGTAATCCCGAGTATGGCTCGGGGTTACCGCTAATGGTCCTGAATTTTAACCCCGAGCCACAGTCGGGAAAACCGCCAGGAAGGCTACACTTTCATTGACCATTTTTTAAGCCATTCCATAAAATACATCCAAGAAATAGCCAGCATTTTCTGTGTACATGAGATTAATGTGAACCAGTGAACCATGTTTTATTACTTATTATCTTGTTAATGTACTGCACTTTTCTACACTAATATGAGTTATAAAGTTTCACAACAGAACGCTTACACTAAACTCTGCATAGTGTACAACATTATTACCAATTCAATCTTTCTATGGCGAAAGATCGAATTTCCACAATACAGTAAGGGTCACCTATAGAGTATATCATTTACATGGGCAAATTCAACAGACTTTTATATTTCAACTATTTTTTAATTAAAGGAATAATAAAAAGCCTATGCAAATCACAATGTTTTTTTCATTAGCAGCACTAAACCCAGACAAAATCATCAGTGTCAGCATCAGAAATAGTTTTCATGTGTACTTTATGTTTCAATAGTTTTTTATTAGAGTTTTACAATACAAATAACAAATATCTCGACTTTTCATTGTACAGGATACGACTTGTTTAGGGAGTCATACATTGAATATTATAACATACTTGAAGATTCCTCCTTTTATAGCTTACTTGGGCCATTATCGTATTCTGATGTTAACCGTAACATTTTTACTTAGATAAGTGTGATATACATGCCTTTCTCACTTAAGGATCTTCACCTGTGCACAGTACCACAGTATCTATGGCCTAATGTAGATTTCCAATTCTAGACCCGAACGTACGTTCTACCCACTGGAAAGAACCAGCTCCCCATCTGACTATCGGGGGAGTCTGGCTCTTCCGGTCGTGCGGGTTTCTCCCTCAGTAGCCCAAGTTGGTAATGGTTCGTCGAGGATGAATGAGAGAAACAACATAATAAATAAAACAAAAATTCAAACCCACTAATTAAAGATTATTAAAAGGGGGGGGGGGGGGATAGAGTAGAGTGGTGAAAAGGTGCAGAAGAGAGGGCAAAGAAGGGAGAGTTAAGGGAGGAGGGGGGGGACTGTGACTCAGTGCCCAGAAACCCATATCTTGTGAATAAATCTAGTTTGTAAGCGTCCTGGGGTCATCTGTCAGGTATTTAGTCCATGGGTCCCATACTTTGTGAAACCATTTCATCTTATATTGTGCTATAGCTGTTACCTTTCATTCAACATAAGCCATGATATTTTGTGTTTAAGCTGATCAAATGGCAGGGCAGCGGACCTCCAATTTCTGGCTATAGTTATTTTAGCTGAAATAAATATAAATGTAAGGAGTCGTCTTTGGAATCTGGAGGCTTCCGCTATCCTGCCACCCAGGAGTGCATATTTCCTGATTTCGTCAGGTTAATCTGGGTAAGAGTATATATAAAATTGTATACCCTGATCCAAAATCTCCTGACCTTTGGGCATGTCCACCATATGTGATAGGTGGAACCCACTTGGCCACATCCTCTAAAGCACTTAGAGGTGGCTCCGGGTACAAAGGTGGCCATCTAGCCGGTACCATGTACCATCTCAATAAGACCTTATAGTTCGCCTCAATAATAGAAGTATTGATGAACGATCGGGATGCTGTTTCTAATATCGTGTACCATTCTTCAAGGTCAAGGGTTTCCTGAAAATCTTGTTCCCATTGGATCATGTAGTTCAGTTCTCGAGACATACATCAATATTGTATATATAGCAGAAATGTGACCTCTGATGTTATCATATTGTCTACATAAACGTTCCATGGGAGTCAATGTCATTATATCGCCCTTACGAGCTACAGTTTGTATATAATGGTGCAGTTGAGTGTATCTATAGCGTTCAGCTGATGGCATTTGGCATTTGTCTATCAGAGATCGTTCGGATAGCACACGTTTGTGGTCGCAGAGATCAGCTATTTGTATTAGGCCCTTGTTGGTCCACCATTCAAACATATGGGGGGTGAGGCCCAGGGTGAATTCTCTATTTTTCAATAGAGGTGCTAGTGGATTGTGGGGTGACTTAAAGTTCTGAGTCCTTAAGAGTCTATCCCATATTTCTAACGAGAAGGAGAGAGTAGGACATAATATAAGCAATCTTTCTTTCATTGGGAGCCACATAATATGAGAGATTGGTTTAGGGCGACAGGAATAGGATTCCATAGTCATCCAAATTGCATGGGGTTGTTGGGAATGGAACCTAGTGAGTTGGGCCAGTTGGGCTGCGTAGAAGTATTTCCATAAATAAGGCAGGCCAAGTCCCCCTTTCTGTTTTGGAGTGTACATTGTCCCTTTGTTCACCCTAGGCCTCTTATCTCCCCAGATAAACTGGAGTATTTTGTTTTGAAATGTTTGGAGGTCATTTTGTGCCAAAGTTACAGGTATAGTACGAAATAAATATAGTATCCTTGGTAACACATTCACTTTTATTGAGTGTAGTCTGCCGAACCACGATGGGGGTGTATCTGCCATCTAGCTAGATCTTCAGTCAATCGTTTAAACAGGGCAGGGTAATTTCTTTTATATAACATTTGAATTGATGGGGTCAAATGTATCCCAAGGTATGGAAGGGCCTCAGGTTCCCATAGAAATTGGTAGGACTGTGTCAGAGAACTCACAGTGCTAGTGCCCGTCTCCGTGCAGCGGTGACTAACGGCCATGCGCAGTTTTCCAACGGAGGCGAACGAGTTCTGGAGAGAACGTGCACACCCACGCACCCGTACGAATGCGTGCGCGCACCCGCACACCCATAAGAGTGCGTGCACGTTCTCACGCGCGCACATTCACACCCACCAATCCAGGTGCACAGCGCCATATATAAACAAGGTCTCTGCCTGATACCAGTGCTGGATCGTCTTCAGCTTGTTCCTGAGTTCCTGATTCCTGTGTGACCTATTACCTTGCTCCTGACTAACCAGGCTTCCTTGACGTCTCTCCTGGATCACCCCTGCCTGTTACCTACTTCACCTGATTATACAGACCTCGGCTTGGACTCTCTACTACGGCACTGCTTCCTGACTTTGTACCTCACTGCCCGCCCGTTGCCAACCTCTGCCTGTCCTTGACTATGAACTTGCCTTCTGTTTGGGTACCTTGTTGCTAACCAGTTGCCAACCTCTGCCTGTTCCTGACGTTGCAGTTGTTCCTGAATCCATACCTACCTGCCTGGCTTCTACTGAACAGGTTCTGGTGATCAGTCTTCCCGTCTTACTCCAAGAGGATCCTGTATCTCCAAGTTCCAGCTTCCAGCCGCAGGCACCTGCACCCTTCCGTGCCCCAGCACTCCCTGTCCCCATTACCAAGGGTGTTGAGACCAGAACCGTGCGAGAGGCCACCCTCAGCATTTCAGACTCCGTTGTAAGGTACGTGACAGTACGATCCAGCCAAAATGGAGTCTGAAAGGGGGGCCTCACCTTTGGATGCTCTGTGCCAGCAGATTGCGGCCCTTACCCAGGCAGTCCAGGGCCTGCAAGATGGCTACCGGCAACTCCAGCAAAGAGTGGAGTCATTGTCTCCAAGCAACTCAACTCACCAGACGGCCACAGCATGTCGGCTTCCCGGCCCAGCAGCCTCAACATCAGCACCGGCAATAATGGTGCCACCCCCAGAACCTCAAGTCCCCACTCCAGAGAGGTTCTTGGGAGATCGCAGTAAGTTCCGTGCCTTCAAGAATGCCTGCCAGCTGTACTTCCTGCTACAACCCCGTACCTTCTCTTTGGAGAGCACCAAGGTGGGGTTCATCGTGTCACTACTCCAGGGGGAACCCCAAACCTGGGCTCATCGCTTACTGGAACAGACCAGCCCTCTGTTAGACACTATGGACTCTTTCCTGAATGAAATGGCCAAACTGTATGACGACCCTCAATGTGCCACCACCGCGGAGGCCAGTCTTCATGCCCTCCAGCAAGGACGTAGGCCAGTGGAGGACTACGTAACAGACTTTAGGCGGTGGAGTTCTGATACCCAGTGGAACGATGCTGTCCTCCGCTACCAGTTCCGCATTGGACTCTCTGAGGCACTGAAAGATGAGTTGGCCCGTGTTGGATTTCCCAGTTCTTTGGAGGACCTGATCCAATTGTCCATCCAGATAGACTGTCGTCTAAAAGAGTGGAGATCTGAGAGAACCAGCCAAATGCGTCCCATATGGATGTTGCCTAAAGTTCCTAGCAATCCTCCTATTTCTGCCTCCCATGTACCTGCTGCCACCTCTGAGGCTCCAGAGCCAATACAGATAGGTCTGCTCCGTTCACCGCTGCCACCAGAAGAAAAGCAGCGTCGGCGCCAGAACAACCTTTGCCTCTATTGTAGGGAGGCTGGCCACTATGCAAATATGTGCCCAAACAAGACCCGTAAGTTTAACTTTTTGCCTCATGAAACTAGTGCACTGACTTTAACGAGATCTGCTCACATTGCTGTCCCTGTTTCATTGCAGCTTTCAGAAGGAACACTCCGGGTCCAGGCTATAATTGATTCTGGCGCCTGCAGCTGCTTCGTGGATCGTGCCTTTGCCCTGCAACATAACATTCTGTTAACACCTAAGCAACAACAACTCTCCATACGGCTAGCAGATGGGTCAATTAATAAATCTGGGCCTCTTACTCATGAAACCCAACCACTGTCCGCTAACATACTACCTGATCATCAGGAACTGCTATACCTGGACATCATCTCATCACCATTATTTCCAATCATTCTGGGAATGCCTTGGCTGCAAGCCCATAATGCTCAAATCAATTGGGTTACAGGTGAAGTAGTCTTCCAGTCTACCTATTGTCTCCAGAACTGCCTCAAGGCCCTCCACCATATGACCCCAGTCATCGACTGCTTAAAATCTGCATCGGAATCCCAAAAACTGGTCCCATCTGTATACCATAGCTTCCTGGATGTGTTTGACAAACAGAAAGCGGACACTCTTCCTCCCCACCGGGTTTATGATTGCCCAATCAAACTATTACCAGGAGCAGAAATTCCGTTTGGAAGGATCTTTCCTCTGTCGAAATCTGAACTCTTGGTCCTTAAGGAGTACATTGACGAAAACCTCAAAAAAGGTTTCATCTGACATTCCTCTTCTCAAGCCGGTGCTGGAATATTCTTCGTCGAGAAGAAAGATCATTCCCTCCGTCCCATGTGTGGACTACAGGGACTTAAATAAAAATAACGGTTAAGAACCGCTATCCTCTCCCATTGATCCCAGAACTGTTCCAGAGACTTTGCTCAGCACGGATATTCACAAAGCTGGACTTGCGAGCTGCCTATAATTTTATCATAATCCGTGAGGGGGATGAGTGGAAGACGGCTTTCCGGACACGCTACGGCCACTTCGAGTACCTAGTTATGCCATTTGGACTCTGTAATGCACTGGCTACTTTCCAACATTTTGTAAACAATATTTTCAGAGGCTTTTTGGACTTATTCGTAATTGTCTACTTGGATGACATTCTGATAGTCTCGACCTCCCTAGAAGCACATCGTGACCATGTGAGACAAGTTCTTCGTAGATTGAGACAAAACGGACTTTACGCTAAAGCCGAGAAATGTGAGTTTGAGCGCCAGACCATTCACTTTCTCGGCTTGATAATATCAACTGGGGGTGTGGCAATGGATCCTCAGAAGGTCTCAGCCATCATGTCCTGGCCACCCCCGATCAATAAAAAAGGAGTGCAACGTTTTATTGGATTCTCTAATTTCTACAGAAAGTTTATTAAAAATTTCTCCAGTATTATAGCACCCATCACACAGCTCACAAGGAAGCAAAGCCGTTTTCAATGGACCACAGCAGCCCAAGCTGCATTTGACAAATTAAAAGAGTTATTTACCTCCGCCCCGGTGTTGAAACACCCTGATCCTGCCTTGCCTTATACCCTGGAAGTGAATGCATCAAAGAGTGCTGTGGGGGCCATCCTGTCCCAACGCCAAGGACCCAAGTCCTCAATGCACCCTGTGGCTTTTTTTTCCAAGAAATTAGGTGTATCAGAGAGAAATTATGACGTTGGGGACCGAGAGCTCTTGGCGATAATATCGGCCTTGGAAGAGTGGCGGTATCTCCTGGAGGGAGCAGCGCACCCAATATTGATCTTCACAGATCATAAGAATTTAGAGCATCTCAGGACTGCCAAGCGTCTCAGACCCAGACAGGCAAGATGGGCTCTTTTCTTTTCTCGTTTCAAGTTTCACCTTACCTACCGGCCAGGGTCTAAGAACATCAAACCCGATGCGTTATCCTGCATGTTCACAGAGGCTGAGGTTTCTTCACCACCAGATACTATCCTGCAAGCTGGAAATTTCTTACTAACCCAATCTAGCTTTGTGTCACAAATCCGTCAGGCATCTCTAAGGACATCGATACCCCCAGGAACAAACCTCCAAGGAAAGGATGGGCTCTTCTGGCGAGGAAAAACAATTTTTGTCCCTTAAGATCTGCGTACCACCACCCTACAGGTCTGCCATGACTATCCCTTAGCAGGCCACTTTGGGGGTCTCAAGACCATGGACCTAATTCAAAGGCACTTCTGGTGGACCAGTCTTGCAAAGGACTGTAGGAACTACGTGAATTCTTGCTTGACCTGCCTTAGGAATAAGAGCAGTAAAAATAAAGTATGGGGACTATTGAGACCACTGCCTATCCCTGAAAAACCATGGGATAAGATTGCAATGGACTTCATTGTCGAGCTCCCTCCTTCTGAAGGGTTTTCATCTGTCTTCGTAGTAGTTGACGCTTTTCTAAAATGGTACATTTTATTCACATGAAAGGGACCCCGTCAGCAACCGAGACTGCCAGGATTTTTATTAAGGAAATCGTTAGACTTCAAGGAATTCCCAGTGACATTGTTTCTGATCGTGGAGTGCAATTCACATCAAAATTTTGGAAATCATTATGTGAAGCACTAGGCATCAAACTTAGTTTTTCCTCAGCATATCACCCCCAGACCAACGGGCAGACTGAACGTACTAATCAAACATTGGAGCAGTACCTACGTTGCTTCTCTTCTTTTTCTCAAGAAGACTGGGCCTCATTACTGACCTTGGCAGAATTCGCATTCAACACTACTCACTCTACCACAAACCAGTCACCATTCTTCTCCAACTACGGATTTCATCCCTTCTTTATGCCAACACTCGTACCAGACTCTCCTGTACCCGCTGTCCAGGATAGATTAAATTTCTTTGTCTCGAACAATCGGTTGCTTAAAGAAACTATCTCTAAGGCGCAGGAAGATAATAAAAAAATTCTTCGACAAGAAAAGAAGGGGGGAATTGGATTTAAAAGTTGGTGACCGTGTATGGCTGTCTACTACAAACTTGAAACTGGCATGCCCTTCTAAGAAACTGGGACCCAGATACTTGGGGCCCTTCCCAGTTAAGAAGAAAATTAATTCAGTCGCCTACGAACTTGAACTCCCCGACTCATTCAGGATCCACCCTGTATTCCGTGCTTCACTACTTAAGGCCGATGTACCGAATTCCTTTCCGGATCGGGAGGTAGGACCTCTTGAAGCTATAATAGTGGATGGGGAAGAGGAATTCGAGATTGAAGCTATTTTAGACTATAGGAAACGAAAAGGGCAGAATCAGTATTTAATCAAATGGAGAGGCTTTGGCCCAGAAGAAAATTCCTGGGAACCCGAAACAAATCTCCATGCCCAGAGACTCATATGGGCCTTTCACCGCTCCCGTCCAGAGGGTTCGGTTCCAAAAGGCATCCGGAGGCTGCCTTTAAGGAGGGGGCAATGTCAGATAACTCACAATGGCAGTGACAATCTCCGTGCAGCGTCCCCGACTGAGGCGAACGAGTTCCGGAGCGAACGTGCACACCCATGCACCCATACGAACGTGTGCGTGCACCCGCACACCCATACGAGCGTGTGTACGTTCTCACGCGCACACATTCACGCCCACCAATCCTGGCGCACAGCGCCATATACAGTGGCTTGCGAAAGTATTCGGCCCCCTTGAACTTTTCAACCTTTTGCCACATTTCAGGCTTCAAACATAAAGATATAAAATTTTTATTTTTTGTGAAGAATCACCAACAAGTGGGACACAATTGTGAAGTGGAATGAAATCTATTGGATATTTTAAACTTTTTTAGCAATTAAAAAACTGAAAAGTGGTGCGTGCAAAATTATTCGGCCCCTTTACTTTCAGTGCAGAAAACTCACTCCAGAAGTTCAGCGAGGATCTCTGAATGATCCAATGTTGTCCTAAATGACTGATGGTGATAAATAGAATCCACCTGTGTGTAATCAAGTCTCTGTATAAATGCACCTGCTCTGTGATAGTCTCAGGGTTCTGTTGAAAGCGCAGAGAGCATCATGAAGACCAAGGAACACACCAGGCAGGTCCGTAATACTGTTGTGGAGAAGTTTAAAGCCGGATTTGGATACAAAAAGATTTCCCAAGCTTTAAACATCCCAAGGAGCACTGTGCAAGCGATCATTTTGAAATGGAAGGTGTATCAGACCACTGCAAATCTACCAAGACCTGGCTGTCCCTCTAAACCAGGGGTCTCAAACTGGCGGCCCTCCAGCTGTTGCAAAACTACAAGTCCCATGAGGCATTGCAAGACTGACAGTTACAAGCATGACTCCCACAGGCAGAGGCATGATGGGACTTGTAGTTTCGCAACAGCTGGAGGGCCGGCAGTTTGAGACCCCTGCTCTAAACTTTCAGCTCAGACAAGGAGAAGACTGATCAGAGATGCAGCCAAGAGGCCCATGATCACTCTGGATGAACTGCAGAGAACTACAGCTGAGGTGGGAGAGTCTGTCCATAGGACAACAATCAGTCGTACACTGCACAAATCTGGCCTTTATGGAAGAGTGGCAAGAAGAAAGCCATTTCTCAAAGATATCCATAAAAAGTCTCGTCTAAAGTTTGCCACAAGCCACCTGGGAGACACACCAAACATGTGGAAGAAGGTGCTCTGGTCCGATGAAACCAAAATCAAACTTTTTGGCCACAATGCAAAACGATATGTTTGGCGTAAAAGCAACACAGCTCATCACACTCAACACACCATCCCCACTGTCAAACATGGTGGTGGCAGCATCATGGCTTGGGCCTGCTTTTCTTCAGCAGGGACAGGGAAGATGGTTAAAATTGAGGGGAAGATGGATGCAGCCAAATACAGGACCATTCTGGATGAAAACCTTTTGGAGTCTGCAAAAGACCTGAAACTGGGACGGAGATTTATCTTCCAACAAGACAATGATCCCAAACATACAGCAAAATCTACAAAGGAATGGTTCACAAATAAACGTATCCAGGTGTTAGAATGGCCAAGTCAAAGTCCAGACCTGAATCCAATCGAGAATCTGTGGAAAGAGCTGAAAACTGCTGTTCACAAACACTCTCCATCCAACCTCACTGAGCTTGAGCTGTTTTGCAAGGAAGAATGGGCAAGAATTTCAGTCACTCGATGTGCAAAACTGATAGAGACATACCCCAAGCGACTTGCAGCTGTAATCGCAGCAAAAGGTGGCTCTACAAAGTATTAACGCAAGGGGGCCGAATAATTTTGCACGCCCCACTTTTCATTTTTTTATTAGTTAAAAAAGTTTCAAAAATCCAAAAGATTTCATTCCACTTCACAATTGTGTCCCACTTGTTGGTGATTCTTCACAAAAAATAAAAATTTTATATCTTTATGTTTGAAGCCTGAAATGTGGCAAAAGGTTGAAAAGTTCAAGGGGGCCGAATACTTTCGCAAGCCACTGTATAAACAAGGTCTCTGCCTGATACCAGTGCTGGATCGTCTTCAGCTTGTTTCTGAGTTCCTGATTCCTGTGCGACCTGTTACCTTGCTCCTGACTAATCCGGCTTCTTTGACTACTCTCCTGGATCACCCCTGCCTGTTACCTACCTCACCTGATTATACAGACCTTGGCTTGGACTCTCTACTACGGCTCTGCTTCCTGACTTTGTACCTCGCTGCCCGCCCGTTGTCAACCTCTGCCTGTCCTTGACTACGAACTTGCCTTCTGTTTGGGTACCTTGTTGCTAGCCAGTTGCCAACCTGTTCCTGATGTTGCAGTTGTTCCTGAATCCATACCTACCTGCCTGGCTTCTACTGAACAGTTCTGGTTATCAGTCTTCCCATCTTACTCCAAGAGGATCCTGTATCTCCAAGTTCCAGCTTCCAGCCGCAGGCACCTGCACCCTTCCGTGCCCCAGCACTCCCTGTCCCCACCACCAGGGGTGTTGAGACTGAGAGGCCACCCTCAGCATTTCAGACTCCCCTGTAAGGTACGTGACAGACTGTTCTAGCCAGGGCCGATCCTAGGGTCACAGATGCCTGGGTGCAGAAATATTTCTGGCGCCCCCACGTGGGCGTGGTCATCTTACCAACTCCTCCCCTTTACAAATGTTTCTATGGCAATGACTCAAACACAGAGATGCTCCCCTAAGAAGTCTTCATTACCCTAGGATCCTCCTATGATCTCTTAACAATAAAGCAAATACAGGAAGAGCGTACACTAATGAGACCTGGAGGGGAGTCTCTCTGATGCACACAGAGAGGGCTTCTGTTAGAGAGTCTGTTAGAAAGGGCCCACAGACATGGTACAGGAGATGGTCAGAGACTGTAGACATGGTACACGAGATGGTCAGAGACTGCAGACATGTTACAAGAGATGGTCAGAGATTGCAGACATACTACAGGAGACGGTCAGAGACTGGAGACATGTTACAAGAGATGGTCAGAGACTGCAGACATGTTACAAGAGATGGTCAGAGACTGCAGACATAGTACAGGAGATGGTCAGAGACTGCAGACATACTACAGGAGACGGTCAGAGACTGGAGATATAATACAGGAAATGGTCAGAGACTGCAGACATTATAAAGAGATGGTCAGAGACTGCAGACATACTACAGGAGATGATCAGAGACTGCAGACATAGTACAGGAGATGGTCAGAGACTGCAGACATAGTACAGGAGATGGTCAGAGACTGCAGACATGTTACAAGTGTTGGTCAGAGACTGCAGACATGTTACAAGAGATGGTCAGAGACTGCAGACATAGTACAGGAGATGGTCAAAGACTGCAGACATAATACAAGAGATGGTCAGAGACTGCAGACATGTTACAAGAGATGGTCAGAGACTGCAGACATACTACAGGAGATGATCAGAGACTGCAGACATAGTACAGGAGATGGTCAGAGACTGCAGACATGTTACAAGAGTTAGTCAGAGACTGCAGACATGTTACAAGAGATGGTTAGAGACTGCAGACATAGTACAGGAGATGGTCAGAGACTGCAGACATAATACAAGAGATGGTCAGAGACTGCAAACATGTTAGAAGAGATGGTCAGAGACCGCAGACGTGTTACAAGAGATGGTCAGAGACTGTAGACATAGTACAGGAGATGGTCAGAGAATGTGGACATATTACAGGAGATGGTCAGAGACTGCAGACATGGTGCAGGAGATGGTCAGAGACTGCAGACATACTACAGGAGATGATCAGAGACTGCAGACATGTTACCAGAGATGGTCAGAGACTGCAGACATAATACAGGAGACGTCAGAGACTGGAGATATAATAGAGGAGATGGTCAGAGACTGCAGACATGCTACAGAAGATGGTCAGAGACTGCAGACATGTTACAAGAGATGGTTAGAGACTGCAGACATAGTACAGAAGATGGTCAGAGACTGCAGACATAATACAAGAGATGGTCAGAGACTGCAGACATAATACAAGAGATGGTCAGAGACTGCAGACATGTTACAAGAGATGGTCAGAGACTGCAGACATGTTACAAGAGATGGTCAGAGACTGCAGACATGTTACAAGAGATGGTCAGAGACTGCAGATATAGTACAGGAGAGGGTCAGAGACTGCAGACATAATACAAGAGATGGTCAGAGACTGCAGACATAATACCCGTGATGTCACTGCGCAGCTGGTCTCTCACACAGAGACAGCCGCTCCGATCTCATTTCGCTCTCCTCTGACAGGAGGAGGGAGGGGGGATGGGCTTCGGCACTCGGCAGAAAACACAGCGGTGGCGGCGACCAGCAGAGAGAGCCGCCTATAGACAAGGAAGAGGAGGAGGGAGAGGAGCACTCTGGCGCTTCAGCGCCCCCACCTCTGTGGTGCCCGGGTGCACTGCACCCCGTGCACCCCGTCCAGGATCGGCCCTGGTTCTAGCATTTTCTGAGTGGAACGTGGCAATGAGAGGTTCAATGCCCTGGATTTGCTATGGTTAATTTTTAGTCCTGAGATATCAGAAAATGGTTGTAATATTGCATATAAATTGGGGGGAGGGAAGTGATCTGTGATGATAGAGTAAGCAGTAAGTCATCACCAAAGAGTAGGCATTTATGTTCATAATCTCCACCGACGATCCCTCTGATATCTTGACATGTACGAATCCTGATAGCCAGGGGCTCTTTTGCTAGAGCGAACAGCGAGGATAATGGGTATCCTTGCCTAGTACCTCTCCTAATAGCAAGGGATTGGGAAGAGTACCCTCTCAGCATTAATGATCCCAAGAAAGGAGGCGCCTCTGGGTGCAGACTTAAAAATAATTTTAATAAAAAGAGAATCATTGCCGGCCGGTGGACACAGTGCATCTGAAAGACCAGTCTGATTACACATCCATGGCAGGGATGATCGACTTCACGGACCCTTCCAGTTACATCTGGGACTCTCATATGCCTTTTTAACTCAACACAAATGTGAGTGCAATCTCTGTTGCTGCTCTTTTTATTAAAATTGTTTTTAAGTCTGCACCCAGAGGCGCCTCCTTTCTTTGTTTCTTACAGTGCTTTTTGAGAATATGGTTTCCATACCCATTGGAAGGCTGCCGTGAATGTGGGCTTTATACCTCATCATCGATTTTATGCACACCATCATGGACTATTATTATCTTTTCTTATCCCTTGTTCCAGGTCATCATTTATATGCATAATATTGTCATTTATGTGGATTATTGCTTTTAACCTTTGCGCCAAACACTTGTTATAGCATTAATGATGCCGACGGGGTGTCATACAGCTGAGGAGGGCCAGTAAGCGCTCACCAAATCCAAAGCGATGTAATAGATCGAACAAATAATCCCAGGAGAGGGAATCGAACGCTTTCTGGATGTCCAATAAAAGCAGCATTCCCCGTCTAGGTCCCTTGCAGTCCCAAGCAGACTGGACCGCTGAAATTAGGTCTATTAAGCTGTGGGTTTGATCTGATGCCTGTCGGTTCGAGACAAAACCAGCCTGGTCTGGGTGAATATAATGTGGGAGGAAAGTATTTAATCGAAGGGCCAGTACTTTAGTTAATATTTTTAGGTCCGTATTTATTAAAGAAATCGGACTGTAATTGGCACATTCCCCGTGATCTTTCTCTGGTTTCGGTATTACATTCAGGTAAGCAGCATTTTCGTGATTGGGTATTTTATTTCCCCGCCTAAGGTCATTAAAATAAGAACATAAGTGGGGAGCAAGTATTTCTTGGTACTTTCTATAGTAGTGGTTGGAAAAGCCATCCGGCCCTGGGGCCTTAGAGGGATGTATGGTTTTGATCGCCATCTTAATCTCTAATTCTGTAAGATCTTTGTCCATCAGTTCCTTGTGGGCTTGTGTCAGTTTGGGCAGTTGGATTTCGCGAAAGCACCTTTTTGCCTTAAATGGCTCGTATTTGGTCGGTGGACTATACAGTCTGGTGTAAAATTTATGGAATTCCTTGAGAATTAGTTCAGGGTTTTGAGTGGGGTGTCCAGTGTGTAGTCGCAGTTTAGGTAAAGTCGGTGTGTATGATCGGGGTACTAGCTTCCTGGCTAACATTGTAGTCGGTTTGTCTCCCATCATGTAATACTTATGTTTGGACCAACTAATATGTTTCTCCGCTCGGGTGGTCAGACTCAGGTTAAGTGCCAGTGTTGCTTTGTCTATTTTATGCCTAATGTCAATCTGAGGGAGCCTATGCTGTTCATCCATTAACGAGTCTAGATTCGCTTCCAATTCTTTAATTGTTTGTTCTCTGTGCCGTTTTGCTCTGGCCGCTAGTTGAATCAATTTACCCCGGATAGTTACTTTATGGGCCACCCAATTGATTGTGGGAGATGTGTCCGATGACTTATTGGTTCTAAAATATTCCTTTATTTCTTTCTCTATTTCAGTATAGAGTATAGGGTCATTCAGTAAGCTTGCCTTAAGACGCCATGGTGAGGGGCTAGATTTCGTCCAGAGTCCCGTTGTTGAGAGTTTGATTGGGGAATGATTCGACCAGGGAGTGGACAGTATTTTAACCGATGTCAGATACGTGAGCAAGGGGGTACGCACTAAGAGATGATCTATTCTCGAATAGGTATGATGTACCTGTGAAAAATGCGTGTAGTCCCTGGCAGTAGGGTTACTTTCCCGCCAGTTATCAATCAGGTCATAAAAGTGAAATAGGCGCGCTATCTTACTGCTCCTGGTTGGTGGTGGTTTAAGAATTGGTTTGGTAGGGTCTGATTTATCTATAGTCCTGTCTAGCGGGATGTTACTGTCTCCACCCATGATCACCTGTCCCTGCACTTTGGGCATCAGGACCCTGAGCATTTTACTAAAAAATTCTGTCTGTCCTGTATTTGGAGCATAGTATGATATGAACGAGACCGCCTGATCATGGAGATGTCCCACTGCCATAAGATATCGGCCTCCCTTATCCTTCACCATTGTGGTGGGCATAAAGGGGGTCCATTTTGAAAAGCAAACCGCCACTCCACCCTTTTTGTCAGGACCACAGGCCAAGTAAAACTGTGGATATTTGAGTTTCCTGTAGCAGGAGGACTTCGGCTTTTTGTTGTGATGAAATTGAAAGGCCTTGGTTCCTTTAGTTGGGGAATTGAAACAGTGCACATTGTGGGTAATCACCGTATAGTCAGTGGAATATGTCTTAGCCATTGTGGTAGGGCAGAGCACTCTTACCTTGTGCCACCGAAGGAGTGGATGAGACTGACTGGGCAGATGACGTCCGCTTCCGTATCTTCCAGGACCAGTTAATTTGGGCGGGGCACGGAGCCAGAGTTCACGTGGAAAGGAGGGGGGGGGGCGAAAAGAGAGTATGAATCAGATGATTAAACAGAGAAAAGATATCTGGCCATAGGCTTAAGAGTGTACTCTTAATACACCTTAGTAAATTAACAACATTGTGGGGGATTACCCCTACCGGATGCAATGTCCGGAACTGTGTGAGCAAGGGTACCATCCTCCTCGGAGGAAAAGTAGTCTTGCAAATGGGTGGCATGTATTGCCGCCCCGACCCAATAAACTTAAACTTTAAAGCAGGTCAACCGGGGTTGAAATCTGACTAATATAGTCATATTGTCATTTAACTCTGTACTTGTGCGACCAGGGTGACCGTGTGAAACCACAGTCAATCATGGACTTGAACCGGTCCATCGTGGCAGGACATCCGTGCTCCCCGTATGGGAAAAGTGGCGACATCCAAGTTCAGGTCGCTCCAGGAGAACTCCTGGCCTGTGAGTGCTTCTGGTCATGACACAGTGGGGAGAGAGGACGATGCGCTTGATGGGAGGGGGCCGTGAGTCTCGTGTGAGGATTCAAGTCCAAGTCCAGCAGCAGATTTTTGCCATCTTGGAATGTTGAGGAGTGGGATCTTCCTTTGTATGTAAAGGACAACTTGAAGGGAAATGCCCATCGATACTTTATCTGTTTGTTCATCAGATGTTGTAGCAAGGGCCTCAGGTTTCTACGTTTTTGCACCGTGGAGGGGGCTAAATCAGTAAAAAGTTGAATCGATGCTCCAAATAATGACAAGTCCTGTCTGTTGCGGGCTGCAAACATCAACTTCTTCTTTATGCAATAATAGTGCGGCTTGACTATGATATCGCACGGCAGGCCATCCGTCCTTGGGGCTGTTAGGGCGCATCTTATATCTGCGAGAGCGGTTTTCCAAATCTTCGATTTTGGTATATGCCTCCTCCAGCCTTTTCTGAAGGTCAGTGATCATATTGGAATTCTGATTGACCTTTTTAACAGTGCTGTCCACCTTAGTTTCTATTAGCTCAAATCTCTCTTCTATGCTGTGAATGTCTTTCTTAAGATCAGTGGTGATCATAGTGCAGGCTTTGGAGAGTTCTGGCTGTAGCATGGTGGAAAAGCGTGCAAGTAATACTGCATCTCCAGAATAGTGTGCCGGCTGAGGTGCAGTGATTTCAGGGCTGGACTGACTAAATATGGCCTCTGTCATTTCTGCCATATTTCTATCCATGGAGGATACAGGGGAATCCACAGACTCCTGAATATTTCTGTAAGCGTCTGGGGATGGGGGCTGTGATAGACTCACCCTGCAGGTCAGATTCCATGTCCCCTGATGATTGTGAGGAGAACAGATCCCTGATATGGTCAGGCTGGCACTGCTTGTCCTCCATCTGCTGTTTTGTCTGCCCTGGATGCTGTGCTGTCTCGTGTGTCTGGTCGTCCCGGCGCCACCTTGGATTGAGGCCTGTGTCCAGGGGAGGGCCTTGTGTCCTCTGGTTCATTACTGTCCCGGGGTGGTCACCGTGCTGATCCTGGTGTGATATCTCCGCTGCCTGCGCAGTATTTCGCTCTATTGGGTTGGAGCGTGCAGAGCCTGTTCAGAGCACGTCTGTCTCCGCGATCCCGCGCATGCGTACCTTTCATGTGTACTTTATATGTAGCTACAGGTGCATCTCAAAAAGTTAGAATATCATCAAAAAGCTAATTTATTTCACTAATTCAATTCAAAAAGTGAAACTTATATATTTTATATAGATTCATCACACACAGTGTGATATGTCTTAAGCATTTCTTTCTTTCGATTTTGATGATTATGGCTTACAGCTAGTGAAAACACAAAATCCAGTATCTCAAAAAATTAGAATATTACATAAGACCAATGAAAAAAAAGATTTTCAATACAGAAATGTTGGCTTACTGAAAAGTATGTCCATGTACAGCATAGTATATACTCACTACTTGGTCGGGGCTTCTTTTGCATGAATTACTCTATCAATGCGGCGTGGCATGGAGGGGATCTGCCTGTGGCACTGCTGAGGTGTTATGGAAGCCCAGGTTGCTTTGATAGCAGCCTTCAGCTCGTCTGCATTGTTGGGTCTGGTGTAGGGATGAGCTTCGAGTTCGAGTCGAACTCATGTTCTACTCGAACATTGGCTGTTCGCAAGTTCGCCGAACAGCGAACAATTTGGGGTGTTCGCGGCAAATTCGAATGCCGCGGAACACCCTTTAAAAGTCTATGGGAGAAATCAAAAGTGCAAATTTTAAAGGCTTATATGCAAGTTATTGTCATAAAAAGTGTTTGGGGACCTGGGTCCTGCCCCAGGGGACATGGATCAATGCAAAAAAAAGTTTTAAAAACGGCCGTTTTTTCAGGAGCAGTGATTTTAATAATGCTTAAAGTCAAACAATAAAAGTGTAATATCCCTTTAAATTTCGTACCTGGGGGGTGTCTATAGTATGCCTGTAAAGGGGCGCATGTTTCCTGTGTTTAGAACAGTCTGACAGCAAAATGACATTTTGAAGAAAAAAACACATTTAAAACTACCCACGGCTATTGCATTGCCGTCAATACACATAGAAGTTCATTGATAAAAACGGCATGGGAATTCCCCACAGGGAAACCCCGAACCAAAATTTAAAAAAAAAAATTATGTGGGAGTCCTCCTAAATTCCATACCAGGCCCTTCAGGTCTGGTATGGATATTAAGGGGAACCCCAGCCAAAATTAAAAAAAAAAAAGACGTGGGGTTCCCCCTAAATTCCATACCAGACCCTTCAGGTCTGGTATGGATTTTAAGGGGAACCCCGCGCCAAAAAAAAAAAAAAAAACGGCGTGGTGAGATGAAGAAGAAGAAGAAGATGAAGAAGATGATGAAGAAGATGAAGAGAAGAGCGGGAGCCTCCCCCCCAATGCCATGGGTGCGGAGCGGCCCGAGGAGAAGAAGATAGAAGACGCCGCGGAGGAGATGCTGGACGAGAACGCCGGAGGAAGAACCAGAAGAGCCAGAAGAACCAGAAGAAGATGAAGGAAGAAAGAAGAAGCATTTAAATAAAGGAATTGTCAAAAACTGTCTCTTGTCATTTTTAACATTTTTGACAGTTTTTTAGTGAAATGGTAGGGGTAAGTACCCCCTTACCATTTCACACGGGGGGGGGGGGCCGGGATCTGGGGGTCCCCTTGTTAAAGGGGGCTTCCAGATTCCGATAAGCCCCCCGCCCGCAGACCCCCACAACCACCGGCCACGGTTGTGGGGATGAGGCCCTTGTCCTCATCAACATGGGGACAAGGTGTTTTGGGGGGCTACCCCAAAGCACCCTCCCAATGTTGAGGGCATGTGGCCTGGTACGGTTCAGGAGGGGGGGGGGCCGCACTCTCGTCCCCCCCTCTTTTCCTGCGGCCTGCCAGGTTGCGTGCTCGGATAAGGGTCTGGTATGGATTTTTGGGGGGACCCCACGCCGTTTTTTTGGGGTTTTTTGGCGCGGGGTTCCCCTTAAAATCCATACCAGATCTGAAGGGTCTGGTATGGAATTTAGGGGGAACCCCACGTCTTTTTTTTTTTTAATTTTGGTTGGGGTTCCCCTTAATATCCATACCAGACCTGAAGGGCCTGGTATGGAATTTAGGGGGACTCCCACATAATTTTTTTTAATTTTGGTTCGGGGTTTCCCTGTGGGGAATTCCCATGCCGTTTTTATCAATGAACTTCTATGTGTATTGTCGGCAATGCAATAGCCGCGGGTAGTTTTAAATGTGTTTTTTCCTTCAAAATGTCATTTTGCTGTCAGACTGTTCTAAACACGGGAAACATGCGCCCCTTTACAGGCATACTATAGACACCCCCCAGGTACGAAATTTAAAGGGATATTACACTTTTGTTTGACTTTAAGCATTATTAAAATCACTGCTCCTGAAAAAACGGCCGTTTTTAAAACTTTTTTTTGCATTGATCCATGTCCCCTGGGGCAGGACCCAGGTCCCCAAACACTTTTAATGACAATAACTTGCATATAAGCCTTTAAAATTAGCACTTTTGATTATACATGTTCGTGTCCCATAGACTTTAACGGTGTTCGCGTGTTCGAACGAACTTTTTTCCTGTTCGCATGTTCTGGTGCGAACCGAACAGGGGGGTGTTCGGCTCATCCCTAGTCTGGTGTCTCTCATCTTCCTCTTGACAATACCACACAGATTCTCTATGGGGTTTAGGTCAGGCTAGTTTGCTGGCCAATCAAGCACAGTGATACCATGATCATTAAATCAGGTATTGGTACTTTTGGCAGTGTGGGCAGGTGCCAAGTCCTGCTCAAAAAGGAAATCAGCATCTCCATAAAGCTGGTCAGCAAAGGGAAGTGCGCTAGAATTTCCTGCTAGAGGGCTGCGTTGACTTTGGACTTGATAAAACACAGTGGACTAACACCAGCAGATGACATGGCTCCCCAAATCATCACTGACTGTGGAAACTTCACACTGGACCTTGTGCAACTTGGATTCTGTGCCCCTCCACTCTTTCTACAGACTCTGGGATCTTGATTTCCAAATGAAATGCAAAATTTACTTTCATTAGAAAAGAGGACTTTGGACCACTGAGCAACAGTCCAGTTCCTTTTCTCCTTAGCCCAGGTAAGATGCTTCTGACATTGTCTCTGGTTCAGGAGTGGCTTGACACAAGGAATGCGACAGTTGTAGCCCATGTCCTGGATACATCTGTGTGTGGTGGCTCTTGAAGCACTGACACAAGCCGTAGTCCACTCCTTCTAAATCTCCCCCTAATTCTCACAATCCTCTCAAGGCTGTGGTTATCCCTGTTGCTTGTGCACCTTTTTCTACCACACTTTTTTCTTCCACTCAACGTTCCATTAATATACTTGGGTACAGCATCTGTGAACAGCCAGCTTCTTTAGCAACAACCTTTTGTGAGTTACCCTCCTTGTAGAAGGTCTCAGTGACTGTCTTCTGGACAACTGTCAAGTCAGCAGTCTTCCCCTTAAATGTGTAACCTGCTGAACCAGACTGTGACACTATTTAAAGGCTTAGGAAAACTTCACAGGTGTTTTGAGGTAATGAGCTGATTAGCGTGTGACACCATGGGGTTGATTTACTAAAGGCAAATCCACTCTGCACTACAAGTGCACTTGGAAGTGCAGAAGCTGTACATCTGAGGGGAAGTTCTAAAATTAGGGGAAGCTCTGCTGATTTTATCATCCAATCATGTACAAGCAAAAATGCTGTATTTTTACTTTCCTTGCATTTCCCCTCGGATCTACAGCGACTGCACTTCCAAGTTCACTTGTAGTGCAAAGTGTATATCCCTTTAGTAAATAAACCCCTATGAGTCTACAATATTTAACTTTTATTTCAGTATTCAAATTTTCTGATATACTGAATTTTGGGTTTTCACTAGCTGTAAGCCACAATCATCAAAATTAGAAGACAGAAATGCTTGAAAAAAATATATATCACACTGTGCAATGAATCTACCATATATTCTATAGGAGTTTCACTTTTTGATGATATTCAAATTTTTTGAGTTTCACGTGTATATATAGTATTTGTAATCAGAGTCAGGATACTGAAGAAGACATAACCCTTACTATGGCGACCTGAGGTGTGCCATGGTCGCCCGTGAGAGTAAGCTTAAACGAGGGCATACCCTGAATATGAAATATGGAAAAAATGGGGACTGGGCAGGAACCCGGAAATGCTAGCCGACGAGTACGTAGGGGAGGAGGTTGGATTATATGGCCAATGGCCGCCTTCTAACTTATAGTCAGAGTCTGGATACTGGAGGAAACGTAACCACGACTATGGTGACCTGAGGTATGGTCGCCCGTGAGAGTAAGCTTAAAAGAGGGAAAAAGAGACACCAACTAGGTACAGTAAGTAAAATTTAATAAAAAACATGACAAATATTTGACCCAACAAAGTAGCAAAAGCACGTTTGACCTCCACATGGGGATCAGGAATGTACTGACTATAGCAAGATGATTGCCAGCATCCCATGTATTTGATGACATAGGATGGGAGCCCCTGCTTGGATGCCGCAGATGCTGCCCCAATCCTGAAAAAATGGCCTGTTTTGGGTTCAACCCCAAGTTCACAATCAGAATCCTGATATGTGAGATAAACTGACTGGAATTAAGAGCCTGTGTAGGGAAGGGAAGCAATGGGCTATCGAGAGGGGCTGCTGAAAACATGGTGGCAAGCTGATCCAAGACCTCCACTGGACACCAGACAGCATTGGTTCTGTAATAATTGATCACAAAACCCTGACCTGTCTGCCGGTTCTTGTTGTTGGGGAGTTGAAGTGCATAATGTTCAGGAAACCTGGTAAGACTACCCTTAAGGAGTACTGGTGCATTAAGACCAGCTCGGGATACCTCCCCAGGTCTGAGAAAACCAAAGTAACTAAGGAAGACCGCTGCCTTGAGGACCAAGCTGTGACCCAACCCAAAGGGTGAAAGGGACAACAAATCTGCTAGATCACAGAACATTTGACCGGAGATAGGCAAGCGTGTCACCCCTGGCTTCCCCTATATTTTCTGGATACATTTGAGCATGGCTTTAATAGGATGAGCTGCAAAAAAAGGACGGTCTGTCAGGATAGAGAAGTGAAAAGAAGTGCTGAATACCTGAAAGGTATAGCTTAATGGTGTTAAATGACAGTGACAATTTGTCATGACAATAGGCCATGAAAGTCATCATGTACTTAACATCCCCCACCCATTTGCAGGGATAGAGGGATGTAAAGACACAGAAACACGTCCGCGCTGTCTTGTATGCCCTGAGCGTGTTCTTTGATAGTGATGCGTTCACCAGAATGGACCCTGCACCCTGAGTGCGTCTAATCCAACGTCAGCAGGGCAAACGGTGGAACCGTCCTGCCCACCCGATCTGCCTCTGGATGCTCTTGGAGGAAACGCCAGAAATCAGCACGAGATAACGCATCAGCAGCCACATTATATACCTCACTTATGAACTCCCCTTGGGAATGAAAATTATACCTGAGGCCCAACCACGTCAACCTGCGCATGAACGACATTATCAAGAGAGACCCGGATCTACCCTTACTGATAATCTCAGCAGTGGCCGAGTTATCGGTGAAGAAAACCACTGTATGTCCAGACCAAGAGGGTTCCCAGGTGATAGCTGCAGCCACAATCGGATAAATTTCAAAAAGTGCTGATATCTGGGCAAACCTGGGAATGTCCGATACTTCCGGAGGCCCGAAGCCTGCTAGCCACTGACACCCACACACAGCTGAAAAACCTACTGGGAGAAAATGTAGATGGATGTATGAACATGGCGATCCCATTCCACTCACACAAGAACTGATCCCACATTAGCAGATCTGTCCGAGCATCGGCCTGCAATTGCACCGCCAAATCAGTGTCTTGGTAGAGAGGAAGGAGAGCCAAAAGCCTAGACACAAATGACCTGCCCCGAGAAATAATCCTCATAGCAAAGTTGAGCATGCCTAATAGAGCCTGCAAGTCTTTCTTAGCGCACACTGGGGATCTGACCAAACTGTGTATGATACCCCAGATCCTGACCAGCTTGTCCTGAGGCAGACTGGCGATCATGCGGACAGTATCTAAGGTGATACCTAAAAAGGTAATCACAGTGAAAGACCCATCAATCTTATGGGCAGCTAAGGAGACGTTCAGATCCATGAACAATTCAGTGAGTGCCAGGAGGTCTTTTGGAGGCTGTGCCGGGCTTTCTAATAACAAGAAGTCATCCAAGTAATGAATGACCTTGCCACACCCCATCTGAGAAGACAAAGCCCAATTAAGAGCTGAGGCAAACGTATTGAAGAGCCAAGGACTGCTCTTGGAGCAGTTAACTTGGTAGCAAAGTAATACAGCTCCCGCCATTTGAACCCATGCCATTGCCAGAGAGATGGCTTGATGGGGAGCAGTTTGAAGGCATCCGAAATGATAGCTTTAGACAACCATGTGCCCTGACCCGTCTGTAAAATATGCTGGATGGCTGTCTACCGACGAATACTGCAATGAAAATTCCTCTGAAGGAATGAGAGAATTTAAACTAGGTATGGGTGATGAATGAGGAGCCGACAGATCGTAGATTAAACAAAATTTATTAGAAAATTTACCTCTTACCACACCAATGAGGCTAACCCTCCACATGCTAAAGGGTGAAGACACAAAAGGCCTAATGACAAACCCCTTGGCTAACTCATCTACTATCCGGGCGTTGGCGGCAGCAGATAACAAATTGGCACATTCAAATGACTGCAAAGGAGCCCTGAAATAATTGGCACAAATATGGAGGAGTCTACACTGGTTGTAATTGCAGACCGTGTAGTTGAAATTGTTACACAGCTGAGCCTTGCCTAACAAATGAATGGGTCTGCCCAGTTTATCAAACTGCCCAGAAGGCCCTGTGGAAGAACCACTGTACCCTGGCCTGTTGGATCCTGACGCAATCAGATGATCCAGGTTAGGACACCAGTTGGGGGTGTGGGCAGATGACTGACAGTTGGCACAAGTTGGAGACTTTTGACTAGCAAAATGTGTACAAAACAGCTCAGTGTCAATGTTGCTCCAACATGTGACCAACTGAAATTGTGCCCAAGTGGCAGCAACTTTAGCCAAAAAAGATCAGTGATAATCGAAGGTGGAACCCCCATATTTGTGGGTCAGATCTACCACCTTGTGGAGATATAGGTCCGTCTGCTCTCTTCTACCGGGACTGACTGCACACATAACATCCCTGTAGATACCGAAAAAAAGGACAAATTCGGCAATGCTCAGCTTGCGGTTAAGCCTAGGATCATGGGTTTTGAGGACCACCGAGACTTCCCCGCAAGCATAAGCCTTGTTCTCCAGGACATCCTGTGACGCTATGAGCAGGGATGCCAAATTGACATCTTTCCCCTCCAAAATATAATTTTTAAGATTAGCAGGAATAAAATGGGCAGGAGAATCAGATGGTAATACAGTTAATGGAGAAGGAACAGCCAGAGGTAGCGGCACACTGGTGTTACCTACGGAGGACCTGGATGGCCCAGGATCTGCAGAAGCCGCTGCAACTACCACCCTGGCTGGACAGGCCTCCATTACATCCATCCTGTCCTGTAACTGCTTGACAGAAGTGAAGAGTGTGTTTAACACTGCGTGGATCTGAGTTAGCGAAGTAATTAAAGACACATGCTCTGCACTGATAGATGGCTGTGCCTGAGATGGGATTGAAAAGAGGATTCTGAACAAGTCTGCTTTCCTGGCTGTGGCCGAGAATGGAATGCCCCTGCGTTGGAGCTCAGCAATAAGTTTAGGGATAGTCCAATTCCTTAGGGATGGAGTGCTTCCGTGCTCTGAGCCCCTCACTGGAGTAGGAGGAATGAAGGCAACTTCGTCACTCTCGGACACGTGTGACATGTTCCAATCTGTGGAAAAAACAACTGAATATTATCAGCCCACCCACCAACCATGCCCTAAGCCCCAACTATCCTAAAACAGTAAGTGGTGCTGAAAGAGGATAAAAAATAGCACGTAAGTGACACTAATGACTGCAGGGGCGGTGCTACCACTAGGCAAACTAGGCAGCCGCCTAGGGCGCCCGGCCGCTGGATTCTCTACTCTCCATCTCCATGGCCGCACTATGTAAGTTTTCTGTGCTGTATTAAAAATATCTCTGGAACAATGTTATAACCTCTAGTGGGCCAGGCGCTGCTGGCTGGGATGAAACATGCACATCTAGAGGGATGCAGGGGATGCCTCTGCTGCATGTAACTCAGGCAGCTGCTCCGTAGTTTCATTATAGAGCAGTGGTTCTCAACCTGGGGGTCAAATGACAATTTGCCAGGGGTCACCAAATCCTGGGCTGTTCCTGAAGCCTGCACCACTCTCCCAGCCATTTCGCGGCCACCCAGCAGCCTGGCCATGGAGCCTGTGGAAGCCCAGCTGGGCTGTTCCTGGAGCCCGCGGCCGGCCAGCCGCCCACTCAGCCTTTTTACTAGCCACTCATTCAGTTCATGGCATGGCTTGGGGAGGAGAGACAGGAGGTCAGCTGACTGGTGAGGAATGTGAAGTGGGAGGGGCTGGAGGAGACCCTATCTCCTGATTTCTGCATAGGTGTCACTGCTACGAGACACCACAGAGCTGGAGACACAGTGAGTCACACTACCTGTGATTAGAGTTGCCATTAAAAGTCCCCACTACAGTTCTCAGATCAGCGGATGACCTTGATCAAGAGCACCTAAGTTGGCTGATCAGAACTCCCCCCCAGCACTGCCACTCATCCCAATTCCCATCACCCCCCAAGGTGTAAGAGAAGGAATAAAAATAGAGAATACATGAAAAGGAGAGGAAAAGAGTGGGAGGAACAAAGAAAAAGGGAGAGAAAGAATAAGAAAAAGACAGCTAGAGAGAGGAATGGGGGAAAAAAAACAAGAAATTAGGATAGAGAGAGATAAAAAGGAAAGAAAGGAGAACACAGAAAGAGTGGTACATCCTAAAATGTACCATAAGGGGTTTTAATACTGTACAAGTGGAAGGGACTCAGGAAGCGCTAAATGCCCGTGGGTTAGGGTCGCAAATTCGTTGTCTTGCCTTGGGTGCTGACAACCCACTACGAAAATAATTTTACTGTTAGGTGTCCCCACAACTTGGGAAATTTTATCAAGGGGTCACGGCACTAGAAAGGTTGAGAACCACTGTTATAGAGGCTCAGCACTGACATGTCCCAGCGGAACGGAAGCAAACATCCCCTGAGCGCCTCTATGATCAGTGACCTGTCTCTGGTGAATCATGTGACCCCCTCCCCCTCCTGCACTGGTATAGGGTGTCTGTCCATACATTGCTTCATGTGGATGGGTGTAATGTTGCCAGGGCCTATTCTTTTTCTATGGAGGCCTCCTCCTCCTCCACAAACAGGACGAGCTTCCCAGCTGTGCCCAGCTGCTGAGGAGTGGAGGCATCCACACAGAAACACACAATGCATGCCTTACAGCAGGGGTGCCTGACCAGTGGCGCCCTCTGATGTGGCCCATTACCTCCTGCTTTGGGATGGTGGGTCGGCAAGCCCAGATCGTAGGATCCCGACCCGCCATCAGTGTGAAGAACGAAGTCGGCACTAGAGGAAGCAGAGCCATTGTTTCCGGTATAGCACCGCCTCCTGACACATGGGCAGGGCAACGGTGGTGGTGGAGTCATGGAGAAGAGCAAGGGGGGGGGGGGGGGCGACAAAATTAGGTTTCGCCTAGGGTGTCAAAAATCGTTGCACCAGCCCTGAATGACCGTGACCCCCTACGTGAGTGTGGCGCGAGCCCAAGTAACCTGTTGTGCAGAGACAGGCAATTAAAAACGAACACTCAGGGCTTGGTACCTACAGACAGTGGTAGGCAGGAATAGGAATGTAAGTGACGTGCAACGTATGACATATGATGTACAGGAGAAGATTGCAAATGTTACAATCGTTTAAAACAAAACCTCAGCCCGCACAGATCTGTAGACGTGACAGATCCTGGTATGTAATGCCCCTAGCTATGACCCCTGAAGGAAAACACACACAGAACACACCTTGCCGTTCCTGAATGAAAAGTGTAGAATCCACCTGTAACAACACCATGACGAATGTGCTGAATCAAATTATGCAAAAAACAAGCTAAAAAAAACCAAAAACCCAACAATGACATGCCGACCAAACGAAAACCACCTGACCAGAGTGAACGTGAGCTCTGTGGTGGGAGAATGAAAGGTGCACTTGTGGTGAAAAGTAACCGTGAACGATCGTTTTTTTTTTTTGTTTGTTTTTTACAAGGGGTAGGATGAACCAGGCTGAGTGTCCCCTGATCCGTCTGTGAAATGTGACATGGTGCGGAACGTACAGGATAGTGGCAGCCCAAGAGGGTTGACGTGGCCACCAAGCTGTGGAACTGACAGGCTCAGCAGCCTGGGAGATGGCTAACCAAGCCGTGCGTACCCTGCCCTGGCCGTGACATGAGACATGGTGCTGAAACATGCTTAAAATTGCAGCCAAAGAGTGTTAAAACCATGGCCACCAGGCTGTGGAACTATAAGTCTCAGCCGCCCGCCTTGGTAAGCTGGTGAGATTCCTGACCTGTGGCCCCTGATGCAGGCGAGACTGGCAACTAACCCAGCGCAACCCCATGTTCTGGCTCAGCGGAACACCTGCCCGTGGGTGACAGGTATCAAAGAAACCCTAAGACAGTGTTGCAGCAGACCCTGACAGAAACAAAATACCAGTCCGCATGACACAGAGCCCATGATCCCCGAACGGTGATCCTCTGCATGCCTCCTCCCTTCTGAAACCCAGCCCAAACCTACCTTTAACCAGACAGCTGCGATTTTACACCCCCCCGTAATGACACTCGATCACTGCACCGCTGAAGAGAGAACAGGAGACTGGAGGAGCGTCCTCCCTGAAGTAAAGACCACCGGCCGGTACACTGGAAAGCCGTCCCCGAAATCCTGGAAAAAAAGCCGAGAGTGGGACCGGAGCTATGCCTGCTGACCCGGCTGCCAGGAAACACATACAAACCCCCAGACACAGGGCCGATCCTAGGGTCACAGACGCCTGGGTGCAGAAATATTTCTGGCGCCCCCACGTGGGCGTGGTCATCTTACCAACTCCTCCCCTTTACAAATGTTTCTATGGCAATGACTCAAACACAGAGATGCTCCCCTAAGAAGTCTTCATTACCCTAGGATCCTCCTATGATCTCTTAACAATAAAGCAAATACAGGAAGAGCGTACACTAATGAGACCTGGAGGGGAGTCTCTCTGATGCACACAGAGAGGGCTTCTGTTAGAGAGTCTGTTAGAAAGAGCCCAGAGACATGGTACAGGAGACGGTCAGAGACTGGAGACATGTTACAAGAGATGGTCAGAGACTGCAGACATGTTACAAGAGATGGTCAGAGACTGCAGACATAGTACAGGAGATGGTCAGAGACTGGAGATATAATACAGGAAATGGTCAGAGACTGCAGACATTATACAAGAGATGGTCAGAGACTACAGACATACTACAGGAGATGATCAGAGACTGCAGACATAGTACAGGAGATGGTCAGAGACTGCAGACATAGTACAGGAGATGGTCAGAGAGTGCAGAGATGTTACAAGTGTTGGTCAGAGACTGCAGACATGTTACAAGAGATGGTCAGAGACTGCAGACATAGTACAGGAGATGGTCAGAGACTGCAGACATAATACAAGAGATGGTCAGAGACTGCAGACATGTTACAAGAGATGGTCAGAGACTGCAGACATAGTACAGGAGATGGTCAGAGACTGCAGACATAATACAAGAGATGGTCAGAGACTGCAGACATGTTACTAGAGATGGTCAGAGACTGCAGACATACTAAAGGAGATGATCAGAGACTGCAGACATAGTACAGGAGATTGTCAGAGACTGCAGACATGTTACAAGAGTTAGTCAGAGACTGCAGACATGTTACAAGAGATAGTCAGAGACTGCAGACATAGTACAGGAGATGGTCAGAGACTGCAGACATAATACAAGAGATGGTCAGAGACTGTAGACATAGTACAGGAGATGGTCAGAGAATGTGGACATATTACAGGAGACGGTCAGAGACTGCAGACATGGTGCAGGAGATGGTCAGAGACTGCAGACATACTACAGGAGATGATCAGAGACTGCAGACATGTTACCAGAGATGGTCAGAGACTGCAGACATAATAGAGGAGACGTCAGAGACTGGAGATATAATAGAGGAGATGGTCAGAGACTGCAGACATGCTACAGAAGATGGTCAGAGACTGCAGACATTTTACAAGAGATGGTCAGAGACTGCAGACATAGGACAGGAGATGGTCAGAGACTGCAGACATAGTACAGGAGATGGTCAGAGACTGCAGACATAATACAAGAGATGGTCAGAGACTGCAGACATAATACAAGAGATGGTCAGAGACTGCAGACATGTTACAAGAGATGGTCAGAGACTGCAGACATAGTACAGGAGATAGTCAGAGACTGCAGACATAATACAAGAGATGGTCAGAGACTGCAGACATAATACCCGTGATGTCACTGCGCAGCTGGTCTCTCACACAGAGACAGCCGCTTCGATCTCATTTCGCTCTCCTCTGACAGGAGGAGGGAGGGGGGATGGGCTTCGGCACTCGGCATAAAACACAGCGCTGGCGACCAGCAGAGACAGCCGCCTATGGACAAGGAAGAGGAGGAGGGAGGGGAGCACTCTGGTGCTTCAGCGCCCCCACCTCTGTGGTGCCCGGGTGCACTGCACCCCGTGCACCCCGTCCAGGATCGGCCCTGCCCAGACACGTGGGAGCAGCTCGTCCACGCTGATCAGCCAGACGCCGTTACCTGGAAATGACGCATCAACTGCTCTCCTGAACCCGTTAATGCTAGACGGTGAGTACGTAGGGGAGGAGGGGGGATTATATGGCCCGACTCCTACAAATACAGGTTAGCCAATGGCCAGCCTTCTAACGTATGCAGTATAGTATACACTTTACTATATGCTTGTTAAGTCATGTGTAACACTTGCAAGTATGTATTACCCGTAAAAGCGATCAAGCTTTCTTTCTCTAGGGGAGGAAAACCTGAAGAAATTATTCTTTCTGCCTACTTGCAAATTCAGATGATACTTTCTCAGCATACTTTTCTCAAGTATGCCTTCAGAAAATGTACCAGAAGAATTCCTTATTAAAGCAGACCTTGCAGTAAAAATACAAGGCTTGCTTAAATTATGCTAATCCTCTCCCATATCATTAACACCCTCTTTAAAGTATATCTAAACCCAATAAAAATGTAATGTGTGGCAACGTACAAGTCTTTAGACGTGGTATCTACACTTGTTTTCTTTTTTAAAGCCTTTTCATTTTATTTTTACCTGGTGATCCTGACTACTGTCCTAGGGTGTCAACACTCCCTTGCTATATCTATAGAAAGTACTGCAGTTCTAGGAGAGGCCTACCACACAATTTGCTTGAAGGTATGTACACATTACAACATTCCATGCAGTTATCATGGAGTTGAATTAGAATTTTTAATATGCTTATATTTTGCCTTTCCGGGTTCCTCCTATGCACCCCCACCCCCCAGTCAACACCCTTAGCTTGCTGTATAGCTTCTAAAAATACTGTGAGAAGATCAAAGTGTGCATTGAAACCAGAGTTATGCCCTGCACACATGGTCGGATTTTCCGACGGAAAATGTGCGATCGGAGCTTGTGGTCGGAAATTCTGACCGTGTGTGGGGTCCATCTGACTTTTTCCATTGGAATTTCCGACACACAAAGTTTGAGAGCAGGCTATAAAATTTTCCGACAACAAAATATGTTCACGTCAATTCCGACCGTGTGCGGACAATTCCGACGCACAAAGTGCCACGCATGCTCAGAATAAATTCCGAGACGGAACTGCTTGGTCTGGGAAAATTAGCGTTTGTAATGGATATAGCACTTTCGTCACGCTGCAATATTTTAAATTGTTTATTGCAGCACACTCTCTTCTTCTTTATAATGCTAGAAGAATGAAGTTGTTTTGCTGCTCATATTCACACAAACTTCTTTCTTTATTATTTATCGTGATTTCATGAATATAATATTTTTGTCACATCTCCCGAAAAGAATTACATTTTTGGATGTTTTTAGATTTTGTTTTTTTTTTGTTTTTATTTTTTGAAATCCTGATCTCCTGTAATTTTTTGTATATATTTTTTTTTAACTCCAGAATAGTTTTGGGTGTGTTTTGTGTGTCAAGTTACCACAACACGATTATTATCTTGTATTTTTTAATCTCAAGGAGGTTGCTTGGTGTTGGTGTCTCTTGTTAATTTCACATTGTATTTTTGAACTGTCCTCACAAACAAACTGTCCTTTTTGAAGGAAAACACACATAGGCGAGTATAATAAAACAAACCAAAAATTAATTAAGGGGTCATAACCAAAGAAAGAGGGAGGCAACGCTGGAGAAACAGCAGAAATTGGCGAAGCCTTTGGCCCCCAGGGCACACATCAACCATTTCACTGCAAAATTGTTGGCCTGAGGAGTCCATATATAAGGGAGTACAATCTGGTCCAGAAGTCCAAGAGATCATGAACAGCAGCAGATGACATGTATTGTCCCCAGGCTGTGGTCATACAAGAGCCTGCATCTTTTGTCAGACTAGACTGAACCCAGGCCATCACTTTCTTGTCTTCCTTACACGCTTCCTTCCAGGCTGTGTCTGTGGTGTTGGAGGTGTGGCAGGAGGAGGATGATGCAACTCACACAGGTGGGTATTGGGTGTGATTTCGCCCCTCACCCCCTTAGTTAATGTTTTATAAAGGATATCCTCACACATGAGGCGTTGGCCCTCCTGCTTGTTCTGCAGTTTTGTGGCAGCCATGCAGGAAAAGGCCTCTTCACGAGTGGGGGTGGCTCTGAGGGACGCAGAAGCCTCCTGAATCAGCCTGAGTGCTGACTCCTCCACGTTACTTCCCTTCCTGGGTCTTTTGTTTGGAAGGCGGAGGGGAGGGACCTGCGATACTGTGAGGCTCCTACTGGGCCCGGCCTCCTCCTGGCTGACACTTACCCCCGCCTCCTCCTGGCTGCCACTTACCCCGGCCACCTCCTGGCTGCCACTTACCCCCGCCTCCTCCTGTGTGCCACATTCCACAGCCTCCTCCTGGCTGAGGTCTTCCTGTGTATGAAAAAGGGACATAGTTTTAGTTTTTTCTTCAATCACACACAATTTTCACCTCATGACTGTTGCAAATTGAATGTTAACAAATATAACAGACTATCATTCTGAGCCCAGCATTTTCATTCTTGTCCCAATTATTTTTGCCCACTACGGTCTATTGATATGTAAAACACTTTATTAAATCAGCAATTAATGATCAATAATAACATCTAGTAAACATCATTTATTTATTGACCAGAAATCTGTAGAAGAATGCTATACCTGACTCAAGCTGGGCTCCTCCACTTCTTCCTGGCTGGAAGTCCCAGGTTGGACATCGGAAGCCTCAGCTGGGGTAGAAGATAGGGTGAAAGGAAGAGTGGAAGGAAGGGTTAAGAGGGATTCCCTGACTTCAGTCTGGTCTGACAGAAATCGCAGTCTCTCATAGTACCACAGCCTGGGGACATAAATGTGATCTGCTGCAGCTCCTGATCGCTGGGAATCCTGGACCTTCTTGCACTCCCTAAGATAAGTGCTCCTCAGGCCACCAATTTTGGCTTTTAAATAGGGGATGGTTGCTGTGAGGACCACCGGCTTCACCAACTCCAGCAGTTTCTCCAGCGCTGCCTGCCTCTTTTGTTTATGATTATATTGCGGGTGTTTGACCTGCCACAGACAGGGCAGCTCCCTGTATTTATCTATGAACAGGGGGAGGAAGTTGTGGTCATTGAAGCCATCCATTTTATCTGCAATACACAAGACAAACCCTAATGTCAGGCTAAAGTCTCCTAATCTTGTCCCAATATAGGCCTCAATCTATAAGCAGTATAGGCCCAAGTTTAAATGTTACCTTCGTTATCACGATCAGCGCTTCCGATACTCCTTCCACCGCTCACAGATCGTATGTACGACGCACACGTGTTACGCTTTATATACACTGCGCATGCGTGAAACTCCGCCCACCCCTGATGTTCTTTCTAGTCTATTCCTCGCCCCTTCTTGTTCGGCACAGTGGGGAAGAGCACATGGCAGACACACAACAGGTGCATGCTAATAGCAGCAACGAGGAGGAGGAGGAAAGGCCAGAGCCAGAAACGTCACGATCCCGGAGGAGATTTAAGGCATCAAATATGGCCTTTGTTGAGATGGTGGAGATGGCCGACATATTGAAGAGGACCGACTATGACGGGAAGTATAGACCTTACCCCAACCCCAATGTCAGAAAGGCCAAGATCATGGCGAAAGTTGTGAAGAGTCTGCACAGGAATTTTGGGGTACAGCAATCGTAGGATCAACTGAGGAAGCGGTGGTCGGACGTCAAATTAAGGGAGCACGATCAGTATAGAAGGATCAGGAGAGTGATGCAAAAAAGTAAGTAGTTGTCCTGTGTTCCTATTCTTTATTTTTCTTGCATTCGTGCTGCTCCATGTGCTTTTCTTTACTGTTGTACAGTTTAAAATGGCAACTTACATGCCTACGTGTTTCACCGTTAGGCTTCCTCAGGACACGGCCAAGGTTCACAGATGAGACAGAGAAGGGAATATGTCTCTCTATCTTAAATTGGAATGCAAAATCATGCAAGTCACGGTAGCATGAGAAAGTTCAATCAGCAGTAAGTAAGTATATTAGATATAGCTAAATATCTCAGCAGGGGCATGTAAACAATATTCCTAATTAAGGGAGCAGCCATTAGAGGGAGGAGGGCCAACACCGGATGCACCACTTAGATCCTGGATTTAGTATCAGCAATGCTGAAGGCTCAGTACAATCCCATCGCTGCATATTCAGGATACAAATAATCCAGCGTGCCCCTGGGAGACAGCAATACACTGCACCTGACATATTATAGAAAAGCCAAATTTTGAAAATGCACACAGTGTGTCAACATGTGCTATCTGCCATCACGGGAGATCAATGTACGCATTTTGTGGGTGTAACCCCTTCCTCAATAATAAAGTAACTGAAAGGAAGTGATTGCACCCCCAAAACACGTCCATTGGTCCCCCTTGATGGCAGCTAGCACATGTTGACATTAGGCAATTTGTGTGCATCTTCAAAATTTGGCTTTTCCAGGGGTGACTTCACCCCATCTGCTGAGCGCAATATCAAACACAGTTTATGAATACTCATGTCTGATATTGCCTTCACTTTCTATAAAAGTTGAACTTTGTAAGTTCCAGAGTTGTGTATTTGTTTATGGTTTTAAACATGCCCGTTTTACCTTAAAAGGCAATTCCTAATTATTTTAATATGACCCAAAAAATTGTTATACAACAAACATGTTGGTTTGTTCAAAAAAACATTTAGAAATGCACATGTGATTGTGCTTTGATTAAAAAGATTGATAATCAACAATGTGTCGCTTCTTCTTTCAATGCTCAAAAGCATTTTTTGTAGTAAAGTTGGTGTTTTCAGTGACAATGGGGGTTATTTACTAAAGGCAAATCCACTTTGCGCTAGAAGTGCCGTTTCAGTGCAGTCTCAAGTGCACTAGTAGTGCAAAGTGTATTTTCCTTTAGTAAATAACACCCAACAGTGCCATTTTCAGGACTCAACAAAATTTAGGGCATGGTGTTAAAAATGATTATTATTTTTGTCAGTAATGCATTACATACATTCACAAAAAAACAAGGTATGTGTGTAGCAGACCCAACACATAATAATTAATAGTTAGCCAAAGAAGAGATTGTCACCTCATGTGTCAACGAAATTTCATTTGCACTGTTGAAGAAAAAGGCCAAAAAATGAGACCATTAATAAAAGATAACTGAGGAGACAGCTAAAAGAAAGCCAAGCAGGAAATCAAAGCAAATATTTGTTCAGTTTAAAATATATTTTTATTTAAAAAATGTCTCAGACATTGTCTGGCATATTGATGGCCCCCCTACCCGCAAAGTATTCCATGTATCTTATACAGACCTCGTGGGCACTCTGGGGGGCAAGCCAGGACGGCCAGCTTCAAGCGCCGTCAGGTTTGGTTCATTAATATTAATTTCGGCTTCAGGCCCAACTGAGGCAGCATAGTTCACAGAATTGCTCCTTAAAAAGTTGTGGAGAACACAGCAACACAGGATGATGTGATTGAGTTTATATTCCGTCATGTGTATGGGTATAAGAAATAGGCAGAACCGGCTGGCCATTATTCCAAACGTGTTCTCAACCACTCTTCTGGCTCTGGCAAGGCGGTAATTAAAAACCCTCTGGTCCGGGGTAAGGGTCCTTATAGGGAATGGCCGCATAAGATGGTCCCCCAGTGCAAACGTTTCATCCGCAACGAAGACGAGTCCTTCCGCATTGTCTCCTGGAGGTGGCAAGCCCAAGCTGCCATTCTGGAGACGCCTGTAGAACTCCGTCTGGGCGATGACTCCACCATCTGACATCCGGCCATTCTTCCCCACGTCCACATACAGGAACTCGTAAGTAGCCGACACCACCGCCAACATCACAATACTATTGAACCCCTTGTAATTATAATAGAATGACCACGAGTTGGGTGGTGGGACGATGTGGATGTGTTTCCCATCAATTGCCCCTACGCAGTTAGGAAAGTCCCACCACTGGGCAAAGTGGGAGGCCACAGTCTGCCATTCCTGTGGGTTGGAAGGAAACTGTGGAGTCAAACAAGAACCAAAAGTGAATCATTTTGCACATAAACATTGAAAGCAGATTAGACACAAACATTCTTGGCCAACATCAGTATAACATTTGTTTTAGGGAGTATTTAAAGACAAAGGTATAGGGTCCACCTATCAGATCCCCCCCCCCCCTTCTCATGGTCCATTTTAAAAATTTTAGGGGGGGAGATGTTTTGGACAGGTAACCCTCTCCACTTCATTGAGAGATGAATGCCTAAATAATGTGTATTACTTTAGCCAGCCCCTCTTTACTTTACTCTATTGGCAGCCCACTGGACAGGTAAGAAGTGTCATAATATACAAAGATATAAATACACACTGTACACATTTTAGCACATTTTTACGTTCTGATATTACCTATCAAGATAATAATAGGATACAAAAACTTTAAACAGTACCATTTGAAAGTATTCAGGCAGGCCCTTGCACTACATGCTTTGGGGAATTCATCCATAAATCTGACCACAAAAGAGGTAGGTGTAGTCACAGGAGTGCCGAGGCTGCCGAGGCCACACCCCTTCCTTTTTAAGACCCACCCTATCATCTGTAAACCACACCCCTTCCTCTTTAGGCTCATTTGGCACCTTTCAGGGGGGAGGGGGGAACAGGTACCTGTTTTTGACAGGTACCCTTCCCCACTTCCTGGAGACTGCGCTGCCCCCTCTGAAGTTCGGCCCTCTCCTCCTTCCTCCACTGGGGCATTCAGAAAGTGCAACGCGCTTCGCACACGTGCAGTAGTGAACCGTCCGTTTTCCCTTACCATGAACGATGGTGGCAAAACCCGAGAGCCAATCCAAAAATCGGCTGAGGTGTCAACATCGCGGTATCCCTGGACAGGTAAGTGTCCTAATATTAAAAGTCAGCAGCTACAGTATTTGTAGCTACTGAGTTTTAATGTTTTCACGGGGTGGGGGCGGGACTCCTCTTTAATGAGTTTGCATTGATTTCAGCATTGATGGAGCACTTTATTGCAATATTATGATCTGCATATTAATGCACTTTCACTAAATGTGGACTGTTTAAAGGGTTTGCATTGATTTTAGCATGCATGGAGCACTTTGCACATGTGGCGGCTGGTGCTCAAAAATTTTTTTTGGGGGGGGGTGCAAACAAACTAAAAAATTCAGAAAAAAAGACATCAATCGCAGCCTCACTGTGCCCCATTAAAGGCAGCCACTGTTCCATCAAACGCAGCCACTGTGTCCATCAATTGTAGCCACTGTGCCATCAAACGCAGCCACTGTGCCCACCAAACGCAGCCACTGTGCCCACCAAACGCAGCCACTGTGCCATCAAATGCAGCCACTGTGCCATCAAACGCAGTCACTGTGCCCCATCAAACGAAACCACTGTGCCCATCAATTGCAGCCACTGTGCCCATCAATTGCAGCCACTGTGCAATCAAACGCAGCTACTGTGCCATCAAACGCAGCTACTGTTCCCATAAAACGCAGCCACTGTGCCCATCAATTGCAGCCACTGTGCCATCAAACGCAGCCACTGTGCCCATCAATTGCAGCCACTGTGCCCATCAATTACAGCCGCTGTGCCAATCAATTGCAGCCACTGTGCCAAACGCAGCCACTGTGCCCCATCAATTGCAGCCACTGTGCCCTCAAACGCTGTCACTGTGCCCATCAATTGTAGCCACTATGCCATCAAATGCCAACACTGTTCCCATAACACTGATATCATTTATTAAATAACTTTACCTGCTGTCCTGGGTGGTTCCCTTGTGCTTCTGTGTCTCTCTCTCTCCTCCTGATGTCACTGCCAGACCCCGCCCCAGTGCCGAGGAGAACAGTCAAGAAAAGCAGTGCGGAGGAGGCTAGGCGGAGCTTAAGGCTCCACCTCCGCCAGTCACCCGCCGCTTATGGGGGCGTGAGTCACACGCCGCCCCCCACATGAGAGAAAGTCCCCCCACCCGTCTTCCCAATTCCCGGCTCCTGCACACATGCAACCTACGGCGGCCTCCTTGCTGTAGCGGGCGGTGCTGCTGTGTATGGGCGTGCTTGGTAGAGGGTGGAGGGGCGTGAGCTCTGCTAAGCAAGCCCATACACGCGCCCATCCACCCTCTGCCAAGCACGTCCATACACAGCAGCGCCGCTACAACAAGGCGACCGCCGTGGGCTGCATGTGTGTGGGGGGCGGCCGTGGGAGCCAGGAATCGGGTGGGGGACTTTCTCTCATGCGGGGGCGGCTTTTTTTTTGCCCCCCCCCCCGCAAAGTGCCGCCCTAGGCCTAGGCCTTGTCGGCCAAGGCCAAAACACAGCCCTTTGTATAGTGTGTATGGGTTTGGCAAAGTCAGCAGATAGAGGATTGGTATCAGCTGGCTTAGCGGTTGGGGGGAGGGAGGGTTCCAAATGATTTTGGGAGCCAAAGAAAAAAAACCTCTGGCACTCTGCCTGAATTTAAAGCACAAACAACATTTTTACACATTTTAGGGTGTGTTTATGGTAAAGCACTACTATGGAGCTGACAAAATACATTGTTAAGTGACTAGGCGAGGTGGATATAGGCCCAGGAGAGCATGCTGGGGAGGTAAGTGAAGGACATATGTATGAAGGACAAAAAAAATGTCAAATAAAACCAGCATGCATGAGGACAAAGGGGACATTCACAGCATATTACAATCATGGTAATTAGGGAATAAGGAAAGAAATACATATTAGCAAACATTAAATACAATAAAATGTGATGTTAAAGGATAAAAAACTTACCTTAATATAGTCCTTCTGCAGGACCTGGATGATGACAGAACAGGTCTCCGGGATAATGATCCCCAGAGCCTGGAGGGAGATGCCTGTCGAGAACTTGAGGTCCTCTCCCGGTCGCCAAGTACCGCAGGGTGGCGACGAGCCTCTGCTCCGGAGCGATGGCTTGCCTCATGCAGGTATCCTGCCTGCTGATATAAGGGGTCAGCAAAGCCAACAAACGGTGAAATACGGGGTCCGTCATCCAGAGAAAGTTCCTGAAATCGTCAGGATTATTCTCACGCATCTCACGGAGCAAAGGCATGTGACAGAATTGGTCACGCTCGAGCAACCAATTCTTGGTCCATGAACTCCTCCTCGCCCTGTTCATAGACTGGGCTTGTGTCAAAGTAAAAACCCCAACAACAAGCCCCCGCACAGCACGAACTCTACGATGAGTACATACACGGAACATGGCTAGAAAACGGTCGGCTGGTCAGAACGAAGTAACAGAACGCACTGAAGAACAGCAAGGCCTGTGAAGAGCGACCTGAAAATCAGTAACGAACGGACAAGAACACAATGACAAATCAATGGGAACTCGCTGCACACACTGAAGACCAGATATAAACCCACAAGCACAAACTGAACAGCAGAAATACGATCCGAAAACCACGAGTCTAAAAAAGCGCGAATCGTCTCTCACCAAACTTTTTTAACACGAGATTAGCAAAAGGAGCCCAAAGGGTGCCGCGCTTGGTATTGAACTGCCCTTTTATAGTCTCGTCGTATGCGGAGTACATCACTGCGTTCTTCATGTTCGGAAATTCCGACAACTTTGTGTGACCGCGTGTATGCAAGACAAGTTTGAGCCAACATCTGTTGAAAAAAATCCATGGATTTTGTTGTCGGAATGTCCGATCAATGTCCGACCGTGTGTACAGGGCATAAGACATTTCAGTACAGGACAGGAGAAGCCTGTACAACTGGGAAAGACTGAAGAGAAGGCTGGCTTTAAATATGTTACAATTTCTGCACAGACACTGAAGATATGTGGGTTGCAAATTTGTTCCCTATAACCATTAGTGCTAACCACTTGCGTGTATATACTTGATTGTGTGTAATGTAGTGTTCATTTTTTACGACAAATTTCGATTTAGTTATAATTCATAGTCTTGACTAAATGCCATTTTAGTTTTAGTCGTATTTTAGTCAACTGAATTATTTTAGTTTTAGTTCTATTTTAGTCGACTAAAATCTTCAGTACATTTTAGTTGACTAAAATCGAATGGGTTTAGTCAAAAGGGGTTGTAAAGGTTTGTTTTTTTTTGTTTTTTTTTAAATAACAAACATGTCATACTTACCTCCTCTGTGCAAGGGTTTTGCACTGAGCGGCCCAAATCTTCCTCTTCTGGGTTCCCCCAGTGGCGCTCCTGGCTCCTCCTCTTTGTCGGGTGCCCTCACGGAGAGCCGCATTCCATGGGGGCATTCAATGAGGACTCGAGACAGAGGCTGGAGCTGCTGTGCTCGTCCTCGACGCAGGAACGATCGGGTTCAGGTAAGTAAAAGGGGGACTCTGGGGGGGGGGGCTGCACTAGAATACATTAAGGTGAAAAACCTTGAGGGTTTACAACCCCTTTAAAGCATTTCTCTAGAATTTTCAAACTCATTATATACTCCTGTTGTAAAAATCTAATAACATACTATTTATGGTATCAAGGTTTGAACATGAACTACAGAAACAGATTTAGCTATTGTGAGTATATAACGTCTTTATTTTTGTTTGTTTATAAAACTTAGTTTAATTTATAATGTTTTTTGACAAACACAAGTGCACCTTTAAAATATAAAAAAAAAAAACAAAACAAAAAAAACCCTGTAAACTCTATTGGCTGTAATGCAATTGCACATATTACCTGAATATATTACCAACATTAATTATTAAGAAAAAAAATAAAAAAAGCCTTTTTCTTCATTTTCTTTCAGCAGCTCAGTAGATACCCCCTACTTATTCTTATGTGGTAGTGCAGTGTTAATTGGACGTCAAATTTTCAATTTTAATTTGGACGTCAAATTTCGATTTAGTTGTAGTCATTGGGGTTGATTTACTAAAGGCAAATTCACTTTGCACTGCAAGTGCACTTGAAATTGCAGTCGCTGTAGACCTGAGGGGAAGATCTGAAATGAGGGAAAGCTCTGCTGATTTTATCATCCAATCATGTACAAGCTAAAATGCTGTTTTGTTATTTTCCTTGCATGTCCCCCTCAGATCTACAGCGACTGCACTGACAAGTGCACATGTAGTGCAAAGTGGATTTGCCTTTAGTAAATAAACCCCAGTCTTATCACTAAAATGCCATTTTAGTTTTAGTCGTATTTTAGTCATCTAAATAGTTTTAGTAGTATTTTAGTCTACTTAAATAGTGTTAATTTCATCGATGAGCAATATTTTTGCCAATGAAATTAACACTGGTGTAATGGGGTTTCAGATGGTTACAGAATTAACAGTTCACATAGACTGATTTTACTGACAGACCCAAACAAAAACCCCAAAAGAATACAACTGTAGTAAAATTCAGATAAACCGTTGTATTACAGAGAACAGCTCATGAGAAAATGTTATATAAACCTTTGATAGTAGTGGAACAGAAGCAACATTATCAAAAGTGAGAATCTGTCTGTTGCATACTATTGCTATAAAAATATATCCAAAATATATAAAAGCCCAAGCTGTGTACACAGAGAGAAGGCACGCACAATGATGGTTGGAAGGTTTCTGAGTTTATTCTAAAGTTGCCAAAGACTCTTGTACAGCTAAGAGATAAGAGTTAGATCACGTGTCAGTAGCCTGGAACAATGTTTTAGGAGTGTAACAGTTTTTGTATTCCCATGAGAAAGCAACTGGACAAAATGTTTTAAAAGTGGATTCTACATTTGTAAATGATACAAGATGGAGTGTTCTAAGCATAACTCATGACTTGTACAATGCTAAAGGAAAAGTTGGAAGAGGTGACAAAAGGGAGAAACTACACTAAATACAGTACATCAGGTTTGTCAATTCATGCTGCAATTCAGGGAGCTGAATGAGAAAAAGAGAAAGAAAACGAACAGATCCTTCCACCCACACAAACGAGATGGATGGCAGAATCCCCAATCGGGACATTGTATTCTGACGGTGGCACCACACCTGTGAGAATACACTGATCAGTGAGCACAGCAAAATGAATTCCTTTGAAAGAAGTCAATCAAATAATCCACTTCTGTTGAGCGAGACCTGCCACACAGTGATTGAAATTTGCCTGGTCCCTGCTGAACCAGCTGTATTTCGGTGTATGACCAGCTTTAAAAAATAGAGGTTGTCTTCGGGCACTAGTGATAGAAATCCAACCCTCCTCTCCTTCCTACACATTACACTGTAAAGGCTTCCTCCTACACATGCAGCAATAGTCAATGCAAAGCAATGGAACAGCACAGGAACTGCAAACAAAAAATGTAGCAGGTACGCAATTGAATCTTCTGCAGACTGAAACTATGCTATAATCAAGTAATACTAAGTATTTGGTGTTACTGAACACTGTCCAAAATTGCATTTTGATGTGCAGAGATGTTTAAAGCCAAAAACACAATACTACTAAGTTAATGGTTAATAATGTTGATCAAAACCCTAAAAGTAATCTTTGTAGGGGTGTGTTCAATGCACAGGACAAAGGTCACATATCAAAGTTTTGTAGCTGCAGAGAAAGTATTATTATTATTATTATTATTATTAATAATATACAAGATTTTTTTTATAGTGCCAACAGTTAGCACAGCGCTTTACAATCTAAAGGAGGACAGTACAGTTACAATACAAGAGTGTTAAGAGGGCCCTGCTCATAAGAGCTTACAATCTAATAGGGTGGGACAAATGGCAGAGGCAGATTTAGACCTTGGGGGCCCAGGGCACTTCAGGTTCGGGGGACCCCTTATACACAGAGTTGTTTTTTCTCAGTGACAGTCACATATTTTTAAAATGCATGACACAACGTCATTCTGAGGTCACCCATGACCACAAACACGCAGTCATAGTGCTCTATGCGTGGTTTTGTATGAGCCACCAAAATTCATTTTTGAAAAAGGATATATTATACCAGTCCAGAGTGTTACAAAATTGTTTATTATAAATTGTATTATTTTTTTTATATAATTTTTGTATAGAGGGGGGGACTCCTTCTGTTAGAGGGGCCCAGGGCAATTGCCCCTTTTGTCCCCTCATAAATCTGGCTCTGGCAAGTGGTACAAAAGGGTAGAACTGTGGGGATAAGCTGATGTAAGAGATAAAAGTTCAGTTAATTGGAGGCATCATAGGCTTCCCTGCACAGATGAGTTTTCAGAAATCACCTAAAGGCAGCCAGAGTAGGAGATAGATAAACAGATTGAGATAGTGAGTTCCAGAGGATGGAAGAAGTCCTGGAGAGGAGTATGGGAGGAGGACACAAATGACTTTGAGAGCATGTCTTGAGGACAATTTGGGTGAACTTTGCAGACAAGATTGGTGATGCAACTTGGGGCAGAGTTGTGGATGGTACCAAGCAAAGAATAAAATTAGATGGGGGGGGGGGGGGGGGGAGCAATAATTCTAGCTTCTAGCAAGGACTTTATTTTCCTAAACTCAATCAGTAAACTGAACTCCACCACCCCATTTTTTGTTGTCTGTGTTAGAGGGTTCCATGTCAAGCTTGATCCACCACCAATTGCCTGGAAGGTCCACAGGAACATTCCATTACTTGGTGTTCTGGGTATGGTATCCCTCTCATGCACTCAACATTCTACAGCTGTTGCAGCAGTTTTTCTCATTGGTATGTGAAAGCAGCAAAAGCCATGTAAAGTATCAGGGCTGGTTCTTTTAGGCTAAGTTCACTCTGAGGAACAGAGCAGGGGGTCCGGTGCGTCTCCATTCAACCTTTCAGGTCCGATTTCAGCCTGAATTAGTGGCAGAGGTCAAACATGAAACGGACCAGAAAACGCACAGGACTCCTGTGCAATTCGCACCGGAGCCACTCCAGAGATGTGTGAACCGGCTACATAGAGAGCCGATCACAATCTCCTGCCATGCCAATTGGATGAGGGGAATCCCGCATCCAATTCGCACTGGTGTGAACACAGCCTTAAGTGTCTAGCATGACTTACTGCTCAGCTGGTGCTTTTAAACCAAAAGATGCTACCTACCACCGCTGGGAGGAAAAGAAGGCATTGGCCTTCAGAATGCTGCAGATGTTTTTTTGCTAATACAACAGTCAATATACACACTTGGGGGGAAAAAAAAACAAACAATGGCAATACAAAAAATATGATTTATTGCTTCAACTTCAATTACATAAGTTGTAGTAAAGAAATAGAGTTTTATTATAAACTTTAAGTTTTCTTATTTTCATAGGTACAGTTGAAACTCGCTGATCTAGTTTTCATGTCTGGAACTCTCCATTTAGCAGAAAAGGGAATAAGGAAAATATGACAAAGGGAAGTTTCTGTAGGTAAAATTGTTTGTATGGTGCAGTAGTAAGAATGTTAAACGACATAACTCTTTAGTGAGGAAAATAAACTTATGAGATTTTCTAATCATGGTTTCATCATACTTGTTTTTTCTTTGGTGCACATTTTACTTCACATTGTGACTAATGACCAGTAATGAAGAATTGTTCTTTTACTTGTAAATGTTCTTTTGCAGGTGACATGTTTAGTCAGTACCAAAAAGAGTCCCAACTTGTTTTGGTTTTGTTGGTTACTTTGATGGGTAGGCAGACAATCAAAATCATGTGTTCCCTGTGGCCATCCTAAAGGGATATCATTGCAAGGTCCATAAACCACCCCCGCTATTTACAGCCATGTGATGTTAAAGAGGAGAAGCTACACAAATCTGCTAACAAATTACATTTTAAATTTCATGATTAATGAAGATCAAATACCATAAAGTACAATAGGAAAGTTGTCCTTTTTATATGGCTCTGAGGACAACATAGAAATTACACAAATTGTTTAAAGTGGAACTTCACTCTTCCAAGCAACATTGATTATTGTTAATCCTCATGCTGCTAGCTTTAGTAAAAAGATAGGAAAGTAAATCATATTATTTGCACATAGTTGCCAACAGTCCCGATTTTCCCGGGACAATCCCAATTTTGGGACCCTCGTTCCGATTGGAGGCTGTCCCAAATCGGGATTTTCCATAAGGAAAATCGGGAATGTTTTTTTTTTGTTTTTGGAGCAGCTGGCTCCAGCAAAATGGCGGCCGGCGCTGCCGCTTAACCTTCCCCCTAGTGACAGTAAGCCAGTGTTGAGTAAGTGGAGAGAGGAAGGGGGCTCGATCTGTGCAGCCAATGAAGCGGTTTCTTTAGCTGCACAGCCCCTCCCCTCTCCACTGAAGCAGAAGACAACGGCGCCGCCGTCGCCGTGTCTTGCCGAAAGTTCCCCAGCCCCGTACTGCGCCTGCGCAGTACAGGGGGTCCTTACTTGCCGAGGGGAACTTTCTCGGCAGAACACCGGCCGCTCCTGCACTAAGCGGGGGGGGGATGCACTGAGGGGGGGCTGCACTGAGGGGGGTCTGCACTGATAGAGGGGGGGCTGCACTGAGGGGGGGGCTGCACTAATAGAGGGGGGCTGCACTAATAGGGGGGATGCACTAATGTAGGGGGTCTGCACTGATGTAGGGGATCTGCACTGATGGAGGGGGTCTGCACTGATGGAGGGGATCTGCACTGATGGAGGGGGTCTGCACTGATGGAGGGGGTCTGCACTGAGGGGGTCTATACAGACTCTGCCGGGGCACCTGATGCAAGGACAGACTCTGCCGGTGGCACCTGATGCAAGGACAGACTCTGCCGGGGGCACCTGATGCAAGGACAGACTCTGCCGGGGGCACCTGATGCAAGGACAGACTCTGCCGGGGGCACCTGATGCAAGGACAGACTCTGCTGGTGGCAGGCGATGTGGCTAGTGACACGCTCAGGGATCCCACTGATTTGACATTATGGTGAGTTGAATGATTTAATTTTATATTACAATGTAATAATAGAAATAATGCGCTTCAATCATCCCGACACCATAACAACCATGGTGCCGGGATGATTGAAGCGTTAACACCAGGCGTTTGGAGTATCTTTATCTGCTGATTGTTTAAAGTTTCTAGAATACACATATTTCTATTGTGTAGGATCTGGGGCTGCTGACCCTTAATTCCCCTCTCCCCCTTTCCTTCTCCCCCTTTCCCTCTCCATCCCTCATTCATCTCAGACTCTAACCACACCCTATTGGGCCACGCCCATTTAAGCCATGCCCACTTTTCACGTAAGCCACGCCCATTTTTCGCCGCGCTTGTCATTTTTTGCTAGGCCACGCCTGCAAACGAATGCCCTGCCCCCTAATTATTGTACGGCTCCGTCTACAGCCAAAAAAGTGTCCCACATATTTTTTTTGCAATGTTGGCAACTATGTTTGCATGTTTTAAACTTTTTCTTTTTACATTTCTTCAGTTACTTTCTGGTTTCTTGCCCAGGCAGATGACGTGATACAGGAGTCTTCAGGAGAGGAGGAGGGTTTTTTTCTCAACTAAACACACTCTCCTGCATGCATGCTTGTGCTAACAGGAGAGGGAGTCCAGGAAGGAAATGATACATGAATCATTTGCCCTTACTCAAGATGGCCACGGCTAGAAATGCTAGGGAGGTGTTTTTCAAAGTGATTTCTCAACAAAATAAAGCATGGAGACATGGATGGATGTGCTTTGAAATATAAAAAATGAATAAAGTAGTGTTTTTGGTTTGTGGTGCTCAGATGCACTGAAGATCCACTTTAAAGCTTCATGCACACTAAGCAGCAGGAAAAAAAAAAGCAGCATAATTTAAGCACATTTGTGTTCAGAAGTGTTTTTCCCTAAAACATTGGAAAAATGTAAACTTAAAAATGACTCATGCACCTAAACACTGCATTTAGGCGCATCGAGCAACTTTTCTGCCCAAAATCTCCTCTCAAAAACGCACTTGTGTTGGGGTTGGTTTTTTCAGCCTGTAAACGCCCCTTTACAAATATGCCTGTAAACACCAAATGTGCATGGACACATAGGTAACAGAGTTGCTTCTTCAAGCCTAAAGAAGAAACTCCTGTATAAGCAGCAATTTTTATGTCCAGTATGCATGAGGCCAAACGTTCACCTTTATGAAAAAAAAATAAATGCATGTTTTTGCCAGGAACAAAAAAAAAAGTGCATTTATTATTATATAAATGTTTAATTCTTTTTTTACAGGGGCCTTTAAAGCACTGCACCCTCAATCAATGGATCATCAGGCTCCTGCAGAGCATTCCTCTACCCTGTTTCCCTGAAAATAAGACCTATCGTGATTGTCGATGATGGCTGCAATATAAGCCCTACCCCCCACATAAGCCCTAGTCAAAGTCCTTGTAGGTCTTCTTTTCAGGGTAGGGCTTATTTTCGGGGAAACAGGGTAGGGCTTATTTGGGGGGTAGGGCTTATATTGCAGCCATCACCGACAATCACGCTAGGTCTTATTTTCGGGGAAACAGGGTAGCTCTCTGCCCGTACCTCTATATGGGCTGTCAGAGAGCTGGAGGAAGATTCAATGGATTACGAGTGCCACACTCATGGCGGATGAGATTTGTAGTTTATTTATGCACAGATCCATGTGAATTAGTGATGCATTTGCCACACTGTGTACCAGTAATGTCTGGGGAGGGGCATTTACAAGCCGAAAGAAAAACAAATCGATTGTGCATTTTTGAGAAGAGCCTTTGAGCATTAAAAACGCTCAAAAGTGCATTAACGTGCAGGAACGCTAGGCACATTCTCGTGTTAATGCATTCTAAAGGCCAGAATTCTGACCAATAGAATGCATTAACATCCATGCAAAGCGCAGCCATTTATCGTTTTTTTGCTGCTGCTAAACGCCTGCAGGAGAAAAAAAAGTCAGAAGCATGCAGTGTACCTAAAAATTAAGTGCCTAGGGGGCGTGACCAACTTCCGGTATGTGAGGAGGCCTTTCTACAGAGCTCCGACCGTGAAACCATCCTTCATTATCCTGAAAGGTTCCAGGCTTGGACTTTTCACCCCATATTGACCGGCATTGATAGAGGGAAGTACCGGGAACACGGCTATGGTAAAATATGGCCCGAGTGTGGACCCTACACCTGCAGCAAAGCTGGCAAAGTTCGCCCATGAAGATTCCAAAGATGGTGCCCACTCGGGATCGGAGCAGCGCGCTGCTTCTGCTCCTCCGGATCGCGGGTGGACCGAGGGGGACACGGACTGGCTGGATCCGACTGATCCTCTGGCGAATCCCCTGCCCTCTCCCCGGTCAGACTCTGAGGAGGGCAGCTCCGGTACACAGACGGGAGAACCAACACTGCTGCAGATTATGGACACTATCAAAAGCTGCCATGCGGCCTTGTCCACACAAATAGAAACCATCAGAGTGGAATTTGCTATGCTCAAAGATGATGTGCAGAAGGTGAGACAGAGGGTCACGCAGACAGAACAACGCATAAGCGCAGTGGAAGAGGACCTCAACCCTCTGCTGATACAGGTGAGAGATATGTGAGAGAACAACAAGGCCCAGGAAGCCAAATTGGGGGGCATTGAGGACAGACTTCGAAGGAACAACCTCAGATTCCTTGGTTTCCCAGAAAGCTCGGAGGGAAAAAATCCTGAGGAATTCCTGCTGTCCTCGCTCAAACAAACCTTTGGAGCTGACAGTTTCTCTCATCTGTTCGCCATAGAACGGGCACACAGGGTTCCCATGAGAGCCCCCCCGGCAGATATCCTAGACCCATGTTGGCGCGCTCTCTACTTCAGAGATAAGGTAACCATACTGCGTATGGCACAAAATTTACCCGAACTGATGTACGACGACAATCGCATATCCATTTTTCCAGATTTCTCTGCTGCCACACAGAAACAAAGAGCAGCTTTCCACAGTGTGAAGCAGCGCCTGAGAGAACGTAGCCTGCCATACAGTATGCTTTACCCGACTAAGCTGAGAGTTGTACACAAAAGGGCAGACACAATTCTTCACATCACCTAAGGAAGCGAACAGATGGCTGGAATCATTGGGTCCCGGATAATAATTCCACTCTCCCGGCAGATGGGTATGTGACCTAGAGGGCTCGGGGGGGGACAACGACCCCCCAAGCGGATAACCTTGAGCTGTCTAATGAAGACTATGTCTATAAATATTTCTAAACTACCACTTCATGGTTGAACTTTCCGGGTCTGAATGATCCTAAACATTCCAAGCCTTGCAGGAACCATGTATTATGACCTTCAAGCAAAACGGTCTTGTTAATGCTCTGTTAACTCTTTCAGTTATATCCCTAAACCTTTCTGTCCGGCTGGTGCAGGAAGACTACCCCCCTTAGGGAGACTTTGCTGTTCCCTATTGTTCGGGGTGGAAGCCCACAGAATGTTTGGGGCTGCAGGCAGGGTGGGGGGGAATGGGTGTTAGGATGCTTGGTTTTGGATCCAGGATTGTTTATGTTTTCTTTTTTATTTTATTTACACTGTTTTTTTTTCTTTTTGTGGTCTCCTAAGTCCCCACTGAAAGGGGAACCAGAATATCGATCTCTTCTGTGTGTCTTACATATAGTTCAAACAAATGTCGATGAATGCTCAGCAAATGTTTACCCTATTAGTCTAGCACATGGGTCTTCAAAATATGGCCCTCCAGTTGTTCAGGAACTACAATTCCCATCATGCCTAGTCGTGTCTGTGAATATCAGAGTTTTACAATGCCTCATGGGATGTGTAGTTCTGCAACAGCTGGAGGGCCGTAGTTTGAAGATCCCTGGTCTAGCATGTGTACTAATGTACTACCCCCGGAAAGGGGAATTGAATTTTAGCTACCGTATATACTCGAGTATAGGTCGTTCTGAATATAAGCCAGGGCCCCTAATTTACCACAAAAAACTGGGAAAAACTTATTGACCCGAGTATAAGCCGAGGGTGAGAAATGCAGCAACTACTGTAAGTGGAAAAGAGGGTCAATAATGCCCATCTGCAGCTGCATGCCTCCCTGTGTCCTGTGCATGAGTCCTGTGCAGCCTACCTGTGTTCTGTGCATGTGTCCTGTGCAGCCTACCTGTGTCCTGTACATGCCTCTGTGTGGCGATCTGCATCCTCTGTGTGCTGCTCTGCATCCACCGATCAGCGTGTGATAATACCTTTCGGCAGCCATTCCACTGTTCAAAAGCCGCGCCTCCTCCTCGTCTGTGATAGGCAGAACACTCCATTTCCCAGCAGTCAGCGGTCAGCCTATCACAGACATTCTCTCATCCTCATACCACGGACGAGGAAGAGAGAATGTCCATGATAGGCTGTACACTGACTGCTGGGAAATGGAGTGTTCTGCCCATCACAGACGAAGGAGGAGGCGCGGCTTTTGAACAGTGGAATGGCCGCCGAATGGTATTATCACACGCTGGCCGCTGTCTGTCTGCATGTCACGCTGATCATGTAGGCAGAGGGCGGTGACTCGAGTATAAGTCGAGGGGGGCACTTTAAGCCTAAAAAAAAAGGGCTGAAAATCTCAACTTATACTTGAGTATATACGGTATGTGTTTGGCTGCCGCCTGGGGAACCCTCTGCTATTGTTGTACCCATATATAGACAATCCTCCAATACAGGTTTTCTTTGAATGCCCCTATGCAGAACCTTAATCTCCTCTCTTGGAATGTAAGAGGGCTTAATTCCAAGATTAAGAGGGCCCTAGTATTTAAGTATATACTAAAGCGCAAGCCGCATTTTATATTCCTCCAGGAATCGCATCTAGTGGGCTCCAAGACGATGGTTCTCCATAGGTCCTTTGTAAGTAGACCTTTTCACTCCACATATTCTAGCTATGCTAGGGGTGTGTCTGTTCTGATATCCAAATCCCTAATGCATACTACCAAGACAGTGAAATTGGAGCCTTTTGGTAGGTTTGTAGTTTTAGTATTGATTATTAATAACCAACCATATACACTGGTAGCGGTTTATATACCACCTCCCTTTACAGTAGGGGTCTGGGAAACAATCATGGCAGAGGTGATTCAGGTGGCGGAGGGATCTATTATCTTAGCTGGGGATCTAAACCCAGTGCTGTCTCCTGACAAAGATAGGTTTGGGATGGCGACTGTGGGACGATCCCCGCTAGAAGCATGTGTGAAACCATATGATCTGGCAGAAGCGTGGAGTTGGAAGCACCCTGATGCTAAAGCATATTCGTGCTTTTCCTCCACATTGAACACCCTTATCTAGGATAGACATTTGTTTTGTATCCGGGGCACTGCTGCCAAGGGTGAAGGAAATTCAATATCTACCACGGGCAATCTGGGATCACTCCCCAATGCTTCTCACCATTGATATGGGGAAATCAGATGGGTATGTTTACCCCAGACACCAGAATAGTGGTGTCACTTGATACGCACAAAGCATTCGATTCCATAGAATGGCTGTATTTAATTGCGGTCCTTGGGCGTATGGGCTTCGGTCCTAGATTCATAACATGGGTCAAAATATTATATGCGGAGCCAAAAGGCCAGGATTAGGGTTAATAATACCATTACAAACCCGTTCAATATTGCTAGGGGCACACAGCAGGGGTGCCCTTTGTCGCCCCTGCTGTTAGCCCTGGCTATAGAGCCACTTGCGGCTCTACTGAGAGCGGATGGAAACATCAGGGGATGTAGTGTTAATGCGTTGAAGGAAAAAACATCTCTATACACAGATGATATGCTCCTGTACCTGACTGAGGCAGAGGACTCACTGGCTACTGCCCTGGATAGAATTTCAGAATTCGGGATTTAAGGTAAACTGGAACAAATCCATAATCTTTCCCTTCCATTCTGAATATGCCCCGAAACTACCCCCGGAGGTCCCACTAAAGGTAGTCTCCAAATTTCGATATTTAGGGGTCGAGATACAGCTGCCACTGAGTACATATATACCCAATAACTTATCCCCAATAAGGCAACGCTTAAGGGAGAGTGCGCAAACATGGGCTATGTTGCCTCTCGGCCTCCTTGGACGGATAAATATGTTCACCTGCCCAGGTTTCTTTACCTGTTCTGGCATGTCCCAATTTATATTCCTAAGAAATGGTTTACAGACATTAATAAAATACTTTCCTCATTTTTATGGGGTCCTAAACCAGCTAGAGTGTCCCTGGATATACTTCACTTACCAGTAAGATCGGGAGGATTAGCATTACTGAATTTACAATGTTATTATTTAGCAGCCCAATTGACACATGTGCACTGGTGGGGTTTTCCCCAAATGAACATCGCTTCGGTGGCAACACAAGCAGCTCAGGTCCACTCATACGAAACGTTGATTAATATCCTCTACAGAAATGGTCCATACCCAAAGGGGGCAGATATACTGAAATTGTCATATAAAATATTCCACACATATGTAATGCTAGAATGGGTGGCACTAGCCTTGCAGATTCCCCTAATGCCCCACTGTGGCACAACCCTCAAACTACAGGAGATAGTCAAGGTACCGTATGGAGCATGCTGGGCGGTATATGGAGTAATATATGTCCATCAGCTGTTTAGATCTTTCACAGACCTGAAAACTGAATATGGAGTTCCAAACATTCTTTTTCAGGTACCATCAGCTGCGCCAATATGGAAAGATTGGTGGCTGAAGAGGAGCATGCAAAGCTGATCTCTAAATATTACTTTGCATTGCTGACACCCTCCTCCCCTAGAGTGGAGCGGGTGGCCACACAATGGAAGGCAGACATACCATCCCTCACAGAGGAGGCCTGGTCAGAAGCCCTAGAGACACTAGTGCCCTCAATGATCTCTGCTAGAGACAACATTTTACAATTTAACTATCTACATAGAATATATTACACCCCTAAAAGATTACATAAAATGGGTAGAAGAGAGTCACCAAAGTGCCCTCGCTGCAATACAGCAGTGGGAGACTTTTTTCATATGATTTGGCAGTGTCACCGGGTGGTGAAATACTGGAAAGCAATTCTTACATACTTGGAGGATACTCTGGAGCTTCCAAACATATATTCTCCAGCTAGAGGTCTCCTAGGAGAGTTGGAGGAATTATCGACGTTAAAGAAAACTCTTTTGAAAGTAGTTTTTTGTTATGCCAAGAAAGCTCTGGCCCTTAAATGGTGGAACCTGTCCCCTCCATCCCTACAAAATTGAGTGACACTAGTTAACAATGCCCTACCAATGAACAAACTAACTTACAAGGCCAGAGGATGTTCCAAAAAGTTTGAGAGGATATGGGGGGAATGGATTGAAAAAATATCAGGTGAAGGAGAGGACTGATAGATGTAGTGTATGTCATAAAGAGTATGTACCAACTTGGAAATTGACTGTATGCAGAGATGTACCATGGCACACAGAGGAGAGACACTGAGGAGATACAGCAATGATGTAGTATTACTTTATAGCAATAAGCTTTAATTGGTTACTGAACAAAACAGAAAGGTTTGACTATTAACCTGCACATGCAGTTGTTACACATTGTGGAGTTCAGAATGTTATACAATCATATTAGCTTGTATTAATATTTGAAATGTACAAGATTGTTTTAAATTTAATAAAATTTACCCTTTAAAAAAAAATAAAAAAAAATTAAGTGCCTGTACTTTAATGTGCTGTACAGATCTCACCCTGCTGTGCACATGCTCAGTTGCTTTCCATTTTTGTCATTGTGTTGAACATTAGAGTCACTAGAGGTCGATCAGCTGACCCCTACTGCAGCCCCTGGAAAGAAGAAACAGGAAGAATTTACCGCACGCACTAATTTTGGTAGCAAAATTATTAATGTGAAATGTATGTTCCTTGCTAAAAAAAAAAAAAAAAAAAGTTTTTTTATCAAGTTGTTATGGGTAACATTCCACTTTAAGTTATGACAACGTTATCGCAAAATAAATAGGCCCATAGCAGAAATGCAAAAATTGCCCTGCTCCATAAGGAGTGTAGAGACGTGAGAGCTTAAAAGGAGAAGTCCAGCCTGAGCGCGTTTGGCTGGGCTTCTCCTATGGGTCAAAGGAGTGCAATTCGTTTTGCACTCCTCTGACCCATTTTTAGCAGAGCGCGGGCTAAAGTCCATCTCTGCTGATGTCACAGGAATAAGTACAGGCACGACAAAGTCTGGATCAGCCAGGTGCCTGGACTGATGCCTGTCTCAGTGAGCCTCTGAGAGCTTGATGCTGCCGCTCCCCACCCTTCCACAGCTCAGCGATCCAGTGAGCAAGGAGGAGCAGAGAGGAGAGTTGCTGATTGACAGATAGCAGCTCTCCTCTCAGGGATCTGTGAGAACCGAGCCATGGGTAATGTTCGATGGCTCGGTTCTCAGTCTAGATACCAGGGGACAGATGCAGCATCGGTTCCATGCTGCATCCACCCAAGTATAAAAGGGAACCCCCCCCCCCCATATTTCTTTTTTAAAGGAAAGATATTGATGTAACATGCGCAAACAGCAATAAAAAGAAATGTGTTGTGTGTTTTGAGAAGTAAAGAAGCTAGTGTTGTGAAACCTGTCTGGAACCACACCTTGCGAAGCAGCCTTTTTTTTTTTTTTTTTTTTTTAATGCAGCAGGATATAGTAAAACTCCTTTTTCAAGAACAGCAGTCTTTTAGCAGCACAATTTAGTACTAATTTGTTCTAGGTCTGGGTCTAACTGGGTCAGTAAGCCATACACATAAAATTGGAATTAAACTTTAAAATTAGCTTTAATGAGCATTCAATTTTTGCTGGGGTGCAGTTGTCATTGCAAACAAAGCAGGATATGGAGGTTTGTTTTCATGAATGGAAAGTAAACATATAAAAAAAAAAAACAAAAAAAAAAACAAAAAACATTCTTGTCTGCTGGTCTGAATCAACGCGTCCAGCCCTTCCCATGAACAAAGCTGTAAACAAAGACGCTAAAACAGAAAAAAAAAAAAAAAAATCGGAGTTACTTACCGGTAACGTCCTTTTACAGGAGTCTTTCAGGACAGCACCATAGAGAGACCTTGACTCCTCCCCTTCTGAGGAAACACCGCCTTCAACTTTTAGATTTAAACCTCACCGCTTCCCCCCGGCCCCTCAGTTCTTCAAGAGGACCTCCGGTTAGCTGGGGAGACACAAGAACACGTCATAATAATTCTGATCTTACCTGACGTTCTTCTGCGATGAACTCTTCACGAATGTCCCTAAAGTAGGGTGGGTAACTGTGCTGTCCTGAAAGACTCCTGGAAAAGGACGTTACCGGTAAGTAACTCCGATTTTCCCATTTACGTCTTTCAGGACAGCACCATAGAGAGGATGAGCGAGCACCTTACCTTAGGGTGGGACTACTGCCTGCAGAACCTTACGCCCAAAAGCCTGGTCTTTTGCTGACAGAAGGTCCAATCTGTAGTGTTTCACAAACGTGTCGAATCTGGACCACGTTGCCGCTCTACAGATCTGCTCCGGAGACGCACCAGCCCACTCGGCCTGAGAGGTCGCCACTGCCCTAGTGGAGTGTGCCCTGATACCCTTAGGGGCTTCCAACCCGCTAATTATATAGGCCTTGCTGATGGCTAACCTTAACCACCTAGCTATAGTGCGCCTAGAGGCTCTGCCTCCCTTCCTGGTTCCTGAAAATAACACAAAAAAGGAATCAGATTTTCTAAATGGTTTTGTATCCTCCAAGTACTGCAGGACACACCTTCTTACATCTAGTTTATGAAACCTATGTTCCTGTTCCCTCACAGGATTCAAACAAAAGGTGGGCAAAACAATTTCCTGGCCTCTATGGAAAACCGAGGCCACCTTTGGCAAAAAGGCCGGATCGGTTTTAAAAATTACCCGGTCCGGAAATATCTGAAAAAAGGGTGCCCTAATGGAGAGGGCCTCGAGTTCACTCACCCTTCTTGCCGTAGTGATTGCCACCAAAAACACCGTTTTGAGGCTAATCCATTTTAGCGTACACGTCTCCAATGGCTCAAAAGGTTCCCCTGTAAGCGCTTGTAAGACCAAAGAAAGATCCCACATTGGGAAGGGGGAGACCCTCAAAGGTCTCTGCCTACTCAATGCTTTAAAAAAATCTAACGATCCAAGGATCGGAGGCTAGTTGTTTCTCCAGAAACACACTCAAAGCGGAAACCTGTCCTTTCAGGGTGCCAAGGGCTAAACCCTTGTCCGCCCCTGCTTGCAGGAACTCTAAGATCGCTATAGAGCTGTGAACATCAAAGGAAGTTTCTGTGCACCAGCTATTAAAATGCTTCCACGTTTTTTGGTAGATAACCTGGGTTTATTTTTTCCTGCAATTTAGGAGGGTCTTCACTAAGTTATCTGAGAAACCCCTACTCTTCAGCAATCCCTCCTCAGTAGCCAAGCCGCGAGGTTCCATCTCCCCACCTGGGGACAACAGATTGGCCCCTGGGAAAGGAGATTCTCCTGAACTGGCAAAAGCCAGGGGGGTTCCGCTGCCAGACTTCTCAGGATGGAGAACCAAGGCCTCCTGGGCCAATGTGGCGCAATAAGAATGAGGGTTGTGTTTTCCAGCTGGAACTTTCTTAGAACGGCTGGGATCAGTACAGGTGGGGGGAAGGCATAACACCTGTCGAAAGTCCAACTCTGAGCCAGTGCGTCTACCCCTAGAGCTCCATCCCACCTGTTTAGGGAGAAGAAGAGATGCACCTTCCTGTTCTCTCTCGAGGCAAAGAGGTCTATGCATGGCCTTCCCCATTTCTGGGATATTGCCTCGAAAACCCCCTGGTTCAGAACCCAGTCGCCTTCTCTCAGCTGTTTCCTGCTGAGGAAATCTGCCACCAGATTTTGTTCCCCCTTCAGATGCACTGCCGAGAGGGATAGGACATTTACTTCGGCCCATTTGAGAATGCTTTCTACCAGAGTCCACAAGGGTCTGCTTTTGGTACCCCCCTGCCTGTTTATGTAGGCTACAGCTGAGGAGTTGTCCGACCGGACTCTCACATGCTGTCCCTGAAGTTCCTTTTGAAAGGCTCTGAGTGCCAAGGCTACTGCTCTCAGCTCTTTCCAGTTGGAGGATCTTCTTGCGTCCTCCCTCCGCCAGACGCCCTGAGCCACCCGGTCCTCCATATGCGCCCCCCAACCCCTGCCACTCGCATCGGTCGTGACGCATCTGGACACCGGCAGAACCCACTCCAGACCCTGTGAGAGATTGGCCTCTCTTCGCCACCACCATAGGGATCTCTTGACCTGGCCTGGTATAGTTATCAGGGAGTCCAAAGACCCCTGACTGTGGTCCCAAATACTCAGGATGAAGAGTTGTAAAGGGAGAAAGTGTAACCCTGCCCATTGAACTGCTGGAAGTGCTGCCGTCAGTAACCCCAAGGCTGACATAGCCTTTCTTACTGATATTTGTTGGCTGCCCTGGAGTAACAACATTGCCTTGTCTACCTTCTGGATCTTCTCCATTGGCAGGAAGACCTTCTGTTTTGTTGAATCCAACAGGTAACCTAAAAAGACTACCTTTTGCGATGGAGTCAAATTGGACTTTTCCAGATTTAAGAGCCAACCTAGACCCTCTAGAATGTTCCTTGTGAACTGTAGGTCCTGCGACAGTTGTTCCGGGGAAGAGGCAAAAAGTAGTAGATCGTCTAAATATGCGATCACGGAGATGCCCTTGATCCGTAGGAAAGCCAAGACTTCTACCATGACTTTGGTGAAGATGCGGGGGGACGAGGATAGCCCGAAGGGAAGGGCCCTGAACTGCCAATGAAACGTCCCTTATCTGGTATTTACCGTCAGCCTGAGGAACTTCTGACACTGATCTGCAATGGGAATGTGCAGGTAGGCATCCCTCAAGTCTACCGATGCCATGAAGCAGTTCGGAGGAAGGAGCGTTTTTACCGAATAGATCGAGTCCATTCGGAACCTCCTGTAGGTGAGCGAGAAGTTCAGAGGCTTCAGGTTCAGGATGAGCCTGAACTTCCCCGAGGGTTTGCGCACCACAAAAATGTGGGAGTAAAAGCCTCTGCCCGTCTCTCCTACTGGAACTCGAACTACCACCTCCTGTTCCTCCAACTCCTGGAGGGAGGAAAGGAGAGCCGCTGACCTCTCTGCACATTTCGGTAGCGTGGTTACCAGGAGTCTGCATGGTGGAGGTTCTGCAAACTCTAACCTGTACCCTCTTCTTATGACTTCCAAAATAAAATGGTTGGAGTTGATCATCTCCCACTGTGGAAGGAAGGCCCCCAATCTTCCTCCCACCGTTATTCTGTCACTTTGTCTTTTTGGGCTGTTCAGGAGGGCGAAAAATAGCCCCCCCACGCCCTTTCCCTTTTTGTCCCCACCCCTTTTTCTGTTGATCAGATTTTGGGGGGTCCAATTTCTTCCAGGGCCGAGACTTTCTTTTAGTCTCTGCCGGTTTCCTTTTAAAAGGGAATGCCTTTTTTCTGTCAGCCGTTCGATCCAACACAGCTTCCAGACCTGGTCCGAAAAGCAAGTCCCCCGTGAGAGGAATGCCGCAAAGTTTAACCTTGGATGCGGTATCTCCCTGCCACGTTTTAAGCCATAAGGCTCTTCTTGCCGAATTAGACAATGCGGCTGATCTTGCGGACATACGCACCGATTCAGCTGAAGCATCTGCCAGATAAGCTACTCCTTTAAGGAGCATGGGGAAAGACGACAGGATTGTTTCCTTAGGCGTTCCTGCCTCTATATGTGCTTTAATTTGCGTCAGCCAGTACTCCATGTTTCGTGCCACGACTGTGGACGCCATGGCGGGTTTGAGGTTCCCTAGGGAAGAGTCCCAGGATTTTTTCAGAAGGGAATCTATCCTCTTATCCATGGGATCTGGGAGTGCCCCCATGTCCTCAAAGGCCAAGTCAGTGTGCCTGGAGACCTGCGAAAAGGCTGCGTCTAGCTTAGGAGATTTGTTCCATACCAGCGCCTCCTCTTCTGCAAAGGGGAACCTACGCTTAAGTGCTCTTGAAAGGAAAGGTTTCCTTTCGGGGTCTTGCCATTCTTTTTTGATGGCGTCGACCAAGACCTCATGGACCGGGAACACCTTCCTTTTATGTTCCCCTAGTCCCTTATACATCTGGTCATGGAGTGATAGCTTCTTCCTTTCCTCCTGGATTCCTAGGGTGGTATGAATGGCTCCTAGGAGCTCCTCCACCTCTTCCAGGGAAAGCTTGTAGCGAGAGGATCTTGTGGATTCCCCTTCCACCTCCTCTCCCTCTGATTCCCCCTGGGGATCTGAAGACTCGCTATCAGGCTCTTCTTCAACCTCGAGTCTGGCACCTCCTGGATTCTCTCCACTTCCCGAGGGAGCATCCATTAAGGACTGAGGGACACTCAGTTGTGCTGGTGGAGAAATAACCTGCGGCTGTGGCAACTGAAGACTGGAAAATAGTGTCTTAAAGGTCTGCACCGTATTAGAAAGCTCCTTAACGGATGCTGCTAAATCTGAAGACTGTTCTTCAGACTGCTCCCTTACTAACCCCTCTATACATTCCCTGCAGAGGGGCTTAGACCAAGATTCCCCCATTGTGATTCTGCATGAGGGGCATTTTTTCTTGGTACTGTGGGGCGACTTGCTTTTCTCTGTAGCTTTGCCCTGTAAAATAAGTTAAAAAGAGGGAGCAATCAGCAAACTTATTCACCAGCACTAACACGGAGGGCCACCAGGGGTGCACTTCCCGGGACTGACCACCACCAGGGACCCAGTCACAACCCTTTCCCCCCCCTCACCACCAAGGGGAGTTCTACACCTGTGGAGCTTACAGGAAGCGGTAAGGGAACACCACCCCAGGGTTCCTCTTACCTTGGAGTGGCTGGTGCAGGATTCTCCTGGAGCGGTTCTTGAAGCCTCTGCTTCCGACATCTCCTTTAGAGTACAGTGGTGTTCCAAGCTTCTGTATGCTGTCCCCACAGCAGGTCAGAGGCAGCACCAGCCGAACGCGCGGTCCGTTTTCATCACCGCGACCGGAACCGGAAGTCACGGGTCAGACGGAAGCACTGACCTCCACCGGAAATGACGTCACCCGCCCTCCGACCCAGCGCTCAGAGCTCCCACGCTGGCTGCTAGTGCAGGGCGGTCTCCTGTGCCTCCGCCTATGCCACTGCTAGGCAAAAAGAAAACTGACCCCTCCAGCTTACAGCTTCACTAAGAGAAGCTGGAGGAGCGTGATGTGCAGTCTTAAAAAGGTACCCAGCCACACTAGCCCCTTAGACTGCAGTCTTTTTAAGAAAGTGAGCAGGAGAGAGACAGAGAGAGAGAGCGCCCGATCCACCCCCCTCTGCTCAGCCTGCAATTAGCCTCAGCCTCCCTGGCTGTTTAGCCCTGGTTCCTTGCGATGTCTCCCCACCGGAGGAAACACCAGAACTGAGGGGCCGGGGGGAAGCGGTGAGGTTTAAATCTAAAAGTTGAAGGCAGTGTTTCCTCAGAAGGGGAGGAGTCAAGGTCTCTCTATGGTGCTGTCCTGAAAGACGTAAATGGGAAAAAGTGACCTAAAAAGGAGCTGTATAACATTTTGTGGTTCCAAAACACTGACCAAACCAAGGTCAAAATGCAGAGCTTTCTTAGTATGGCTGAAAATTCAGGACTTTAAAGACACATTAAATAGCAGTCAATAGTTGTCACTGTTTAATCAGCTCTCACAAAGAATGTTGCATGACTGCAAAGAAAAATTGGAGGTGTATGAAGTTTATCTATAGGAAATTTTTTTTGGCTGGAGTAAAGTTAAAACTGCTGGTCCCCCCTATTAGGGAGGTTTTCCTTCACTTCCCCTTAAATGTCACAGAAACAGGCATTCCCAGCATGGAATATTCTCCTCTTTCTGTTCTGGTTGCTAACCCAAATACTGCAATTACCCTTACTTACATAGAGTCCAATATGAGAGAGAATCTCCCCAACAAGGAAAGAGACAGCAATAATGAGTGGGACGGGGTTCCCCTCCCACTATCTTTTTTTTTTTAAAGGAAGGAAGAGGAGGGTTTTGGTTATACTTTAGGTATATCTAAGAAAAATTTACAAAAGGATGTGCACATTGAGGCGATTCTAAAAGGCTAATTTTTTTATAAAATAACAAACATGATATTTTCCTGCTCTGTGGAATGATTTTGCACGGAGCAGCCAGTTCCTCTTCTCCTCAGGTCCCTCCCACAAATGCTCCTGGCTCCTCCCCCTTGACCAGGGCACCAATAGCTTGTGCCTACTCCTAAATCCCGCACTGAGTCCATAAGTCACAAAGAGCCGCTGCTCGGCCCTCTTCTCACTGACTGCGTTTGACAGCAGTAGGAGCTAATGGCGCCCGCTGCTGTCACAGCCAATGAGGAGAGGGAGCCCCGGAACAGCCGAGGCTCCTGTGCACATCACTGGAGCAAAAAGGGAGCTCTGGTGAGTATTAGTAGGGCTGTGGGGGAAGCAGCACACAGGTTTTTTTTTTTACCTTCATGCATAGAATACATGAGGGTAAAAATCCTCCAGCCATTACAACCTCTCTAAGGATTTTATTATGCAGTCTGCCAATGCTGATCGGCACACTTCCAGGTCAGCGATTTAACAGGCCACTGGAACAAAATGACAGCCAGGCAACTAGAATGTTTAAAAGAAAAGCACTGTCAATGCAGCCTTCACACTTTTCGCATTGAGAAAGTTTCCTTTTAACTTGTAACTCCAATTACAGTCTTTTACTGAATAAGCTTGATAAATGTTCTAGCTTTTTTTCACATGAAAAGTTTGGCTAGAGTTGCAATTTAAACAATAGCAAAACAAATATGGTTTTACAAATTTAATTTGTGAACAAGTAATCAATTTCAAAACATATCCACCATTTTTACTAAAGAAACTTCAATAGCCAAATCACTGTTATAAATATTTATTTTTATCTATTAAACAATAGGCAATAAACATGAAGTGCAAGCTGCATGTATTGCAAATTCTGCTGTACGGCTAACTGGGAACCTTGTTACCCTATCTGGCATAGTCCAACAGTCTGCAGTGTTACTGTGATGAAAGCCATAAACATTTGGTGAAAATAAAATTAAAGAGAAGGACAAATATAGGTGCATGCAGTTCTCAAACAATAACCTAGACAAAAAACAGACTGACTCATGTAGATTCTAGTACTGCAAAAACAGCGAAGCGCTGCTTTTGGGGAGGCGGCTGCCAAGCAGATATGGAACAATTAGGTTATTTGGTCAGTGTGAATAAAGTACACATCACATGTGAATGCCACTCTAGAAGGAATACATAGAAAGTGTGTTTTAGCAAGGAGTGTTTAATCAAAGGGCCAGTAAAGCTAAAATACAATCAGGGGAACTGAGTAAGGCTGGAGCAGCTATGCATGGCAACTATTCCGCCTCTATGTTTCAAAATGTAACTGAACAAACTGAAGCTAGAAGCTGGTTGGTTACAATGTATAGTCAGTTCAAATTCTCTTTGCTCCAGGTTTTAGTAAATTCCCCCCAGTGTGTTTAAAGGTATAGCGATTAGCAACATTTATGGCTGTATGGAAAAATCCTAAAGGGTTCCAGAACTGAAGATAGATGGCAAAGATAAAACTGTGTGAATTTTTTGACATATCACTGGCAGACTTCCAGCAGTTCTATTAAATGTCACTGTAAGCAGACACTTGAAGTAAAAGTTCGCTTAAATCAAATCTAAGTAATAACTCTCAAACCTCTCCATGATCTCTGTGGCCGCCATTAGTGCTTGCCATCCTCTTGCCTGAAATCTTTTCGGATGCTGGCTGCACCTGTTCAGTAACTCCCCATATACACAAATGGGGACTTGTACTAGCATCTCTAGTGTATAGTGGCTTTCATGTTTAAGAGGACTTACTGTGCTGGGTGGGCATGAGAATAGAAACACCAGAGAAGGCTGCTGCTATCATGGAGTGGTAAGTAAAGACCTGGGAGGGAGGGTTCTGGGTTATATTAGAGGGCTAGCGAGATTGGGTTTTTTTTATAAACTGAACTCGTTCTTTCAGGTTTTTAAAAGTAAACCTGTCATGAGCAAAATCGCTCATGAACGTTTACATAGAGTGGTCTGGATTAGCTGCGGAGCTGACAGCCTCCCATTGCTTTCAATGGGGCTGCCTTCCATAGCTGATAGCTGGGAACCTCCGCTGGGGTTCATGCATGTAAACAATGTTGAGCCCATTCGCAGGTGTGAATGTGGCCTAAGCCTGAAAATATAGAACAGGCTGCACTTCGCTTTACTACAAATGTAAATACAATTCATCATATGTATTTTAGATTAACTGGTCCTTTAGCATTGGTATTGGTCCTATACTAAGATAAAGCAAGAAAAATAAACTTGTGAGAGGCTGTAAATCCACCAGTTCCACTCTTTGGTCATGGTAATCAAACATATCATTTGGTATAACGCACACCAAACACCTTTTACATACAAGATGTGGTGTATGGAATGAATACAAAAAATAAGTTATAGCACTTTACAGCCTGAAGTACACAGTGAAATCACTGGAGTGGTTAGCGGTTTCATACACAGCCAAGACACATTATAGGTAAAATCTGTAATTGCAACATACTATACACCTGAGCCATGGGCAGCCATGACATTTTGATAACCATCAATATTGAGAACGGATATAAACATTCAAGAAAAGAAAATACTAAAAATAAAGCATTTGAACATGGCTATAAGGGAGGAGCAGTTTAGGTTACTGTGCTATAAAAAAAGTGATATTTCTAGACTCTAGGGATTCAGGTCGGGCTCTTTTTTTTTTTTTAATAAAAATATATATTTTTCCTGAGCATTGCAGAGAACACTCTGTAGAAAATGGCATTTTATGACATTCATCAGCAAAATTTCTGCCTAAAGTATGCGCATACAGACAGAATATTTATACAGATGGAAGTTTTATGAAGGAAGTCACTGCAGATTTCTGCAGGTTACAAAAAGGACAAAAGATGTTATGACCATGATGTTAAAGTTTATCAACTTTCATGGAGGTCGTTAGTGACAGCACCAAAAAAAGCTGCAGGAATCATCTAATTTCCAGCTTTGGGGCTTATTCACTGCAACGGTAGAAAATGAAAACAGGAATGCCTGCAGCAACCAGTCAGGTTTTGACTTTCTGAGCAAAAGACTGAATGGTTATGAATGCAATTCCACTTTTTTCTCATTTTCTTCCTCCAGTTGTAATGAATTAGACCACCATACCACAAATGAAATGTGACCACATCCATATCCTCTATATTTTAGGGCTGTTAATATTTCTGTTTCATATTACAAGCATTTAATTAAAATAATACACCGTGTCAATTTAATTACATACAGAAGGTATACATTAAAGATTATTTTCCTCTTTTGATGACTTACTAGGTCATAAAAGATGTACAACCTTTACTAAAAAATAATGAAACTGGTTACTTATTAACAGTTTTCAGGAAAACCATTCCAATAAATAAGTCACCTGAAAGTGGAAAACTCAAATTGTGAATCAACAATCCAAAATTTCCAAAGAATCCAATGCAACGATCCATTGTTGGTCGATTTATAAATGTTTTACCCAGATTCACACATTTTTTTAATAGGAACCTAGTTCCAAAAAAAAAAAAAAAAAAAAGTGCGACTCTTGGGCAAAAGTTTTGTGAATCCTGTATAAAACATTTAAAGACCCCTATGTGTTCAAAGAGAATATTTTGCCAATTCAAACTAAAGTTCAGCCCAAATTCTTCTTCGTTTTGGATAGATTGGAGGAAGAATTATAATATGTCCGGTTTTTACCAGACAGGAAATCTGGAAGGAGGAAGTCTGGAAGGCTCCATCAGCAACACCAACAGAAATAAAACGCTTCCATAGAAACATGAAAAAAAATATATTGAAATTGTGTCAAATGATTTTGTTCTCTGTCCGTTGCAGATTTTTCCTTGCTTCCTTCTGGAAATTAGGGTAAATCTCCCTAACCGATCCCCAGAATGTCAGTAAAAACCTGACAGATTAAATTTTTCTTTACTCTATCTAAAACTAAAACAGTTTTTGGAGCTTTAAAACATAACGCAAGTACAACTTTTTTTTTCTGGAAGTGCATATATATATATAATTTAGCTGTGCATTTAAGTTCCTATCTGCCTCTCTAACCATTAGGAGATGAAAGCAAGGGCAATAAAATAATCACTGTAGACACCTGTATTAGGTCTCTGCTTACACTAGAAAATGCTTCTGATGTATGCATTTTCCCCCAGAGAAAAAGGTTTGCATTTACTGTAAAATGCTGTGTCTTTACAAAAAAAGGTCAGAAGTAACTGAAGATCATTTTACAGTTGTCGATCATTGAAATGGGGAAAAAAGAAAAAAAAAGAAAAAAAAGGAAGTACTTCAATGCCTGAATGAACATAATTTGTAATGCATACAATTTGCAAACCCACTTTTTTCATTGCCTTTTCTCCTTCCAATACCATATTGATCAGAAAGTTGGAAATATTCTATAACAAAGGATATCTATTCCTCGCAGCCTTCTTTGTGCGTCATAGCCATAGAGATATTACAAGGAAAGGACCTGCAGCAATTTTAACATTTTGTTCTGGGTTATTTATAGTTAGGCATACGACAAATGAATGCACATAAATGTCAGATTCTGATATTGCCGGTCTGTAAATCAGCTCTGTAAACTTCAAACATCTGTTAGTACTCTTTACAAAACTTTAAGACATCTAAAATTTGGGGAAGTAATCGTCCTAGTCACAGTATATGACTTGGCAAAAAATTTTATAGAGATCTTTGACCCTCTCATTAGCTATAGCTTTTACACTGCTTGCTTGGAACTTTCAAGTAAAAGTCAAGATTATGAAAATGACCATTACTCTTATTTTCTGGACGTAAAAGCTTTTATAAAAGTCAACTTAACAGGTCATATTTCAAATCTAAAGATAAGAAAACATGACAAACCATATGACTTATCCCTGTACAAATGCCAGTTTACATTAAAATAGGGATACACTTGAGACAACTAAATGGGTCTTATTTATGTGTATTATTTCTTTAAATTATTTACACAAAAGTTTAGATCTCCTTAAATTAAAGCAAAAAATAACTTTTGGTTCTACGATCAGATATGGACAAGGAAGACTAGTTTTGAAATACAATGTAAAAGGTGCACATTTCTACATACACATATGTGCATGTATGGGTAGAGAACACACACACCTTTGTATTTGTGCGCGTAAAGATCATATGCATGTACCCAAATATAAAGCAATTACATTTAGAGGTTAGTTAAAAAAAGGAAATATGGCTCTATAAGAATGCTTGGATTTATAGACAACAGGCCTGGAATTAAAATAAAAAAACGCTGGTTTTCATCTCAAAAAAGGAAAATAATGAAGAAATGTACAAACTTAGAACATATTCCAGAACTGCTTAGTAAAGCAGAGCTCATCACTCTCATTCAGGTAGCCAAGGTTTGGCAGAGCTGGTGCTTTAAGGTTCTAGGTCTGTGATAACAGGAATTCAAATACAGGCACAGTCCAGTTTGATGGAGCAAGAAACTCCATTAAGGCAAGGTCCCTCACAGAAGAACACATCGAAAGAAACTGCTCTTCTTCTGTTGTTCTGGGGTTATTTTCACTCCTTGATTACTGCCCTGGGAACTGTTTCCCTCCTGGAAAAAATACAAAGGTGTTAGACTTAGACTCATCACAATCTTTTCAGTAGTTCCCTTATATAAAATCATGTGCTTTGTTAACCACTTGCCGACCACCTCTTGTAGCTTTACTGGTACAGGGCGGCTCAGCTGTGCAGAATTATGTAAATACAAGTGATTTGCCCACCCAGGCTGTGCTGTCATTCACTACAGCACAAGCCAAACAGCGGGTCCCGGCCTTTGATTCATGGCCAGAACCCACTGATCAGCTGAACAAATAATAGACGAGAGCCCTGTGTTGGTTAACAACACAGAGCTCTCCGACAGCAGCAAAGTGCCTTTTTTTTCTCCCTGAAAAGCCGGGAGTAAAAACTGGCACATTGCTTAGTAAAACACCATACAGTACACACACTAAATATTGTTAGGCACAGTTAACATCTTGATTGCCCCTAAAGGTTAACCCCTCCCCAGTGTCCCAGTCAGTGTCATTAGTATAGTGACACCAATTATTATTATTAGCACTGATCACTGTATTAGTGTCACTGGTGATGTCAGTGACAGTTACTCCATCCCCCCCCGCGTCAGTGTCATATTGCCCACTGCACTAATCGCAGTCCCATTAGAAGTTGCTGATCACTGCCATATAGTATATATTTAAAAATAAATAAATAAGAATTTTATTATATGTAGCATAGTTTCTAGAAGCTATAAATTTTGCCTTTTTTTTTTTCAAAAGACATGTAGCAGAATACATTTTGGCCTAAATTTATGAAGAAATTTGATATTTTGTTTGGATTTGTTTTATATCAAAGTAAAAAATATATTTTCAAATCTTTCGGTTTTGTTTAGATAACAAACGAAAAAATAAAAACAAAAAAAAAACAGTGCTGACCAAATACCACCAAAAGAGAACCATTTGTGTGTGTGTGTGTGTGTGTGTGTGTGTGTGTGTGTGGGGGGGGTTAGATAAATTTTGTTTGAATACAGTGTTGCATGACAGTGCGATTACCAGTTAAAGTACCACAAAAAATAGCAAATAGCAAAAAAATGGCCTGGTCATGAAGGGGGTAAAACATACCAGAGCTGAAGTTGTTAAGTGAACAACCTCTAGTAAATTAAATCACATAGTAAGAGAGAACATTGGCCATAAAATATTTTGTATTAGGCTACATCCACTGAGGTGCAATAACTTTCTTACATTGCGGAATAAAATTAGGTTGTTGAGTGTATTCTGAATGCTGTCAGCAGAGATTTAACAATTAATGCAATGTTCTCCAAGAAAAAGTGACAGTAAGCAAAGTTTTTTTTTCATACATTAAAAGACACAAAGGTGCGTATTCAAATACATAGCGACGGCAAAGCAGTCCAGGGGTTGGACAACACAGCAAGCAACGGGCTAAGAGGCCCATGATAACCATCAGGTAAACCGAGGGGGTCAACAGATTCTACAGAACATCCTGAAGAACCTTATCAGTGGAGCGGACATTAACTGAGGGTTAGATGTCTACCTGGTAAAAAAATAAAAAAAAAAAAAAAAAAAAATAAAAACTTACAGCGGTATTAAACTAAAAACCAAAAAATGTATTATATTGCAGCTTTCCAATCATTAGATGTGGTGGTTGCATTAGTTTCTTTTTTTTTTTTTTTCGATTTTTTTCCCCCCTCAGTTTTCACCTGGTGAACTGGCCAGTAACACACTTCCTCTATTAAAGTGCCCCCAGTCTGGTTGAAGGCACAACAGAGACACCGTTGGACAGCAGTATTGTTAATCTGGGGGAGACAGGGGTGTTGGATGTACTAGCAGATTTTGATACTCTAACAAAGTGAAGCCAAACTCTATCTAACACTTCATAAGCAGGTACAGCAACAGTTTTTTTCCCTTTTGGGACAAAGGTTTTACGTAAGTAAATGAAAGCTGATCATTTTAAGCACCAGTCAGTGGTGTATGGTTTATTGCAATACTATAACTGTTACATTTGCAGGATTGCTTGTTCTGTTAAAAACAGGACTTGCTGACCAGATCACCAAATGAAAATTAAAGGAAAGAAAGCCTAAATAAGAAAACTACCATCTAAGAACTGGTAAGCTGCAATAGAATAAAATATTTGCACTTCAGTTTAATACCACTTTTTCAAACATGTTAAGAACAGACAAGGTGGCAGTCCTATTAATATGAGAAAACTGTCTGATGTTGAAAAGCCCAAGAATCACTTCTTAGGAAACTGGCCTAGTGAAGTATGCTCTGCACCCAGAAGTGATGGCAACATGTATGCAACCTTGCAAGTAAGGGTGGACAGAGTATATATATGTGTATGTATAGATACAAAGGGTAGTTTTTGAATAACCAACAGAACCAAGCCAAGATCTCAGGGAGTCACTGGGCAACAAATGTGAGCGACACTCTGCACAAAGGCCTTTACTGAGGAGTGATAGGCAAATGGTCCATGAAAAGGAACTGCTAAGGATAAGATTGACCCTTGATGCTACCCATGGCCAAAACACCAAAGACGGGATTCATCCCAAGGAGTACTTTAGAGGATGAAATTTCCTGGGCTTGCACCAAGAGAAATATACCTTCCGGGTACAAGGGTAAACTTTGCAGAGAGTCAATTTCCTAGCTTTCATGAGTGTAGGTATAACCAAGCAGACAGCCCCTGTGCCTTAAAACCTGGGCTTCAGCAGCCAAGCCATTAAAGCCAGTGACTGAGAAGCAGGCCAGCAATCAGTCCCTAGGACAATATGTAAAGAGCCACAGAGTCTGCCTGAAGTCTGCCTAGGTTCCATGTCCTCCTGGGCCAGGTCGATTCAATTAGAAACATCAGAAAGCCCTCCCATCTCGAACCTACAGATTAAACGAGGAAGCAATTGTAAAGGAGGTAAGGCGTAGATCAGGTTGAACTGATCCAACTCAGCCATCAGAGCATCCACTGTGATCCACTCCCTGGACTTGGGAGATGAACTTGATCAATTTTCTGCCGAACCTGGAACCCAGTAGGTCTATACTCAGAGTTCCCCACCTATGATACATCTTAAACACTTGGGATTCCAAATGTGGACTGAGGAAGTTGGCCTAAAAACTGTTCACACCTTGAATATAAACAGCAGACAAGCCAGGAACATGAAGTTACTCCCAAGAGAGAATCTGGTTGGTTAACTTATGCCACTGTCAGCATTGTCCAACCGAATACGGATTGAATGACCTTGCAGTCAAAAAGGCAAGCATTGCAAGGACAAACAAATTACTCTAAGCTCCAGAATATTGATGGGGAGACAAGCTTCCTCCAGCGACCAAGTTCCTTGTACTGGGAGGGTATCCAGCGCTCTACAGAACAGGCTGGCATCCATTAGGAGAACCTTCTAGATCTAGACCAAAAGGGAGAAGAGGATGCTCCCAACTCCAGCGCTAGACTTGTGACCCACCACCCCAGGGCAAGCCTGGTTTGGCAAGTCAAGTCTATGTAACCGTCAAGGGACTAAGCCCTTCTGCCCCACACAGTCAGACTATCGAGTTGCAAAGGTCTGCAGTAAAATTGGACATACATAACAGTCTTAAAGAAGACCGCCATTAAGCCCAGAACCCCCATGCAAAAGCGAAAGGTTGGTTGCTGCTGGACTGCAGGATCCAGGCAGGTCTGGAGCTTGTCCTGAGGGACCAAAATTTTAGACTGGTCCTTATAAAGTTTAGGCTCAGATACTCTGAATGATGAGACTGTTCTCTCTTCATTTTTCAGATATCCCACTACAGAGATGTCCTGGGAGAAAAGCAAGAAAAGAACAGGGGCTAGCACCTTGGTGAAAATCAAGTTCAAAGTGAAAAGGGCCAGCTTTATACAAGTACATGGGAGGAAGTGGGCGGAGACACTCAGCTGTCATTGTTCTTGCAATCCAGCTCCATGTCAGGGAGGGTGTAGAACACTCCAATTTAAAAACTTTAAGGTCCCATTCACACCTAGCGTAGCAAGAGTACACTTTTTCGGCCTGTTTTTCCTGCGACAAGCATAGGGAAGCCTATTGATTTTATTGGGCTACCCTATGAGTGACAAATGTGGCCATGTAGCATTTTGCCAGGTTCCAGTTTGCACTTTTTTTTTATACTGCGCATTTTGTTGCATTTGCCATGAGTTGTGTGTGACAAAATGTGCGTTTGCTTCCGGATTTGGGGTGCAATTAACAAAGCACAACCTGCATTTTTATGTGTGTTCCAAGAACGCGTGCAGAAACATACCTTTGTGCATTTCTTCCCAGAACAAGCACATGTGTACAGAGTCTCACGGTAAAATCATCCTGGTATTTAGCAATGCGCCTTTAAGACCCTCCCACTGTTATTGCAATTTGGTCACTTCAGGGCTCTGAGCAGGCAGCCCATAGAAGTGTATGCAGATGCAGCAGCTGTTGAATGTGCCCCAAAACTGTTAATCTTAAAAGAGCAAAGTACTTCAGTGGTGGATGGAACTCAGATGTTGGAGAGGTGGAGATCATGAGGCCGAGTTTCTTTAACTGCTTGCCGCCCGCCCACCGTCAAATGACGGCAGAGCGGCTCTCGTTCTGGGATGACGTCATAAGACGGCGTCCCAGAATGGCCGCTCTTACGCAGCGCAACCCCGATCTCTGTAAAGAGCCACGTCCGCGGTTCTTTAACCATGTGATTGGCTTGTGTCCAATCATAGCCAGTCACATGTAAACAAGGAAGTGCCGGTAATCGGCTCTCCTCGCCCCACACAGAGTGTGGGGCGAGGAGAGCCGATCAGCGGCATCTCCACGCAGGGGGACATTTAGGGATGTAATCAGGGCACTGACCATCAGTGCCCTGATTACAATAAAGAAATATAGTGTCACAAATCAGTGCCCACCAATACCAGCATACAGTGCCCACCACTGCCCACAAGTGCCACAAATTAGTGCCCATTAGCGATGCCAGTCAGTGCTGGCAATCACTGCCGCCTATCAGTGCTGCCAATCAATGCCCATCACTGCTGTCAATGTCCATCAGTGTCATCCTTCAAAGCGTATCAGTACCGCCTATCCGTGCCACCTATCAGTGCCCATCAGTGCCGCCTATCAATCCCACCTCATCAATGCCCACCAGTTCAGCCTATCAGTGCCCAACAGTGCTGCCCCATCAGTGCACATCAGTGAAGGCGAAAAATTACTTGGTTACAAAATTTACTGACAGAAAAAAAAAAAAGTAAAAAACATTTTTTTTTCCAAAATTTTTGTTTTTTTTTGTAAAGAATAAAGAAACCCAGCAGTGATTAAATACCACCAAAAGAAAGCTATTTGTGTGAAGAAAAAAAAAAAAAAAAATGTGTTTGGGTACAGTGTAGCAGGACAGAGCAATTGTCATTCAAAGTGCGACAGCGCTGAAAGCTGAAAAATGGCTTTGGCAGGAAGAGGGTGTAAGTGTCTGGTAGGCAAGTGGTTAAACAACTTTGCTCTGAATTAACTCCTTTTGTTGAGGTGGAAAAAAAAAACAAAAAAAAAAAAACACAAATTCCCCTCTGGGTGATGTACACTGCAGAGAATTTAACAAACTTTGCTGCAGATTCCTACCTTTTGTTATTCTGAAGGAATGTGCTGAGTGAATCTGTATAGGAGTGGTTTTATAATTATCAGTTGGCTGCTGCATCTGCAGGGTTCCAATGAGGAAATTGACAAGGGTCTGCTTCCCTTTAGACGTGATTTCCCTTTGACAGTATCTCCAAAAATGAAATTTTTATTGCAGGGGGTGCCAAAATCTTATTTGCATCTTTAGAGCAGACTTCTAGGAAAATCAGTGAGCCAATTACGCAAGCAGGGAATGACATATCTGGGAGATGTTCTGTACACGATCTGTGAACAGAACACCTCCAAGTAGCCAGATTGCATTTTATAGAAAGTTACAGTGGCTGCAGATTGAAAAGGAAAGGTAATTTTTAAGAACATTCAATTACAATAGGTCTTGTGTCATATTGTATATGCTTTAATATATTTTTTTAATTTGCCAATTTGCTTTTTTTCCCCGTGACAGTGGAGTTGCCCTTTAAAATTACATCAGGGGCTGCAGAGCTTTCTCACGCTACTAACAGCACTGCTGTCCTGCAATTTGCTTGGAACAGATTACAGGAAGCCATGGAGGAGTTTTCTATTCAAGAAACTGCTGAGGTGATGCCTGCTCCAGAACGTAGGGACAGCTTTATTATTGCTGCAATAGAGGAACATTACTGCTATATTGGTACATAGGGAAGATTAACTAAGCGCTATTAACCAGCAGCAAAAAAGCTCTGTCTCAAAACAGCAATACAAAATTCTTTTGAGAACAGAGTTGCATGACTGAATAATTGTCAAAGTATCACAGCATTCAAAATGACCTGGTAATGAAAGGGTATTACAGGCTAGTACTCCGGCAGTTAAAAGTGAATTGGAAAACAAAAATTTTGCTTACCATTTTTTTGTCCATTTTTGATTTGATGTCTCGCGCCAACGTAAAAAAAGCCTATAAAAGAATTATTATTATTGGGTATTAAAGCATGTGTATATCTCTCATCTTTCCCAAAAAGAAAGGGAAATATAAAAAAATACTAATACTCAAATTCACAAACTTCACAGCACACCAAACCAAAATGCAAATAGATCTATAAGGAATACTGTAGGTCAGGCATCACTAAATGGCGGACTGCAGTCCGGATCAGGACCCAGTAACAGTCCTATCCGGACTGTAGCCAAAACTAAATAGTTGCCTGAGTTTCCTCTCCCTGCTGCCACCCCCCTCAAATAAGGGCACAAAATGGGAGGCGTGGCAGGTCTGTCCCCTTTCATAACATCCCAGCACTCCCCCCTTCCCACAATGTCCAACCTTATTCACACAAGACAGGAAGTACAACTGGTTTGAACAGAGTGGGCCTTTTTAAAGTTAAAGCGGAGGATTGGTTGCTAGTAATTTGAGTTTTCTTCAGCTGCAGGAGAGAACACACCTAACCATTTCTTACTGCTCTCTTTAACTTGGACAGACTTCAGGACTTGAGTTCTGAAGCCATCAGGTATGTACAATTAATTATATTTTTCTTGTCCATACATCATGGGACACAGAGGCTTGGTAATTACTTAGTGGGTTAGATAGTACCTTCAAGTGATTGGACACTGGTAACCCCAATTACAAGGAGAGTTCCTCCCCTATATAACCCCATATGGAGAGTACCTCAGCTTTTTCGCCAGTGTCTAAAGTGGTTGGTCATATTGAAGATGTGCTAAGAAGAAAGCTCTGTTTGATGGTCTCTGCGAGGACCTAGGAGCTATACAACCGGATCCATACCTTGGGCCAATACTAAAACGCCTAAGATGGATGGTACCCGGGCCTTCGTGAGGTCTCTCCTTGGAGGTCTGGGCTCTGGGATCCAGGCTTTGGTGTACGAACATAACAGTGGCACGAAAAGTTTCTGGCAGAGTCTTCTACAGGTCCAGGGAAGAGGATCCTGCGAGTAGGAACCCAGAACCCTGGAGGTTGGCACAACGTTACCCGCCGTGATGGGTGAAGGCTGGAATCTTTCTGTTCTCAGCAGTTCCTGCGGGCAGGATAAGGTAAGTGAAGACAATCCTAAAGTTTACACATTATGGATTATCTTCTGTGAGTAGTTGTATGTCCTACCTGGTTTCCGCCACTAGAGGGAGTAAGAGACATACCTGGTGTATACTTACATACCTTCCAGGTTACACGCTCAGTGAAGCTGGTCTGTGAAGCCGCTCACCTCCTCCGTTGCAGGCTCTGCCACATAAACTGAATGGGGAAGGATCCCACGCAGTCCTCAAGGGGTCTCCTTTCTCCCCCCTCACCTCAGCCACCGCCATGTTGGTCCTACACACGCACGTGCAGGGGGCGCGCTTTTACGGCAGGATCGGTGAGGAAGGAGGGGGGGCGTGGTTGCGGCAGCGTGCACGTGCAAAGCGGCCGTTTTTTTAAAGCCCAAGGCGCCAGAGTTCCTGTAAGCGGTGGGACACAGCTGTGGGCAGTAAGCATCTCAGTGGATCGGATCCTGGCAAACCTAAGACACCTACTCGGCATCAGATTGTGCAGTTTGTAGCTAATGTTTATATTGTAAGACTATGGCACAACAGTGAATGCACTTTACACTAGTTCTCTGCTTTGCAGCTTAGGACTATTTCTCCTCATAAGAGGGCTTCAGGAGGAGGTAAGAGAGGCACCAGAAAATCACTGCCTACATCTAGGGGTTCTGGAAATGCCTGCAGGATACCATCCCCCCCTGCAAGACTGGAGGCAGCCTCACAGGATGAGTCTGTACCCCTGACAGGTTTTGCAGCCTCTCCCAATGTTTCAGTCCCTGTTTATATGTCACAGAAGACACTTTGAAGGCTGCATTGGATGGTTTAGAAGGTAGATGCGGCTGTTTCTTGTGTGAACAAGAGCCTGACCTGTCCTGTGGACAACGCTCAGGGGTTTAAGGATCCAACTGACAAAAAGCTGGAAACTTTATTTAAAGCCCCTTTTTCTGTAGCGGGCGCTGTAGTTCAGCCTACGGTCGCAGCAATTGGCATGTGCCAGGAACAAATGAAGCAGGTGCTTAGCCTCCTTTCCACTGAGGTGGCCGAGGTTTATGCAGACCTTCCTAAAGCCTTGTGCTTTATGGTTGATGCAATTATGGATTCTGCTCAGCAAGCATCTCGCCTTGCTCTCCTGCTGGTACACATGTGCAGGTCCCTTTGGCTTAAACATTGCGCAGTTGCGGCTTCATGCAAAAAATATTTAACCGGGTTCCCGTTTTGTGGAGAACACCTGTTTGGGGATGATCTGGACAAATATATCCAGAAGATTACGGGGGGTAAAACAACATTGTTACCAGTCAGAAGGGAGAGTAAACGTCCTTCATTTAGACGTTCCCTGTCCCCAGCCCCTGGAGCCTCATCCTCCAGGCAGTGGCGACGGCCTCCCCAATCAAATACTAGGGCAAAGGTCCAAATTCAAGCCCAAGGGCAAAAGAAACCTTGGGGTCCAAGATCTGGTAAACAGAACCCCAAAGCCTCTATGAAGGGCCGCCCCCGCTCGGCCGAATGGGGGGAAGGCTGCTGCAGTTTGCAGGCGCCTGGCGGGAAGAGATTCAGGACAGATGGGCAGCCTCCACAGTGTCTCTGGGCTACAAGTTAGAGTTCCGGGAGCTTCTGCCATCTCCTTTTCTAAGGTCAAGAGTCTCCAGGGATCCAGAGAAAAAAAAGGCCTTACTTCTGGCCTTGTAACGTCTGTTATCGCCAAGGGGTAATTATAGAGGTGGCCCCGGAAGAGCAAGGCTCACTGTTCTACTTAAACCTCTTTACAGTTCCAAAACCAAAACGGAGATGTCAGACCTATTCTGGATCTAAAAGACCTGAATCAATTTCTAGACATTAGTCCTATCTGCATGGAGTCTATCCGCTCAGTAGTCTCCACCCTTCAGGGGGGAGAATGCCTGGCATCAAAGATGTATTTTTGCATGTGCCAATATTTCCCGCTCACCAAAGATTCCTAAGGTTTGCGGTGGATTGGCGCCACTTTTAATTTGTGGCCCTTCCTTTTGGTCTTGCTACCGCTCCTTGAGTGTTCACAAAAGTTCTAGCCCCGCCCCTGGAAAATCTAAGTGCTCAGGGCATAACTGTGAAAGCTTATCTGGACAATTTGCTACTCATAGAACAGTCCGTAACACGCCTAAGCCACAATGTGCTCTGCACAGTAAGGTACTTAGAGTACCTAGGCTGGGTCCTCAATCTAGAGAAATCCTCCTTGCAGCCCCTAAAAAGGCTGGAGTATTTGGGCATGGTCATAGACAGTCCAAAGCAGAGTGCTCTTACCCAGATCAAAAGCCAGGGCCATAAATGATTTGGTCCAGGTAGTCTCAGCAAGGAGAAATCCCTCCATGCGATTATGTATGAGACTATTGGGGAAAATGCTTGCCTCTCTTGCATCCTCTCTGCCTGGAACAAGAGGGTTCAAGCTTTGGCTCTTCCAATGTGCCTATCCCCAGGGGTGCACCAGAGCCTCAATTGGTGGTTAATGACCAAGAATCCTCTAAAAGGAAAGTCCTTTGTCCCAGTTACTTGGAAAATCGTAACCACAGATGCCAGCCTAATAGGCTGGGGAGCAGTCCTGGAAGAAGCTTCCACCCAGGGAAGATGGTCCAGAGCCGAAAGGCTCTTGCCCATCAACATTCTGGAAATTCGGGTAATTCATCTATCCCTCAAGGTCTGGATACAGACCGACAATGCCACGGCTGTGACTTGTATCAATCACTAAGGAGGCAGCAGGAGCCTGGATACCCAAAAGGAGGAGAATTACATTTTTTTCTGGGCAGAAAGGCATATTCCTTGCCTGTCTGCGGTCTTTATGCCAGGGGTAGAAAATTGGCAGGCGGATTTTCTAAGCCGCCAGCAGCTGTGTCCAGGAGAATGGTCTCTACACCCTGACATATTTCAGACCGTATGTCAAAATTGGGGTACCCCGATGTAGACCTGTTTGCATCCAGGTTCAACAAACAAACTGGACAGCTTTGTGTCAAGAACAAAGGATCTGCTAGCATAAGGGTCAGATGCCTTAACAATTCCATGGGATCGGTACTCTCTGATCTATGCCTTTCCTCCAATTCCACTTCTTCCGCGGTTCCTACGGAGGGTCAAAGGGGAAGCAAAGTCGGTGATTCTGGCGGCCCCGACTTGCCCCAGATGACCTTGGTATGCAGAGATCGTAAAGATGGCAGTGGGAAGACCTTGGGTTCTTCTGCCACGTCCAGATCTACTCTCACAAGGTCCAATATTCCATCCTGCCTTACGAAATCTGAATTTGACGGTTTGGCTCCTGAGACCCACATTCTGAAAAGCCGTGGGCTCTCGGAATCAGTCCTTTTCACTCTAGTTAATGCTAGGAAGCCGGCCTCCAGGCTCATCTACTACAGAATCTGGAAGGCATAAGTTTCCTGGTGTGAACTTAGGGGGTGGCATCCTAGAAAGTATGCCATTAGCAGGATTCTTGCTTTTCTTCAATTGGGCATTGAAACAAGGCTGGCTTTGAGCACCATCAAGGTCCAGATCTCGGCCTTATCAGTATTCTTTCAAAGGCCACTTGCCTCACATTCCCTGGTCTGGGCCTTTGTCCAGGGGGCACTGCGCTTGAATCCGCCAGTCGAATCTCCTGTGTGCCCATGGGATCTGAATTTGGTTTTATCCGTTTTGCAAGAACAACCCCTTGAACCATTGCACCATGCTTCTTTATTTCTTCAGAAAAAGAAACTGGTCTTTTTGGTAGCCATTTCCTCGGCTAGAAGGGCATCAGAATTAGCAGCTCTTTCTTGTAAAGAACCATATTTGATTATTCACAAAGACAGGGTGGTGAGGCGTCCTCACCCCACTTTTTTACCTAAGGTGGTCTCAGGATTCCATCTGAATCAAGATGTGGTCCTACCGTGCTTTTTTCCAGATCCGCAGTCTGCGGAAGAGGAGTTGTTACACTCTCTAGATGTTGTAGGAGCAGTCAGTATCTATCTGCGGACAACCGCTCAGATACGAAAGACTGATGCTCTGTTTATTCTGCCAGAAGGCTCCAGAAAGGGCCAGGCAGCGTTGAAATCCACTATTTCTAGATGGATTCGGCAAGTTATTATTCAGGCCTATGGTATAAAGAAGAAGATTCCTCCTTTTCAGGTTAAGGCACACTCAACTAGAGCGGTTAGCGCTTCATGGGCAGTGCATCACCAGGCTTCCATGGCTCAGATCTGCAAGGCTGCAACTTGGTCTTCAGTCCATACATTCACTAGATTCTATCAGGTGGATGTAAGAGGGCAGGAGGATGTAGCCTTCGGACGCAGTGTGCTGCAGGCAGCAGTATAGATCCTCTTGTCCATTGGCGGTCTATGTATTTTCTGTTCTGTGTCTCCCTCCCCTGAATTTGGGCATTGCTTTAGGACATCCCACTAAGTAATTACAATTCTCTGTGTCCTGTGATGTATGAACAAGAAAATAGGATTTTTAAATACAGCTTACCTGTAAAATCCTTTTCTTGGGAATACATCACGGGACACAGAGCTCCCGCCTCTCTTTGGGATTATACGTTGGGGTACTTATTGCTTTGCTACAAAACTGAGGTACTCTCCCTATGGGAGGGGTTATATAAGGGAGGAACTCGCCTTGTAATTAGGGTTACCAGTGTCCAATGTGTGTAATATATATATATATATATATATATATATATATACACACACACACATATATACACATATATACACACACACATACACACACACATATACACACACACACCCTTTTGGAATGATATGGATTTCTGCACAAATTGGTCATAAAATGTTGGTCATAAAATGTGATCTGATCTTCATCTAGGTCACAGCAATAAACAAATCACAGTCTGCTTAAACTAATAACACACAAAGAATTAAATGTTACCATGTTTTTATTGAACACACCATGTAAACATCCACAGTGCAGGTGGAAAAAGTATGTGAACCCCTAGACTAATGAGATCTCCAAGAGCTAATTGGAGTGAGGTATCAGCCAACTGGAGTCCAATCAATAAGATGAGATTGGAGGTGTTGGTTACAGCTACCCTGCCCTATAAAAAACACACACCAGTTCTGGGTTTGCTTTTCACAAAAAGCATTGCCTGATGTGAATGATGCCTCGCACAAAAGAGCTCTCAGAAGACCTACGATTAAGAATTGTTGACTTTCATAAAGCTGCAAAGGGTTATAAAAGTATCTCCAAAAGCCTTGCTGTTCATCAGTCCACGGTAAGACAAATTGTCAATCAATGGAGAAAGTTCAGTACTGCTGCTACTCTCCCTAGGAGTGGGCGTCCTGTAAAGATGACTGCAAGAGCACAGCACAGACTGCTCAATGAGCTGAAGAAGAATCCTAGAGTGTCAGCTAAAAGACTTACAAAAGTCTCTGGCATATGCCAACATCCCTGTTAGCGAATCTGATATGTTAAACACTAAACAAGAATGGATTTCATGGGAGGATACCACAGAGGAAGCCACTGCTGTCCAAAAAAAACATTGCTGTACGTTTACAGTTTGCACAAGAGCACCTGGATGTTCCACAGCAGCACTTGCAAAATATTCTGTGGACAGATGAAACCAAAGTTGAGTTGTTTGGAAGAAACACACAACACTATATGTGGAGGAAAAGAGGCACAGCACACCAACATCAAAACCTCATCCCAACTGTAAAGTACGGTGGTGGGGCATCATGGGTTGGGGCTGCTTTGCTGCGTCAGGGCCTGGACGAATTGGTATAATCGAAGGAAAAATGAATTCCCAAGTTTATCAAGACATTTTGCAGGAGAACTTAAAGTGGAGGGCCACCCTGAAAAAAAAAATTACACCAAAAATCCTAAAAAAAAAAACAAAAATTTTTTTTTAAACTTACCTAAACCCTTGTTGCTAGGCAGTCTTCCTAATCTGCCTCTTCCTTGGCGTATTCTGCTCCTTGGCGAGCGGCCTCGTTGTCTTCTGGGAACTGTGCGTGTTCCCAGAACACCACGGGGCCATTCACAAAGGGGCGCGCGCAGTAGGAAACTGGCAGTGAAGCCGCAAGGCTCCACTGCCTGTTTCCCTTACCTAGGATGGCGGTGCCAGGACCCGAGAGCCGAGGGACGGGTCGGCCTCGGGCGGCCGACATCGCGGGCACCCAAGACAGGCAAGTACTTATTTAATGTCAGCAGCTACAGTGTTTGTAGCTGCTGACTTTTAATTTTTTTTTTTTTTTATGCCGGAATCCCGCTTTAAGGCCATCTGTCCACCAGCTGAAGCTCAACAGAAGATGGGTGTTGCAACAGGACAACGACACAAAGCATAGAAGTAAAATCAACAACAGAATGGCTTAAACAGAAAAAAAGCACCTTCTGGAGTGGCCCAGTCAGAGTCCTGACCTTAACCCGATTGAGATGCTGTGGCATGACCTCAAGAAAGCGATTCACACCAGACATCCCAAGAATATTGCTGAACTGAAACAGTTCTGTAAAGAGGAATGGTCAAGAATTACTCCTGACCGTTGTGCATGTCTGATCTGCAACTACAGGAAACGTTTGGTTGAAGTTATTGCTGCCAAAAGCAGGTTCAACCAGTTATTAAATCCAAGGGTTCACATACTTTTTCCACCTGCACTGTGAATGTTTACATGGTGTGTTCAATAAAAACATGGTAACATTTAATTCTTTGTGTGTTATTAGTTTAAGCAGACTGTGATTGTCTATTGTTGTGACTTAGATGAAGATCAGATCACATTTTATGACCAATTTGTGCAGAAATCCATATCATTCCAAAAGGGTTCACATACTTTTTATTGCAACTGTACATACACACACTTTTTTTTATATTATACAAAATTTAATAGGTGAAGTGTTAACACCAAAAATAGGAAGAGAACCACTCACTTGTTGGTGGAGTATCTAATAAGAATATCCTAAAGGAGTGACTGAAGCAATCATACTACTCTCCCCCCATAACAGATAAAGCTTTCGGGTGGATTGTCTCCTTTAAAATGTTATGTATACAAGGCCTTAGGTTTTCACCGAGATGGTACAATGACATATGCAATGTTAATAAGACCGATGCCCACAAGATTTACTTTTTAGAGTGACTAGACATTCTTTTTTTTTTAAACCATGTTATCCATTTTGGATGCCTGTTAACCAACAGTCAGTGTAAGCAGATAGTACAATGTGCAAAAAGAAGCAAACACGTCATCTAATCAAGTGCATTTGCAGCTGCAGCAAATCTGTACATAGCTGGAATTTCAGGAGCTTAAAGTAATCACAGAGAATGCTCATGCAAAACTTTAAATTGTCTATCAGTGCTCCCTAGTGGAGACTTCATGTAATCAAATAAATTTTAAGCAGAACTCCAAGCTCATAGAAAAGCTATATTAATGTGGCTATGTAATCATTAATAAATTAGTCAATGTAATTTTTTTTATGCAAGTATAGGTTTTGCAATTTAAACTTGGTATCAGCCCCTGGTGCAGCAAGGAAACTAGCATTGAGTGAAAGTCAGCTATATGAGTCCTCAGGAAATATTCTGTTTATCCACTTTAATGCCAGGATTTTTCTGGCACTTTTTGTTTACAAGTTTAACTCTTTCATGACTAAGCTTATTTTTGACATTTAGTGTTTACAAGTTAAAATCCGTATTTTTTGCTAGAAAATTACTTAGAACCCCCAAACATTATATATATATTTTTTAGCAGAGAATCTAGAGAATAAAATGGTGATTGTTGCAATATTTTTTATCACACAGTATTTGTGCAGCGGTGTTTTAAACGCAACTTTTTGGGAAAAGGGACACTTTCATGAATTTTAAAAAAACCAAACAGTAAAGTTAGCCCAATTTTTTGTATAATGTGAAAGATGATGTTACGCCGAGTAAATAGATACCAAACATGTCATGCTTTATAATTGCACGCACTCGTGGAATGGCGACAAACTACGGTACCTAAAAATCCCCATAGGCAACGCTTAAAATTTTTTTTACGGTTACCAGGTTAGAGTTACAGAGGAGGTCTAGTGCTAGAATTTTTGCTCTCACTCTGACGATCGCGGCAATACCTCACATGTGTGATTTGAACACAGTTTATATATACGCGACTTCCGAATACGCTTTCTTTGCTGCACAAGCTCGCGGGAACGCTTTAAAAAAAATAAATGTTTTTTTCTTATTTAATTTATTTTTATATTTATAAATTGTGTTAAAAAAAAATTAAAAATTTTGATCACTTTTATTGCAGTCACAAGGAATGTAAACATCCCTTGTGACAGTAATAGGTGGGGACAGGTACTCTTTATGGAGGGATCGGGGGTCTAAAAGACCCCCAATCCCTCCTTTGCACTTCACAGTATTCAGATCGCCATTTTTGGCGATTCTGAATACTGTATATTTTTTTTAAAACCGGCGCCATTGGCAGCCGAGTAAAACGGGAAGTGACGTCATGACGTCACTTCCGCGTTTACAATTAGGAGGCTGGAACGAAGCCGCTCACGGCTTCGTTCCAGACAGTCAGTAACTGCTGGAGGCGGCGGATTGGTGATCGGGAGGCCCGGTAAGAGCAGCGGGAGGCGGCAGGAGGGGGGGGCGTCCCCTCCCGCTCCTCCAGTATAACAGCCGAGCAGCTTTTAGCCGCATCGGTTGCTATACTTGGAAAGCTGATCGCCCGCTCTACAAAACAGTACAGCTGCGGGCATCATCCCGATATAACCCCCGAAAGCCGAGTACGCAATCTGCGTACGTTTGGCGGAAAGGGATTAAATTATTATTTTTTTCTAGAAAAGTAACCCTCAAACATTATATATATATATATATATTTTTAGCAGAGACCCTAGAGAATAACATTGTTGCAATTGTTTTCATGTCACAAAGGTATTTGCAAACTAATTTTAAATTTTGCAAAAACATTTTTGGGGGAAAAAAAATTACACTTAATGAATTGAAAGAAACCCCCAAAAACACAATATATACCCCGATTTTTTTTTTTTTTTGTAACGTGAAAGATGTTGCGCCGAGTAAATCAGGACTTCTCAAACCCCAGGTTGCCATGACAAGAAATTTCTGGGCTGCCACCCGATGCTCCCCACACCCTGCTATGTATCCTGAGCTCCGGTAAGCGTGCTGCGGAACGTCCCCTCTTGCCGCTTCTGAAAAGCATTCCAGCGGCTCATGAGCCGCTTGGAATGCCTTCATGAGAAAGCCAGCCGCCGACTGTAAAAACGATACCGGGGTTATGGCCGATATCTTCAGCCATAATCCTGGTACACCACTTCAAACAACAACGTATATATACATATTGCGGTCTTAAAGTGGTTGTTCTACAACACCGGCATTGTTTGGAGCACTAATCCTGGGGTTTTATACAGTGTCATAAAAGCTGGCACATTCTAACACTTTGTTACAGCAGAACTACAGGAATTATTTGTATTGCATACTTACATTGGTCCAGCTTGGCACAGTGCAGGTATGCATGTCTCATACCTGATGGACTGCTGGCTGGGGAAGCTGGAAATCACTGGAGTAGTCCACACTACTACAGTACTACCACGATCTACCAGTCCCTGCTCAGTTTCTATGCAAGTGGCTTCTCCCTCTGCGCAAAGAACACGGGTGGTTGATTGCTCAGCACCACCACAATTCATGGAACGCCTTGTATTTTTCCACTGTATTCAAGGAGTTTTTTGTTTGGACAAGGTGGAGATCATGACATCGCCATTCCTCTTCTCCACCTTGACCGACCAGAGAACCCCTTGGGAAAAAAAAAAAAAAAAAAAGACAAAGACATTATATAAATGGCACAAATGCAGAGTTCAGGCGGTCCTGTTGTCACTGTGCAATGGGGCAGCCACTCACATAGAACCTGAGCAAGACTCACAAGGTCACAAATAGCACTGTAGTAGAGCCAGCTACTGCAGTGAATTTTAACTACCCCAGCAGCCCATCAAGTATGGGATATGCACACTTACATTGTACCAAGCTGGACATATCATATCAGAGTTCAGCTTTAAAGCCCAGTTTCAACCAATGCTTAGATTTAGGTACAGTGAGAATGGGTTACAACACGTGTCAGGTTTTTATTGCCGATTAGGACTCCAATAATGGGATTTTCCTGTGACACAGGACAGGAAGTGCAGAGAATGGGAGTCACCAGGAAAGGATAACAATGACCGCAACAAAAACCTGTTTCCAAACTTTTCCCACTTTACTAAAAAAAGAAAGTGCATTTCTGCCCCCATTGGAGAGATTTCCCATGATTTCCTGTCCTCTTAATCCCCTTCAGCAGGGCAGAAAAGAAGGCAAAATGGAGATACAGCAATGAAAATCCTATACAAGAAAAAAAAAACACTTTACTTACATTTTCCACATTAATATTGGCCTTTGCACTAGTCTCCATAAATTTTATTCCATATTCAAGTGCCAGCTGAAATAAAAATGAACAACATTCAATAACTGGAGCAGAGCCCTTCGCTTTATAACAGCAAATGTCCATATGAGGTTACAGTTCATTTACATCGATTTAGCTATCTAGACACCCCTGGTTGAACTTCTAAAGTAGGCCTTGAACTGGCTTGTTGCACTATAGAGGCTGTTACAGATTTCCAGTTAAAAATTGGCAACGTTTTTTTTTTCCTAGTCTAAGCCCCAGTTCACACAGGGGCGACTTGTAAGGTGACTTAGCAGCCTGACAAGTCGCGTCCCATTCTGTACTATGGAACCGTTCTAAAAAAGCGACGCACGTCGCTCCGACTTAGAAAAAGGTTCCTGTACTATTTTTGGGGCGACTTCAGGTGACTTGCATTGACTTCTATACAGGAGTCGTTTTGCAAGTCGCAGCTGAAGTCGTGTGCAGGTCGCCTCGGTGAGTCGGCCTGCAAGTTGTGTTGCCCCTGTGTGAACCGGCAGTAAGAGAAGAATGAAACAGTACAATTGCGGGGCATATTTAGAAGATGTAAAAATAAATATAGTTGATGGCAAGAAAAATCAACAGAAAAAGCCTTAAAGCGACACTAAACTTGCCGTTAGCAACCATTCAGCTTCTGAGTCTCACCTTCCCAGAAGTAGTACAGAATAAAATCTGGCTGCTGTAATTAAATACGCAACCTTTTTTTCACTGTATAAAACTGTGTATACTACATAATAGAAACAAAAAAAAAAAAAAAGGATAGTTTGATTTGGACTGTTTAGATTGCATATACATGTGGGTCTTACAAATGGATTTTTAACAAGGCTCTCCTCTCCTACCTTTTCCCCCTTCTCTTTAGAAACTTGCCGTTTTTCATTCACGTCACATTTGTTTCCAAGAATCATTTTTTCAACATCAGCGGAGGCATGCTGCAAAACATACAAAAGCAATAGTCATACTTCCATTCTATTAAAAAAAAAAAGGGGGAAGGAAGAAGGACGGCTACGGTTGGCCATGCATTTTACAATTTTCTTGTACAATTATTCTTTAGATTTACCAAAACCATATAATGAGGTCAAACCTAAACACTTTCAATCAGGCTGGCCCTTGCGTTACAAAGCTGAAGGCAAAGCTAAAGGAAACTGAATAAGGAAACTGTATAATGTATGGCCAGCTTTAAGGAAAGCTTAAGACAAGATTCCAAATAAACTTTACACATAGGAGCAAATTTATTAAATTGTATGCTCGTTGAATTTACTATACCCCCTAATGTGTGTGAACGCACAGCATATAGCTTTTATATATGGAGTTTACAAAGAAGTGTGGTTTGCTAAACAATATACACATCAAGATGTGGGAACTGCAAAACAGACTTATTTACAGGGAGAAAGCCTACAGAGACTGGGTTAAGGTTGTATCACGACTCTGAAATTGGAAAGTAGCCTGCAGGTAAAAGTACACAAGGGTCTAAAAAGCACCACAATATAGAACGCAGTGCCTGAAGGTCACAAACAATCCTGTTTATCTTCTTCCATCCATTGGTCTACTCACAGAGTGATTCTTCAGAGACTGGGTCATACCAGAGGCTGTGCTATGGCTCTGGACCTGGAAAGAGCTCTGCAGCCAAGTAACACAGTACACAAAGGTATAGAAAGCACCACAAGCAAAGCATTGTGACCAAAGGTCACTTTCCAGGCAGGCTCCTCAATTTTAGGCCCAGCAGTACAACCTTCAATCCCAATGCGGATTCAGATCGCTGCTGTGTATACACCAGCTCAAGCACTGTGAGAAACATCTTGAGTGAAGAGACAAAGCATCCAATAAATACCGATAATGTTGATAAAAGAAAAAAAATACAGAGTTTTCCCTCAGAGTTAAGAAAAAAAGCACCTATCCTCCTAGGCCAGTGTTTCTCAACTCCAGTCCTCAAGGCGCACCAACAGGTCATGTTTTCAGGATTTCCCTCAGATGAAACGGCTGTGGTAATTACTAAGGCAGTGAAACTGATCAAATCACCTGTGCAAAATAGTGGAAATCCTGAAAACATGACCTGTTGGTGCGCCTTGAGGACTGGAGTTGAGAAACACTGTCCTAGGCCACTAGCAGAAAACAGACGCATGAATGTTATGAAAGGGGTTATACAGGAACTGGTCTTTGTTTTTTTTTTTCAGTTTGCCAGTGTCCACCTCCTGGAGGCAAGTACCTATAACCCAATTGTCAAGAATTGCCATCTTTCGGTGTCCCAAACCATACTGCAAGATTGCCAACATAGCTCCAAGTTACCACTTAAGCAAAAGTCCACGTTAAAAGTATTTCCATTAGTTTTCTTTTCTGTTTAAGGGTTTTTTTCCCCTCTGTTTTCACCTGGTGATCTGGCCAGTAACACCTCCTGTATTAGAGTGCCCCCATTCTGGATGAAGGAGCACAGGGGGCACATTTGGACTGAAGCATGGTTTGTCTAGGGGGAGTGCGAGAAGCACTAGTAGATTTAGATACACTAACAAATTGAAGCTGAAATCCAGCTAATACTTTATAAGCAGTTATAGCAACAGTTTTTCCTTTTGGGAGAACGGTTTTACATAATACATAAAAGCTGATCGCTGAACGCGGTGACGTACAACACGTACGACAAGCCGAGAAAAATGAAGTTCAATAGCCAGTGCGGCTCTTCTCCTTGATTCCGAGCATGCTTTGTGTGTTGGAATTGTGTACACACGATCGGAATTTATGACAACGGATTTTGTTGTCAGATCTCAAATTTTGTGTGACGGAAATTCTGATGGAAAATGTCTGATGGAGCCTAGACAGGGTCGGAATTTCCGACAAGCTCCCATCGAACATTTTCCGTCGGAAAATCCGACCGTGTGTACGGGGCATTAGAGTGAGGTAGCATGGGGCTATTCACAGCTCGAAGTAGGTGTTGCAAGTCTTCAAAAGAACCCAATTGTGCCATCTTTAATATTACAGCTGAATTGTTGATCTTAAAGCAGAAGTATACTCACCAGTTCTCCAGCTCTAATCTCCCAGAGCTCCCTGCTGGCCGCTGTAATCTTCAATCTGACAACTTCCAGGTACCAATCCCTGGCTGTTTCTATTGGCCAGGCTGAGATGACACAGCTTTCATGCATGTGTGGGTGTTCAGTCAACCCGACTGTGTCTAAATTCTACACCGAGCTGGGCTCATGCAGCTCAGTGTATAGTGCAGTCAGACAGGTATATGGAACTTTAATGCAGACAAAAGTGAGTATACCCCTAAGCGAATATGTCCAAATTGGGCCCAATTGGGTGTCAATATTTTGTGTGGCCATTATTACTTTCCAGCACTGCCTTAACCCTCTCCTCCACCTTCCGCTTGAGGATGCCCCACAGATGCTCAATAGGGTTTAGGTCTGGAGACATGCTTGGCCAGTCTATCACCTTTACCCTCAGCTTCTTTAGCAAGGCAGTGGTCGTCTTGGCGGTGTGTTTGGGGTCATTATGTTGGAATACTGCCCTGCCGCCCAGTCTCTGAAGGGAGGGGATCTTGCTCTGCTTCAGTATGTCACAATACATGCTGGCATTCATGGTTCCCTCAATGAACTGTAGCTCCCCAGTGTCGGCAGCACTCATGAAGCTCCAGACCGTGACACTCCCACCACCATGCTTGACTGTAGGCAAGACACACTTGTCTTTGTACTCCTCACCTAGTTGCTTCCACACACACACACTTGATGCCATCTGAACCAAATAAGTTTATCTTGGTCTCATCAGACCACAGGACATGATTCCAGTAACCAATGTCCTTAGTCGGCTTGTCTTCAGCAAACTGTTTGCAAGCTTTCTTGTGCATCATCTTTACAAGAGGCTTCCTTCTTGGATGACAGCCATGCAGACCAATTTATTGCAGGGTGCGGTGTATGGTCTGAGCACTGACAGGCTGACCCCCCACCCCATTCAACCTCTGCAGCAATGCTGGCAGCACTCATATGTCCATTTCCCAAAGACAACCTCTGGATAGGACGCTGAGCACGTGCACTCAACTTCTTTGGTCGACCATGGCGTGGCCTGTTCTGAGTGGAACCTATCCTGTTCAACCACTGTATGGTCTTGGCCACCGTGCTGAAGCTCAGTTTCAGGGTCTTCTTATAGACTAGGACATCTTTATGTAGAGCAACAATTCTTTTTTTCAAATGCTCTGAGAGTTCTTTGCCATGGGGTGCCATGTTGAACTACCAGTGACCAGTATGAGAGAGAGAGAGCGATAACACCAAATTTAACACACCTGCTCCCCAATCACACCTGAGGCCTTGTAACACTAACAAGTCATATGATACCAGGGAGGGAAAATGGCTAATTGGGCCAATTTGGACATGTTCACTTAGGGGTGTACTCACTTCTGTTGCCAGCGGTTTAGACATTAATGGCTGTGTGGAGTTATTTTGAGGGAACAGCAAATTTACACTGTTATACAAACTGTACACTCACTACTTTACATTGTAGCAAAGTGTAATTTCTTCAGTGTTGTCACATGGAAAGATATAATAAAATGTTTACTTTTTTGGAGATACTGTATATGTATACCAGTCCCGGTTGAAGATTCAAGGCCATGTAATCAGGAACTACGGTAGGTAATCTGACACACAAGTATGTAAAGGTGTAACCCCCTCATAGGACACAGATGGATCTGCCAGTGCTTCTGCATCTGGGTCCAAAGGCATAATCTGAAAATTGGTCCAATTTACTTTAAAGGATAAGTTCACCTTTTGTAACATGTTACACCTGTATTCAGGGTGCAACATGTTACTAGGGCAGCAGCCCCACCCCACCCCCCTCAACCCCCCTGTTGCGACAGCCACTGTCACAATTAAAATAAATTTAAAAAAACAAAACACGTTATTCATTCACAAAGTTCCTTGCGGCTGTTGGCTTGTAGTTCTCATTGAACTACCACTCTGAGTGCTCTGGTAGTTCATTGATGCTTCCTATCAGTGTGCAGCTGCCTGCCAGTTTGAGCAGACAGCTTACACAGACAGTCTGCAAGAACCCTGCAATGCATCCACAATCTGATGATCGCAGTGCAATGCTTCGCAGGCTCCTAGTTGCATTTTTTACCTGAAAAAAGATGTTTTTTTTTTTTTTTACTACAGTGAACTTATAAACCTTTAAGGCCCGAACAAATAGCATATTAATCCAGGATATGTAGGGCACCATCATAGTTGGACCCATATAAATAAAAGATAGTCCGCATGTAGCGCATGCCGCTCTCCAATACCACCGAACTGCAGCCATCACATTTCAGAAGATGATCGTAGCGCAGTCAGTATAGGTTCCATCATAGGTGTGCAAAGATCCCTGGGGCAAGAGGATACCCCTGTCTATTCCCTTGGGAAGAGATGGCACCCAATCTTTATACAAGCACTCTCAACATTTTTAACTGCCACTTCATACAAACCTCTTCAATATTTCGTATCCAGTTTTTTATATTGTCGAATGACTTTTCATTGGTAATATCATATACCAGCATAATACCCTAAAATAAAAAAAACACGCAATAGTTAAGAATTTTTTTTTTTATATAAAATCTACACACACACACACACACACACACACACACACACACTGGATCAATAAAATGCACAGATTATATGTCTTAAACTTTCTAAAGTGCATGGTTTTCATTACACAAAAGAAACAGATAAAGAAGGAAGTAGATTACAGAATAATTCTAAAATAGTACAGTGCCAATATGAAACATGGTTTTAGCTGCTTCAAGAAGTTATTACCAGAAGATAAAGATGCTGGTTAACCTCCCCCTCCCAGGGGATCCAGTGGACATGGTCCTATTCAAACCTATGCATGGATTTTCATATACAATTATTTATTGCTGTCAGTGCTGGCTGTAGTGCTACCCCTTGCTGAAGCCCAAAATATGAGCATTCCTTTGGGGGAGTTACAACCAGCACTGAGCATGTACCCCTTTCAGTCTGCAACCACTTCCTCCTCATCTCTCCTCTGTACCCTTCTTTGAAATAACAAAACAGAGCTCCAAATAACAAGCAAGCACTGTAAAATGTCCCACAAATACTATCCATCCATGGCAAATACTTTTATATTTCTCGATGCATCCACACAACGTCTATAGCAACCCCTTTAGACACAGCTGCAAAGGTCAACTTCTAAATCTATTTCTCTGCAGTAATGGATATTTAAAGTTGGAGATCAGTTTCAGGTAAGAGCGATTCAGGCTACTCTAGATATATTTACATGGCTATAAAAGTACACCTCTCCCAATCCCCCCCCACTATCCCAAGTGTTTGCTTTGAGGGAAAAGAAAACCCCTGTTTTTGCACCATGAAGGAAAATATATTCCATACAACAGGGTAAATTTTTTTGTGACCATCTTTTACTATGGAGGATGGTGTCACTAACTCGGTCTGAACTTCTCTTTTTCTTTAGGATTCTGCTTTAAGATCCAGGTCTTCAACTGTCCTCGGGTGGCGCATTGGCCTCCGCCGAAGGTGGTCCAGCCTGACCAGGCGAGGTCATGGCAAAAGAAGAGCTATTCTCTGCATCTTCGAGAACCAAGCTCTCCAGCTGTACTTGGACAGATTTCGCTTTGGTAAGACTCAAGGAATAAGGCTTCATTTAGACGTGCGGATGGGGAGGTGGGCTGCAAAAATGTAAGGTTGAGCCATGTTCTTGCCAACCACCCCTTAAGCTGCAATAGGCAGTGTACAAGGGTGTTTACATGCTGCACTCGCAATGCTTGAAGCCCGCGGCAAAGTTTACCCGACATGTAGCAATCTCTACATCTGGCCTGCAGTGATCATTATACGTTCAAGCAAATGGGGAAGCACTGTAACTGTTCCACAACCGCATGCATGGCGGCATGTTTGTCAGCAAAAATTGAGTTAAAACAGGAGATGAATTGGTGTCGCATCGCATCCTCACAGCCTGTCTGAAGCTTGGTCCCTGCTTGGATTGCGCTTCAGAGGCTACTAAGGAAAGGGAGATTTAAATGCACATCTAAATCTTCCTGTAGAGAGAGAGAGGAGGGAAAGCATATCCCAGCATGAAATCCCATTCCTGGGACAGGATATTTATGTCCCAAGAACCTTTTTGTTCTGTTCTCAGTTGCTCCGACTAATCACCTGGCAGCTTAAAGCGGAATTTTACCTAAAAAGGGGAGTTCTGCTTTTCAAACAAAAACACCAGAGGATATAGCACCTTCTTAGGCTACCAAATTATTTATTGGACATATATATTACAAAAAAAAAAACCATTACAGATGCCAATCCCCCCTAGGGATGCTCTAAATCAATCCCCATCCCTCCAAATGGAACCCTCCTTCCATCCCCAAGCTGCCACCCCACTCCCTATTTTCCTCCCCTCCCCCACCTCCATCTCACTAAAAACCCTACTCCCCCTCAGATCTAATTGATCCGGTCTAGAAAGGATCCCTCTAATTATACCTATACCCATTGGGTAAGTGCAGTACTACTTACTCATGCACAGTGGGAAGCCCGTTGCGAAGCACCCAGTCACAACAGGTTTCCTACATCCAAAATAGCGGCACCAAGGACTCGAAGATCAGCAAAGAACTGGCCCGGTCAAGGACAGCGCTGAATTCCTGGACTGGTAATTGCATATTTATTAAATGCCCACCTTCATTATTCAGGTAAACCATTGTGGTAGTATTGTTGGAGAGGGTCATTATCTCTTGATCTCCGATCGAGTGAAAATCTAGCAGGGATTTTTACTGCTGTGAGCTCCTGAAGGTCAGACAAGATCCAAGCCAATTGGTGGGACCACATCTCTTAGGTTTGGAATTCCTGAAAATGAACTCCCCAACCCCATGAGCTGGCATCAGTGATCTTTAATAAACATTTGGGCCCTAAACTCGCCCTTCTGCACCTTCAGTGGATCTATCCACCAGTTAAGAGACTGACATACCTCCAAAAGGAAGGAGAACAACCAGATCAAGAGAACTCGTCTTGCGATCCCAAGTGGAGAAAAGAAACGGCTGAAGGGTTCTGGAATGCAACTGGGCCCAAGTTAGGGGTAGAAGTCAATAATTCCAAAAGATTACATTTCCCTCAGTGAGACTACTACAGCTGAGACTAAGAAATTGGGCTAGTATTTTGGAAAAAGTTTCTCATCTGGGGAGAAAAAAAAATTATCTTTTGGGCTACTGAATTGATGTAGTAACCTAAAAAGGGCCTGGTTTTGGCCAGAATTATAGATATTGTATCTCTTTGTTCATCAGACAGCCCAAATGCTCTACTGTCAACAGGACCACCACTTTTCTGTTGGCGCAAACAGGAGAATATTGTCCAGATAAGAGATTAAAGTGGTTATAAACCCTTACAGACCACTTTGTGCTGCACGGTTTAGGAGATATCCCCTGTATTTGCATGTGCCGACGTCATCGGCACATGCGCACTGACACAAACTGAAGCAATGGCACGTGTGTGCCGTTACCGCACGCATGCGCGGGAGTGACGTCATCGCGGCTCTGGCCAATCACAGCATCGGGACCTGCGATACGTGGAAGTAACCCCCGGAGTGGTGTACTGGCACCACAGCGAGGGCTTCGATCTCAGGTGAGTATTACATAATGAGCTAGTATGCTACGCATACTAGCTCATTATGCCTTTGTCTTACAGGTGGGTTTTTTTTCCCTCAATGTGGGTTTACAACCACTTTAAAGATATCTTTTTGAAGCCACAGGTAAGACATTAAAGGGGTTGTAAAGGTTCAGGGTTTTTAAAAACAAATATGTCATACTGTCATACCTCCACTGTGCAGTTGGTTTTGCACAGAGTGTCCCCAATCCTCTTCTGGTGTCCCTCAGCAGCGCTCCTGGCTCCTCCTATTCTCAAGTGCCCCGTCGGAGAAGCGCTTTCCTTCGTCGACACCCGTGCGGACACGCTCCCGTGCCCTGCTTCTGCGTCTGTTGACACAGAAAGCAGGACCCCCCGCGTCATTGGATTCGATTGACAGCAGTGGAAGCCAATGGTTGCGCCGCCATCAATCTATCCAATCAGGACACGACACACCGGCCAGAGCTGGTGTGCTCATTCCCGTCGTCGGAAACACAGGTAAGTATTACAAGGGCTCGGGGGGTTGGGGGTTTGGGGCACTGAGTGACAGAAGGTTTACAGCCCCTTTAACTTGGCCAGAATCATGGTAAAGATACCTGGTGCTGCTGTGAGGCTGAAGAGTAAGGCACTGAACTGCCAGGAAAATGCTTTGACCCAGAAGTATCACAAAACAAAAAAACCTTTGATATGTCCGATAGGTACATGTAGATAGGCATCTTGCAAGTAAATGGTGATCACGAACACCTTATTTAAAAGGGACCTGTGGACTGATAAATGCTCTCCATACTGAACTTTTTGTATTCCAAAAAATGGTTAAACTTCCTCAAGCTTTGTTTCCCTGTTTCTGGACAAAGGACACATGGGAATAAAACCTTAGTTCTGGTTTCAAAAGTTCAACTTTTCAATCACATTCTGAAGGGCAAACATCTGAATGCAGTGCGTCAAGGCAGCCACCTTGCATGGATCTCTTGAAAGCATGGTCAGAAAACATGTTTGAGGGGAAGGAGCTAAAAGTCGAGGCAATAACCTTTCCTGGTGCCTATCCATGGCAGCATACCTATGACAAGCTCCGCCTTGGCTCCTCCCTCAGGATCAGTGATTATTATTATATTATACCTTTGGTCAGTGAATGTTTGGTCGGGTGTCCTTACCTCTGCAGTCGGCAGCTTCCGTCCGGTCTCAGCCTTTGCAGTCCCTTGGCTCGGGCTGCTAAAGGTGCTAAAAAGCAAGGGAGTCTGTTCTGAGGGTCTTTTGGGACATGCAGCAGACCCTAACCAGGGGCATTTGTTCTGCCTATGAGGATGAGGCTTCAGCTTGTGGAGCATGTTGGAAGCAGATATCCTTTCCCCATTTCCTTTTTTTTTGTCTTTCTCCTCTGCAGGTGCCTTGGTTCCTGGTTTCTTAAATTGTGTTCTGCTCGGTCTCTTTAGGGTAGTGTGTATAGGGGGCAGCGTGCGCCTTGTGCCGTCTTTTGTGTGCCTGCCCGGCGTCCTCTATGGCCTTCTGAGTATGCTCGAGCGTCTGACGCTCGGAGCTGGGCAAGACCCGGCGCTGCCAGTCGGCGCATGCGTGGTCCATCCGGAAGCTGCGGCGGCCATCTTGGATATGGGAAAAACTTCCCATCTTTTGCCAATAGTTTCCAGGTGATTGGATTAGGGGCGTGACTGCCCCTATCCATCATAGAGGCAAGTCTGGGAACCTCAGTAGGGTGGCCTGCTTCTCCTCAGCAGTTTCCACTCTGAGAGCTCCTGGGATTAGTCAAAGTTCAGGAAAGGTAAGTAAATAAAAAAATTATTATATATCAGTATGGTCATTTTCGGACATTCTCAAGCCAGCCACCAAAAGATTTCATCACCCCTTCAAATGTGCCGGGGGCCCCACATAAAACAGAGGCCCTCTATCAGTTCCTTTATTCTCTACAGGAAAAGCAAGCAGCCCTACCAGTACCCCAGTACCAGAAGTTTTTGTTTTTTTACTCCACCCTTTTTCTAGTACCCAAAAGGACTGGAGGCCTGTAATAGATCTCAAATGTTTACATTTCCACATACGTCAGTAGAAGTTCAAGAAGGAATCATTACAGACCATAATCCATGCAGTCCAACCAGGGGACTGGATGATATCAGTAGACCTACAGGATGCATATCTGCACATCCCCATACTTCCATCATGTCAAAAGTATCTCAGATTTGCGGTAGGGCTCACCTGCAGTTCCAGAGCCACCCTTTTGGTCTCTGTACATCACCCAGAGTCTTCACGAAGGTGTTGATTTCCTTCCTGGCCCCACTTCGAGAAAGAGGTCTCGGAGTGTACCACTACTTAGACATTCTACTCTTAGCGGGAGATCCAGCTCAGTTGAAAGACACTTGAACACAGGACACTTCTTCTGGCAGAATTCGGCTGGGTGGTAAATCAAGCAAAAAAAGTCACCTCACTCCTACCCAAGAAATGATTTACCTGGGTGCTCACTATGATACCGCCAAAAGGGACAGTATCCCTTCCTCCACAGAAAGTGTCAGCCATCACCCAGAAAATGAAGAGAGTGAGACTACAGTCCTACCTGTCAGCGTCGAATCGCCTGAGCCTACTGGGGACGATCATCCTGTATTCCAATGGTCCCTTGGGCCCACTGGCACTTTTAATCAGGATTCCTGAACCAATGGAACAAGTCCTATCTCTCCCAACATATACGCTTAACAAACCCATTGCACAGGGACCTACATTGGTGGACGAAGAGGGTGATGCTGGTAAAAATCGCACCCTTTGGGTCACATCTCTTGGATCACGCTTACCACCGACGCCAGCACAGTGGGTTGGGGGGCTCACTGCAACCAAACTGCAGTATAGGGGAGATGAGCCTTCAATTTAGCAGAAGTAGTGTCCAACGTCCTGGAAGTCCAGGCAGCGTAACTCGCCCCGATTGCCCTGTCCCAACAGATCAGATGGAAAGCGATATTGTTGAGAATGGACAACAAGGCTGCAGTGTCATTCATTTATCGTCAAGGGGGAATTCACAGCAGCTCCCTCCTGAGAGGTAGAGCCCAGAGAGGAATCTGTTCGATCTGAGGGCAGTTTATCTCCCAGATCATCTGAACGCGGACGCGGATCTCTTGTCACGAAAGTTGGTGGACCCGAACGAATAGCCAGTGCATCCAAAAGCCTATGATTGGTTAGTAGACCTCTGGGGTCTTCCAGAGCTGGACCTCTTTGCCGCAGCGAGCAATACGAAGCTACCAAGCTTTATCTCACGTTTCCCACACCCTCCGGCGGAGATAGCGGATGCCCTCTCCAGTCCATGGGCATACAGTCTAGCCTATGCATTCCCTCTCCGGCCGCTTATCTCCAGGTTCCTTGCGAGGCTTACAATAGAGGACACAACAGTAATAGCAGTCCTTCCATACTGGCCGAGACACCCTTGGTTCCCGACTGCAATGTCCCCGAGTACCCAACCTCCGATCATGATACCATGGCTACCTTGCCTTCTTTCACAGGGTCCTCAAGTCCACCCAGACCCACTCAGATTAAACCTTCACATTTAGATGCTGGGAAATGGGAGAAGCTGCAGACATTAAAGTAGAAGTGCAGCCTAAAACGAACTAACTCTAAATCTACTGGCAGCCACATTCTAAAACTATTCTAACACTGTAAAGCAAAAATCGCTATACATAACTTTTCTGCAGCCAATCCGGTCCAGCTGTCGGTGACGGCTTCTCTGTGTAGGCGTGTGCAGGAGAGGAAGCAAACAACGGAAGCCCCATAGTAACACTATGGGTGATGTCACCTCCCAGCTGTTGTCGGCTATCTCTTCCACACATCCGCCGCTGGAGACCGCACCGGATCTGCTGCAGAAAAGATATGTATAGTGATTTTTACATTCCAGGGTTAGATAGATTAGTCTTAGAATGTGGCTGCCAGTAGATTTAGAGTTAGTTTTAGGCTGAACTTCTACTTTAACCGCTTCAGTCCCGGAAGATTTTACCCACTTCCTGACCAGAGCAATTTTTAAGCGTATATTGCTTTGCACAAAATTTATAGCCACTGCTTTTCCGTCCTGAATGTCCATCATGGAAATGAGTGGCGGTTTCCCTGCACTCTGTCATGATCTGTGGCACACAGCCAGAAATTCTATTACCTCCCCGGATTAAGGCTTGGTCCGCATGCCCATCCTCCCTAGCAGCCGGCTGCCATGCGTCCCAGGGCCACGCTCATGTCTTCCCGCAGGGAAGGAGAACAGGGTCAGAAGCACAGGGGGTTTTCAAGAGTTGGCGTCTCCTGCCAATAGGACCAAAATCCTGGGAGAAAACAAGCAACAATGCTGCTCAACAATCCCGGCAGAGATTTGAAAGAGACCAAGTAACGTGTGCACTGGATCCCATGCCAGGCTTAGCAAACTCTTGTCTGCTGGTGATACTACTTCTTTAAGTGTGCACCAGTTAAAAGTGGAAACGTATAACAAATACAACTGTTGGCACGTCACAAATGCTTACAGCCAAGCTATAAGGCCCTATTCACATTTCTGCATCGGTGTGTGTTTCAAACGTGCATTTTAACATGCATTTTTGTGTACTGATGCATATTTAAAATATTTGTTGATGCACATTTTTAAATTGCATTTCTGTATAGGTTCTTTTAAAGCTTAGAAAAGTTTCTATAGGAGGGATTCCTCTATGAGAGGGATTCCTCAACCAAGTATTAAAAAGAAGTGCATGAAAATGGATGTATTCATATTCTTACATTTATTCCTATAGGCCCTGTAATGCAAGTTCGTGCACTAAAATGGTGCTTTAATGCAGCTCAGCATGAACATAAATTATATTGGTTAAAAAAGTTTTGGTACCCACCATTGCTCCTCTGTAATATGCCGTTGTGATTGTACGAAACCTCTCTTGTCCAGCAGTATCCCTTGAAAAATAGGAACATCGTGAATATGAAAAAGCATCAAATAAATTATATAACAATATAATTTTAATATTTCACTACAAAGTAGTCAGTTGTTAGTAGTGGGAATAAAATACTAAAAAAAAACAACAGCAAAAAAGGTCAAGAACCAAACTTAAAAAATTTTCTTATATCGACTGATTAGCATTAAAACCGTATACAGCTGACTTGCATGACCAAGATACCACCACTTTCAACAGTAAGTAATAACAGTTTTAAAATATACATCAAAGTCTGAGCAAAATAAAACAAAAACAAGGTGCGCCAGACTCTGTGCAGTATTAAGGTATTCGATAATAGGACAAAACAAGCCAGATTGGCTACTCACAGCAGGAAAATATTCTCAAGCAAATAAATGATCCAAAGGTTGGGGGTCACTCTGTGGTCCGAGCCGCTATCAGTGTAGTAACTGGCAAGCCTGTAGGTGGTAAACTGCGGAAAGATAGAATGGCGATGAGGCCTCCGAGAATGTCCGGGAGGCTTGGAAACCAGCACGCTAAAGTTGTCCATAGAAGAACGGCAGCCGGAACCCAGAACCGGAAGTGTGTGTCAGCGTGAAACGCAAGCTACGAGGACCGGAAGTGACTTTTTTTGGTAGCCAATCAAATAACGCATTTCAAAGTTTCCACTGGTTCTTCAGAACTGGCATGCCATTTACTACACGGATAGCGGCTCGGACTACAGAGTGACCCCAAGCCCCGGATCATTTATTTGCTTGAGAATACTTTCCTGCTGTGAGTAGCCATTTAGCTTGTTTTGTCCTTTTAAACGAATACCTTAATACTGCACTGAGTCTGGCGCACCTTGTTTTTGTTTTATTTTGTCTTCCAGAGTTGTGCTTCTACTCTCAGGGTTGCAGCTGCCAGTGCAATTGGAATTTGAACTGAAACTGTTTTAATGTTAAACTGACTTTTATTCCCTTTTATATTCACTGTATTTACCCCCTTTTTGTATAGTTACCAGTCAGTTGGTTTTTGCGCCATCATTCTTTTTCTTTCAAAGTCTGAGCAGACTGCTGTATGTGAAGGAGGAGGAAGTTCTTTATATATAAAAAAAAAAAAAAAAAAAAAAAAAAAAAAAAAAAAAAAAAAAAAAAAAAAAAAGGTACCCAAGGGAAATTACTGGACAGAGACAAGATTTGTGCTATGCATAATAACTCAGAATGGGCATTTGTAAGACTCTGAAACACCATCCTTGTTATAACAGTGTAGCTTTGTCTTTCAATGATAGGTGTGTCTCAATAATCGCTTTCTCCTCCCATCAAAAAAGAACGGTCATCCTTGTGTCAGACTAAGGCTGCCATGGAGAAGGACTCCTCTTCTGCCTAGGTTTAGTATCTACAGTGTATCAAAACACACTCTAAAGCCAGCTGGTCCAGCAGCGACTGGATGAATTTCGATCCAAGTATGGGCAGGGAGGTTGTACAGAAGTTGATCTACCGATCAAATCCTGTACAACCGCCCTTTCAGATTTCAGCGCTCGATCAGCACCGCCAGATATAGCCAGCAGTGTTGATCAGTGTATTCTGACAGCGGGTAGGCCCATCCACATCGAGTCTTTGGATGGGGGGGGGGGGGGGAATCCTAAAGTCTTTTTTCCCATTCAACCCACAGAGGCCCTAACACAAAAAAGTGAAGTTCTGTTTTGTTGCAGAGAACAATTAGAAATGTTAAAATGCACCCAAGCAATACCTTTAAAAATAAACTTTTCATGGAACTCCTGCTGGAAATAGCCATGCATTTCGGTGCTTAGGCACTCCTGTTCTGTAGCCTCATTGCTGTATATATGCAGTGAGAGATCTAAGGCGCTGCTGCATCTGACTGCTATCCTCACGAGATTTGAAGTGACATTTAGTGATGTCACTACTATTCTGTTTTTCTTGCTAGAGGCTCTGATGTGAGGAATCAAAACCTGCTTCTACCAATATGGCTGCCTCCACACAGCGACACTGTGCAGAACAAGGCACTAGGTAACTAAGTAATTAGGAAGAGATTACAGGCAATATCCTCTGCTTATTTTTTTTTTTTTTTACAGCTTCCATAGTTCAGTTCCCCTTGAAAAAAGGTCAAGAAAAGCTCCACGTGAACATTTTCAGTGTTCTCATATACAGCTTTGTGCATATTATACACAAACTCATCCAAATGAATTAATTCCAATAAAAAGAAAAAAAAACCAAAAAAACAGAATATACCTTATATGGACATTATTAGTAGTTCAACTACAGGATGTTCATTTTATACAACTAAAGTTTAAGAAAGAAAAAACAAAACAAAACAAAAAAAAAACACAATTCTGAATGATATACTTTTGAATTTACCATACAACGAAGCATTCATCAGTTACAGCACTTCCTGATGTTGCTGAATTTGAAACCACTATGACTTCACACGGCTGTATAAGTAATCTGATGAGCCACTTGTAATTAAAACCTGTATGCAAAGGGTTTACATCTGTCTTGTAGTATTGACTGCACAATGTACAGTTTAAAACTTTTTTTTTACACTGACCTATACAAAAGCATATGTGAACCCTTACCTTGTAAAAAAAAAAATCCAGTTTTAAATGGAAATACACATACACACACAGCTTTGAAAAAAGTATTCATTCATACCCCTTGAAATTTTCCACATTTTGTCAGGTTACAACCAAAATCGGAAATGTATTATATTGGGATTTTATGTGATAGACCAACACAGTGGCACAGAATTGTGAAGTGGAAGGAAAATTATGAAGGGTTTTCAAAAAGTATTACAAATCAATATATGAAAAGTGTGGTGTGCATTTGTGTTCAGCCCCCTTTACTCTGATACCCCGAACTAAAATCCAGTGGAACCAATTGCCTTCAGAAGTCACTTAATTAGTAAATTGAGTCCACCTGTGTGTAATTTAATCTCAGTAGAAATACAGCTGTTCTGTGAAGCTCTCAGAGGTTTGATAGAAAACCTCAGTGAACAAACAGCATCATGAAGGCTAAGGAACACACCAGAAAGGTCAGGGATAAAGTTGTGGAGAAGTTTAAAGCAGGGTTAGGTTATAAAAAAAATATCCCAAGTTTTGAACATCTCACGGAGCACTGTTCAATCCATCATTCGGAAACTGAAAGAGTATGGCACGACGGCAAACCTACCAAGGCATGGCTGTCCACCTAAACAGACAGGCCGAGCAAAGCGAGCATTAAATCAGAGAAGCAGCCAAGGGGTCCATGGTAACTCTGGAGGAGCTGCAGAGATCCACAGCTCAGGTGGGAGAATCTGTCTACAGGACAACTATGAGTCGTGCACTCCATAAATTTGGCCTTTATGGAAGACTGGCAAGAAGAAAGCCATAAGAAGTCCCATTTGCACTTTTGCGAAAAACCATGTGGGGGACCCAGCAAACATGTAGAAGATGCTCTGGTCAGATGAGACCAAAATTGAACTTTTTGGCCTAAAAGCAAAATGCTATGTATAAAAAAAACTAACACTGCACACAACATCCCCACCGTAAAACATGGTGGTGGCAGCATCAAGTTGTAGGAATGCTTTTCTTCAGCAGGGACAGGGAAGCTGGTCAGAGTGGATAAGAAGATGGATGGATGGGGCAATCTGAAAAGAAAACTTGTTTGAGTCTGCAAAAATGTATGGGAGGGAGGTTCACCTTCCAGCAGGACAAAAAAGGGTAGAAAAAGGGGGAGGGGTATGCCTATATATCAAGAATAATGTACAAGTGTATGTGAGCGATGACATCACTAAGGCCCCTTCACACTGGGGCGGTGGGGGCGTCGGCGGTACAACAACGCTATTTTTAGCGCTGCTGTACCGTCGTTCTTGCAGCTGTATTCGGCCGCTAGCGGTGCGGTTTTACCCCCCGCTGGCGGCCGAAAAAGGGTTAAAATCCTTCGTACAGCGCGGCTATAGCCGCGGTATTGCCCCGGTATAGCCACGCTGTCCCATTGATTTCAATGGGCAGGAGCGGGGAAGGAGCGGTGAATACATCGCTCCTTCCCCGCTCCAAAGAAGCGGTTTGCAGGACTTTTTTCACCGTCCTGCCAGCGCACCGCTTCAGTGTGAAAGCCCTCGGGCTTTCACACTGAACAAACAGCGGAGGCTGTTTAGGGGCGGTTTGCAGGCGGTATTTTTAGCGCAATACCGCCTGCAAACCGCCCCAGTGTGAAAGGGGTCTAAGGGAGCTAGCGAGGAGGTAGAATCCTTATGGGTAGAGCTCCAAAGGGATGAAGCTAAGGGGAAAATAATACTGGGAGTATGCTATAGGCCCCCTAACCTGAGGGAGAAAGTGGAGACAGATCTCCTATCACAAATTGGATTAGCAGAAAGAATGGGCAGCGTTATCATAATGGGAGATTTTTATACAGACATAGACTGGGTGGAGGGAACCATGCATTCATCTAAGGCTCGCCAGTTTCTAAATGTCTTGCAGGACAATTTTATGGGTCAGATGGTAGACGCACCAACTAGAAATAGTGTTACTAGACCTACTGATTACTAACAATACAGACCTGATCATGGATATGGAAATACGGGGCAATTTAGGTAACGGCAATCATAGGTCAATTGGCTTCAGTATAAATCACACAAATAGGGGGAATACAAACATAAGGGGAATACAAAGACACTGAATTTCAAAAGAGCCAACTTCCCTAAACTACAAACCTTGCTAGAAGGCATAAATTGGGATAAAATCTTAGGAACAAAGAACATGGAGGAGAGATGGATTTGCTTTAAGAGCATAATAAAATAGGTACATAAGTAATAAATTTAAAAGAGCGAACAAAAGTCCTTTAAGAATTTAAGAAATTCTTTAAGTATATAAACAGTAAAAAACAGTAAAAAAAAAAAAAGGAAGACAGACCATATTGGCCCCATAAAGAATGAGGAAGGATATCTGGTTACAAAGGATGGGGAGATGGCGAAGGTATTGAATTTATTCTTCTCCTCAGTCTTCACGAGGGAATCGAGGGGCTTCAGTAACCAAAACTGCAGTGTTTGTCCTCACAACACATCACAGGAAGCACCTCCATGGTTAACAGAAGACAGAATTAAAATCAGACTTGGGAAACTTAACATTAATAAATCACTGGGACCAGATGGCTTGCACCCGAGGGTACTTAGGGAACTCAGTCAAGTAATTGCCAGACCATTGTTCCTAATTTTTACTGACAGTCTACTGACTGGAATAATACCAGCTGATTGGAGAAAAGCCAAGGTAACACCAATATTTAAAAAAGGGCCCAAAATACATCCCTGGGAATTACAGACTAGTTAGCCCAACATCAATAGTATGTAAACTCTTGGAGGGGATGATAATATACAAGATTTTAGTAATGAGAACGGTATCATTAGCAGTAATCAGCATGGATTCATGAAGAATCATTCCTGCCAAACCAATCTATTAACCTTCTATGAGGTGAGATGCCATCTAGATAAAGGAAGACCGTAGACGTGGTGTATTTGGATTTTGCAAAAGCATTTGACACAGTTCCCCATAAACGTTTACTGTACAAAATAAGGTCCGTTGGCATGGACCATAGGGTGAGTACATGGATTGAAAACTGGCTACAAGGGCGAGTTCAGAGGGTGGTGATAAATGGGGAGTACTCAGAATGGTCAGGGGTGGGTAGTGGGGTCCCCCAGGGTTCTGTGCTGGGACCAATCCTGTTTAAATTTGTTCATAAATGACCTGGAGGATGGGGTAAACAGTTCAATCTCTGTATTTGCTGACGATACTAACTTAAGCAGGGCAATAACTTCTCCGCAAGATGTGGAAACCTTGAAAAAAGATCTGAACAAATTAATGGGGTGGGCAACTACATGGCAAATGAGGTTCAAATGTAGAAAAAAATGTAAAATAATGCATTTGGGTGGCAAAAATATGAATGCAATCTATACACTGGGGGGAGAACCTCTGGGGCAATCTAGGATGGAAAAGGACCTTGGGGTCCTAGTAGATGATAGGCTCAGCAATGGCATGCAATGCAAAGCTGCTGCTAACAAAGCAAACAGAATATTGGCATGCATTAAAAGGGGATTAATTCCAGAGATAAAATGAGAATTCTCCACTCTACAAGACTCTGGACAGGCCGCACCTGGAGTATGCTGTCCAGTTCTGGGCACCAGTCCTCAGGAAGGATGTACTGGAAATGGAGTGAGCACAAAGAAGGGCAACAAAGCTAATAAAGGGTCTGGAAGATATTAGTTATGAGGAAAGGTTGCGAGCACTGAACTCATTCTCTCCGGAGAAGAGACACTTGAGAGGGGATATGATTTTAATATACAAAATACCATACTGGTGATCCCAAAATAGGGATAAAACTTTTTTGCGGAAGGGAGTTTAACAAGACTCATAGCCACTCATTAAAATTAGAGAAAAAAAAGAATAAAGAATAAAAAATGGTCTCAGCGAGGGGGGCATTGAAAGTTTCAAGAAACTATTAGATAAGCACCTGAACGAATGCAACATACAGGGATATACAATGTAATACTGAGATATAATCACACATAGGTTGGATCTGATGGACTTGTGTATTTTTTCGACCTCACCTACTATGCAACTATATGTAACAACGACTCTAAAACAAAGAGCCAGAGCTACAATGGAATGGATAGTTCAAAGCACATGCATGTGTTAGAATTGCCCAGTCAAAGCCCAAATCCAATTGAGAATCTGTGGCAAGACTTGAAAATTGCTTTTCAGACACTCTCCATCAAATCTGACAGAGCATGAGCTATTTTGCATAGAAATGGGCAAAAATTTCACACTAGATGTGCAAAGCTGGTAGAGACAAACCCAAAAAGACTTGCAGCTGTAATTTAAGGGTGCTGAAATGAATCATTGCATCACGATTCGGGTGTCCCCGATGTGGCATCAATGCATAAGGACCGGAAAATCGATTGCGGGTGACATCATGACGACTAGCCCCGCCCCTCCCGGGAAAGCGCTCGGAGCATATTTTTAAAATTACTCTATTTTAATAAATGCCATATTACAATGAAGTGCACCGCTGTATGTGCTTTTTAAAAAAATATGTCACTTCATACCGAATTTCACAGTAGTACGATACATCCCGTTCATTTGACTCCCGCCCCCCCGCCTCTCTCCTCTCACGTCTCCTAAAGCCTAACGTCAGCGTGGAATTCTCAGCCCCGCCCGCTGACTATAGCTATCGTATCAGAAGAGAGGCGGGCGGGACTGAGAATTCCCCGCTGACGTCAGGACTCAGGAGACGTGAGAGAAGAACGGAGAGAGGCGGGGGGCCGGGAGTCACATGAGCGGGATGTATCTTACTACTGTGAAATTCGGTATGAAGTGACTTTTTTTTTTTAAGCACATACAGGACAGCAGGGTGCACTTCATTCATTGTAACACGGCAATATTAAAAGAAAGTCATTTTAAAAACAGTAAGTATAGTACAAATGTGTACTCTTACACCTCTCGCTCCGTGCTGACCCTGGCTATCCTGTGCACATTCCACTGTTAACTCCTAGTGTGCTGGAAGGTGCAAACAGGAATGCCAAGGAACTGTCAGCACCAGTGGTGGCCCGTGCATTGTCGGGGGGGGTTAGTGAAGTGATGGCTGAGTTTGACGGGCACAAGTGGCTGCGTTTGACGGGCACAAGTGGCTGCGTTTGACGGGCACAAGTGGCTGCGTTTGACGGGCACAAGTGGCTGCGTTTGACGGGCACAAGTGGCTGCGTTTGACGGGCACAAGTGGCTGCGTTTGACGGGCACAAGTGGCTGCGTTTGACGGGCAGTTGGGCACAAGTGGCTGCGTTTGACGGGCAGTTGGGCACAAGTGGCTGCGTTTGACGGGCAGTTGGGCACAAGTGGCTGCGTTTGACGGGCAGTTGGGCACAAGTGGCTGCGTTTGACGGGCAGTTGGGCACAAGTGGCTGCGTTTGACAGGCACAAGTGGCTGTCCACGGCGCTGGCAATACTACTGTGGGCATCAGCTGTGACAGCTTGCAGCTTCACAGCCAGGTGCGCATGTCTCACTGCGCTTTCCTGCATAGCCGGGCAATCTTTTGGGAACTGTGATGTGTCCCAGAAGATTGCAGGGTGGAAGGGTCGCCTAGGCGGCCCAAGCGGAAGTGGGAGCTCGTCGGTAATCGTGATGCATCGCGGAATCGAATCGAATCGTTGACCAGATCATCGTAATCAAATCGAATCGTGAGACCAGTGAAGATGCGCACCCCTATTGTAATTGCAGCAAAAGGTGGTTCTACAAAGTATTGACTCAGGGGGCTGAATACAAATGCATGCCACACTTTTCAGATATTTATTTGTGAAAAATTTTGAAAGCTATTCATCATTTTCCTTCCACTTCACAATTTTGTGCCACTTTGTGTTGATCTATCACATAAAATCCCTATAAAATACATTTACGTTTTGGGTTGTAATATGACAAAGTGTGGAAAATTTCAAGGGATATGAATACTTTTTCAAGGCACTGTACATATACACATACTCCCTCAAAAGTAACTGCCTTTACACACACATGAACTTTAATGGCATTCCAGTCTAATGCTGGCCATACACTATACGAAAAAAATCGGCCGAAAAATCGTTCGTATAGACACTTCGTTCGTTTTTCGGCAAGTTAATGGGCACAAATCGATAATCGTTTGTGACGTTTTTGTGGTAAAAAAAACGAACGGGATGTTTGGTAAATTTCTGCCGAACGTACGATAAATTGCAAGGTTAATGTGTTTCCCGTCCGAACTGCCTGCACTAGGTATATGTAAAAAAACGAACAAAAAATTATTTATTCATGTCCACTGAACAATTTAACGGTCATTATATGATGGCACGATCGTTTGCGGTCACGGTCGAACGTTCGTTTTTCGAAAATGGGTTCGGCCGATTTTCTGTATAGTGTATGGCCAGCATTAGTCCATAAAGTTCAACATTGAGTTGGCCCACCCTTTGCAGCTATAACTCTTCTGGGAAGGCTGTCCACAAGGTTTAGGAGTGTGTCTGTAGGAATGTTTGACCATTCTTCCAGAAGCGCATTTGTGAGGTCAGGCACTGATGTTGGACTAGAAGGCCTGGCTCGCCGCCTCCGCTCTAATTCATCCCAAAGGTGTTCTATCGTGGTAAGGTCAGGACTCTGTGCAGGCCAGTCAGGTTCCTCCATCACAAACTATGTCTTTATGGCCCTTGCTCTGCACTGGTGAGCAATCATGTTGGAAAAGGAAGGGGCCATCCCCAAACTGTTCCCACAAATTTGGGAGCATGACATTGTCCAAAATGTCTCGGTATGCTTACACCTTAAAGTGATTGTTAACCAGTTCCAGACCGGCGCACGCCGATGTACGTCGGCATACTGGCACGGCTGGGCAAATTTGCCGCCATGCCATTGCGTGCGCCGCCCAGGAGCTCCGCGAGTAGGGTCGCAGGTCCCGCCGACTCGATTGCCACGGAGATACCTGCGATCGCCTCACGGAGAGGATGAACGTAAGGATGCTAATGTAAAACAAGCATCTCCCCGTTCTGCCTAGTGACAGTGTCACCGATCTATGCTCCCTGTGATCGGTAAGCAGAGATCAGCGACATGTCACACGTAGCCACGCCCCCCCCAGTTAGAAAAACTCCCCAGGACATACTTAACCCTTACACTGCCCCCTAGTGGTTAACCCATTCACTGCCAGTGTGATTTACACAGGAATCAGTGCATTTGTATAGCACCGATTGCTGTATAAATGACAATGGTCCCAAAAATGTGTCAAAATGTCCGATGTGTCCGCCATAATGTCGCAGTCATGATAAAAATCGCTGATCGCCGCCATTACTAGTAAAAAAAAAAAAAAAAAAGAAGAATAAAAATGCCACAAAACTATCCCCTATTTTGTAAACGCTATAACTTTTGCGCAAACCAAACGCTTATTGCGATTTTTTTTTTTACCAAAAATATGTAGAAGAATACGCATCGGCCTAAAATGATGAAAAAAAAAAATGTTTTTTTAAATATTTTTTGGGGATATTTATTATTATTATTATAGCAAAAAGTAAAATATAATGCGTTTTTTTCAAAATTGTCGCTTTTTTTGTTTATAGCGCAAAAAATAAAAACCGCAGAGGCGATCAAATGCCACCAAAAGAAAGCTCTATTTGTGGGGAAAAAAGGGCATCAATTGTGTTTGGGAGCCATGTTGCACGACCGTGCAATTGTCAGTTAAATCAACCTAGTGCCGAATCGCAAAAAGTGCTCTGGTCAGGTAGGGGGTAAATTCTTCCGGGGCTGAAGTGGTTAAGGCACTGTGTCTTCTTGCTACCATCCCCTCTGTTATCGTAAATTATTTGCCCCAGTAGAGCTGCACGATTAATCGTTAAAAAATTGTGATCTCGATTCAACCCCCCTTACGATCTTAAGCCGGCATTTCCACGATTCAGTCATGTAACAAATACAGAGCCGTTCTCTGCTCACTCACAGCTGTCAACAAAACAAAAAACAAACTATCCTGCAAATGTTAATCAAAATTGCTATGCGCTGGGAGATTAAAAGGAAACAATGTAACATTTGGTTCTTTTAGATCAAAGGAAAGGACTTCGGTCTGTAAATGAGGGCAGTTTAGCCATTTAAAGACCAAGCCTGTTTCTGACACTTGTTGCTTACAAGTTAAAATCAGTATTTTCTGCTAGAAACTCAGGACACTCAAACATTTATACACACACACACACACACACACATATATGACCCTAGAGAATAAAATGGCGGTCGTTGCACTATTTTAGTATCAATAATATTTATTGAATTTAGTTGACAGAAACAAAAAAAAAAAAAAATCAACAAAATGTACAGTACGTTGTAATCCGTGTCATCATTGTAAAGATTAACATTCTTTGTTATGCTACATTGCATGTAAACTTTTATTGCATTGTATTCTTACATTAGTATTAATAGTCACCTTTTTAAGTAAGAGGTAGCGTGTTATTCTTGTGTTGTTGCACAAGTTTCAATGAATACCCACTTGCGATCACTCTATTGTCGCCGTGGCCATTACACTAGTTGTTTACATCAGCCCCTCACTATTTAGCTATCTGTAGTTTATGGCACGGAATTGCTCGCCTGTGCCTGACAACAAAACTGTAGAGAAATAATATCAACATAACCACAACATAGAACAGTCAAGATGATGATTGGTCATTTCGTTTGCGAGCTAGAAAATTGTACCATTTACCTATATATCTAGTTTAATCTCTCCTCTTGTACCAATCATTCCATGGATCCCAATGTTTTTTTAACCCTTTCATAATTCCCTATAGCGGATGCATGTAGTACTTCATATGATCCATTAGGTTTGTGGATTGAATTATTTCCGACATTGTAGGGGCATGCACTCCCTTCCAGCGTCTTAGGATAGATAATCTGGCAGCCAGTAAAATGTGGGAGATCACCACTCTATAAACTGGGGGAATAGCGTGTAAATCTAAGGACAGTATTGCCATTCCTAGAGATAATGATTGTTTTATGCTTGTGATATCCATCATTAACTTCTCTACTTGGGACCACAGTGCTCTTAGTTTGGGACGAAACCAGAGTATATGAATTAGTGTGCCCATATTTCCACATTCCCTCCAGAAATCTGAAGAAGCACCTGGGAATATTTTTGCTGTCCTATGTGGAGTTAAAGTACCATCTTAGTGATATCTTTTGTTGCATTTCTTCTAAATTGGTACTTTTTGTAGAGGTGTGTATAAGGGGGTGTGTATAAGGGGGTGTTCCCCCCCCCCCCCCCCCCCAACGTTGGGGTGTATACGCTGTTCCTAATTCCTGTTCCCATGCCAGCATGGATTGGGATTTTGTACATACATTTTTTTCTTGGAGACTCGAGTATATTAGTGATATACTCGTTGCACTATTTTATGTCACACAGTGTTTGCACATCGGTCTTTCAAACGCAATTTTGGGAAAAATACACTTCAAATGGGGGGGGAAAAAAAAGGAAAAAAAAAAACCCACACCCCACAACAACACGGGATTATTTTTTTCCAGAATCGTGCAGCTCTAGACCCCAGTGTAGGGCTGGGGAAAAAAAATAGATTTGAATCTTGAATCGAGTTGAGAGGTCAAAGCGATTCAAATTTTCAGCAAATTGATTTTTTTATTTTTTATTTTTCACCAAGACCGGCGCTGACACGCCGGACGCCGCGGACTAGGCCGAAGTCTCGCCTAAAAACTCCTGCCCCCAGCTCCTCAGGACCGGCGCGGTGTCCATAAAAATAAATAAATTAATAAATAAATAAATGTCGCAGATTTTTTTTTTTTTTTTTGGAGTAAATCACCCAAGCTCTACCCCAGAGTGTCTTTTTTTTCTTAAAAAAATACACCACTATATACCTTATTTTATAGCTGCGATCAGAGCTCACGTGACCGGCCACTTCTCTCCTTTCCAGGTCTGACAGCAACAAACGGGCAGGGCTGAGAATCCCCTGCTGACATCAGCCAGGGAGGAGAGGAGGAGAGGAGGAGATAGGCGGCCGGTCACGTGAGCAGCACTATGAAAAAGATATAGAATGGCTTATTTAAAAAAAAATAAATAAACACCATACACTGGAGCAAATCATTTACAGAGGGGGATGGTAGGAATGTCATTTCAGCAGCAGGAGGGGAGGGGTGGCACTGTTACTAGCTGACAGGCAGGGAGGGGGAAGAAGAGGACAGAAAAGAGTTCCGGATGACGGAGGCACGTAAACTGACCAAGGTGTGAGGGCTCAGCAGCCATGATACACTGTGGTCAGTTTACAGGGGGGGGGGGGGGGGAGAGAGAGACAGAACCAGGCAGGATCAGCCCCAGGTATGTCAGGTAATACAGGGGGCCAAATTACACAGCACAAGCACTGTGCTGTATAACATGCTTTAAAAGGAACAGGATCAATTTTTTTTTTTTTTTTTTTTTTTTTAGGGTTGCAAACGCTTTAAAGGAGTTCCCTTCACTGGAACTAAGGGGCCAAGCCAAACCCCTGAAAAAACAACCCTATACCATAATCCCCCCTCCAACAAATGATTTGGACCAGTGTACAAAGCAAGGTCCATAAAGACATGGATAAGCAAGTTTGGGGTGGAGGAACTTGACTGGCCTGCACAGAGTCCTGACCTCAACCCAATAGAACACCTTTGGGATGAATTAGAGTGGAGACTGTGAGCCAGGCTCTCTCGTCCACATCAGTGCCCGACCTCACAAAATGTGCTTCTGGAAGAATGGTCAAAAACCATTCCCATAGACACACTCCTAAATGTTGTGGACAGCCTTTCCAGAAGAGTTGAAGCTGTTATAACTGCAAAGGGTGGGCCAAGTCAATATTGAACCCTATGGACTAAGACTGGGTTGCCATTAAAGTCCATATGTGTGTAATTTGGTAATATAGTGTGTGTGTCTATCTAGGCTGGCTGGGGGGAGCTGTCTGTCAGCAGAAGTCTGATAATTGGAGAGCAGGCCAAGTTCCCAGCACAGGCAGAAAACTGACCACACTGTGCCCTCATGCCTAGCAGGGACAGTTTGAAATAGGAGAGCAGGGGGACTGGAAGGATCACCAGATATTTCACACAAAGAAAGCAATACAAAGAGAACAGGATACTTTAAAACACAAGTACATGGTACAGTAGGCACATTTCAGAAATATAAAATGTTGGGTTAACATATTTAAACATTTGTACGTGAAAGCCGGAGTTAGACTTACCGTATATACTCGTGTATAAGTCGAATTTTTCAGCCCCTTTTTTGGGGCTGAAAGTGCCCCCTTCGACTTATACACGAGTCACCGCCCTCTGCCTACATGATCCGCGTGTCATGCAGGCAGACGGCGGCCAGCGTGTGATACAATCTAGTCTACTCGGCAGCGGCTCTCACAGTTCAAAAGCCGCGCCTCCTTGTCTGTGATAGGCAGTCAGTGTGCAGCCTATCACGGACATTCTCTCATCCTCGGCCGTGGTATGAGGATGAGAGAATGTCCGTGATTGGCTGACCGCTGACTGCTGGGAAATTGAGTTTTTTGGACGAGGAGGCGGCGCGGCTTTTGAACAGTGAATGGCCGCCGAATACTACACGCTGATCGGTGCAGAGCGGCGCACGGAGGATGCACAGGACACAGGTAGGATGCACACACACACACACAGACACATGCACATGCACCCAGGTACATATACACATGACAGATACACAGGACACAGGTACATGCACATATACACAGGACACAGGTACATGACACAGGTACATATACACATGACACATATGCACAGGACACGACACATATGCACAGGACACAGGGAGGTATACAGCTGCAGATGGGCATTGTTGACCCTCTTTTCCACTTACAGTAGCTGCTGCATTTCTCACCCTCGTCTTATACTCGGGTCAATAAGTTTTTCCCATTTTTTTGTGGTAAATTAGGGTCTCGACTTCTACTCGGAACGACTTATACTCGAGTATATACGGTAATCGATAACCATTTCCATAAGCCTTTCAGGGCAGCATAAGAGATATAGGTGCCTCCTCCAACAAAAACAGAAGTCCTTCTGCTGAACTGGTCAGTTTTAAACAAGAACGAAAGGACAAAGTCTGAACAAAGCATAAGCAAACAGAAAAAGAACATAACACAAGGGCGGGAAACCTGCTGTCTTGGAAGATTCATGGGAATAGAATTACCGGAAAGTCTTAGTCCGGCTTTCCCAAATTGTCTTTCAGGACAGCACATGAGAGGATTAGTGAGAACTTACTAGTCTAGGGAGGGACAATAAGGCCTGGTTTACACTGGTGCGATTTCAGAAGCGACTTGGGTAGCACAGAATTGCATGACAATGGAAGTTTCATTCATTTCAATGTTGCCTGTTCTCATCAATCCAAAGCAACTTTGGGGAAGTGTCCTGTGCTAGTTTGGTGCGATGCAGTGCAACTTTGTGACCCATTGACTTCAATGGAAACACAGCAAAAACGGTGCATTTCTTCCCCCCGCCCCCAACTATTCTCTTCCTCCATCAGAAATCTCAGCAGTGTGAAAATTGCGGCAAGTCCACCAAGTCGTGAGCGTGGCTCGATGGTGGACCATCAGTGGTTCACTGATCCCGGAGCTCCGTGCTTTCCGCCATCCTATCAGTTATCTTGCCCTGATCCACTCACTTTTGGCACTGATCGCTCCCTCTGGGCTGTATGCACCTTCTAAAACCGTGGCTATGCTGAAAATGGGACAGAAAAAAGCCACCCCCGGTGACTGAAAAGCTAGATCAGTACTTTCGGCAAGATGGCGCAGGCAGCTCTGCAGCTGCTTCCTCCCTCCCGTTGGATACACAGAAAGACTCACTTTTCCTGTTTCAACCTCCGGATCCTGCGGTCCTCAGTTCCCAGATCGGCTCCACTGCCTGCTCCAGTCCCGCTACTGATCCTGATGATGTAGGCGAGCCTGAATCTCCTTCATCTGATCCCACTTTATCACAACACATGTCAGCCATACAAGATTGCAAGGCTGCTCTAACTGCGCAGATAGAGACTATACACATTGACTTCTCTCTACTCAAACGAGAATGTGCAGAATCTGCAGGAACGCACTGGGCTATGGGGGAGCATACCAGTACTATGGAGGACACCCTCGCTTCTCTTACCACTTTCATTCATGAGGCCTCAAGTGAGCTGACAGCCCTCTGGGCTAAAATAGATAATTTTGAGAAATCGGTCCTGCCGAAATAATCTACACTTTGTGGGCTTTCCTGAAAAATCTGAAGTGACCTCTCCTGAACGCTTCCTGTACACCTGGCTAAAGGAGACATTGGGGTCAGATGTTATCCCTGCTTTGTTTGCTATAGAACGTGCACACCATACACCTCTGCACCCTCCTCCAGAGTTTGCATCCCCTAGGCCGTTCATAGCCAGTATCCTCAATTTCCAGGATAAAGTAGTTATTCTAAGAGCTGCTAGAGTGCGAAGGGAACTCCGCTTCAATGGCAACCTGATCTTCATATTTCTGGATTTTTCTGCCAAAGTGCAATGTCAGCCAGCTTCCTTTACCACTGTTAAAGCCAGATTGCGGGAGCAGGATCGTCAGTATGCCATGTTGTATCCAGCCAGACTCTGGGTCATCTCAGCGAGCAAGGCCCATTTCTTGACCTTTTCAAAGCAAGCCTTCTCCTGACTGTATGTGACTTTGTCGCCCACAGAGACAGAGACACTCGAGAGATTTTTCCTATGGCAGCCGGCTGGCCCGTCAGCATCTTCCCTATTCCAGGCTTTTCGCCCGGATCCACTGATGGCTTCATTGCCCAATTGTTTATAAGGCCACTCCTCGACATTGGAGTCTTCATTTGCGCCTATTTATTTTCTCTACTGTTGAAACATCTCTGCACCACCATTTTTTTAGGGTTTTGAAAATTGTAGTATGGGTATAATGGCGCTACCTAAAGACTTGACTGGGATAGCCTTAGAGGTGATAAACCCCTACTGTTGGTTATGTCTTTATAAGATATTAGGCCTCAAGGGATACGTCCCCTTCTATTAAGAGTAATAATTCAAGGGGCATAAGTATGTGCACAATGATGTGTACTTGGAGAGAAGTATATTACAATCAATCGAGTGTCGCACGGCAAAAAGTTGTCCTACAGCGTCTGGTAGTGGAGCCAGAGGCTATATTCCATAAAGTGCATTTAATGAGACCGTGTACCATATGCTATAAAGTCATTTCTATATATAGATATATACCCGCATCAACAGTTGGATATGTCATGGAGATTGCGTTAGTCATATATCAGTATACATGCTATAACACCGCTTTGATCAGAGACCTTATGTATAATACACCATGGGTTAAAGTCGCATGCATGCAAAGCAGAAAATATTCATACAAAAAATTCCAGCAATTAAAACTCAGATAAGATATAACAGTCCCATAAGTTGTGCTATATTAACTTTGTGAAATTTCCCAATGGTGACTTTGGTGCAGCAACAATTGTCTGGTGACTCTAGTGCTCCCCCTCTTGGTTGCCTACTCACCAGCTCCCGGAACCCCAACAGGGGTATTGCGCCTGTGGTGAATGAGGCTGGGTTGCTCCACTTACTGCTTACTCCGGTAGGTACCTTTGATGTGATCAGCTCCCCAAGCTCCATGCTCGTTGCAACGGCACCATGCTCTATACGTCACCTCTAAGGCATACGAGAGAGGACAACGCTGTTCAGCGGTTGGTGGACACACACACTCCCACCTAGTCTTTATGCTCTCTAGGAGGGACTTTTAAACTTGCTAAATCCCTGGGAACTATTGATGCCCTATCCCATCTGGACTGGGTGGGAACACAATAGTGCTTGGACTTTCTATTTTTACAACTTATTTTATAATTTTTTATAGTTTCTGTTTATTTTATTTTTTGTTTAAAATCCCCGTTTTTGGACATATATGGTTTTTAAATAAAATGGTCATACTTTATTATGCCATGGAAGCTCTCTTTTCTTAAATTATGAGGGGATGCAACACCGTCACGGATCGAGATGCATAGGAGACACCTACCACAAAACATAGCAGCACAGCGGTCTATTTTCCAGCATAAACGCATTACCCTTGCATGGAGCTTGGGGAGCTGATCACATCAAAAGGTACCTACCGGAGTAAGCAGTAAGTGGAGCAACCCAGCCTCATTCACCACAGGCGCAATACCCCTGTTGGGGTTCCGGGAGCTGGTGAGTAGGCAACCAAGAGGGGGAGCACTAGAGTCACCAGACAATTGTTGCTGCACCAAAGTCACCATTGGGAAATTTCACAAAGTTAATATAGCACAACTTATGGGACTGTTATATCTTATCTGAGTTTTAATTGCTGGAATTTTTTGTATGAATATTTTCTGCTTTGCATGCATGCGACTTTAACCCATGGTGTATTATACATAAGGTCTCTGATCAAAGCGGTGTTATCTATGTGCATAGCATGTATACTGATATATGACTAACGCAATCTCCATGACATATCCAACTGTTGATGTGGGTATATATCTATATATAGAAATGACTTTATAGCATATGGTACACGGTCTCATTAAATGCACTTTATGGAATATAGCCTCTGGCTCCACTACCAGACGCTGTAGGACAACTTTTTGCCGTGCGACACTCAATTGATTGTAATATACTTCTCTCCAAGTACACATCATTGTGCACATACCTATGCTCCTGAATTATTACTCTTAATAGAAGGGGATGTATCCCTTGAGGCCTAATATCTTATAAAGACATAACCAACAGTAGGGGTTTATCACCTCTAAGGCTATCCCAGTCAAGTCTCTAGGTAGCGCCATTATACCCATACTACAATTTTCAAAACGTTCTGCAAAGCACCTCTTCGGGTACTTTGTGTAAGGTAGGCAGCAACCTGTGGTTTCTGACCCTATAGACGTGCCCTAAGCGCAGTTTTTTTCTGTTATCTCAGATTTTTTTAGGGTTGTCTCCTTACCAGAGTTTTTGTACCTACATTCCTCCACAACCATTTTGTTGTTTTGTTATCCGCTTGCCTTGGGGGAGACTGCTGCCCAAATTTCACTATATGCTGATGATACTCTCATATTTAGCAGATCCTGACACATCTCTATGTTCCTTGTTACATGAAATGGAAGATTAGGCTCATTCTCAGGTTTCCGAGTAAACTGGACTAAATCCAGTCTCTTTCCTTTAGACCCAGGAGAGGGAGTCGGTGATTCATCCGACTCATCAACTCCAGGTGGTTCCCTCTTTTCGTTATTTAGGGGTTTTAGTGCAGTTGCCCTTGAACTTCTACACAGCAAATCATTTGTGCCCCATAACCACTCAATTGCAGCAGCGAACCGAACTGGATGGATCTCCCATTAGATCTTATAAGTAGAGGTAACCTGGTGAAGAGTAATTTCTTCTGAAGCTACCATATGCGAGTGGTAACTCTCCCTGTAAAGTACCAAAATCCCACTTTAAACAAATGGACATCATCTGCACGGGATTATCGCTTAGTCCCTAAAATTGCTCCGGAAGTTTTAAAATCTCCCTCCCATCCAGCGGTTCTGACGTTCCCTAATTTTTGGCTTTATTATTTTAGCTTCTCAATTGGTAGTCATGCATGTCTGGATGCACCCTTCTCAAGCTAACCACTACCGAAGCTGCTATAGTCTACCCCTTTGAATCCTTGCATAATATTGTATATAGGAGACAAGTCCCCTCCTGTCCTGAGACCATTATGATACAGACTATTTTGTCCCTTTTTATTACTACAGTGACTCGCTTCATGAAAGCTTTGTGGTCTACGTCACCCAATAATCCACTTTGGCATAACCCTTCTCTAAACTCCTCACGATTCCTGATCCCAAACATTGGATCTCCCAAGGAATCAAATACATCAGTCAATTGTATACTGGTCAGGGCCTTAAAAGCAGAGTTCTACCCAAAAGTGGAACCTCCGCTTTAAGGCCGTTTGTGAAACTGAGATTTTGAGGAGGGGGAGGAGGAGGGAGGAGCAGGTTCCCGATTTTGACGGGTACCTGCGCCCTCTTCCATTCTGGTCGCCTTAGGCAAATGAAAGCGAAAGTTCTCCTTCCCAAAGTCTTCTGGGACATGAAAGGTACTAGAAGAGTTCAGAACCAGTCACAGAGCGCATCGCGGCTCACGCATGCGCAGTGGATACCCGGCTATGGAGCCGCAGGCCATCACAGCCGGGTGCCCATAGTAGAGATGCCAGCGCCGCCGAGGGAGTACACGGGGAGAACACATCGGGGGTGAGTGCACCGCTAGATCGTGAAACAGGTGTGTTTATTAAAAGTCAGCAGCTACATTTTTTGTAGCTGCTGACTTTTAATAAACAAATGACTGGAACTCCGCTTTAAGCCCTTTGCTTAATTACAAGAATAATTTAACCTTCCTCCTTTTTATTCTATCATCAGATGTGCCAGGCCCTTGGTCTGAAACCAGCCCTATTTATCCCTAGCTCCACTGGAGAAATTACCAAGAAGGCCAGACACCACTAAACTAATTTCTGAATACTACTTTAATGGCTGATTCTAGGTTTGCTGGACAGCTTTGACTACACAACCTACAGAGGAGTACTGAACCTATAGGAGCTCAGTGATATCCACCAGGGATAAAATTATACAACTGAAAAGATTTAATCACAGTCACCTTACTCCTTTCCGGATGTGAAAGATGGGCCTACACCCCACATCTGAATGCTTTAGAGGATGGAGACTGCCAATTTCATACACAGTTTCTGGTCCTGCCCTGTAGTCCATGGGTTTTGGTCTGAGGTGTATTCTTTTCCTTCCACTGTGTTGGGTCTACCTAATATATTAGATACTAAAAATTGTTTACTGGATATTTTTGGCGAGCTTCCAGCCTCTGCACATGTCAAAAGGTCTGTTACGTAGATTGTACTTTTTTTCCTAAAAAGACCATACTCTTATCCTGGAAAGGAACAACCCGCCCTACTTTGACCACCTGGCTTAAATTAAATGACAGTCTTCCCCTGTATAAAATTTACTTTTGACCCCAGGAAGAGCCCTAACCTCTTCAATAAAATATGGCATTACCGGGTATCTAGCCCACTTACATTGGTATGTTTGCAGGGGTGTGGAATTTTTTTAAAAAAAACTACTTGTCCAGATAAAAAATTTTTTTTTAAAAAATGTATCATTTTAACCACTTGCCGACCGCCTCACGACGATATACGTTGGCAGAATGGCACGGGAAGGCAAAGTAACATATGGGTACGTTACTTGCCTCCCGCGGGCGGGGGGTCCGATAAGCACCTGGGGGGGTCCAGAGGCGGTCGGCATCGTTCCCTGAGCGATCCGAGGTGAGGGGGAGGCCATCCATTCATGACCACCCCCTCGTGATCACTCCCAGCCAATGACAATCTTCCTCTGTCTCTGAAATGTAAACAGCGATGTCATCTGCACCAATCACTACACGTACAGTAGAACACTCTAGGCACACTTTTCACCCCCCATCATGCCCCCTGCACCCCCTGTCACAGTGACACCAATAGCAGGTTTTTTTTTTCTGATTATTGCATTGGTGTCAGTTTGTGACAGTTATAAGTGGTAGGGCAGGTCAGTGTTAGCCCCCTTTAGGTCTAGGATACCCCCCTAACAAAAAGGTTAACCCCTTGATCAACCCCCGTCGCCAGTGTCACTAAGCGATCGTCTTTCTGATCGCTGTATTAGTGTCACTGGTGACGTTAGTTAGGGAAGTATTTAGGTTCGCCATCAGCATTTTATAGTGTCAGGGACCCCCCATATACTACCTAATAAAGGTTTTAACCCCCTGATTGCCCCCTAGTTAACCCTTTCACCTGTGATCACCGTATAACAGTTACGGGTGACGCTGGTTAGTTTATTTTTTATAGTGTCAGGGCACCCGCCGTTTATTACCCAAAGACCCTATCTGACCCTAAAACGTAACTTATATTGCCCGCCGGGCGATCAGGGGGTTACCCTGATCGCCCGGCGGGCAATATAAGTTACGTTTTAGGGTCAGATAGGGTCTGCGTCGCCCCAGGCAGCGTCAGGTTAGTGCCAGTACCGCTAACACCCACGCACGCAGCATACACCTCCCTTAGTGGTATAGTATCTGAACGGATCGATATCTGATCAGATCTATAGCAGTTTAGGGTTCCCAAAAACGCAGTGTTAGCAGGATCAGCCCAGATACCTGCTAGCACCTGCGTTTTGCCCCTCGGCCCAGCCCAGCCCACTCAAGTGCAGTATCGATCGATCACTGTCACTTACAAAACACTAAACACACATAACTGCAGCGTTCGCAGAGTCAGGCCTGATCCCTGCGATCGCGTTTTGATACAGTCGCCAACAGTCAAGAGCTTTTTTACCTGTGAGTCTCACTAGTGTACCACTAAATTTAGAGCCCAAATGGCAAATCGAAGGTACAGTAGTGAAGAGGCCTACACGTTTCGGAGCATGACAGATTGTGAAGAGGAAGTCACTCATCTGTCAGATTCAGGTTCAGAATACAATCCTGTAGAGGACAGTGACTCCATGACAGATAGCTCTGACGACGGAGTTGTGGTCCCTGCCAAGGTCAGGCGTACCAGATCCCGATCTTCTTCTGCTGCTGTTGAGGTGCAAGAATGGCAGGTCCCTCATATGGAGCAGAGCAGTACTAGCGCCGCTATTCCTTCTGGTGAACTGGCAAGTACCAGCGGCCTAGTACACCATGGTCGTACATCTAGCACTGCAATAACACTTGGTGACGTGGCGAGTCCCATAAGTGCAGTTCAAGCTGGTGAGGTGGCAAGCACAAGTAGTGTCCCGCGGCCACCAAGAAGACGACGAACACAGGCCCTTCGTGCCCATAGTGCCCTTCCTGCTGCATTCGCCAATCCTAATTGGGAACTCACCACTTCTGCAGCGCCCATACTTCCCCCATTCACTGGCCAACCCGGCATTCAGATGGAAACAGTTGATTTTGTCACCTGATTTTTATTCGCCGTTTTTCACTGAAGATCTCTATAGATCTATTGTGGACCAAAGCAATTTGTACGCTGGTCAACACATCGCCACTATTCCCCAGTCCTCCCTTGCCAGAGATTGGAGACCAATTACGGTCTCCGAATTTAAGATCTTTCTGGGCCTTTCCCTCAACATGGGCATAACTAAAAAGAGTGAGTTGCAGTCATATTGGTCAACTGACCCAATTCACCATATGCCCTTGTTTTCTGCCTCCATGACCAGGGCACGATACGATCAGTTTTTGCGGTTCATGCACTTCAACAATGAACTCTGTCGTTCTCGTGGAGACCCTAAATACGATCGGCTCTACAAAATTCGGCCCCTCGTAAACCACTTCAACCAACGTTTTGCAGACTTGTTTACGCCCCATCAAGTTGTTTGCGTTGATGAGTCCCTGATTAAGTTTTCTGGCCGATTGTCATTCAAACAGTACCTTCCCAGCAAGCGTGCCAGATACGGGGTCAAGACGTATAAGCTCTGTGACAGGGCACATGCTATACATGTAGTTTTTTGGTTTACGAGAGAAAAGATAATCAGGAAAGGGGTACCACTTGTACGTGGACAATTATTACACGAGCGTGCCACTTTTAATCACCTGTTTGATCATCAGATTGGAGCATGTGACACCGTGCAACCTAATCGCCGGGGCTTTCCCCAGCGGCTTGTAGATTCCCGTCTTAGGCTGGGGGAGAGAGCCTGCTTGCAGTGTAATAATTTGCTCGCTATGAAGTGGAGGGATAATAAGAATGTTTTCGTTCTTACCTCCCTTCATGCAGACACGACGGTCCAAATTCCTACGACGACTGGTGTTGTGGAGAAGCCCCTCTGTGTCCACGAATATAACCTTAACATGGGAGGGGTGGACCAGTTGTTGGCGCCGTACCTAGTTGCCCTTAAGGCCATACGCTGGTACAAGAAAGTGTGTGTTTATTTCAATTGGCTTTGCTGAACGCTCATGTGCTATACAGGGCTTCAGGACGGACTGGATCCTTCCTTAAATTCCAGATCGTCAGAGTAAAAACGCAAAATACTCTTGCGCACAGGTGTATTGGCTAAATGATCACCAGGGTTCAAGAAGGACTATGGGTTTTGGCCTTGCTGCTCTTCAGGATAGGATTATCCTAGTAGTAATGATAAAAAAAGAGAAAGAGCGCACCAGCCTAGAGCATTATCCTTGATAAATTTATTAGTTAAAACCAAGATTAAAATCTACTCACAAAAAGGTAGGAGAAAAAAATAAAAAATAAAAAAAAATAAAAATCGCATTGTATACAGGCACAGGAACAATTGGTCCAATGGTAGCAGTTTTTCCAGGTCCTAGGAAGAGGACGTATGGACTGCTGCTGGCTAACGCGTTTCGAAGATGTCCCTTCTTCATCAGAGCCTTCAGAGGTCGTCAAAGCCCTTCTGTTTCCAGACGGTGCTCCAACTCACCTTCCCCAACCAAATGCAGTAAGCCGGCTGCATGAAAAGCATTTTCCTTATGTCCTCCCGAGTACCCCTACCCAACGAGCCCCACAAAGAAGATGTCGTGTCTGCAGCAAGCGCGGATATAGGCGTGACACCCACTATTATTGTCCCTCTTGTCCTGACAATCCTGGTCTTTGCATTGGTGAATGTTTTGAACGCTACCATACACTAGTTGAGTATTAGCGTAGGATACAGCACTGCACAGACTAGGCACACTTTCACAGGGTCTCCCAAGACGCCATCGCATTTTGAGAGACCCGAACCTGGTACCAGTTACAAAAGTTAGTTACAAAAAAAAGTGTAAGTAAAAAAAAAAAAAAAAAAAAGGAAAAAAAATGTATATATATTTGTCGTTTTATTGTTCTCTCTATTCTCTCTTTATTGTTCTGCTCTTTTTTACTGTATTCTATTCTGCAATGTTTTATTGTTATTATGTTTTATCATGTTTGCTTTTCAGATATGCAATTTTTTTTATACTTTACTGTTTACTGTGTTTTATTGTTAACCATTTTTTTGTTTTTAGGTACGCAATTCAGCTGCAGCACGGATTTATTTATCTTGACAGCAACAGCGTTTGCTCCCACGATACATAAAGCCGTGACTCCAGCGCGGTTGGAGGTGATTTCACCACCACAGTTACATACTTCAGCATATATGCCGAAGCATGGGGGCAGCAGGGGTGGAGGAGCGATTTGCTTCTACCTTTTGCGGGAGGATGCCCCCATGCTTTGGCATATATATATTTTAGGCACAGGTTGCGTTAAAAAATGATTTATTTTTTACAATTTTTTTTTGTATTTGCTTTGCAGGTATGGTAAGTCTTACTGTAATGTTATTTTGTTTTATTGTTAACCATCATTTGCTTACAAGGTACGCCATTCAGTTGCAGCGCGGATTTATCTATCTTGACAGCAACAACGTTTGCTCCCACGATACATAAAGCCGTGACTCCAGCGCTGTAGGAGGTGATTTCACCACCACAGTTACATACTTCAGCATATATGCCGAAGCATGGGGGCAGCAGAGGCGGAGGAGCGATTTGTTCCTACCTTTTGGGGCGGATGCCCCCATGCTTCGGCATATATAAACGATGCATGTATGCCCATCATTAGAAGTGGGTAGATGAAGGGAGGTATTCTAAAATCAGAGACCAGAATGGCTCCAATCATCTCTATGGCCTAAGAAATCTGAAGCTACGAGCATTTTAGGACTTAGATTTTGCCGGATGTAAACAGCGCCATTGGGAAATTGGGAGAGCATTTTATCACACCGATCTTGGTGTGGTCAGATGCTTTGAGGGCAGAGGAGAGATCTAAAGGTCTAATAGGGACCCCAATTTAAATAAAAAAAAAAAAAAAAGTGTACCTGTCACTACCTTTTGTTATCATAGGGGATATTTATATTCCCTGAGATAACAATAATAAAAAAAAAAATAAAAAATAAAAGAAGGAACAGTTAAAAAAAAAAAAGCACCCCTGTCCCCCCTCGCGCAAAGGCGAACGCAAGCGTCGGTCTGGCGTCAAATGTAAACAGCAATTGCACCATGCATGTGAGGTATCACCGCGAAGGACAGATCGAGGGCAGTAATTTTAGCAGTAGACCTCCTCTGTAAATCTACAGTGGTAACCTGTAAAGGCTTTTACAGGCTTTTTAAAAATGTATTTAGTTTGTTGCCACTGCACGTTTGTGCGCAATTTTAAAGCATGTCGTGCTTGGTATCCATGTGCACGGTCTAAGATCATCTTTATTTTATCAAACATTTGGGAAATATAGTGTGTTTTAGTGCATTAAAATTTAAAAAAGTGTGTTTTTTTCCGCAAAAAAAAATGCGTTTGAAAAATCACTGCACAAATACTGTGTGAAAAACAAAATGAAACACCCACCATTTTATTCTGTAGGGCCTTTGCTTTAAAAAATATATATATAATGTTTGGGGGTTCAAAGTAATTTTCTTGCAAAAAAAATAATAATAATTTTCATGTAAACAAAAAGTGTCAGAAAGGGCTTTGTCTTCAAGTGGTTAGAAGAGTGGGTGATGTGTGACATAAGCTTCTAAATGTTGTGCGTAAAATGCCAGGACAGTTCAAACCCCTCCCCCCAAATGACCCCATTTTGGAAAGTAGACACCCAAAGCTATTTGCTGAGAGGCAGGTCGAGTCCATGGAATATTTTATATTGTGACACAACTTGCACAAAGTTGTTACTAAATGATATATTGCTCAAACATGCCATGGGAATATGTGAAATTACACCCCAAAATACATTCTGTTGCTTCTCCTGAGTTCGGGGATACCACATGTGAGATTTTTTGGGAGCCTAGCCGCGTACAGGACCCTGAAAACCAAGCACCGCCTTCAGGCTTTCTAAGGGTGTAAATTTTTGATTTCACTCTTCACTGCCTATGACAGTTTCAGAGGCCATGGAATGCCCAGATGGCACAAACCCCCCCAAATGACCCCATTTTGGAAAGCAGACACCCAAAGCCATTTGCTGAGAGGTATGGTGAGTATTTTGCAGGCTCACTGTTTGTCACAAAGTTTTGAAAATTGAAAAGAGAAAAAAAAAAAAAAAAAAAAAAAAATGTTCTTGTCTTTCTTAATTTTCAAATGTAGTTTAATTTAATTTACAAATGAGAGCTGAAAAATTAAAGTTACGTACCGGTAACGTCTTTTCCTGTAGTCTTTCAGGACAGCCACAATAGAGAGATAGTCTCCTCCCCTTCCTCTGGAAACACTGCGCCAGCCCATAAAATCTCTCCTCCCCTGCCAGACCTCAGTTCTTTCAAGAGTACCTCCGGCCGCTGGGGAGACACAAGAACACATTAATAACATACCAATCAATATCATTACCATATTGCGTTCTGGTCTTTAATAAGACCCCCCCAAGCTTAGGGTGGGTAACTAGGGCTGTCCTGAAAGACTACAGGAAAAGACGTTACCGGTACGTAACTTTAATTTTCCCTTTCCGTCATTTCAGGACAGCCACAATAGAGAGGATAATCGAGCACTTACCAATTAGGGTGGGACTACAGCTTGCAGAACTTTTCGCCCAAAAGCCTGCTCACCTGCCGCCACCAGGTCCACTCTGTAGTGTCTAACAAAAGTGGAGTAGCTGGACCATGTTGCTGCCTTGCATATTTGCTCTGGCGTTGCTCCAGCCTTCTCTGCCTGGGAAGTTGCCACTGCTCTGATGGAGTGTGCCTTTATGCCTCTAGGGACCTCCTTCCCCGCTAAAGAATATGCCTGCCCAATAGCTAATCTAAGCCACCTGGCAATCGTGCGTCGGGACGCTCTGAGACCCTTTCTGGCCCCAGAAAATAAAATAAATAGAGAATCAGACTTCCTTATTGACTTAGTCATCTCTAGGTATTGTAGGATACTTCTCCTTACATCTAAAAAATGAAATCTTAGTTCCCTTTCACCTGACGGATTGGGACAAAACGAGGGTAGGACTATTTCCTGGCTTCTATGAAAGCTTGACGCCACCTTTGGCAAAAAAGCTGGATCAGTCTTAAGGACTATCCTGTCTGGCAAAATAACACAAAAAGGAGGTCTAATTGATAACGCCTCAATTTCGCTGACCCTCCTGGCAGTTGTTACTGCAACTAAAAATACTGTTTTTAGGGTAAGTTCCTTTAACAGGCACTTGTCCAATGGCTCAAAGGGACTTCCCGTAAGGCTCTGTAAAACCAGAGATAGGTCCCACCCGGGAAAGGGAGAACCCTTGGTAGGTCTCTGTCTTGATAGTGCCTTAAAGAATCTGACCACCCATGGATTGGTAGCCAGAGACTTCTCCAGGTAAGCACTGAGTGCTGAAACCTGACTTTTAAGGGTAGCTACAGATAAACCCTTGTCCGCTCCACACTGCAGAAATTCCAACACAGCTACGGGACTCTGCACCGAGAAGGAGTTTTCTATGCACCATTTGTAGAAAAGGAGCCAGACCTTTTTGTAAATCTTACGGGTCTCCTTTTTCCTACTGTTGAGGAGGGTAGAGATCAAGCTCTCTGAAAATCCCTTGGATCTTAATATACCCTCCTCAGTAGCCAGGCCGCTAATTTCCACTGCTGCACCTGTGGGCAGAGGACTGGACCCTGCGACAGAAGATCCTTTCGAGGTGGAAGGAAAAGGGGAGGTTCCGCTGCTAACTGCCTGAGGATTGAAAACCATGCCCTTTTCGGCCAATGTGGAGCTATCAGAATAAGAGAGGTGCTTTCTAACTGAAACTTCCTCAGAACCGCCGGTAATAGTACCGGAGGAGGGAAGGCATAACATGTCCTGAAATGCCAACTCTGAGATAATGCGTCCACTCCCAGTGCTCCTTCCCCTGCGTTTAGGGAGAAAAAACAGGGGGTTTTCGCGTTGTCTTTTGAAGCGAAAAGATCCACTTCCGGGGGTCCCCATTTCTCGGATATGAGATTGAAAACCTCCTGGTTGAGGGCCCAATCTCCTTCCTTTACACTCCTCCTGCTGAGAAAATCTGCGATTATATTCCTCTCCCCTCTCAGAAAAACCGCTGAGAGTGAGAGAGTGTTGGACTCGGCCCAGCTTAGAATGTCTTCTGCTAGGGCCAGCAGACTTCCGCTCCTGGTGCCTCCCTGCTTGTTTATATAGGCCACGGTGGATGAGTTGTCCGACCGTACCTGTACATGGTGGCCCTGGAGTTCCTTTTTGAAGAATCTGAGGGCTAGGCCTACTGCCCTCAGCTCTTTCCAATTGGAGGACCTCTGCAGCTCGTCGCCCTTCCATGTGCCCTGCGCTAGAAGGGATCCCAGATGTGCCCCCCAGCCCTTGCCACTTGCATCCGTGGTTAGGATCTGTGGGGCTGGGATGAGCCACAGACGTCCCTGTGACAAATTCACTTCCTTCCTCCACCACCAAAGAGATCTCTTTATTTGATGGGGAACCTGTACTAAGGTGTCTAGATCCCTCTGACTGTGGTCCCATACTCTTAGTACATATGATTGTAGGGGGCGAAAATGTAATCCTGCCCACTGCACTGCTGGAAGAGTAGAAGTTAGAAGGCCTAATGTTGACATTATGGACCTCTTGGACACCAGATGGTTGCACTGGAGGGAGAGAACTGCTCTGTCCAGTTTTAGAATTTTTTCCCTTGGAAGAAAAACTCTCGAGAGCGTAGTGTCCAACAGGTACCCCAGGTACACAATGCGCTGTGAGGGAATGAGACTGGACTTTTCTAAGTTCAGCAGCCACCCCAAACCTGTTAGAACCCTCTTGGTTAGATCGAGGTCTCTGATCAACTGTTCTGGGGATACTGCAAAAAGAAGCAGGTCGTCCAGATAGGCTATAACTGATACCCCCTGGAGTCGCAGGAAGGCCAACGCCTCTGCCAGTACTTTTGTGAATATGCGGGGCGAGGAGGATAGCCCGAAGGGCAGCGCTTGAAACTGCAGATGCAGTATTGTGCCCTGCAGGTCTACTGCTAAACGGAGGAACCTCTGGGAGGTTTCTGCGATAGGGACGTGTAAATATGCGTCTCTGAGATCCAGAGACACCATATAACAGTTGTGTGGAAGCAGGGCCCTGACCGTAAAGATTGACTCCATGCGGAACTTTTTGTAGCAAATTGACCTGTTTAAGGGTTTTAAATTCAGAATCAATCTGAATTTTCCCGAGGGCTTTTTCACCACAAATACGTGGGAATAGAACCCCTCTCCTTCCTGCCCCCTTGGTACTCTGTGAACTACGTTCTGAATCTCTAGTTCCTTCAGGGCGTTCACCAAAGCTTCGGCCTTTGCTGTGCAGCTGGGAAGCTTCGTAACAAGGAACCTTTGCGGGGGTGGTCTTGAGAATTCCAAGAGATACCCCCTTCTTATGACCCCCAGGATGAATCGATTGGGTGAGAGGGTCTCCCAATGTGGAAGGAAGGCCCCCAGTCTTCCTCCCACCGTCCCTAGAGAGTCATTGATCTTTACGGGCCTTCTCAGGAGGGCGAAAAATCGCCCCTCCTCTGCCCTTGCCTCTTTGGCCCCAAGTTTTCTTCCCTTGTTTGGGAGATTCCTTGCCTTTTTTCGGACGAAACCCCTTTCTCGTCTGAGCTGGGGCTTTCCTCTTAGGTGGAAAGGACTTCTTTTTGTCCGCTGTACGGTCTAAGACCGTCTCTAAACCAGGGCCAAAGAGTAGATCACCTGTCAGGGGTATCCCGCACAATTTGACCTTGGAGGCGGTGTCCCCCGGCCAAGTTTTCAGCCAGAGCGCTCTTCTGGCCGAATTCGCCAGCGCCGCTGATCTGGCCGACATACGGACTGACTCTGCTGAGGCATCTGCAATGTATGCGATTCCTCGCAGAATCGTGGGGAACGAGGCTAGGATAGTCTCCTTGGCTGTGCCAGCTTCGATGTGCTCCTGAATCTGGAAAAGCCAGTGCTCTAAATTGCGGGCTACGACCGTAACAGCCATTTCTGGCTTTAAGTTACCCACAGTTGAGTCCCACGTCTTTTTTAGAAGTGAGTCTATCCTTTTGTCCATGACATCCGACAAAGCCCCCATATCCTCGAATGCCAGGTCTGTGTGTCTAGAGACCTGAGAGAAGGCGGCATCCAACTTGGGATTTTTATTCCAAATGGACGCTGGATCCTCTGAAAATGGAAACCTTCTCTTAAGGGAGCTAGAAAAGAAGGGTTTCCTCTCCGGATCCTGCCACTCCTTTTTAATCGTTTCCACCAGTACTTCATGTACTGGAAAAACTTTCCTTTTTTGATCTCCCAAGCCCTTATACATAAGGTCATGGAGAGATAGGGGTTTTTTATCCTCGTGTATCCCGAGGGTTGTATAGATTGCCCCCAAGAGATCTTCCACCTCATCCAGGGACAATTTATACCTGGAGATTTTCCTGGACTCCCCGTCCTGGTCCTCCCCTTCTGATTCCTCATGGGAATCAGACGTGCCACTGTCCGGTTGCCTCTGCTCCACCCCGGAAGGGCCTGCCATCTCCTCTGCCATAACTAAATTGGTAGATCTGGCAGGTGCAGAGCCCTGAGCATGAGGCGGGGTTGTGTCCTGCTGAATGGGTTTAGAGGGAAGCTTGAACGTCTCAAAAAAGGTTTTAAAAGATGAAAAGGTGGATGACAGCTCTTTCACAGAAGCTGCCAACCCAGACTGTTGTTCAGATTCCCTTTCCTTAACCAGGGAGTCTATGCATTCCTTACATAAAACTTTAGTCCATGCTTCCCCTAAACTGTCTCTACAAGAGGCACACTTCCTTTTAGAGACATGAGTGGACTTTGTTTTTTCTGTAGATTTCTGAAAATACATACAAAAAAACCATATTACTTCCAGCAAGTTTAAGTGGAAACAACCCTGGGGGAGTACCAGATCCACTATAAGGGAACTGCGCTCACCCCCCCACCCCCTGACCACCCAGGGGGACTGCCCTCCCTCTAAGTAAGGAACCATACAGGAGGGAGAGCAAACCTTAGATAGAGAGGACCCCTCCCCAGGGAACTCTTACCTTTGGAAGGCTGGAGACAGCGTCCGAATGAGCTGCAGCATCTGCCTCAGACATGACTGCAGGTGGTTGCCTGTGTAGAGTCTCACACTGAGAACATGTGAAGCGACTCACTCCAGCCTGAGCCCGGCCCCCTATCAGCCCCGCGACCCGGAACCGGAAGTCGCGGTTCAAAGGGAAGGCGTCCGCCCCCCCGCCGGAAATGACGTCACCCGTCGTCCGGCCCGCTGGTTCCAAATTTTGCGGCCTGTATGGATACAGGGGAGAGCGGACTGTCTCCCTGCTGCGGCCCTGTGGACGCGATAGGGGTCCCCCACGACCTGATGCCGCGCTCGGCAAGGAAGGGGTGGCTTTCAGCTGCGGTATGTACCGCCACTCATCCTGGAAGCCCCTGCTTCCCTAGGGATGATTTTCTTTAGAAAGAGGCCACAATCTCCCTGACTGCACCCGGCCTGGTTCCTCTGCACAGTGTCTCCCCACCGGAGGAAACACTAATAACTGAGGTCTGGCAGGGGAGGAGAGATTTTATGGGCTGGCGCAGTGTTTCCAGAGGAAGGGGAGGAGACTATCTCTCTATTGTGGCTGTCCTGAAATGACGGAAAGGGAAAAATACTCACCATGTCTCTCAGCAAATAGCTTGGGGTGTTTACTTTCCAAAATGGGGTCATGGGGGGGGGGGGGGCTGGGGTTGTGCCATCTGGGCATTTTATGGCCTTCAAAATTGTGATAGGTAGTCAGGATTGAAATCAAAAATTTACGCCCTTAGAAATCCTGAAGACGGCGCTTGGTTTTCGGGGCCCTGTACGTGGCTAGGCTCCCAAAAAGTCCTACACATGTGGTATCTCCATACTCAGGAGAAGCAGCCAAAATGTATTTTGGGGTGCAATTCCACATATAACCATGGCCTGTGTGAGCAATATATCATTTAGTGACAACTTTGTGCAACAATAAAAAAAAGTTTGTCATTTTCCTGCAACTTGTGGCAAAATATAAAATATTCCATGGACTCAACATGCCTCTCAGTAAATAGCTTGATTAACACGCAATTAGCAGTTAAAGCGACGCAGTGCCAAATTGTAAAAAGTGCTCTGGTCAGAAAGGGGGTAAATCCTTCCGGGGCTGAAGTGGTGAATCAAAACCTTATTTAAAAATCTGAGGTGCTTTTAGGAATGTCTGAGGCTTTTAAAAAGGAAAGGGACTTTTTGGCGACTTAAACTTTTAATATTTATAACATTGCGCTCAACAGTGCCATGGTAGTTCAATGAAAACTACAAGTCGACATCCAAAAAGGATGTCGGTACTTGTAGTTAATTCATTCACAGAACACACGGCAGTGTTCTTTTCAAAAAGTGAAGCTGGGGTTCCTGGAACTTCTCCCCATACTGCTGTCACACAGACGGCTGCAGGAGCATGTCACATGTGCCACCCTAAAAATGGGTTGAACATGTAACATAATCCTGAAGGTGAACTTATCCTTTAGCCCTTTTGCTGCCAGAGCAGTTTTTGCAGACGTTTAAAAAAAAAAAAAAAAAAAAAAAAAATTTAGGCCTGAAGTGCACCCAAAAAAATGGGACAAACTTCAGAACCCTATATTTTCTATAGGGGACACTTTAAAAGCCCTCTACGGGTCATCAGTTTAGTGTTATGGAGGAGATCTGGTGCTAGAATTATTGCTCTCATTTTGGCATGCTCAGCGATATGTAACATGGGTATGACAATCAACATTTTCATGAGTAGGTGCCCCCGACACGTGCGTTTACGTTGGTACAATCGTATATGTGGGGGTGGGGGCCTCACAAATTTTTTTAAATAGCTCAGAGACCTTCTCCCACAATTCTGACCATAAATATCACATATGGTGGATCCTGTCCTGATAAATTCTCAACAGAGAGAAAATCAAGGCAGGACCAAACTGCAGGGAAAAGTCTAAGCCATATCAGAAAATAACTCCTCAAAGCTACACATGACTAAAATTCCAAAACATCCACATCAGTTATAAAAGAACCAAACCCAACCCTAGTGAGGCCTTGGTCAAATAAAAGGTCAAATGAATGCCCTTAAAGCCTATGGCCAATGTACCAGGGCAGGGTACCTGAAGAATTTTAATGACTTATTTATTTAGTTCAGATACTTGTGCTCACTGGTGTATGTAAACTGCAAAAAAATAAATAAAAATGCACAGCAAAAGGAAACTATATATGAAGACTTAAGTGCAAACTGAAGAAGACTAGCCACAATTGAACATTGACCAGGTCTGAGCTATGGTGGGGATATAAAACACCATATATAAAAATAAGCACATAGGAAGGGTCTGCTTCAGAAGCATACAGCCAGCAACTTTCCCATCACCTACATACTTGTATATGAGCCTAGGTTCACACTGCTGCAGGTTAGAAATCGTGCAAGTTCAGCTGAACTCGCACGATTTCAAACCGGCAACGCAATGCAACTTCGGGGGCGATTTGACAGACATCAGTGCGGGATCATGTAGAGGTCTATTCAAATAGCCCCCAAAGTCACCAAAAGTAGTATGGCGCCGCACCAATTCGGACAGTGTCACTGCGATTTGGCATGTTACATCAATATTCAGGGTGTAACATGTAACAAATCCGCCTGACTCCAAACCAACCCTAACCCCCCCTCGGGAAAGAACACTGCCGAGTGGGGCTCTGCGTCTGCTAATTGTGATTGCAATGCTTTCCAGGCTCCCTAAAAAATAAAAAAAATATATAATAATTTATTATTTTCTTTTTAAAAAAAGGAGAACTTATCCTTTAAATGCACAGTTTATCTGTGGGGGAGAATAGTGGTACAGATTTGCATAAAGTCCTCACATTTAACCAGTCGAGAAAGGATTCAATCAGGACCCCAAAATTTCCTTTAAGAAGCCCTAGAAAGAGGGAGCTCAACAGTGCCCTGCCACATTAAGCCCAACACCAAGGGGCCCCAGGTGACAGATTACAGGATAGGTGAAAACCTAGGAACAAACAAATGAAAACAAGTAGGTACAGCAACCTTCAGCTTGTGTCCTGCTGGTGACAAGGGCGCCTGTATCCGCCCGAGCTGCAGTTTGAATAGAAGAATCCAAAATGCAGTATTAGCTTTTCCACCTGTAGCATTCTGACAGCCATTGCTGGAAGGAACCGCCATTAAAGCATCAGCTGGCCCTTCGATGTGAATGAGGCTTGGAACCAGAATCACCAGAAATGATGCTCTCCTCCTGGATCGTGTACTGGTCTCTGATTTGTCCATGTCCCTTACTGATTATTTAACCCGCAATGAGCAAATAATCCCTGACTTATTTAGTGTAGGAACCACATAATGCTGCCATCTGTGGTTATCTCCCCATGCAAAACTGAAGGACAGCTCTGCCCCCCTAGACCAGCTGGCTCGATTAGATCAACTTTATACTTGCACAATGTACTGATGTATGAACATCAGACATTCCTGGCTCAAAGAAAAGCAAGGAAGGGGTGTATAGCACTTGCGCATATGTGAACACACAGGCCAACATCAAAAATGACCTGGCATCATTAGAACTATGATCGTTTTCACTGTAACCTCCCTGTGTAAATTAACACTCCCTAGCAAAAGCACAGTACACAGAACATGTTTCTGAAAAATTATGCAGCTTCTAACACTGCAGCCTTGAAATTCTGTAGCATAAAACCTGACAACAATGTCTGCCATAATATCCTCAACACATGTGAAGAATAAAATTTGTATTATTTTGAAGTGAAGACATTTAAAATAAAAAAAACTTACCATATCTGTAGCTTAATTCGCTTGCCATCTAATTCTATAGTTCTGATTTTAAAGTCAATACCTGCAAGAAATAAATATCATCATTAATAAAATACAACCAAAATGGAATCCATAGACTTTTTAAAGTTGACTTGAAAATTTAGGCAAACATTTTCTACAGCCTCTGATTGCATGCCCAAACAATTACGCTTGATTTGGGGGGGTCTATGGATTTTTTTTTATAGTGTCAATTCAGGTACTCAGGACAGCTTAGACGCCTTTTCACAGTGTGTCGTTTTGCAGGCGCTATTGCGCCAAAAATAGCGCCTGCAAACCGACCTGAAACAGCCGCTGCTGTGTCTCCTGTGTGAAAGCCTCGGGGGCTTTCACACTGGAGCGGTGCGCTGGCAGGACGCTCGGCATCTTTGTAGCAGTGTACACACCGCTCCTGCCCATTAAAATCAATGGGGCACCGCGGCTATACCGCCGGCAAATCGCCTCTGCAGAGGCGCTTTGCGTTGGTTTTTAACCCTTTCTCGGCCGCTAGCGGGGGATAAAACTGCCCCCGCTAGCGGGCGAATACTGCAAAAATAGCAGCGCTTTACTGCCGACACACCTTCCGCCCCAGTGTGAAAGCGGCCTTAGGCTGCAGGAATTTATTAAAATTGGAGCAGCTGTGCAAGTTAACCAATCAGCTTCTAGCTTCAGCTTGTTCAGTTAAGCGCTGAAAATGTAAGCTAGAAGCCAACTGCCAATTTATTAAGCCTCGTTCACATCTGGGCCTAGCTGAATCGAGGGCAGAAACACACGTTTCTGCCAACACACCAGAACACATGAAGCACCTGCAGTGCTGCCATTTCTTTATTTTTTATTTTTGTCAAAAAGTTTTTATTGTAGGATCAAAAAAAAAATTGAGCAATTGTACAGTTATATTAACATTAGTACAAATAATTTGTATATAGCATTTCAGCAATAAGTATAATACAATAGCGCTCTCTGTGGTAATTATCGAGTGAACCATTGCTGGGCTCGTTTCCAGTATCTAACCTTGATGTAGATGTATGGTAGGAAACGATCGGCCAATTTTAGTGCTGCCATTTCTTAATGGCATCCCAAACATGGGTAGCAGCGACATGACAAAACAAGCTTGGCGGAGTAGCAACGCGTCGCCACGCTCAGATGTGAATGTAGCCTCAACAAAACGTACAGAATACATTCACAGCTTTCTAGGTTTTGGACCTAGTTCCCAACTTCCTAAGAAGTTCATAAGAGCCCTTGCACACTGGGGCGGTTTGCAGGCGCTATTGCGCTAATAATAGCGCCTGCAAACCGACCCGAAAGTGCCGCTCCTTGCATTCCAGTGTGAAAGCCCCGAGGGCTTGCACACTGGAGCGATGCGCTGGCAGGACGGTAAAAAAAGTCCTGCCAGCAGCATCTTCGGAGCGGTGAAGGAGCGGTGTGTATACCGCTCCTTTACCGCTCCTGCCCATTGAAATCAATGGGACGGCGCGGCTATACCGCCGGCAATGCGCCTCTGCAGAGGCGCTTTGCGGTGGTATCTAACCCCTTCTCGGCCGCTAGCGGGGGGTAAAACCGCCCCGCTAGCGGCCGCATACCGGCGGTAAAACGCCGCTAATACTAGCGGCGTTTTACCGCCGACGCCGTCCCCCGCCCCAGTGTGCAAGGGCTCTAAGATAAAGAAAAGAGATAGAGATTAGATATATAGATATAGATATATACACAGGGTTTGGACAAAAATATGGAAACACTACATGATTTGAAGGGTGTGAAAGTGAGGACATGTTTCACGATGAGCCTGGGTTCACACTATTGCGAAGACAGACATTGCATGTGATTCGCACTGCATTGTTGTGCAGATCACATGTGAGGTCTTTGCAATTCCAATTCAGCCATACAGTTGTATGGCTGAACGCGCACGGAAAAGGTGCAGGAACCATTTTTTTCCCCACACTGGAATCGGATCGCATGAGTGTTCACACCCATGCGATCCGATTCCTGTCTGAATTTACGGTTTACACTGTGATCTGCGAACTGATCTGGGGGTGTTATTTTGTATTGACACCAGCAGCGGTTTGCAGAGGGCAGTGTGAACTGCCTGCGAGGGAGATGCGATGCGGGAACCAGCACGATTCCTGGAACCCAGGCTCAAAGCGGAAGTGATGTAACATTCTTTTGCTTTCACTGTGTGATGAGACGCCTACCTAAAAGGTGGGAAGCCTCACTTTCATCAATCACTGCATGCGCTGCTAGTGATATGGAGTCATGTCAGAGCTTACCGAATTTCAAAGAGGGCAAATTGTTGGTGCCCGCTTAGCTGGTGCCTCTATGACTGAAGTTATCGATTTATTTGCCGCAAGGTACAGTATCAAAGACTATGACAGTATATACAGTTTCCAAGAAACCGTCGTCCGATAAGCATAAGCGCGGATGACATGGTCAACTGACCGACAGACAAAAAAAAAAAAGGAAAAAGAAGGACATTGTGCAAGATTGTGACCCGGATTTTTACACGAAGAGTGGTATCAGATTCCATTATCCACCATCCAAGACTCATTCCCAGGAGAATTCAGGCCACCTTGGATGCCAAAGGCGGTGCGGTCCAACTCATAATATAGTATACATACAATTTTTTTTTTTATATACCAACACTTTATTAGCAACCATAATGTAGCTTTTAAGTGTTTTCAGTGAACAATAAGGACTCATGCACATGGATGTTTATTAAATGAAAATATCTCAAAAAGGTAAAAACCCTGGTGCTTTCCCACTCCCAGGGAGTCACAGCTGCCGTGTATAGCTACAATGAAAGTAAATGGCTATAAGCAGCTGTAATCATACAAATGCTGATCATTTCTAAATCTGTATTTACCTGCACATTTACGTACGGTGTTCACGCGAATACAGCTATTCCTGTGTATTGGTGGCTGTGCACAGCACCTGTGATTCCATGGGCATGGGAAAGTGTTGAGATTTTATGCTTCAGTTTTCAGCTAATAAACGTCTATGGTAAATGCCATCTACTATATCATTCACACCAATAAAACTGAAATTGTGCTTCAGTAATTCCCAATGACTAAATGTATGAGCTTCACAATCACCAAATACAAAAGTTAAAAACACTGACACCAAGGGAAGGAAAAGAATAATGAACAGTGTTGTAAGCAAGAAACAGGAGAATTGCCCAACTCCAGGCAATTAAAAAATGATCCCTTGTAGTGAGGCTGAAACTGCCCCTCCGTTCCTTCTGGCTAAAAGACCGTTCCCTCGCACTCTAGTGGTCTAAGATCCTGACATGAAGATTTATGTAGGGTCCCTGGCCCAGATCTGGATGTGTTATTGCAGAAGAACAGTATACCACCACCAGAGCATAGGGGAGCACCATCTATTCAGGGAGCAGAAGGTCAGGTAAGTAAAAGGGTTTCTCCTCTCCCCTAGACAAAACAAGTAACTAACCCTTACAGGGCAGGCGCAGCCCCACTGTGAGGGATACATTTTAAGATTCAGATTTCATATGTTTGTAAGGACATTTTTTAACATGCATATAACACATGATAAATACAAACTATAATAATATACAGTTGTGCTCATAGGTTTACATACCCTGGCATAATTTATGATTTCTTGGCCATTTTTCAGAGAATATGAATGATAACACAAAAACATTTTTCACTCATGGGTAGTGTTTGGCTGAAGCCATTTATTATCAATCAACAGTGTTTACTCTTTACATCATAATGGCAACAGAAACTACCCAAATGACCCTGATCAAAAAAGTTTACATACCCTGGTGATTTTGGCCTGATAACATGCACACAAGTTGACACAAGGGGGTTTGAATGGCTATTAAAAAGGTAACCATCCTCACATGTGATCTGTTTGCTTGTAATTAGTGTGTGTGTATAAAAGGTCAATGAGTTTCTGGACTCCTGACAGACCCTTGCATCTTTCATCCAGTGCTGTACTGACATTTCTTAATTCTCAGTCATGGGTAAAGCAAAAGAATTGTCAAAAAGATCTGCGGGAAAAGTAGTTGAACTGTATAAAACAGGAAAAGGAGTATAAAAAAAAAAGATATCCAAGGAATTGAGAATGCCAATCAGCAGTGTTCAAACTCTAATCGAGAAGTGGAAAATGAGGGGTTCTGTTGAAACCAAACCACGGACAGGTAGACCAACTAAAATTTCAGCCACAACTGCCAGGAAAATTGTTCGGAATGCAAAGAAAAACCCACAAATAACTTCAGGTGAAATACAGGACTCTCTGAAAACATGCGGTGTGGCTGTTTCAAGATGCACAATAAGGAAGCACTTGAAGAAAGATGAGCTGCATGGTTGAAATCGCCAGAAGAAACCCATTACTACGCAAATGCCACAAAGTATCCCACTTACAATACGCCAAACAGCACAGAGACAAGCCTCAAACCTTCTGGCACAAAGTCATTTGGAGTGAGGAGACCAAAATTGAGCTTTTAGGCCACAACCATAAACGCTTTATTTGGAGAGAAGTCAAAAAGGCCTATGATGAAAGGTACACCATTCCTACTGTGAAACACGGAGGTGGATTGCTGATGTTTTAGGGATGTGTGAGCTACAAAAGGCACAGGAAAGTTGGTCAAAACTGATGGCAAGACGAATGCAGTATATTATCAAAAAATACTGGAGGAAGATTTGCATTCATCAGCCAGGAAGCTGTGCATGGGACATACCAACATGACAATGATCCAAAACACAAGGCCAAGTCGACCTGTCATTGGCTACAGCAGAATAAAGTGAAGGTTCTGGAGGGGCCATCTCAGTCCCCTGACCTCAATATCATTGAGCCACTCTGGAGAGATCTCAAACGTGCAGTTCATGCAAGACAGCCCAAGAATTTACAGGCACTGGAGGCTTTTGCCAAGAGGAATGGGCAGCTTTACCATCTGAGAAGATAAAGAGCCTCATCCACAAATACCACAAAAGACTTCAAGCTGTCATTGATGGTAAAGGGGGCAATACACAGTATTAAGAACTGGGGTATGTAAACTTTTGATCAGGGTTATTTGGGTAGTTTATTGCCATTATGATTTAAAAAGAGTAAACAGTTGATTGATAATAAATTGCGTCAGCCAAACACTACCCATGAGTGAAAGAAATGTTTTTGTGTTACCATTCATATTATCTGAAAAATGGCCAAGAAATGATAAATTCTGCCAGAATATGTAAACTTATGAGCACAACTGTACAGTAGTGAAAACATGTTTTTAAAATGCAAAGCACGAATGGGCCTTTATCTTCAATTAAATAGCTCCAGCTTGCTCTAGCTGGTGTAAATAGCCATAATTTAGTTTTGGAAAAGCATATGAATTATTAAATATACTCATTCCATACTTTATTCCTTGCCTCAAAGCCATATATGCTGGGACAAAATATATGGACAAGCAGATGCTTGCTACTCACTTTACACGTTGCAGTTTCTGCTAACTATGCATTTCCTGCTGACAATGCAGCTGAGGAGGAAGTGACCAGACCCATCCAAACCCTTTTGAATCTGCTTTCATGGCAACACCCCTATAGACATTATGTTGTGTATGTAGTAATCAGAAAAATACTAAAATAACCTGATAACTCAAATGTATTTTATGTGGACAATTAACCGGATTCGCATACATGAACCATGCACTACAGCAACCAAATATTACAAGCAAGTTTGCTTGTAAAAGCTATCAGCTATACCTGTATTATAACCTATGTACTGTAGTAGGGAAATGTTACCAAAAAGAGTACCCCATACAGTGCACAGTATTGTTGCTGCTCATTTTTCTATAGACCTTCTTTCCCAGATTGCCCATAGTGCTAAAATAGGAGCTTCACCCTGTAAACAAAAATGTAAAAAAGTCAGCAGCTACAAATACTGTAGCTGAAAAAAAAAAAAACCCACACACTTACCTGTACCAGGATTCAGCGATGTCCTCACCCAACCCAGCTCTTTGCCAGTCTTCGGGTGCAGGCGCCTGCATATTAACTGTGGGCAGCCAACTGCAGGCCATACTGCACCTCGTGAACAGCCCCGCAGTCTCCTGGTGGGACTTGTGACGTGTCCTAAGAGGCTGTAAGGGGGGGGGGAAAATCCATTCACTCAGATCACCGTGGCAGGGTGGTGGGGGGTGGGGGTCGGCAATACTCAGCCAGCAAGTGATATCAAAGGGGACACATTCAGGCACTAAAAAAAAAAAAAAAAAAAAAAAAAAAAAAAAAAATGTCTTTAGTGGAATTTGACGGACTACACTAGGAAGATTTATCCTTCATTCTTGATATACATTGGCCAAGAAGGTAGGGAGCAGACAGCAATGAAATCATCACTGAGCTTCTAACCCAGCCATTCTCAACCGTGGTTCCTCGAGAGGTTACACTGAGATGCATTCTCCCACCTGGGGTGCATTCTCTTCCCAATAGCCACCAATGTAATGTAATGTAATTTTTCTCACTGACCCCAAATGGATTGGTTTAAGCTGGGGTTCCCGAAGACTTGAAAAATATTTTAAGAGTTACTCTGGGATAAAAAGCTTGAGAAAGTCTGTTCTAATCCTTCCCCAAAACAGTACAGAAGTAGAACATGGCAATGGTTTCATATCCAGTACTTTTTTTTCCAATAATGATTACAAAACAAAAGCTAGGGTCCTACTGGAAGCTATGGAAATCACCATAAGGCCCCCTTTCAGATGGAGCAGAATCCGTCAAGCAGATTCGCCTGCTCAGCAGGGGATCTCTCCACTGAGCAGGCAGATAACAGGTCTGTGTCCGCTCTACTATGCAGAGTGGACACAGCCTGCTGTTCTCTTTGGAGCGGTCGGATAGAAACGGACTGTCTGTTTACATGCAACTGTCATCCGATCCACAGGATGGATGGCAAACATATCCCCAGCCGTCTGTTTTTAGCAGACCAGATCGGATGCCGGCTCCCTAAAGAACAATGGGTGGTCTGATCAGGTCTGTCTGGAAAAACTGACAGGCAGACACGATCGGTACGCTGGTGTGAAAGGGCCTAAAGAAATCAAAAACTTTTATTTATCCAAACCCAAGAACAAAAAAGTGTATTCTATTGCGACTTACCAGTCCTTAGATGTGGCGGATAGTTGCTTTATTTTTAGCTTACAATTCTGCCAGCAACACACACCTAATTATTGTACTGGAGAAGCAGTATGGTCACCCAAGGACAGGGTTACAAAAATTTCCCCCTGTCCTTTGTTGCAGGACTACAGTAACTGCCCCCTCTCCAGGTCTCCAATAACCTCCCTTCTCCATAATATAGAAGGGAGGGGTTCTGTAGTCCTCGGGGATAACTGTAAACAATGTGATAGGTAAAATTCAACACAGGCAGAGAGCACAGGAAGATATCAGCTAACAGGATTTCTAGAAGGATCAACTGGGACTTTTTGGCACTATAGCATAACATAACAGATATAGCATAACATTTCCAATGGTATCTTTGATGGACCAAATTAAAGGTGTTCATTGTTTTGGGTTTATATACCCTTTAAAGTGGATGTAAACCCAATGTCATCCTTTCTAAACTACTGCCATAGGGGTTATCTATAAGGATATACAGGTCTCCTGCATGTATCTTTACCTGTCAAATGTCTTCCCTCTGTCTGTTATGAGACCCGAAAAACTGCATATTCTGTGGGTGGGTCTGTTGTCTGGAGCTCGGTGGGTGGAGTCGTGATGTCATTAGACTTCCCGCCCACCTCTACACTCCCCTTGTCAATATGCATTTTCTCCTGTGTATTTCTTACACTGAACTTCTGCTATGATCTCCAACATCCAGTGAAAAGACAGGAAAGTAACCACATGACTTCAGCATGCCCAATCATGCTGAGGTGTGGAACATCCAATCCTGGCAGAGCAGCAGAAGAAAGTAGTGGGGGAGGGAATTAAAAAATAATGCATGTCTTAGGCTAGTGCACAAGATATGCAAGTCACCTGTCACTCACAGCAAGGGGGAGGATTTGACAAAGTTTTTCTCAGTTTGTCAAGATTTCTCACTGAACAATAAAAGAGGATTGCTCAGAGATGGATTAACTCTGTGTGGCAAGACTGGGCTCAAATGATAGCAAATCGTATACTCTATATTATTACATTAAAAAAAAAAAAAATATTCGGGTATCCACTTTAAACAAGCTGCTAGCAGGATTCAGAACATCTTGTTTGTGAAAGCTTGCTGAAGCACACTAACACAGCATATAGGAGAGCATGGTGGTGACAATTCGGGCCTATTCACCCCAGCAATTAATAAATATACCTGTGGCAGGGAATAATAATTACATCAATTATATATAATTCATAGCACTTTTTGCGATTCCGCACTGCGTCGCTTTAACTGACAATTGCGCGGTAGCGCAACATTGTACCCAAGCAAAAATTTACGTCTTTTTTTCCCCCACAAATAAAGCTTTCTTTTGGTGGTATTTGATCACCTCTGCGGTTTTTATTTTTTGCGCTTAATGTGTTAATTTTTTAGCTATGATAAATATCCCGCAAAAATATAGATTATATTTTTTTCCCTCAGTTTAGGTCAATATGTATTCTACATATTTTTGGTTAAAAAAAAAATAAAATAAAATAAAAATCGCAATAAGCGTATATTGATTGGTTTGCGCAAAATTTATAGTGTCTACAAAATAGGGGATAGTTTTATGGCATTTTTATTATTATTTTTTTATTAATAATGGCAGCGATCTGTGATGTTTATCGTTACTGCAACATTATGGTGGACACACCGGACACTTTTGACACTATTTTGGGACCATTGCCATTTATACAGCGATCAGTGCTATAAAAATGCACAGATTACTGTGTAAATGACACTGGCAGGGAAGGGGTTAAACACTAGGGGGCGATCAAGGGGTTAAGTGTGTCCTAGGGAGAGATTCTAACTGTGGGGGGGTGGGCTACTACTCACATGACAGCGATCACTGCTCCCGATGACAAAAAGGCATCTCCCTGTTCTTCTGCTCCGTGACACAATTGCAGGCACCCAGCAGACATAGAGTCCGCACTCACAATGCCGCTTCTTAAAGGGGACAGCTACGCCATTTTGCCCACCCGTGCCATTTTGCCAACGTATATCATCGTGCAGCAGTCATAAAGGGGTTAAAACATGAAAAAAAAAAAATAAAAGACACCTGTAAAAAACTAGAGAGATAATTAAAGAAAAAAAGGCCCTGTGGTCCTGTTCAAAGATGGGTAACCAAACCCCCGTGCACAAATCTAAATCCGTGTTGAAAAGACTTCCACCAATCCGCGATATACCTCCACCTTCCAAAATGAACACTCACCAGAAAGCAAAAAGCCTCAGTTTATGCCTGAATCAGTTACTTCTCTCATTGGAATGCATCTCCAGGAACCGACGTGCGGTGCAAGCCTCAGTTTCATGCGGGTTAAGGACAGGACGGACGTCGGCGTTACCCAGAAGCCTCTATGCGTTTCACATCAAGTTATGCGTCATCAGGACTGGGCGTGACTGAGCGGAGCCGAGTACACAGTAACTGCAGCCTTACAGTTTCCATCTGCAGCCTAATGCCGCGTACACACGATCGGACTTTACGGCATACTTGGTCCGGCGTACCGGATTTCGTCGGACAATTCGATCGTGTGTGGGCTCCATCTGACTTTTTTTTTTTTTTTTTTATCAAAAGTTTGACGGACTTAGATTTGAAACATGTTTCAAATCTGTCCGACGGACTCGAGTCCGGTCGAAAAGTCCGCTCGTCTGTATGCTAGTCCGACGGAAAAAAAACGACGCTAGAGCAGCTATTGGCTACTGGCTATGAACTTCCTTGTTTTAGTCTGGTCGTACGTCATCACGTACAAATCCATCGGACTTTGGTTGATTGTGTGTAGGCAAGTCCGTTCATTCGTAAAGTCCGTCGTAAAGTACGTTGAAAAGTACGCCGGACAAAGTCTGCCGTAAAGTCTGCAGCCTTCCAGTGTCCATCTGCAGCCTTCCAGTGTCCATCTGCAGCCTTCCAGTGTCCATCTGCAGCCTTCCAGTGTCCATCTGCAGCCTTCCAGTGTCCATCTGCAGCCTTCCAGTGTCCATCTGCAGCCTTCCAGTGTCCATCTGCAGCCTTCCAGTGTCCATCTGCAGCCTTCCAGTGTCCATCTGCAGCCTTCCAGTGTCCATCTGCAGCCTTCCAGTGTCCATCTGCAGCCTTCCAGTGTCCATCTGCAGCCTTCCAGTGTCCATCTGCAGCCTTCCAGTGTCCATCTGCAGCCTTCCAGTGTCCATCTGCAGCCTTCCAGTGTCCATCTGCAGCCTTCCAGTGTCCATCTGCAGCCTTCCAGTGTCCATCTGCAGCCTTCCAGTGTCCATCTGCAGCCTTCCAGTGTCCATCTGCAGCCTTCCAGTGTCCATCTGCAGCATGTTTTTGTTTTAAATTTAGCGCCGCCACCGTGATCTTCGGCTCCTCTCACCGCCGACATAGACCGAGCCGAGCGTACTCGGCTCTGCTCGCAGTAACGCCCCGGTCCCCGGGCTCCTACGATGGACACAACACCGGTCCAATGGCGGGGCGTAAAGTAGGGCTGTAACTAACGATTATTTTTATAATCGATTAGTTGGCCGATTATTGTTTTGATTATTCGGTTAATAACCTTAAAAAAAAAAAAAAAAGTGTGGTGTATAATTTAGTTAATATGTAAAGTTTTAAAAGGCAATTTATTCTTAAATATGTATATGCAGTGGTAAATATAAATAACCAACTATATGGTTAGGGAGAAAAATATCTAATCCACTCTGAGAATAACAGACAGAAGAGATATACTGAATATACTATTAGAGGAGATATACTGTGTATATACTATTAGAGGAGAGATATACTGTATATACTATTAGAGGATATATACTATTAAAGGGTGAATCTGGTAAATATCATCAGACTCAGAGATCAATTTTTTTTTATTTAAAGAAGAAACCATGTCTTCCTTCAAAAAAAAAAAAAAAAAAAAAAAAAAAATGTAAATTTTAAGAACGTTCGTTTGATTTTCTAATCGTTAGTGGGGTCAAATCGACGTGCATTTTCAACCACAGCGAAGGGAAAGTTTAGAAATAGAAAACTTCTTGGTGAAAGGTATTTTTAGACAGTGGATGTGGTTTTCGTTCAGAAATTACATTTGGTTTAAAAACAGAATGTGAAAAACAAGTGAAAATTTCAAACATTCTTTCATTCAGTGAATGTACAAAGATTTTTCGTCTGAAAATTGACCCGTGGCCAGCATAAGGCTCAGTACACAGCTATGCAGTTTACTTCTGATCTGTTTTTGCAGTGCTTTTTGCTGTGCGTTTTGATTTTTGCGCACGTGATTTTGCTGCAATTTGCGTTTTTGCATTTTTTTTGGCCAATTTGTTGTTGGGCAGATTAGAAAACACAAATTGTTGCAAAAACGCATTACATGCTTTTCTGCAGATTCTCCGTTGAAGTATATTGAACCAAAAAAGCACAGTTTTGCGTTAAAAAAAAGTCCCTGACTCTTTCCAAATACGCAGCGGCTGAAAAAGACTGGAACTTGGAAGAAGCCAAGGAGGAATCTGTGGGAGGGGCAGGGCAAGCAGCATAATCCTCGCCTACGCGAGGATTGCTGAAGTGGGAGTGGGTACAAAATAAAAGATTGGTACTGCCCCCCCCCCCCTTCCGCCAAAAACTCTGTAACTCAGGTACAGAGTACAGGCAGAAGGGAGGAAGCAAACCAGCGGTACTTCACTTATATTGTCAGTTTCATAGTTAGCCAGGTTGGAAAAAAAAAAAAAAGAAAAAAAAAAAAAAAAAACACGACACAAGCCCATCTAGTTCAAGCAATAAAAAGGGAAAGAAAAAATAATTAAAATATATAATATCATACAATCTTATACCGACAGTTAATCCAGAGGAAGGCAAAACCCCCCAGCAAAGCATGATCCAATTTGCTACAGCAGGGCAAAAAATTTCTTCCTGATCCCCAGAGAGGCAATCTGATTTTCCCTGGATTAACTTTATCTATAAATGTTAGTACCCAGTTATATTATGTGCATTTAGGAATGAATCCAGGCCTTTCTTAAAGCAATCTATTGAGCTTGTCAGAACTACCTCTGGAGGGAGTCTATTGCACATTTTCACAGCTCTCACTGTGAAGAAACCTTTCCAGATTTGGAGATGAAATCTTTTTTCCTCTAGACGTAAAGAGTGCCCCCTTGTCCTCTGTGATGACCTTAAAGAGAATAACTCAACACCAAGTTCACTATATGGACCACTTCTGTTTTTACAGATGTTGATAATATCCACCCCCCCCCCCCCTTAATCTCCTCTTCTCAATAGAATAAACTGCATACTCCAGATGAGGTCTTACTAATGATTTGTACAGGGGCAAATGTTGTTTCTCTCTCCATAGTTCATACCTCTTTTAATACTCACAAGCACAGAATTGGTTATTGGTTATGGGTAAGCACAGAATTACGTGAAACACGTCAACAGCTACTCTGTATCCTTTGTTGGTGTGCTGTCTGTCTTTGATACCTAGTGGAATAAATTATTGAACAGTTCCTTGGTGGTGTGCAGCCATCGTTTTCCTATCCCAGTGTACATGGTGGCAAGCACCTGCATGGGAGGACTGCAGAAGGCTTATTGTCTCACCTGGAGCAGTGTCTCTTTTTACCTGCCTTCAAGGAGCTTTCAATCTAATGCCCCGTACACACGGTCGGACATTGATCGGACATTCCGACAACAAAATCCTAGGATTTTTTCTGACGGATGTTGACTCAAACTTGCCTTGCATACACACGGTCAAACAAAGTTGTCGGAAAATCCGATCACTCTGAACGCGGTGACATAAAACACGTACGTCGGGACTATAAACGGGGCAGTGGCCAATAGCTTTCATCGCTTTATTTATTCTGAGCATGCGTGGCACTTTGTGCGTCGGATTTGTGTACACACGATCGGAAATTCCGACAACGGATTTTGTTGTCAGAAAATTTTATAGCCTGCTCTCAAACTTTGTGTGTCGGAAAATCCGATGGAAAATGTGTGATGGAGCCTACACACGGTCGGAATTTCCCACAACAAGGTCCTATCACACATTTTCCATCGGAATATCCGACCGTGTGTAAGGGGCATTAGATGCCTACCTAACATTCATACACACATACAGTTGTGCTCATAGTTTACATACCCTGGCAGAATTTATGATTTCTTGGCCATTTTTCAGAGACTATGGATGATAAAACAAAGGCTTTGCTTTCACTCATGGTTAGTGTTTGGCTGAAGCCATTATCAACTGTGTTTACTCTTTTTAAATCATAAGGACAACAAAAACTACCCAAATGACCCTGATCAAGTGTACATACCCGGGTGATTTTGGCCTGATCACATGCACACAAGTTGACACAAAGAGGATATTAAAAAGGTAACCACCCTCACCTGGACTCTGCTTGTAATTAGTGTGTGTGTGTGTGTGTGTGTATAAAAGGTCAATGGGTTTCTGGACTCCTGACAGACCGTTACATCTTTCATCCAGTGCTGTACTGACATTTCCGGATTCTAAGTCATGGGGAAAGCAAAAGAATTATCAAAAAAATCTGTGGTAAAAGGTAGTTGAACTGTATAAAAACAGGAAAGGGATATAAAAAGATATCCAAGGAATTGAGAATGCCAATCAGCAGTGTTCAAACTCTAAATCAAGAAGTGGAAAATGAGGGGTTCTGTTGAAACCAAACCACGGTCAGGTAGACCAACTAAAATTTCAGCCACAACTGCCAGGAAACTTGTTCGGAATGCAAAGAAAAACCCACAAATAACTTCAGGTGACATACAGGAGTCTCTGAAAACATGTGGTGTGGCTGTTTCAAGATGCACAATAAGGAAGCACTTGAAGAAAGATGAGTAAGTATCCCGCTTACAATACCCTAAACAGCACAGAGACAAGCCTCAAACCTTCTGACACAAAGTCATGTGGAGTGATGAGACCAAAACCGAGCTTTTAGGCCACAATCAAACGCTTCATTTGGAGAGGAGTCAAAAAGGCCAGAAGCGTCGGTGGGGGACCCCAGAAGAGGAGAATCAGGGCTGCTCTGTGTAAAACCATTGCGTATTTGGAAAGGGTCAGGGACTTTTCTTCAACGCAAAACGGTGCTTTTTTTTTTTTTTTTCTCTTACTTGTTTGGTTCAATAGAGAAGCTGCAGAAAAGTATGTAGTGCATTTTTGCAGCAATTTGCGTTTTTTTAATCTGCCCAACAATTTGGCCAAAAAAAAAGCGCATTGGTTGGTGTGAAGCGAGCCTTATGCTTGGCATCGATTTTCAGACGAGAATATTCATCCGAAAAATCTTTGTACTTCACTTGCTTTTAACATTCAGTTTTAAAATGAATGTAATTTCTGAACGAAAACCGCACACAGTGTCTGAAAACTCCATTGACCAATAAGTTTTCTGTTTTGTTCCTTTGAATTTTCCCATCACCGTGGTCGAAAAACAAGCATCGATTTGACCCCAGCAACGATTAGAAAATTAAACAAACGTTCTTAAAATGAATTTTTTTTTGAAGGAAGATATTGTTTTTGTATGGCCAGCATAAGTGACAGCAGGCGCAGGGAGCTTTTACCAGGCCATCTGAACCTGCCTATGACAAGGGAGTTATACATATTATATTACAGCTCTGTCTGAAAATCGGCAAAACAGTCTTTTAATTTTTTTTTTAAATGTGATCGGAGTCTGATGATCTTTACCAGATTTAACCTCTATTAGTATATACAGTATACCTCTTCTGTCTGTCTTCTCAGAGTTGATTAGAGATTTTGCTCCCTAACTATATTGTTGGTTAATTATATTTACAGTACCATTGCATATAGATTAAGAATAAAATTGCCTTTTTTTAAAAAAAACTTTACATATTAAACTAAATTATACACCGCACTTTTTTAAAGGTTATTATCTGATTAATGGAAACAATAAAATCGGCCAACTAATCGATTATAAAAATAATCATTAGTTGCAGTCCTACATACATATACTAGGGCCAATTAAGACATGATCCAGTTGACCTACCAGTGTGTCACTAGAATGTGGGAGGAAACCCAAGCAAGCTCAGGGAGAACATGCAACCTTTTTGCAGGTAGTGTGCTCACCTAATTTTGAACAGAGGACCCCAGTATTCTAATGCCGCGTACACACGGTCGGACTTTACGGCAGATTTTGCCCGGCTGACTTTCCAACGGACTTTACAACGGACTTTCTGAATGAACAGACTTGCCTACACACAATCCACCAAAGTCCGTCGAATTCGTACGTGATGACGTACGACCGGACTAAAACAAGGAAGTTCATAGCCAGTAGCCAATAGCTGCCCTAGCGTGGCTTTTTGTCCGTCGAACTAGCATACAGACGAGCGGACTTTTCCACCGGAAAGATTTAAAACATGTTGTTTCAAATCTAATGCCGCGTACACACGGTCGTACTTTTCGTCTACAAAAGTCGGACAGCCTGTCGGACAGACTTCCGGCAGACTTTCGGTGGACTTGCCGCGGACTTGCGGCCTACTTTCTAACGACCGGACTTGCCTACACACGACCACACAAAAGTCGGTCGGATTCGTACGTGATGACGTACACCGGACTAAAATAAGGAAGTTCATAGCCAGTAGCCAATAGGTGCCCTAGCGTGGCTTTTTGTCCGTCGGACTAGCACACAGACGAGCGGATTTCGGGGTCCGTCGTAGTTACGAAGTAAAAGTTTTGAAGCATGTTTCAAATCTAAAGTACGTCGTATTTGAGGCTAAAAAAGTCGGTTGAAAGTCCGGAGAAGCCCACACACGATCGGATTACCAGCCAGCTTTAGTCCATCAGCGTCTGTTGGACTTTTGTAGACGAAAAGTACGACCGTGTGTACGCGGCATATGTCCGTCCAACTTTTGAGCAAACAAAGTCCGCTGGAGCCCACACACGATCGAATTGTCTGACGAAATCCGGTACGGTAGTCTGCCGTAAAGTCCGCTCGTGTGTACGCGGTATTAGACATGTGCTAATCACTGAGTCATTGTGAAGCCCAGTTAAATGTCAGTAAAGTAACGGACATAAAAATAAGTAAAACAAATGTCCCTTTGCAAAGTAAACAAAGCTAGTATTGCTGCTTGTGATCTCAACAGTAATAAAGGAATGCTGACTAAAGATCGTTCAGGATCGATTTCTTAGTGCCATGATTGTACACCATGGTATCCCCTTGGTGTAAGAAAAATTCTGGTTGGCTGATTAAAAAATACCTTTATTGCAGCATTCTTCATAAAAGAAACTCCACAATACAGAAATGAGGGAACAGTGTAACCAGCTAATATGTTTCACACTAAATCAGCACTTAACCATGGCCCACAAAGTCATTTCGAGCATAGGTATACAGTGCATCCGGAAAGTATTCACAGCACTCCATTTTTTCCACATTTGGTTATGTTACAGCCTTATCCCAAAATGGATTATTCCATCTATTAAATCTTCTGCCCTTGTTGTTTTAACTTTGGATAGTAAAACATTTTTTTCTGCCAGTAAATACCTTATACAGCCCACTTCCTGTTTGTCTGGTAAAAAGCCTAGGCTTATGACATCATGCACAGCTCTCTCTCTCTCTCTCTCTCTCTCTTGTGAGTCTACCAGGAAGTGAGGGGGGAGTGAGTCATAAGAGGGCCAATGAGAGCTGCAGAGCTGGAGGTGTGTGTGTGTGTCTGTGTAAAACCAGGAAGTTAACAGACAGCAACTTAAAGTGGAGTTCCACCCACTTTTACAACTCTTCAGCATCTCTCACTAAACTGTGCACTGTAAAACGAACTGGATATTTTTTTTCTCAGCACCTACTGTATATCTTCTGTATTCATTTTTCACTTCCTCCTCCGTGGCCCATCGCATCATTTCCTGTTTGCAATGCCTTCTGGGAAGGGGCGGCAACTTCCTCTGACACTGCTGTTGCTATCGAAACCTGACCTGAAACCTATTACACTGCTTGTGCTGCACTGAGCATGTGCGAGATCTGCAAGGATGAGATCCAGGAAGAAATACAGTCTGGCTTCAGATGCCCAAACTTAAGAAGGCCACGGCCGGCTGTAAGTTTATAAAATAACAAACTACTGCTATAAACTAACAAAACAGACCTTAGTTTACAGGCTAACTTTACTAGAATACATTAAGCTTGCGCATTATAGGGGTATTTTTATTTAAAAAGTATAATCTCGGCCGGAACACCACTTTAAGCTGCTCACAGTTAAAATGGCTGCAGCCAGACTCAGTGAAGGGAGATTTCTTAAGAATATTTGGAAAGTACAGAATCACAGTATATATAAAAATATGCAAAGTGGTTGGAGGGAAGCTTCAGAATGGCAAAGATGTTTGTATATTACAAATTATGTGAGCAGACCGCAGTTCCTCTTTAAATTCATTATTTTCCTCAAACAATACCCCATAATGACAATGTGAAAGAAGTTTGCTTTTTTTTTTTAATAAATCTGCAAAGATTTAGTACGGAAAAAAATACCGGTAAATAAATAAATCACATGTACATAAGTATTCACAGCCTTTGCGCAAAACTTTTGTTGAAGCGCCTTTGGCACAAATTACAGCCTCAAGTCTGAGTACGCTGCTACAAGCTTGGCACACCTATTTTTGGGCAGTTTTTCCCATTCTTATTTGTGGGAACTCTCAAGCGCCATCAGGTTGGTGGTGGTGCGTTGGTGCACAGCCATTTTCAGATCTCTCCAGAGATGTTCAATCGGGTTCAAGTCTGGGCCACTCAATGACATTTACAGAGTTGTCCCGTAGCCACTACTTTGTTATCTTGGCTGGGTGCTTAGGGTTTGTTGTCCTGTTGGAAGATGAACCTTCACCCCAGTCTGAGGTCCAGAGCGCTATGGAGCAGGTTTTTATCAAGGATGTCTCTGAACTTTGCTGCATTCATCTTTCCCTCAATCCTGACTAGTCTCTCAGTTTCTGCTGCTGAAAAACATCCAGCTGAAACATTGGAGCACTGTCAGAGTGACCATTGGGTTCTTGGTCACCTCCCTGACTAAGGCCCTTTTCCCCTGATTGCTCAGTTTTGGCCGCTCTAGAAAGAGTCCTGGTGGTTACAAACTTTTTTCATTTACGGATGATGGAGGCCACTGTGCTCATTGGGTCGTTCAATACGGCAGACATTTTTCTGTACCCTTCCCTAGATCTGTTCCCCGATTTAATCCCATCTCAGAGGTCTACAGACAATTTCTTGGACTTCACGGCTCGATTTGTGCTCTGACATACACTGTTAACTGAGGGACCATATATACACAGTGCCTTGAAAAAGCATTCATACCCCTCTAAATTTTTTACATTGTCATGTTACAACCAAAAAAAAAAAAAAAAAAAAAAAGGTAAAATGTATTTTATTGGGATTTTATGTGATAGACCAACACAAAGTGGCACAAAATCATGAAGTGGAAGAAAAACAAATGGTTTTCAACATTTTTTACAAATAAATACCTGAAAAGTGTGGCGTGCATTTGTATTGAGCCCCCTTTACTGAGACTCCTAACTAAAATCTAGTGGAACCAAATGCCTTCAGAAGTCACCTAATTAGTAAATAGAGTCCACCTGTGTGTAATCTCAGTATAAAATACAGCTGTTCTGTGAAGCCCTCAGAAGTTTGCTAGTGAACAAACAGCATCATAAAGGCCAAGGAACACACCAGACAGGTTAGGGATAAAGTTGTGGAGAAGTTTAAAGCCGGGTTAGGACCGTCTGGTACCTCCCAATATCTGGTCCAAGTTGTAGGCGATTAGAGATACTGCTTGCAATTGCCAGAATATTGATTAGCCTTGTTTTAAAGCTCGTTTGTGAGTATATTTCTTGTTATATTTTATGAATAAATTCTATCATTGGTAATGCACAAGGTCGGTGCGCCATCCTGTTTGTATGTTTCCGTCCACCTAAACTGACAGGTCAGGCAAGGAGAGCATTAGGAGCTGCAGAGATCCACAGCTCAGGTGGGAGAATCTGTCCACAGGACAACTATTAGTTGTGCACTCCACAAATCTGAGCTTTATGGAAGAGTGGCAAGAAGAAAGTCATTGTTGAAAGAAAGCCATAAGAACTCCTGTTTGCAGTTTGCAAGAAGCCACAGCAAACGTGGAAAAAGGTGCTCTGGTCAGATGAGACCAAAATTTAAATTTTTTGGCCTAAAAGCAAACCGCTAGGTGTGGCAGAACACTGCACATCACCCTGAATACACCATCCCCACCGTGAAACATGGTGGTGGCAGCATCATGTTGTGGGGATGATTTTCTTCAGCAGGGGCAGGGAAGCTGGTCAGAGTTGATGGGAAAATGAATGGAGCCAAATACAGAGCAATCTTAGAAGAAAACCTGTTAGAGTCTGCAAAAAGACTTGAGACTGGAACGGAGGTTCACCTTCCAGCAGGACAAGGACCCTAAACATACAGCCAGAGCTACAATGGAATGCTTTAGATCAAAGCATATTCATGTGTTAGAATGGCCCAGTCAAAGTCCAGACCTAAATCCAATTGAGAATCTGTGGCAAGACTTGAAAATTGCTGTTCACAGATGCTCTCCATCCAATCTAAAAATAAAAAAAAAATAAAAAAATAAAAAACAAAAATAAAAAACAATTTTATTAATTATTTAATTTTATTTTTTATTTTTGTTTTTTATTTTTGTTTTTTATCTCCATCCAATCTAACAGAGCTTGAGCTATTTTGCAAAGAATGGGCAAAAATGTCACTCTCTAGATGTGCAAAGCTGGTAGAGACATCCCCAAAAAGACTTGCAGCTGTAATTACAACAAAAGGCGGTTCTACAAAGTATTGATTTAGGGGGGGCTGAATACAAATGCACGCCACACTTTTCAGATATTTATTTGTAAAAAATGTTGAAAACCATTTATCATTTTCCTTCCACTTCACAATTATGTGCCACTTTGTGTTGGTCTATCACATAAAATTATTTTACGTTTTTGGTTGCAACATAACAAAATGTGGAAAATTTCAAGGGGTATGAATACTTTTTCAAGGCACTGTTGACAGGTGTGTGCCTTTCCAAATCATGTCCAAGCTACTGAATTTAACACAGGTGGGCTACAATCAAGTTGTAGAAACATCTCAAGGATGATCAGTGTTAGAATGCACTGGAGCTCAATTTTGAGACCCCTTTCACACTTGGGCATTTTTCAGGTGCTTTAGTGTAAAAAAAAAAAAACACACCTGTAAAGCGCCTGAAATAAGCCTCATCTGCAATCCCAATGTGAAAGCCCAAGTGCTTTCACACCGAGACCCCTTTCACACTGGGGCGTTTTTCAGGCACTTTAGCGTTACAAAAAGCGTCTGTAAGACGCTTCATCTGCAATCCCAATGTGAAAGCCCGAGTGCTTTCACACTGGGGCGCTGCGCTGGCAGGGCGTCAAAAAAAGTCCTGCAAGCAGCTTCGTTGCAGCGCTTTAGGAGCGGTGAATACACTGCTCCTAAAGCGCCCCCTCCCATTGAAATCAATGGAAAGGGCCTGCAAAGCGCCTTGGCAGCGGCGCATTGTGGGCGCTTTTAACCCTTTATTCGGCCACTAGCGGGGGTTAAAAGTGCCCCGCTAGCGCTCAAAAAACGCTGGTAAAGCGCCGCTAGTTTAAGGAACGGGGTGGGGACGAGCGAGCGCCCCGCCCCCTCCTGAACCGTACCAGGCCGCATGCCCTCAACATGGGGGGGGGGGGGTGGGTGCTTTGGGGGAAGGGGGGCGCCCTGCGGCCCCCCACCACAAAGCACCAACGGCCAGGGTTGTCGGGGTCTGGGGGCGCTTATCGGAATCCGGGAGCAAGGGGCCCCCAGATCCCGGCCCCCCACGCTCTTTTGCTAGCAGTTGCCCGGTCTTCGTTGTTGTCTTCCCTCTTTTCTTCTTCAGATGTTGATACAACTCTCTCTCTCCCGCTGTAATGCCATGTATGCGGTGCGCAACAACTTATATAGGCATGGGGCGTGGTCATCGGGTGATGTCACCCAGTGACCCCGTCCCTTATGACGCCACAGTCCCGGGGCATGATGGGACTGTGACATCATAAGGGGCGGAGTCACCGGGTGATTACAGCGGGAGAGAGCGTTGTGTCAACATCTGAAGAAGAAAAGAGGGAAGAAGACGATGGAGAAGACCGGGCCACCGCTAGCAAAATACTGTAATGCTTATGATGAGCCTCAAGGTGGCCATGCACTATACAATTTGAATGTATAATCTCTGTAAAATCTCCTTTAGGTTTACCAAAACTATGTAATATGTGGACACACCTATCTATCCAGTCACTCTATATCCAGTCAGGCAGACCCTTGTGCTGCATAGTTGATGGTAGATCTAGAGCAGGGGTCTCAAACTGGCAGCCCTTCAGCTGTTACAAAACTACAGGTTCCATCATGCCTCCGCCTGTGGGAGTCATGCTTGTAACTGTCAGCCTTGCAATGCCTCATGGGACTTGTCGTTTCGCAACAGCTGGAGGACTGCTAGTTTGAGACCCCTGATCTAGAGGATATTGTATAATCCGATTGTATAGTAGATGGTGTGCTGCACAATCAACTTTAGATCGACCAAAGCAATGTAATTTGAGCAATTGCATCCCTAATCTATCAATTATTTTATCCCCAGTCAGGCAGGCCCTTGCACTAACTTTATGTTGGGATATCCAACAGAGATTGTACAATCAGGTTGTAATGTAATTGGTGATTCTTGCGGCTGCACTGACAGGTCTATTTGAATAGTGGCGGCCACTCCGCCTTATAAGGTATTGACAGGCAGACAGCAGCTGATGCTGTTGGCATGTAGCCGCACACCATGTGGTTACCTTTGGTTAGGAATGGGTGCCCAAGCGTAGATGCAGTCAGAAATCCAGTGTATGTGCATATATGTATGTGTGAAGAGGGCCTTATTGTGCTGTTAGCTGTGTGCTTTATGTCTCCTGAAGTATGCCCCCACTCCTCAACAACTACTATAGCATCTTCGCAGTCTCTGACCATCCCTTGTAGCAAGCAGGTAGTCTTTGACTGTATCCTATTGCTTGTCTGCAGGTTTACAACACCTTTCTGAAGTTTTATATTCACTAAATATTATATGTGGCCCTTGGATGATACAGGGATCACACCCAAAGCCCCCTTTATCAAGAAAGGTGACCACCACTGCTCTAGGATGTCATTTTCCTCTATAAACATTTTCACAGTAAACTTGTGTGCAGGGCGACTTATTGAATCTATTCGAATGGATGACATTGTAGAGCAGATCTAAAATGCCAACGTTGCTCTGATTGTGTGAATGACTTGCTAAACTTTGGACTTGCTGCTTAGTTTTATTGAGGAGGATATCAGGTGCCGTGTTGTACATTTCCTAGTCATTACCACTGGTATGCAGATCAGTACTTTTGTTTCTCTTTTATGCTTAGAATATATTGTGTAGCTGCTAGAACATAGACAATGGCAATGGTGCAAAAGGTCCACCAAGAAAGCTTTAGGAAATCCAGATTTTCAGTTACAAAACATTTTTTAGGGTCTGGTAGACCTTTGAGAGCCCATTCACACAGGGGCAACTTTGGATCCAACTTAGTCGCCCCAAGTCGCCCCTAGTCACTTCAAGTCACGCTACATGAAAAAAATCAATGTAAGTGAATGGATCCATCTTAATGCACACTACTGCAGTCGCCCTGACTTCAGAAAAGGTTCTTGCACTACTTCAATCCGACTTCTAGGCAACTTGTACCCATTGATTTCAATGGAAGTCGCCTCCAAGTCGGATGCCCGTTCATCGTGGGGCAACTTTACAGAAAAAAAGAAAAGGATTTACCCAGGAAGAGCGACCGCGATATGCCAGCTGGCTCGCTCATCGGGAAAGGAAAATGTGTTTTTTCCTTTCCCAATGAGCGAAAAGCAATACTGACATGAGTTTGGTATGAATCATAAAGGGGAACTCCACGCCAAATTTCAAAATAAAAAACCGGCATGGGTTCCCCTCCAAGAGCATACCAGGCCCTTAGGTCTGGTATGGATTTTAAGGGGAACCCCCAATGCCGAAAAAAAAAAACAAGTTACAATCTGACCTTACAATTTTTGTACAATTAACTTTACATCTATCAAAACTATGTAACATGTGGACTTACCTAAACTATCCAATCATTCTGTATACAATCAGGCAGACCCTTACATTACATAGTTGTTGACAGATCTAATGGAGGCTTTGCAATCAGACTGTAACATGTGTTGTGAGCATAAAGCAGAACAATACTCACCTCAGCTCCAGCGATGTGGCACCCCTGAGCTCCCCGCTTGGACACCGACATCTTCGGGCGGCTGGCTTCTGGGGCTTGATTGACAGCCGCTGTCATTGGCTGGGCACACATGTGCGCAGGAGTCCATTCAGATTCAGCATTGCCAGATTTGTACAGTGAGCTGCGTGTGCGTGGCTCACAGTACAAGGGCGGACAGGCAGGCAAGTAACTTTAAACAAAGTATGTCTCTTCTGCATTAAAAATCCTGCCTGTCTGACAATTTTTATTCAGTAGCCTAAAGTTCCACTGGAACACAGGAAAAGAAGGAAACATTTTCTGGTGACTACTATCTAAGGCTTATCATATACATTACAATCAACTCTACGTTTAAAGTGATATTAAAAAGGTAAGCAATTTTTTTTTTTTTTAAATAAACATGTTAGGCTACTTTCATACTGAGGCGTGCGGGTGCTGGCGGTACAGCAGCGCTAAATATAGCGTCGTTTTAGCGGCGCGGTTTTAACCCCCCGCTAGCAGCCGAAAAAGGGTTAAAACCGCCCGCAAAGTGCTGCTGCAGCGGCGCTTTGCAGACAGTTTGGCGCGCTCTTCCATTGTTTTCAATGGGAAGTGGCGCTTTAAAGCGGAGTTCCACACAAAAATGGAACTTCTGCTTTTCGGAACCCTCCCCCCCTCCGGTGTCACATTTGGCACCTTTCAGGGGGGAGGGGGGTGCAGATACCTGTCTAAGACAGGTATTTGCACCCACTTCCGGCATAGACTCCCATGGGAGTCTATGCCTCTTCCCGTCCCCACCGTGCTGTCTGCTGGGAACACACAGCTCCCAGGAGAGAGCGGGGACCACTAGGGACGCGCAGCGCGACTCGCGCATGCGCAGTAGGGAACCGGGAAGGACCTAGGATGGCGGCGGCAGCTGCCGAGAACCGAGCGGGTTCTCGGCGTCCCCTGCCGACATCGCTGGACCCTGGGACAGGTAAGTGGCCATGTATTAAAAGTCAGCAGCTGCAGTATTTGTAGCTGCTGGCTTTTAATATTTTTTTTTTTTGGCGGTGTGGGTGAACCCCCGCTTTAAGAGCGGTAAATACACCGCTCCTACAGCGCTCCAAAGATGCGGCTTGCAGGACTTTTTAGACCGCCCTGCAAGCGCACTGCTCCAGTGTGAAAGTCCTCAGGGCTTTCACATTGGATTGCATTGAGCGGCTCTTTCAGGGCGCTTTGCAGGCGGTATTTTTTAGCACTTTAGCGCCTGCAAAGTGCCTCAGTATGAAAGAAGCCTTATACTTACCTGCTAAATGCAGCGGTATTGCACAGAGCAGCCCCAATTCTCGTCTTTGCGGGTTCCTCGCCCCTCCCGAGCATGTCCATTTACACACATAGCCCTGGCCCGTCCCCTCTCTCTTCTCATTGGCTCACTGGCTGTGACTGACAACAGCAGGAGCCAATGGCCAAAGGGGAACTGAGCTTAAAAGGTGTATCTGCCATCTGAGACCCTAATGTCCCCAAAAACAAATAAAATAAACACACAACACCTAAAAAGGGGTATAACTCATTACAGCTATTTAAAATGAAAGAAAAAAAAAAAAAGTTTTGACTTTGGATATACTTTAAAGCCCCAGCCACACCTCTGTGCCATGAAACTAGGTGGGTTTTTTTTGTTTTTTTTTGCATGACACATAGGACAGCCCAATCATTGGAATGGGATGCCCTGCATGTGCCAAAGAAGCTCCTGCACCTTTTTTGAACTTTGTTCGTTTGGGGGGGGGGGCCTTAAGGGTTCCTGCAAACAGATACGTTTAATGCCTAACATAAATGTCCTGCTACTTTCCTGGGGAGACACATGTGCCCTGTACAACTGGCCATAGACGTGAATAGCTCTATGCAGCATTACTCTTGTAAACGCTGATGGTTTTTCCCATTGGGGTTTACCTGCGCATGCACACCTGATGTATCTCCCAAATGTGGAAGTATCGCATTCAGGAAATATATTGGATGCAAAGACAAGAATAGCGCTGCATAAGCTATTCACCTGTATGGAAGGCTGCGTACAGCAGCATGTGTGCGGGGAAATTTGCACTACTTCATAAAAAAACATCTCCATATGTAGAGGCCCTTTAAGAAACGCTGGGTCTTGAAAAGAAACCCTAAAAAGGATGCTCCATCTGTCACATGCAGACATGGGGGGGCTCAGTACGGTACCAGGCGTTGGGTCATTTGACACACCAGGAAGTGTCAGATTCAGCAGCAAGGAATTTGGGACTTTCCACTCACTAACATGGGTACTCAACTTGTGTTCCTCCGGCTGTGGAACTACAAGTCCCATCATGCCTCTGTCTTTGGGAGTCATGTTTGTAACCGCAATGCCTCATGGGACTTGTAGTTCCACAACAGCTGGAGGGTCACAGGTTGTGTACCCATACACTAAGGCATATAGCAGTTTTTGTTTTTTTTTTTGCAAAACTATTTTTTTTTTTTTTTTTTTAACAATTCTTCTTCAAGCAACAGAATCCCTTTAGCGTCTGGTTGTATGTGAAGGTGCCTGCCTGAGCTCCCCAGCAGCCTGAACACGTAGCCTCCTGCCCTGACTTTCCTGAGTGTGCGGCTGGCTGGCCCCAGCACTGCCTCCCCTGTCAGTCCCACCAGTTGCTCGCCGCCTCTCACCTATGGTGGAGATGAAGGTAGAGTTGAAGGCATCCTCTGAGAATCTGAACAGCACGCACGTCTTCCCGACCCCCGAGTCCCCGATCAGAAGCAGTTTGAACAAATAGTCGTAAGTCTTCGCCATATTAAAAACTACTATACAGGAAATACCAGCGCCCGGATCCTATTGGCCGGCGGGCTTATCAATCTAGCGCGACGAAAGACGCGACTGGTTACTGTCCCTCTGACGTCACTCTGGCCCAGCCCATCTCCGGGGACCCCCGGGGCCGATCCCAGCATAAAGTTTATCTGGCTAAGCGGACGAGTCAAACTGAGAAGAGCGAGCTGATTGGCTGCGCGCACGTCAGAGCGGAAGCTTGTGATTGGCTGGGAGGGAGGATGAAGTTTCTGTAATGTCATGGGGTTATCGTTTAAAGGCGCAGTCCCTTGGCGAGAGCTTATGTTACACTGGGAGAAGATTCCGATTATCTGTACAGCTTGCAGGAGGATGCACAGAACCAAGCACGCTCCCTCTTCTCATTTTAGCCTTCTTTATAGAGAACTTTATTCAACTTCCAGCATTTACCATGAAGCACAACATGCATATTGTCTGCAGCAAGGAATGGGAGTGGCTACACTGCGCTAAATTTTGGGCGTGGCTCAACATAGTATTAAACCCTCTGCGATTTTTATCATAACCATCTCCTGCTCGCCGTATAGTCAAATGACTATCAAAAAGATTGGAGGTGTAATTACAATAACTCATCTACTAGGGTCAGCCAACATCCCAAATTTCAATGCAAGCAAAGTTTTCCCCAGAGTGGGTGGGACTTTAAAGGCATAGATTGTCAACAAAAAATTGATAAAAAAAGAATACATTTTATTTAAACAATATGTCAAAGAAGTGTTATAGAGACATTTTTTTTGTTTGTATCACATATCATAGGTACAAAAAATAATTTTAAATGTTGCTAAATATGCATAATACTTTTGGAGTGCACGGTGTCTCCAGAAAACTCAGAGAGACAAGATACACCCAAAGTGTAATAACATGTAAGCATTCAATAAATCCTACGCGTTACGGAGTGTTCCACACTACTTCTTCAGGGATAGTCTGATATGCATTAATTTTGTGCATGTAACCATCTAAAATATAAAGAAATATATATTGTATCAACAACATAGCTAAATCAGTACTTATATCCATCAGAGGAAGGTTTGTGGATCGACAGTAAGCTGCAAGGTTGTGCCACATCCAAAATTCAAATATACCAAAACAAGAGAAAATTCCCCTAGTGGTGGATTTTAAAGGCACATATAAAAGAACATATAAGGAGTTTATGAGGTATATATAACAAAACTATTTTAATAGTTAGAAAACATAGTAAAAGCATCAAGCGACAAAGATGTCACAAAGGAGATTCCTAATAGAGAATGTGAATCATATATTATTACACAGATGTAAAGTTGATACCAATATTTTTGCACCCGACGCGTTTCGGAGTTACTTGACCTCCTTCCTCGGGGGTGGATATCGGTTTACAAACAATTCTATATTGGAGACAATGTATTAACAACAAAACAATAATCAAGTAAGTCTATATATCTATAAAGGTATACAAACAGATTGTATTCTTTCATTAAATTCCTATTTACATTGGTACTGTATAGGTTGACTTGGCATTCCAGAACAATTAAAAACAAAGGCACTGACATTGTCTGTCTATCCAGCGTATTCCTGATTGTGGTGGGTACAGATTTAATCACATATTCCAAATACTGTTACTTTGATGCGTTTGAATGTAAAGAAAAATTATTTTTCCAAAAGAGATGGAAAAAAGGGGCCCAAAAATGGGGGAGCGTACAGAGGTTTTAAGACCTGGAGCTCCACTGAGGCCGATGGCGGATCCTGATAGCCATTCAGTGGATGGTTCGAAAGAGTGTATATGAAGTAACTGATATTGGTTCAAAGAATATGTCTTGGATAATTTTGGCACCCAGAAGCTGGAGGTCTGCTCAGGCCAAGATCATCCTGCAGATTGTCCGCTATGCTGGCGATGTGGGAGGAGTGACGTCATGCGCCGCGCTCTCACCGACACGCATGCGCGGTCCCCCGGGGAGCCACTCGACATACGGGGGAGACTGAAGAGATGATGAATAGTCTCCCCAGGCTGTCATAGCGGCCGCACATAATGGGATTACATGCGATCGCACCGACAGTCATATGACTGTGGAAGTGGGGCGAGATGGTGGGGAAAAAAGGCATCTGCCCAAGTGAATAAGGGCAAATGATGCCCACTATAAAAGGGGGATCGCAGGGGAAATGCCGAACGGACAGATAGAATGGGATCAGCGCAATAAAGCGCTAGATCCCATAACCGCCCAGAACGGCCTGGGCGTGCCGGGATTGCGAACAGATGAACCACCCCACTCCCATCAGTGGGAGAGAACAAAAAATGAAAAGCGAGAAAGCAAGAAAAAAGTTAAGATATAAATAGAGAACAGGCCCTGATTGCACAGAGGACGCCCAGGAACAACAGACAGCACAGACGTGATCACTAGGCAGAAAGAGTTCCCATAGAGTAAATAATGTGATAAAGATAGACATCAATCTTTCTCCATGCCCCCAGATGCAAAGCCCTCCAGAAAGAGCCTGTGGTTGGCTGCTTCATTCAGGCCTAGGAAGGTTGTGGCCTGTAACGTGAAGATCCACTTGAGCTCCTTTTGTAAAATGATTTTGTTCCAGTCTCTCTTGCACTAGGGTGGACTCTATCGAGGACCAAAAACTTCATCCTCGGACAGACACCACAGTGCAAGGACAGGGCATGTCTTCCAAGGGGGAGATCTGGAACGCATTTATTCATACTCCAAATGTGTTTGGACATCCTGGAACGTAGTTCAAGCTTAGTTTTCCCTACGTAGAAGGAGCCACAGTCACACAATAGCAGATAAACCACCCCTTTCGTTTTGCAATTAGCAAAATGTGCCGCTTTGAAGGGTCTGCCATTGGGTAACATTGGGTGGGGAGTGTGTTAGTGCCGCGGGGAGGTAGTGCCGCTCAAAAAGCGCCCCCCCAAAAAAAACAACCAGCCTATAAATATATATATATATATGTAGAGGTGAGCAAATGCCACCAAAAGAAAACTCTCTATTTGTGGGAAAAAAGGACGTAAATTTTGCACAACTGCGCAATAGTCAGTTAAATCGACGCAGTGCCGTATCGCAAAAAATGGCCCGGTCTTTAAGTGGTTAATGACACTTTAAATATTTCTGCTTGCTTTACTTGCTTTTTAACCTGACTGTTCTCTTCTATGCAATGTGAAAGTGGAACTAAAATCTGCACAATGTTCACCTTCTTTCCAAGCAATGGATCCCTTGCCAGCTGCTGACTGTCTTCTTCTAGGTGCTGGGTTTTCAGCTTTTTGATTGGCTGCCAGGGACTCCAGTGGATGTGTACAGGAGTCATTCATCTCTGCACACAGCCACAGTGCCTAGAATGTATGCTAAGCTGTGCATGCGCAGATCAGTGTGTGCATTCAATAGAGAATTGCGAACAGACAGGAGGGTTTGTTTTATTGCAGAAGGGACATAGTACGTCTCTTCTGCAACAAAAAGCTGTCCGCTCACAATGTTTTGTACTAGAGGTTTAAGCTGGTCATAGATGATTTTTTTTTTTCCTTCAGCAGGTGGGCTGAACGTTGAACGAATGTTCCAGCACATAGTATGGAAGGGTTAACCCTTGGAGTTATGAATATTTAGCCAATCTAGCCAATCCCTGAGAGGCTAGCTTAGAAGTATGTCTGGGGAGAGGTTTAATATTTGGGAGGAGGTGATTAGACTCTCTCTCTACTCTGGGGCTTTCCCTAGGATAGGAGGAGGCCTGTGTGTTTGGGGTGCGGCTCTAGGCACTAGGCCACAGTATGTGTTATGGGCTGGGGCCCTGTAAGCAGGTAGATGGGTGGTACTTCCTCTATGTTCTCCTCCTCGGGCGCCAAGTGTGGGTCACATAGAAGGCCAACCCCAGGGTGGGCTCTTCTGGGCTAAGCTGGACACCTTATAAAGGGGGTACCTTTACTTTGTGCCATTTTCAATAAATGCCCTGGGACAAAGCTAAGGCTGCCATGTGGGAATACTTGACCTTAAGGCAGGCCTTTACACCCATGAACACCATGTGCACTTGCACTGTAACTGTTGTCCAGTTGACTCTTGGGTCCCCGTGTCAATATACACCTTCCCAGTACCTTGCATTTAGGAGGGACATGTCGAGGCCTGTCCACATCCACCTGTCCAGCATTTTCCACTACCATTCCCAGTAGCGGAGTGGGCCCTGCCGTGCAACCTGCGTGGGCTTCACATGTGCACTCGACTTAACTCTTGATCTTCCTTATCTATGTATAGGATGGGGACCTCTGCGGCGCTAATCTGCTCTCGTCCGGAAGTGCCATCAACATCTCCCTCACTGCTAGAGGCCATTCCACCTATAAAAGGTTTAAGCTACCGACAGGCTGCTTGATGAACTTTTGGTACCCCAGATAACGACTTGTGTCCTTACACTTCTCCATTCCACACTGATGTCTTCATACCCCAATATGGGGAAAGGCATTAACTAGCCCTCGGAGTGGCGGCCGTTCCCACCTCCGGGAATCCGGGCCCGTGACATCACCGCGGGGCTCCCTCCTCCTCCCTCCTCCTCTCCCTGTCGCCGGGCCAATAGGAGAGAGGAGCGGGGCCTTGCGCATGCGCAGTAGGGTTCCTAGCGTGAAGCCGTAAAGCTACACTGCTGGGTTTCCCTTACACGCAATGACAGCGGCAGCACCCGACAGCTGATGCAAACATCAGCTGCAGTGCCGACATCGCTGCACTCCAGGACAGGTAAGTGTCCTATTGTTAAAAGCCAGCAGCTGCAGTATGTGTAGCTGCTGGCTTTTAATTTTTTTTTTTTTGGCGGAACACCGCTTTAAGGACAACAAGACTCTTTGTAAACCATGTGGAGTGACACTCACTGGTAAAAATACAACAAACTTGAAGCGTCATTTGCGGACAACTCTTCCTGAAATTCATACAAAGGTAAGCACAGCAGCACTTAAAGTGGGGTTCCACCCAAAAAAAAACTACATGAAAAATTAAAAAATTAAAAATACAAAAAAACATTTGGATTTTTTTTTCTACTTACCTCTAAATGCCTGTTGCTAGGTGGTCCCTCGTAGTCTGCCTCTTCCAGTGCCTGAGGTGGTGACATCACTTCCCCCTCGGCACAGGAGGGGCTCAGCTCTGCTCCCTCCCTCCTGTCAATCATCTGGGACCCATTACAGGTCTGAGCGGCCAATCATGGCGCACGGCGCCGCTCGCGCATGCGCAGTGGGTGCCAGGCTGTGGAGCCACAGCCCGGCGCCCACAGTTGCAATGCCGGCGCCACTGAACGGAGGGGGAGACGAGCGGGGCTTCGATCCCCCGCATCGCTGGACCCTGGGACAGGTAAGTGTCCAATTAAAAGTCAGCAGCTGCAGTATTTGTAGCTGCTGACTTTTATTTATTTATTTATTTTTTTACTGGACCTCGGGTGGAACTCCTCTTTAACTCCACTTTTGTTGGGAACAATCTTATGTAAGTTGCAGGGATTTTTTTTTTTATCAAACTTTCTTGCAGTCACATTTCATACCTTTTGTTATTGTGAAGTAATAGCTGTTTGTCTATGTTGTGCGCTTTAGTCACAGAATTTTAATAGGAGCGAGTGATTTGATTTCATAATATCTATCAGCTGCTGCTTTCCCTGAATAGAAATGTCTTGCCAAAATATATGTAGGAGGATGTGGTCAGTGGTCACTGGGAGGGGCACTGTCAATTTTGTCACAGCACAGGCACCTAAAGGCCTAAGGCTGGCTCTGGGAAGGGCTATACATGTAGTATATTATAGAGAGACAACTTGGAGCTGACTGTGTGGGGTGAGAGAACATAAAATCAAAATAACTTAAAATTTTCTCCCTAATTCAACCCCACAGATACAGAAAACCTCAAATGATGGGCCAAGTAAAGCCAGTGCACAACCACAGCAAACTATTTGCACTGCTCTTTTAGGTGCTTCAAAATACAAAATTGACTCTAAGGAACAACATGCCAGGGAGGAGACCATAGCAAGATGGATTGGGCACAACGGATTACCAGTCAGAACGATTGAAGATGAGGACTTTGTTAGCATGATGGAGACAGTAGATAGGAAGCTGACTGTTCCAAAGAAAACTAAAATAAGAGACTGGCTGCTGCTCGGAGAGTATCTATTTGCATTGATTTGTGGACCAAAAAAGGACTCTCAGATTCATTCCTTGCCATAATTGCAGGCTACTTGTGTGTTGAACAACATAAACCTGAACACTTATTGTTGGCCCTTGAACAAGTAGCCACACACTGCACAGTCAGTCAAATCAGGTGTGGACAAATGCTTGCAAGAGTGGGACATACCAAAGAGGAAGATCCTTACAGTGATAACAGACAACGGGAGTGTAAGAGTCCAGGGCCTACTACGCATGCACCAATGGCACGTTGCCGCAAGAGGAAATCCGTGCCAACTGAGCATGCGCCAAAGACACCTCAGGGCGCCAACCCGCACCTGCGCAGAAGACTTGATGGAAAAGGGCAGGAAAATGCCCAGGACGCGCACAGGAAGTGACCTCAACCTGATGGAAAAAGGCAGGAAAATACCCAGGAGGCGCACAGGAAGTGACACCAACCTGATGGAAAAAGGTAGGAAAATCCCCAGGAGGCGCACAGGAAGTGACCTCAAACTTCCCTATATAAGCCCAGCCCAGACACTGCCAAATTGTTGAATTATGTTCAGTCCCCCCTTTTTCCTGTGCTAGTGTGTGATCTGTCTGAACCTGTTGTGACCTGGAAACTTGTTTGACTACTCTTGATTGCTGCTTTTCTTTGACCTCGGCCAAGCTTGAAAAAATGTGAGTTTGAGAAAGATAACATACAATTCCTTGGCCTTATTATTTGGACTTCTGGCATCTCCATGGACCCCCAGAAGGTAACTGCAGTTCTTGAATGGCCAGTATCTTCGAACCATAAGAGCGTCCAGATGTTCATGGGATTCGCCAATTTTTATAGACGATTCATCAAAGGCTTCTCCTCAATAATTTCACCTATCACACAACTCACCAAGCAAAACTGACGTTTTCTGTGGTCTCCCTCAGCACAAACCTCTTTCAACAAACTCAAGAAGCAATTCACCTCTGCTCCGGTCCTTTCTCATCACGACCCAGCCCTGCCTTACATTTTGGAGGTCTATGCTTCAGAGATTGCAGTTGGGGCAGTCCTTTCTCAGTGACATGAAACCACAGTCATCTTGCATCTTGTTGCCTTCTTTTCCAGGAAGTTGTCCCCAGCCGAAAGGAACTACGGTATGTGTAGGGGACCGGGAACTCCTTGCTATTAAACTGGCCTGGAAGAATGGTAATATCTTTGGGAAAGAGCCTTGCACCCTATACTTGTCTACACTGATCATAGGAATTTGGAATACCTCAATACAGCTAAACGTCTCAGACCCAGACAAGCTCTCTTCTTCACCCAATTTCAAATGCATATCACGTACCGTCCGGGATCCAAGAATTGTAAACCTGATGCTCTATCCCGCATGTATCCCACATCAGATAACTCGCCAACAATGGACGCAATACTCCCTGCCTATAATTTCTTCCTACTTACGGATGACCTCTTGTCCAGGATAAAACTGACCTCCTCTCTAGACCAACTGCCCTCAGGAGAATATCTGCAAGAAAAGGACAGACTTTTCTTCCACGACCATGCTGTGTTTTTGCCCCTTCAACTGAGAGTTCCTGTGCTCAAACTCTGCCATGACAACAAGTTAGCAGGGCATTTCGGGGTGACCAAAACCACCGATCTGCTTTGCAAGCCTTTTTTGGTGGCCTACCCTCAAAGCAGACTGGCACGCTTACGTCAATTCCTGCCCGGTATGCAATCACAACAAAACGGAATAGAATAAATCATGGGGTCTTCTATGCCCCCCTGCCTGTTCTCTCCAGACCCTGAGAACAGATCAGCATGGATTACATAGTGGAGCTACCACCCTCTGATGGGTTTACATCCATATTTGTTGTGGACCGCCTTACAAAAATGGCTCATTTTATTCCTGTGATTGGCACTCCTTCCGCCGCAGAAACCGCCCTGGATTTTATCAAGCAGATCATACACCTTCATGGGGTCCCCAGCAATATTGTATCATATCGTGGGGTCCAATTCACCTCTAAATTCTGGAAGGAGCTCTGTCTTGCTCTAGACATCGAGAACCACTACTCTTCGGCCTACCACCCTCAGACCAATGGACAAATAAAACGCACAAACCAAACTCTTGAACAGTACCTTCATTGCTTCTCCACCTTTGTCCAAGGTAATTGGGTGTCCCTACTTCCTTGCGCAGAATTTGCGTACAACGCAATACATTCTACCACTAAGCAATCGCCGTTCTGCGCCAACCTGGGGTACCACCCTTCTTTTTCTCCTGCCCTACCCGCTTCCGCTTCGGTCCCGGCTGTCTGAAACAGAGTGGAGTTTCCACACAACAACTTAGAGCTCCTAAAGGATACCATGGCCAAGGCATAGCTGGATTACAAGACCATCTATGATCGAAGGCAGCGGGGGGACCTGGATCTTCAACTGGGAGGTAAGGTTTGGCTGTCTACCAGGCATTTAAAGTTGGCCTGTCCCTCCAAGAAATTGGGCCCTAAGTTCATTCGGCCCTACCCTGTCCTGTCCCGATTCAACCCTGTTGTCTACAAACTCAAACTGCCCTTAGCTTACCAGATCCACCCTGTCTTCCATGCCTCCCTCCTGAAGCCCTTGGCCCCAAACCCCTTTGGGGAACATTGGACCCATCCTCCGCCTTCCTCTATGATTAAAGGGATTGAGGAGTACGAGGTGGAGGCCATCCTGAACTGCCGTAGAAAGGGCCGTGAACGCCAATTTCTGGTACAGTGGAGAGGTTATGGCCCTGAAGAGAATTCCTGGGAACCCGAGTCACATATCCACACTCCAGATCTTCTCCGGCAGTTCTTTCAGCGAGCTTTAGCCCGGACGGGCGTCCAGAGGCCGCCCCTTTGGGGGGGCTCTGTAATGGCGCGTACACACGATCAGACATTCCGACAACAAAATCCATGTTTTTTTTCCGACGGATGTTGGCTCAAACTTGTCTTGCATACATACAGTCACACAAATCTTGTCGGAAATTCCGAACGTCAAGAACGCGGTGACGTACAACACGTACGACGGCACTAGAAAAGGGAAGTTCAATACCAAGTGCGTCACCCTTTGGGCTCCTTCTGCTAATCTCGTGTTAGTAGAAGTTTGGTGAGAGACAATTCGCGCTTTTCGACCTCGTACTTTTCCGATCGTTACTGCTCTTCCGTTTGTGCTTGTGGGTTCGTATCTGTTTTTCAGTGCTTGCCCCCCCAATGCGTGCACAAAGTCCGTATAAAATGTATGGAGTACTTTACAGGTAGGGGGGCCATTGATATGCCAGAAAATGTTTAATAAACATTTTAAAAATTATTTTTTTATTTAAACTGAAATATTTCCTTTGATTTGCTGCTTGTGTTTCTTTTAGCTGTCTCCTAGGTTCTCCAATGGGCTTTTATTTTTTGACATTTTATTCAATAGTGCAAACGTAATTTATTTGATACATGAGGTGACAATCTCTTCTTCAGCAAACTATTATTATGTTGTGGGTCTGCTACACACACACCTTGTTTTTGTTGTTAATGTATGTAATGCATTACTGTTAAAAATATACATCATTTTCAGCACCATGAATGAATTTTGCAGAGTCACAAAAATGGCATGATTGTGGCAAATTTATAAAGCACTGTGGGAGTTATTTAATAAAGGGAAAATCCACTTTGCACTACAAGTGCACTTGTAGTGCAAAGTGAATTTGCCTTCAGGAAATAACCCCCATTGTCACTGTAAACAACAACTTACTCCAAAAACTGCTATTGAGCATTGAAAGAAGCCACACATTGTAGAGTCTTAAAATTTTTACTTTGTGCACATTCACATGTGCATTAGAAAAGGGTTTTTGAACAAACTAACATATTTTAGGAATAACATTTTTGGTATAAATAGGCATGTTTAAAACCATAAAACAATACCCAACTCAGGAACTTACAAAGTTCAACTTTGAAAAAATGAAGGCAAGATCAGACATTAATATGTCCAAACTGTGTTGATCTTGCCTTCATCAGATCCACAACATCCACATCACCTAAAATTAAAAAAACACACCATGTATTATAAATATGCAGGCATACATCTATTACCTGAAGCTGTGGTCTCAGACACTCGCCTGTTGTGGTCACTATTTCGCCTACTTCATAAACCTCTCCTTCCTCCACATCTTCTAGTTGTGGTGTGGTGATTTGCTTTTCTTTCAAAGGTGGAGGGTCCCTGGTGTCCTCAGATGTCCTGAGTCTTTTCTCCCCTATGTGAATAAAAAAAGGTATACTTCGCACACAGATATTTGAGGCCAGAAATAGTAATATGAAAAATTGCTTGGAAGTGTCGTAGAATTGTCTTTTTTGGCAGAGTTCCAAGCTGAAGACATTATTTTTTCCCTTTCTAAAGCTGGAATACTTACCTTTTTTGTACAATTTTCACACATGGAGACACCCCTAGTATCCACTGGAGCGCCTCTGTGGGACACCCTAAAAAGTTTGTTTTGGTGTCCCACACTAGTGCTCCTGCGTCCAGATGTGTAAACAGCTGCTGAGTGTCCTCTCCTTACACTGAATCAAGTTTGCATTTCATTCTAGTAAAAACCCATCTAGACAACAATGTCATAAACTTCTTTTAATACAAATAGGCCTGAACAAATGTAGTTAACCTGTATCTGCCAAAAACATTGTATTAGTGGGCGAACTAACGATGTTTACTACGATCGATTACTGTGCCCACGAACCTGAAAGTTGCCATTTTAAACTGTACAACAGTTAAGAAAAGCACATGGAGCAGCATGCAAGTAATAATAATAATAGGAACACACGACAACTAATTACTTTTTTGAAGAACTCTTTCTGTACTGATCCCGCTCCCTCAATTTCAGGTCTGACCAGCGTTTCCTCAATTGATCCTTGAATCATCGTACCCCAAAATTCCTGTGCAAACTTTTCACAACTTTAACCATGATCTTTGCCTTCTGACGTTTGGGTAAGGTCCATGCTTCCCATCATAGTCAGCCCTCTTCAAGATGTCCACCATCTCTATAAAGGACATAGTTGGGGCCTTAAATCTCCTCCGGGATTGGGACGTTCGTGGCTCCGGGCTTTTGTCGTTGCTGCTCTCCTCTGCATGCATTTGCTCTTTCTCCACCATGTGCTCTCCCACTGTGCCGAAAGACAAGGGGCGGGGAATAGACTAATAAGAACTTCACGGGCGGAGTTTCGCGCATGCGCAGTGTATATAAAGCGTAACAGGCGTGCGTCGTACGCGCAATCTGTGAGCAGGAAGGAGTATCGGAAGCGCAGATCGTTTGTACCTTCATTCTATTTTAAATTGGTGCATCCGTGGCCTATACTGCTTATAGATTGAGGCCTATATTGGGACAAGATTAGGAGAGTTTAGCCTGACATTAGGGTTTGTCTTGTGTTGTGTCCTGCAGAGAAAATGGATCTATTTAATAATCAGGACTTTATCCCCATATTTATTGATATGTACAGGGAGCTGCCCTGTCTGTGGCAGGTAAACCACCCCTTTTCTAACAATCAAATAAAGAGGAAGGCAGCGCTGGATTAATTGCTGGAATTTGTGAAACCGGTGATCCCCACGGCAGACATTCCTTATTTGAAGGCTCTAATTGGTGGCATGAGGAGCACTTATAATAGGGAGCGCAAGAAGGTCCAGGATTCCCAGAGATCAGGAGCTGCAGCAGATGACATTTATGTACCCAGGCTGTGGTACTATGACAGACTGCATTTTCTGGCAGGCCAGACTGAACTCAGGCCAGCACTCTCCAGTCTTCCTTCAAGGCTTCCTTCCATTTCAGCTGAGGCTTCTGATGTCCAACCTGGGCCTTTCAGCCAGGAAGATGTGGAGGAGCCCAGCTTGAGCCAGGTATAGCATTGTTCAACATATTTCTTATCAAATAATTAATGATGTTAGCTAGATGTTGTTGATCAGTAATTTCTGATTTTTCAAAGTGTTTTACATATCAATAGACAGTAGTGGCCACAAATGATTGGGGCAAGAATGGAAAATGCTGGGGTCAGAATGATAGTCTTTTCTATTTATAAACACACAATTTTCAACTCATGACTGTTGCAAATTGAGTGTGATTGATGAACCAAAAACTAAAACTATGTCCCTTTTTATACACAGGAAAGTCTCAGCCAGGAGGAGGCTGTGGAAAATGGCAGCCAGGAGGTGGCGGGGGGACGTGGTAGCCAGGAGGTGGCCCGGCCCAGTAGCCTGGTCACCAGGTCCCTCCCCACCACCTTCCAAAAAAAAGGCCCAGGAAGAGGAGTAACCTGGAGAAGGCAGCGCTTGCCCCCCCCCCCCCCCCCCAATATTCAAGAGGACTATGCCTACATGGCAGCCTGAAAAATGCAGGACATGGAGGAGGGCCAACGCCTCTTATGTGAGGAAGTTAGCTTACAAGCCATACATAAGAGGTTGAGGGGCGAACTCACAAGCCAAAGCCATGTTTGTGAGTTCAACCATGGTCCTCCTCCTCCTGCCACAACTACAACACCAGAGCCACAGCCTGGAAGCATGCGTGGAAGGAAGACAAGAAAGTGATGGCCTGGGTTCAGTCTGGTCTTACAAAAGACGCAGGCTGTTGTAAGACCACAGCCTGGGGACATATGTCATCTGCTGCTGTTCCTGATCCCTTGTAGTTCTGGACCGGATTGTGCTCACTATTATGCACCCTGTTTCAAATTATTATGTCAATGATATTTTTCTCATTTACCTAAATAATTGATGTAAACAACAGTCAGCATAATTCTCATGTTATCAACTATTAAGAGTAAAATTCAAATTTTATTGAACAAACCTCCTAATGAGTCAGTTTTTTTTTCTAAATAAAAATCTTACAATGCACTGTTCCAAATTATTATGCACAGTAAGTTTCAAAACACTTTATAAATTGTAAAGAACTGAAAATTGTCCTTTGTTGTTTGCAGCATATTTACTGAAATCAAAAGCTATTTCAATCAAACTTTGAACAACATTTTAACTTTTTAAATATTTTAACAGGTCACGTTACATTTTAACATAGGACTCCTTATTTGATAGCAGCTTCACAAGTCTTGTATCCATTAAACTTGTGAGTTTTTGGACAATTTCTGCTTGAATTTGTTTGCAAGATGTCAGAATAGCCTCCCAGAGCTGCTGTTTGGATGTAAACTGCCTCCCACCCTCATAGATCTTTTGCTTGAGGATGCTCCTTAGGTTCTCAATAGGATTGAGGTCAGGGGAGGATGGAGGCCACACCATGACTTTCTCTCCTTTTATCCCCATAGCAGCCATTGATGCAGAGGTATTCTTTGCAGCATGAGATGGTGCATTGTCATGCATGAAGATGATTTTATTACGGAAAGCATAATTCTTCCTTCTGTACCAGGGAAGGAAGTGGTCAATCAGGAACTCCACATACTTTGCAGAGGTCATCTTTACACCTTCGGGGACCCTAAAGGGGCCGACCAGCTCTCTTCCCATGATTCCGGCCCAAAACATGACTCCACCACCGCCTTGCTGACGTCGCAGCCTTGTTGGAACAGGGTGGCCGTCCACCAACCATCCACTACTCCATCCATCTGTACCATCCAGGGTTGCACGGCACTCATCAGTGAACAGGACTGTTTGAAAATTAGTCTTCATGTATTTTTCTGCCCAATGCAGCCGTTTCTGCTTGTGAGCATTGGTTAGTGGTGGCCGAATGGAAGGTTTATGCACAGTTGCAAGACTCTGGAGGACTCTACACCTTGATGTCCGTGGGACTCCAGAGGCACCAGCAGCTTCAAATATCTGTTTGCTGCTATGTAATGGTGTTTTAGCAGCTGCTCTCTTGATCCGACGCATGGATCTGGCAGAAATCTTCCTCAATGTGCCTTTATCTGCACGAAACCCGTCTGTGCTCTGAATCAGCCACAAATCTCTTAATAGTGCGATGATCACGCTTAAGTTTTCCTGAAATATCTAATGTTTTCATACCTCGTCCAAGGCATTGAACTATTTAACTCTTTTTGGCAGCAGAGAGATCCCTTTTCCTCCCCATATTGCTTGCTCTTTTAGTAGTTTTTCCTTTAATTGGGCTCACCTGGCAATCTAATTATCACAGGTGTCCGAGATTGTTTTCAGTGATCAAAAGAGCCCTGTGACACAATGCCATCCATAAGTTAAACTTAAAAACAAAATATTTAATCTTTGTGACACTGAAATAGAATTTGCATAATGATTTGGAACAGGGTGTAAGGACTCCTCAGGCCACCAATTTTGACTGTAAAATAATTGATGTCTGCCCTGGGGTACAAAGGCTTCGCAAATTTCACCAGTTTCTCCAGCGTTGCCTTCCTCTTTATTTTGTTATGACCCATAATTGAGGGTTAAGCTTCGTGTTCGAGTCAAACCCATGTTCGACTCGAACATCGTCAGTTCGCCCGTTCGGCGAATTGCGTATGATATGGGCCGTTTGCGCCAAATTCGTGTGGCGCGTCACGGCCCATAATTTACTGCGGCATCGCAGTGCATTGCTGGCTGATGATTGGCCAAGCATGCACTATGACCCGCATGCTTGGCCAATCACAGCGCCGTCTGTAGAGAGAGCTGTAATTGGCCAAAGCCAGGGTAGCTGCACTTACAGTGTATTGTGTATATATATATGCATCCCAGGTGTTGTGTATATATATATATATATATATATATATATATATATATATATATATATATATAATATATATATTATATACACTGTATTCAGTTTAGCTAGTTTTAGCTAGATCCGTTCCTGTTATTATCTTCCTACTGACAAGCAGGCTTGTGTTGTTACAGTATTTACAGCTACCTGAAGAAAATTGCTGGTGTTCTTCTGATCCTATTAGTACCACAGTCAGGCAGCTAGACTATTTACAGTTAGTGTAGTGCGTCCTTTTTAGTGTTCAGCTAAAGCTATAAGTTAGTTTAGTGTGCCCTCTGCACAGTGTTCAGCTAAAGCTACAAGGTAGTGTAGTGCGACCTCTGCACAGTGTTCAGCTAAAGCTACAAGTTAGTGTAGTGTGTCCTCTGAACAGTGTTCAGCTAAAGCTACAGGTTAGTGAAGTGCACAGTGTTCAGCTAAAGCTACAAGTTAGTGTAGTGCGTCCTCCTCACAGTGTTCAGCTAAAGTTACAAGTTATTGTAGTGCGACCTCTGCACAGTGTTCAGCTAAAGCTACAAGTTAGTGTAGTGTGTCCTCCTCACAGTGTTCAGCTAAAGCTACAAGTTTGTGTAGTGCGACCTCTGCACAGTGTTCAGCTAAAGCTACAAGTTAGTGTAGTGTGTCCTCTGAACAGTGTTCAGCTAAAGCCACAAGTTAGTGTAGTGCACAGTGTTCAGCTAAAGCCACAAGTTAGTGTAGTGTGTCCTCCTCACAGTGTTTAGCTAAAGCTACAAGTTAGTGTAGTGCGTCCTCTGAACAGTGTTCAGCTAAAGCTACAAGTTAGTGTAGTGCGACCTCTGCACAGTGTTCAGCTAAAGCTACAAGTTAGTGTAGTGTGTCCTCTGAACAGTGTTCAGCTAAAGCTACAAGTTAGTGTAGTGCACAGTGTTCAGCTAAAGCGTCAAGTTAGTGTAGTGCGTCCTCCTCACAGTGTTTAGCTAAAGCTACAAGTTAGTGTAGTGCGTCCTCCTCACAGTGTTCAGCTAAAGCTACAAGTTAGTGTAGTGCGACCTCTGCACAGTGTTCAGCTAAAGCTACAAGTTAGTGTAGTGCGTCCTCTGAACAGTGTTCAGCTAAAGCTACAAGTTAGTGTAGTGCACAGTGTTCAGCTAAAGCTACAAGTTAGTGTAGTGCACAGTGTTCAGCTAAAGCTACAAGTTAGTGTAGTGCACAGTGTTCAGCTAAAGCTACAAGTTAGTGTAGTGCACAGTGTTCAACTAAAGCTACAAGTTAGTGTAGTGCGTCCTCCTCACAGTGTTCAGCTAAAGCTACAAGTTAGTGTAGTGCATCCTCCTCACAGTGTTCAGCTAAAGCTACAAGTTAGTGTAGTGCGTCCTCCTCACAGTGTTCAGCTAAAGCTACAAGTTAGTGTAGTGCGACCTCTGCACAGTGTTCAGCTAAAGCTACAAGTTAGTGTAGTGCGTCCTCTGAACAGTGTTCAGCTAAAGCTACAAGTTAGTGTAGTGCGACCTCTGCACAGTGTTCAGCTAAAGCTACAAGTTAGTGTAGTGCGTCCTCTGAACAGTGTTCAGCTAAAGCTACAAGTTAGTGTAGTGCGACCTCTGCACAGTGTTCAGCTAAAGCTACAAGTTAGTGTAGTGTGTCCTCTGAACAGTGTTCAGCTAAAGCTACAAGTTAGTGTAGTGCACAGTGTTCAGCTAAAGCCACAAGTTAGTGTAGTGCGTCCTCCTCACAGTGTTTAACTAAAGCTACAAGTTAGTGTAGTGCGTCCTCTGAACAGTGTTCAGCTAAAGCTACAAGTTAGTGTAGTGCACAGTGTTCAGCTAAAGCCACAAGTTAGTGTAGTGCGTCCTCCTCACAGTGTTTAACTAAAGCTACAAGTTAGTGTAGTGCGTCCTCTGAACAGTGTTCAGCTAAAGCTACAAGTTAGTGTAGTGCACAGTGTTCAGCTAAAGCGTCAAGTTAGTGTAGTGCGTCCTCCTCACAGTGTTTAGCTAAAGCTACAAGTTAGTGTAGTGCGTCCTCTGAACAGTGTTCAGCTAAAGCTACAAGTTAGTGTAGTGCGACCTCTGCACAGTGTTCAGCTAAAGCTACAAGTTAGTGTAGTGCGTCCTCTGAACAGTGTTCAGCTAAAGCTACAAGTTAGTGTAGTGCGACCTCTGCACAGTGTTCAGCTAAAGCTACAAGTTAGTGTAGTGCGTCCTCTGAACAGTGTTCAGCTAAAGCTACAAGTTAGTGTAGTGCGACCTCTGCACAGTGTTCAGCTAAAGCTACAAGTTAGTGTAGTGCGTCCTCTGAACAGTGTTCAGCTAAAGCTACAAGTTAGTGTAGTGCGACCTCTGCACAGTGTTCAGCTAAAGCTACAAGTTAGTGTAGTGTGTCCTCTGAACAGTGTTCAGCTAAAGCTACAAGTTAGTGTAGTGCACAGTGTTCAGCTAAAGCCACAAGTTAGTGTAGTGCGTCCTCCTCACAGTGTTTAACTAAAGCTACAAGTTAGTGTAGTGCGTCCTCTGAACAGTGTTCAGCTAAAGCTACAAGTTAGTGTAGTGCACAGTGTTCAGCTAAAGCCACAAGTTAGTGTAGTGCGTCCTCCTCACAGTGTTTAACTAAAGCTACAAGTTAGTGTAGTGCGTCCTCTGAACAGTGTTCAGCTAAAGCTACAAGTTAGTGTAGTGCGACCTCTGCACAGTGTTCAGCTAAAGCTACAAGTTAGTGTAGTGTGTCCTCTGAACAGTGTTCAGCTAAAGCTACAAGTTAGTGTAGTGCACAGTGTTCAGCTAAAGCGTCAAGTTAGTGTAGTGCGTCCTCCTCACAGTGTTTAGCTAAAGCTACAAGTTAGTGTAGTGCGTCCTCTGAACAGTGTTCAGCTAAAGCTACAAGTTAGTGTAGTGCGACCTCTGCACAGTGTTCAGCTAAAGCTACAAGTTAGTGTAGTGCGTCCTCCTCACAGTGTTCAGCTAAAGCTACAAGTTAGTGTAGTGCGACCTCTGCACAGTGTTCAGCTAAAGCTACAAGTTAGTGTAGTGCGTCCTCTGAACAGTGTTCAGCTAAAGCTACAAGTTAGTGTAGTGCGACCTCTGCACAGTGTTCAGCTAAAGCTACAAGTTAGTGTAGTGCGTCCTCTGAACAGTGTTCAGCTAAAGCTACAAGTTAGTGTAGTGCGACCTCTGCACAGTGTTCAGCTAAAGCTACAAGTTAGTGTAGTGCGTCCTCTGAACAGTGTTCAGCTAAAGCTACAAGTTAGTGTAGTGCGACCTCTGCACAGTGTTCAGCTAAAGCTACAAGTTAGTGTAGTGTGTCCTCTGAACAGTGTTCAGCTAAAGCTACAAGTTAGTGTAGTGCACAGTGTTCAGCTAAAGCCACAAGTTAGTGTAGTGCGTCCTCCTCACAGTGTTTAACTAAAGCTACAAGTTAGTGTAGTGCGTCCTCTGAACAGTGTTCAGCTAAAGCTACAAGTTAGTGTAGTGCACAGTGTTCAGCTAAAGCGTCAAGTTAGTGTAGTGCGTCCTCCTCACAGTGTTTAGCTAAAGCTACAAATTAGTGTAGTGCGTCCTCTGAACAGTGTTCAGCTAAAGCTACAAGTTAGTGTAGTGCGACCTCTGCACAGTGTTCAGCTAAAGCTACAAGTTAGTGTAGTGCGTCCTCTGAACAGTGTTCAGCTAAAGCTACAAGTTAGTGTAGTGCGACCTCTGCACAGTGTTCAGCTAAAGCTACCTGTAGAAGGTTGGTGGTGTTTTCCTGATCCTATCACTACCACAGGCAGCTACATTATTTACACGTTAGTATAGTGCGACCTCTGCACAGTGTTCAGCTAAAGCTATAAGTTAGTGTAGTGCGTCCTCTGAACAGTGCTCAGCTAAAGCTACAAGTTAGTGTAGTGCACAGTGTTTAGCTAAAGCTACAAGTTAGCGTAGTGCGACCTCTGCACAGTGTTCATCTAAAGCTACTTGTAGAAGATTGGTGGTGTTCTCATACTACAGGCAGGCAGTTGATTTTGCTAGCTGCAGTATCAGTATATATATATATATATATATATATATATATATATATATATATACAGTGGCTTGCGAAAGTATTCGGCCCCCTTGAACTTTTCAACCTTTTGCCACATTTCAGGCTTCAAACATAAAGATATAAAATTTTTATTTTTTGTGAAGAATCACCAACAAGTGGGACACAATTGTGAAGTGGGACGAAATCTTTTGGATTTTTGAAACTTTTTTAACTAATAAAAAAATGAAAAGTGGGGCGTGCAAAATTATTCGGCCCCCTTGCGTTAATACTTTGTAGAGCCACCTTTTGCTGCGATTACAGCTGCAAGTCGCTTGGGGTATGTCTCTATCAGTTTTGCACATCGAGAGACTGAAATTCTTGCCCATTCTTCCTTGCAAAACAGCTCGAGCTCAGTGAGGTTGGATGGAGAGCGTTTGTAAACAGCAGTTTTCCGCTCTTTCCACAGATTCTCGATTGGATTCAGGTCTGGACTTTGACTTGGCCATTCTAACACCTGGATACGTTTATTTGTGAACCATTCCTTTGTAGATTTTGCTGTATGTTTGGGATCATTGTCTTGTTGGAAGATAAATCTCCGTCCCAGTTTCAGGTCTTTTGCAGACTCCAACAGGTTTTCATCCAGAATGGTCCTGTATTTGGCTGCATCCATCTTGCCCTCAATTTTAACCATCTTCCCTGTCCCTGCTGAAGAAAAGCAGGCCCAAACCATGATGCTGCCACCACCATGTTTCACGGTGGGGATGGTGTGTTGAGTGTGATGAGCTGTGTTGCTTTTACGCCAAACATATCGTTTTGCATTGTGGCCAAAAAGTTCGATTTTGGTTTCATCGGACCAGAGCACCTTCTTCCACATGTTTGGTGTGTCTCCCAGGTGGCTTGTGGCAAACTTTAGACAAGACTTTTTATGAATATCTTTGAGAAATGGCTTTCTTCTTGCCACTCTTCCATAAAGGCCAGATTTGTGCAGTGTACGACTGATTGTTGTCCTATGGACAGACTCTCCCACCTCAACTGTAGTTCTCTGCAGTTCATCCAGAGTGATCATGGGCCTCTTGGCTGCATCTCTGATCAGTCTTCTCCTTGTCAGAGCTGAAAGTTTAGAGGGACAGCCAGGTCTTGGTAGATTTGCAGTGGTCTGATACTCCTTCCATTTCAAAATGATCGCTTGCACAGTGCTCCTTGGGATGTTTAAAGCTTGGGAAATCATTTTGTATCCAAATCCGGCTTTAAACTTCTCCACAACAGTATTACGGACCTGCCTGGTGTGTTCCTTGGTCTTCATGATGCTCTCTGCGCTTTCAACAGAACCCCAAGACTATCACAGAGCAGGTGCATTTATACAGAGACTTGATTACACACACGTGGATTCTATTTATCACCATCAGTCATTTAGGACAACATTGGATCATTCAGAGATCCTCGCTGAACTTCTGGAGTGAGTTTGCTGCACTGAAAGTAAAGGGGCCGAATAATTTTGCATGCACCACTTTTCAGTTTTTTAATTGCTAAAAAAGTTTCAAAAATCCAAAAGATTTCGTTCCACTTCACAATTGTGTCCCACTTGTTGGTGATTCTTCACAAAAAATTAAAATTTTATATCTTTATGTTTGAAGTCTGAAATGTGGCAAAAGGTTGAAAAGTTCAAGGGGGCCGAATACTTTTGCAAGGCACTGTATATATATATATATCCCAGCTTAGTGCAGCTACATCTCACTGCAGGCCACTAGTATGTCTGGAAGGCCAGCAAGGAGAGGCAGACAGTCACAAGCCAATAAAAGAGGGCAAGCAGGCTCTGTGTCTAGAGGCAACAGTGCTGGTCATGGAGACGGTGCATCCTCATCAGCACGTGGGCGTGGGACACGCTTGGCCTTTATTTCGGCAGCTGGCCGTGTTGAGCCGCAACATGCGGAAGACTTGGTTGAGTGGATGACCAAGCCGTCCTCATCCTCCTCATCCTCTCTCACCCATGCTCAGGGAACTTTGTCTGGCAAAGCAGCTTCCAACGCGGCCTCTTCCCTCGGCTCAATGGCATCAGTGACTCCTTCCCTAGCCCCACCATGTCCTCCTGAGGAGTCCCTCGAACTGTTTGACCACAGTGTTGGGTACATGCTCCAGGGGGATGCCCAGCGTTTAGAAGGTTCTGATGATGATACTGAGCTAGATGAAGGCAGTAACGTGAGCACGAACAGAGGGGGTGCCCAAGAAGGACAGCAATCTGGCAGTCATGCTCCCCCTGCTGCAGCATACTGCCAGGTTTGCTCCGGTGATGAGGAGGGAGGGGATGATGAGGTCACTGACTCAACGTGGGTGCCTGATAGGAAAGAGGAGGAGGAGGAGGCACATCACCAAAGAGGCAGGATGCCCTCCAGGGGCCAGCCTAAGGGCAGCACACTGACTGCATCACACCGCAAAGCTCCGCATGTGCAGGGCGCTGCTGTCTCTGCGCGTTATTCCAAAAGTTCTTTGGTGTGGGCCTTTTTTGAGACGAGTGCATCAGATTGCACCGCTGCTATTTGCAACATATGTCTCAAGCGTATCTCACTTGGCCAAAACATCTCCCGCTTGGGCACCACATGCTTGACCAGACATATGTTGACCTCAGTGGCAGGTACCCAAACGCCACTCTTTCTCACGGAAAGCGATTCCGTCTCTCTACCGGTATGTGGAAGGCAATGTCCATGCCTGCTGGACAGGGCGGTCAGCGGTAAGGTGCATATTACCACTGACTCATGGTCCAGCAGGCATGGACAGGGACGTTACTTAAGTTTCACGGCGCATTGGGTGACTCTGCTGGCAGCTGGGAAGGATGCAGGACAAGGTGCAGTAGTGTTGGAGGTTGTTCCGCCACCACGTCTCCAAAATGCCACCACTAATGATTTTGACACACCTCTCTCCTCCATCCCCTCCTCTTCTTCTTCCTCCATGGCCTCTTCCTGTGCTTTGTCCTCGGAACCAGCGGTGCTCTGTAGGCATTCAAGGGGCTACGCAAGTATGCAGGCCAAAAGATGCTATGCAGTGCTTGAGCTGGTGTGCTTGGGGGACAGGAGCCACACTGGGGCAGAGGTTCTGTCAGCTCTGCAGGGGCAGGTTCAGAGGTGGTTGACGCCATGCCAACTTAAGGCAGGAATGGTGGTTTGCGACAATGGCACCAACCTCCTCTCCGCCCTCCGACAGGGACAACTGACCCATGTGCCCTGTTTGGCTCACATCCTTAACTTGGTGGTGCAGCAGTTCTTGGGCAGGTACCCGGGCTTACAGGATGTCCTGAGGCAGGCCAGGAAAGTCTGTGTGCATTTCCGCCGGTCATATAATGCCAGTGCTCGGCTGGCAGACCTCCAAAAGGAATTTAACCTGCCCAAGAACCACCTAATCTGTGACATGCCCACCAGGTGGAACTCAACGTTGGCCATGCTGCAGTGGCTGCACACGCAGCAGAGGGCCATCAATGAGTACCTATGCGACTATGGCACCAGGACAGGGTCAGGGGAGCTTGGTTTTTTTTCCCCACACCAGTGGGCCATGATCAGGGATGCATGCACTGTCCTGTCACCATTTGAGGAGGCCACAAGGATGGTGAGCAGTGACAGTGCATGCATCAGTGACACTGTCCCCCTTGTCCACCTGTTGGAGCACACGCTGCGTGGAATAATGGACAGGGCACTTGAGGCAGAACAGAGGCAGGTAGAGGAGGACTTCCTTAGCTCTCAAGGCCCCCTTTATCCAGACAGTGTTCCTGCGTGCCCGCCAATCACACAGGAAGAGGAGGAGGAGGATTGTGTCAGTATGGAGGTGGAGCCTGGCACTCAGCATCAGCAGCAGTCTTTAAGGGATCATTTACAGTCCCAAGAAACACATAGACTTGTACGTGGCTGGGAGGAGGTGGCTGCGGATCATGTCGTCCTTAGTGACCCAGAGGACTCCGGACCGAATGCCTCATCAAACCTACGCTGCATGGCCTCCCTGATCCTGCAAAGCCTGCGGAAGGATCCTCGTATTCGTGGTATCAAGGAGAAGGAACAATACTGGCTGGCAACCCTCCTTAAATCCATGTTTCAAGGGTAAGGTTGCGGACCTTATCTTGTCGTCGCAGAGGGAGCAGAGGATGAAACATCTTCGGGAGGCCTTGCAGAAAGGTTTGTGCAACGCGTTTCCCAGAGACTGGGAGGTTACAAACTCCTGTTTCTGGACAACGTGTTGCTGAGGCTTCGGTCAGTCAAAAAAGGAGCGGTGGAGAAGGTGGCCGTCTCACCGATGCGTTAAGACAATTTTTTAGTCCGCAGCCCCAAGGTATGATCGGTTCCAGCAACCATCGCCAGCGTCTGTTTTATATGGTGCAGGAATACCTAGGGGCAAGATCTGACTTGGACACCTTTCCCACCCAAAATCCTCTGGGTTACTGGGTCTTGAGGATGGATCACTGGCCAGAGCTTGCACAGTATGCAATTGAGCTACTGGCCTGTCCTGCATCCAGCGTTCTTTCGGAACGCACATTCAGTGCTGCTGGAGGCTTTGTAACCGATCACAGGGTGCGTCTATCCACCGACTCGGTCTATCGACTGACCTTCATAAAAATGAATCAGTCTTGGATCACCACCAGCTGCCAAGCACCTGATGCTGATGTAACCGAATAAATTTTTTTGAAATGTCAGATCCCTTCAAAGACTGCCTATGCTGATTCTGAGTGAATATCCTCTTCCTCCTCAATGATCATGATGATAGCTTGTAAGAATATTTTTGGTTCTGGGCGCCACCAGTCCCGCCACAAGTGCCTAAGGCCCAATTTTTCAGCCCCTGTTTAACAGGGGCATGTAATTACAATTTTTCATGCAATTCTTTGCAGCAGGGCTAGTTCCTGCGCTCCAACTAGAGTATCTGTGAGGGGTTGCAGTGTTGTGGCACCAGCACCAGTGCCTAAGGCCCAATTTTTCAGCCCCACAGGGGCGTTTAATTACAATTTTTCATGCAATTCTTTGCAGCAGGGCTAGTTCCTGCTCTCCAAATAAAGTATCTGTGAGGGGTTGCAATGTTGTGGCACCAGCACCAGTGCCTAAGGCCCAATTTTTCAGACCCTGTTTAACAGGGGCGTGTAATTACAATTTTTGATGCAATTCTTTGCAGCAGGGCTAGTTCCTGCGTTCCAACTAGAGTATCTGTGAGGGGTTGCAGTGTTGTGGCACCAGCACCAGTGTCTAAGGCCCAATTTTTCAGCCCCTGTTTAACAGGGGCGTGTAATTACAATTTTTCATGCAATTCTTTGCAGCAGGGCTAGTTCCTGCGCTCCAAATAGAGTATCTGTGAGGTGTTGCAGTGTTGTGGCAACAGCACCAGTGCCTAAGGCCCAATTTTTCAGCCCCTGTTTAACAGGGGCGTGTAATTACAATTTTACATGCAATTCTTTGCAGCAGGGCTAGTTCCTGCGCTCCAACTAGAGCATCTGTGAGGGGTTCCAGTGTTGTGGCACCAGCACCAGTGCCTAAGGCCTAATTTTTCAGCCCCTGTTTAACAGGGGCATGTAATTACAATTTTTGATGCAATACTTTGCAGCAGGGCTCGTTTCTGCGTTCCAACTAGAGTATCTGTGAGGGGTTGCAGTGTTGTGGCACCAGCACCAGTGCCTAAGGCCCAATTTTTCAGCCCCTGTTTAACAGGGGCGTGTAATTACAATTTTTGATGCAATTCTTTGCAGCAGGGCTAGTTCCTGCGCTCCAACTAGAGCATCTGTGAGGCGTTCCAGTGTTGTGGCACCAGCACCAGTGCCTAAGGCCTAATTTTTCAGCCCCTGTTTAACAGGGGCATGTAATTACAATTTTTGATGCAATACTTTGCAGCAGGGCTTGTTTCTGCGTTCCAACTAGAGTATCTGTGAGGGGTTGCAGTGTTGTGGCACCAGCACCAGTGCCTAAGGCCCAATTTTTCAGCCCCTATTCAACAGGGACATGTAATTAGAATTCTTGATCTAATATTTCACAGCAGGGCCGTTTCTGCGCCCACCAAGAGTATCTGTGAGGACATACAGTGTTGTGGCACCAGCACCACTACCACCACCAAAGGCCCAATTTTTCTGCCCCTGTTCAACAGGGGCATGTAATTACAATTCTTGATCCAATATTTCACAGCAGGGCCCTGTGAGGGCTTACAGTGTTGTGGCCACAACAACACCTAAGGCCCAAATTTCTGCTGAGCATATAGGGCAGGCCCCTACTTTCAAACATCCAACTTACAAATGACTCCTACTTGCAAACGGAAGGAGACAACAGGAAGTGAGATGAAATCTATCCCTAGGAAGGGAAATTCTCTCCTGTAAGAGTTAATATGGGAAAAACCTTTCTCCTTTCCACTGATGCTTTATCACTAATCACAAAAAAACCCAAATTTTCAAAAAACATTTGTCATTGGGACAAAAAGTGAGGTGAAATCTTCTGAAGAGGAGCACAGACAGCAAAACAAATGTCACAGGGGGGAGAACCCTTCCCTAGGTTTTCCAAAAAGCTTAAAAAAGATTTTTTGGCTGGAGCTAAACACGTTAAAAATGTACCAGTTCAAAATTACAAACAGATTCTACTTAACAACAAACCTACAGTCCCTGTCTTGTTTGCGCCACTTGTATACTGCTGTTCAGAGTATATAGGGCCTGGGGGCCCCACACCTTTCCTTTTTTAATTTGGGTGCGGGGTTCCCCTTAATATCCATACAAGACCCAAAGGGCCTGGTAATGGACTTGGGGGTACCCATGCCGCTTGTCTCACTGATTTTCATCCATATTGCCAGGATCCGACATTACATTAAAGCCGCAAGCAGTTTTAAATGACTTTTTTTCCTTTAAAAATGACATTTTGTGCAGGGACTGTTCTAAATACGGAAAACACGCGCCACTTTACAGGCATACTATAGACACCCCCAGGTACGATATTTAAAGGAATATTTCTCTTTTTTTTTTTTTTTTACTTTAAGCATCATTAAAATCACTGCTCCCGAAAAAACTGACGTTTTTAAAAGTTTTTTTTGCATTGATACATGTCCCCTGGGGCAGGACCCGGGTCCCCAAACCCTTTTTAGGACAATACCATGCAAATTAGCCTTTAAAATGAGCACTTTTGATTTCGAACGTTCGAGTCCCATAGACGTCAATGGGGTTCTAACGTTCATGCGAATTTTCAGTCCGTTCGCAGGTTCTGGTGCGAACCGAACCGGGGGGTGTTCGGCTCATCCCTACCCATAATAAATGGCTGTTTTTCACAAATACTTGCCTATGTGTTTTACTTCAAAAAGGACAGTTTGTGAGTAGGCAGGTACATTTCAAAAATACAATTTCAAATTAACAAGGGACACCAACACAAACCAACCTCATTGAGGTTAAAAAAATACAAGATAATAATGGTATTGTGGTAACTTGACACACAAAACGAAAAACAATATTATGGAGAGCACTAAGGGGAAAAAAAGGGGATCTTGATTTAAAAAAAAAAAAAACTATAAAGAAAAATTAAATGCATTATTATGGAGATTTGACAAAAACCAAAAAATATTCAGGAGATCACGAGAAATAATAAAGAAATTATTTTTTCAGAACTCTGTGTGAATATCAGCAGCAAAACAACTTCATTATTCTAGCATTCTAAAGAAGAAGAGAATGCGCTGCATTAAAAGATTTTAAAAATTGCAGCGTGACGAATGTGCTATCTCCATTACGAACGCTAGTTTTACCAGACCGAGTGCTTGCATCTCGTACTTGATTCTGAGCATGCGTGGAACTTTGTGCATCAGAATTTACGAGAACGGAATTTGTTGTCGGAAAATTTGAGATCCAGATCTCAAATTTTGTGTGACGGAAATTCTGATAGAAAATGTCCGATGGAGCCTACACACGGTCGGAATGTCTGACAACAAGCTCCCATCGAACATTTTCCATTGGAAAATCTGACCATGTGTATGGGGCATTAGAGTCCAGGGCTTACTACGCATGCACCAATGGCGTGTTGCCGCAAGAGGAAATTCGTGCCAACTGAGCATGCGCCAAAGACACCTCAGGGTGACAGAAGACTTGATGGAAAAAGGCAGGAAAATGCCCAGGACGCGCACAGGAAGTGACCTCAACCTGATGGAAAAAGGCACAAAAATCCCTAGGAGGTGCACAGGAAGTGACCTCAAACTTCCCTATATAAGCCCAGCCCAGACAGTGCCAAATTGCTGGATTATCTTCAGGCCCCCCTTGTTCCTGTGCTAGTGTGTGATCTGTCTGAACCTGTTGTGACCTGGAAACCTGTTTGACTACTCTTGATTGCTGCTTGCCTTTGACCTCAGATTTGTACCTTAAAGCGGAGTTCCACACAAAAATGGAACTTCCGCTTTTCGGAACCCTCCCCCCCTCCGGTGTCACATTTGGCACCTTTCAGGGGGGAGGGGGGTGCAGATACCTGTCAAAGACAGGTATTTGCACCCACTTCCGGCATAGACTCCCATGGGAGTCTATGCCTCTTCCCGTCCCGACCGCGCTGTCTGCTGGGAATACACAGCTCCCAGCAGAGAGCGGGGACCACTAGGGACGCGCAGCGCGACTCGCGCATGCGCAGTAGGGAACCGGGAAGTGAAGCCGCAACGCTTCACTTCCTGATTCCCTCACCTAGGATGGCGGCGGCAGCTGCCGAGAACCGAGCGGGTTCTCGGCGTCCCCTGCCGACATCGCTGGACCCCGGGACAGGTAAGTGGCAATGTATTAAAAGTCAGCAGCTGCAGTATTTGTAGCTGCTGGCTTTTAATATTTTTATTTTTTTTTGCGGTGTGGGTGAACCCCCGCTTTAACTCTACCCTTTTGCCCCTTTTGTGCCCAGCTGCCAGATTGGAACCGACCCCGGCTTGGATCTCGACCATTCTTCTTCTGATTAACCCTTTTATGCTTTGTTGCCCAACTTGACTTGACCTCGGCTCGGATCCCGGACTAAGGCCCCTTTCACACTTATACGACTTCAAAGTCACGCCGCTATTTTGCCGCGATTTTGCAGTGATTTAGGAGCAGTACTACTTTGTACGACTTTGCCACAACTTTGGCATTAACAAATGAAAACATACATGGTGTGAGGCTTGTGCTTACAGCTTGTGCTTACAAAGTCGTACTGAAATTGTGTCTATTATTCAGGTACGATTTGCATGCTACTTGAGGGTTTAACATTGAGGTCTATGGAGTACAACTCGCATGGAAGTTGGACCAAAGTAGTGCAGGGACTAGTTTGAAGTCGGCACGACTTAAAGTCGTGCCAATATGAATGGTAGTCATTGAAAATCATGAAGAATGACTTATCATACGATTTTGCAGTACAAAAATCGTGGGACAAGTCGTATAAGTGTGAGAGGCCTTAGGCTTGCACGGTGCTCCGCACCCTTGGCACCCCTGCCACTCGGTGTCCCCACCAAGTATCTGTCTCCATCTCCAGAGGCTTTAAGGACCCGAGGTGCAAGGGAGGCCTCCCCACTACTTCGGTCTCACATCAGGTACATGGCCCCCGTGACAGGGAGCAATATGGTGGCAGCATTTAAACAAACCACAGTAGCAGCAGAAGAACCACCCAGCTCTAGTGAGGAAGACTCCCCCATGATGGAAAGTGACTCTGAGGCTGAGACTGAAATTGATGATCTGTGGTGAGCCATTTTTATTATTCTTTTACATGATGACATGGTTGACACCAGTCAATTATCACTCTGCGGGTGCACATTTGTTATTTTTCCACTTTATTTTTGTAGTCTTGTGTAAAAGTATTCCCATAAGATGTTAAGTGTCAAAATAATAGAATGGAACAGAAAACTTTTCTATACTTTATGCTTATTTGGCTGTGTGTTCCACTTGTTACGTACAAACAGATCGACATGGACCGGACACCATATGTGGTGCATACCTTGCAACTTGTGGTCCACATGGTGCAGAAGGAGGCAAGTGTGAAGAGATTACTGGATAAAGCAAGATCAATAGTGAACCTCTTCCGCAAGTCTTCAATTACAACACAGAAGCTATTGGAGCATTGTGGCCTTATTCTTTTAAATAACTGCCTCACACGCTGGTCAAGTACATTCAACATGATCGCAAGACTCCTCAAACTGAAAGAGTCGGTCTGCCAAATCGCAAACGACATGGGATGAGACAGCTTGCTCCCTAGTGAATGGCAAAAGCTCACATCATTGCATGACCTACTGCTGCCCTTTGCAGAACATACTAAAATCCTCCAGAGTGACACCATGTCCATGTCCCTGCCCTCTTTGATCTGCTCAGCCATCTTGAGGACTTTAAACAGAACACTAGCTACCAAGACCTTGCCACAATTGTGCAGAAAATAAAAGGGAGTGTGAACCAACGTTTTGCATCATTCTTAGATCAAACTGAGGAAATGTTCTCTCCACTAGCAGCAGCTGCTTGTTTTGTCAACTCTATCATCTGTGAAACCCTTGTTGATGTATCGGATGAGAATATTCAGGAACCGCCACCGGCATCCACATCTAAGCAGCCAGTCTTTTGGTTTCATTCTAAATGCCGCAGAAGACCCAGGCAGAGGATCTCCCCAAACAGCATAGAGCAGCAGATCAGAAAATATAAGGAAGAGCTTTTGCACCAAGTTGCCATCAGTGAGGACACCGCAATAGATTTTTGGCTGTCAAAGAGTGACATTTTTATCACCAGCTAAAACCTTTTGCATTAGACCTGCTGGCTATGCCAGCTTCTCAAGCCTTTGTAGAGAGGGTATTCAGTTGTAGCCCTGCCACCTTGGGGACTGCTTGGATTTACCTGCTCATCTGCACCAGCATGACCCTGGGAACATTCCAACCCACCTGACACTCTGGGTTCAGACATCTTTGCTCCATCTTAAAGTAATAAGTCAAACCGCTCAATGAGTTTGTATTCTATTAACGTTTACTGAATAACTCAAGGAAGATTTTGTTGTACAAAGGAGGTAATAGATCTACTGAACTACGGATAATAGTCCTAGTTCAGAAGAAGAATTCCTCCACAATACAAGTTAAAACGATCTGGAGTCAACAGTATATTATGTACTCGTATGTACAATAGAGTACCACTTGAACATGACCTGAAAGGATAAGCAAGAGTTAAGCATTAGTTCTAGCAAGACTTCTAAAGGGGAAACCCAGGTCAGCCTTTTCAATTTTTAATCCTAATGAGAGATTAAACAAAAACAGTATGAGGGCCCTTTAGGTAGTTATGACAGTAATGTCCCAGTTGCAGGCCTGATGGTCTTCGCCAGCAGTTGGCGCTCCTTAACTATATCCAAAAAGGAGCAGCCACAAGTTGCCCTCTCACCAAGGACCAGGCTGATTCAATGCCTTCTGAACAGCGATTCCAGAAGAGGCGTCCTTCCACTCATGATGATCATCCAATACACAGCACAAAGCGCGGGTTGTTGGACTATCAGGGTGATGCTGGATAGATGCCTGATGATAAGCAAGCAGGGATGGGCCCTTCTCGGCTGGAGGAAGAGAGCGTAGCACGCGTCTCTGGTTTCTTTTATGCTCTTCCCAGCATTCTCTCTGATGATAGCGAAGATTCCTGGGATATGTAGTCCGGGTGCATAGTCATACAGAGTAATTTCCATTCTGAGGAACTACTAATCCCACAATCCCTTTGGGTCGGCTCACAGATATGATGTCAGTTAGTGATGCTGGGCACTAGAGGGACAATACAGTACATAGAAATGACGGGGAATCGCTATGCTTTGCAATTGTAGTCCACATTGCTGCACAGTGTCACAGGTGACCTCCCTAGAGGCCAGCGGAATAGAGCAAGGGTCATGTTGGCATGAAGTGCTTTCCTTAAAATAAATCAAAACAAATAGAAGTGTTTTTTATTCTTCAGGCATTTCTATTTCTAACATAAGAAGCATACCTAATACTTGTGGGTTCTTATTGTGATAGGAAGAACCAATAGTTCAACAGTTTTAATTGTCAATTAAATTCATAGAAAAAATGCCCAGGCTGAGACTCAGGCTGCAAATGCCATTAGTATGTGGCGCAATTACAACCATCACCTTTTATCAACTAGTACTCTCTCTTAGAATTGACAAATTTGACAATATAGGTAAATATCACACTAATGAAAAAGAAAAATAGATCAGTAACGGACGCCTCTTCAGGAATGTAGGAATCGAAATTTGCTGCCAAAACACTGATATGGAGTAAACAAACTAAAAGCAAAGTAATGCTTAGAAAGAAAAATTGACATGCAAGAACAGTAAGAGCCGGTTCACACGGGGGCGACTTGTCAGGCGACCTAGCCGCCTGACAAGTCGCCTCCCGTTCTGTACAATGGAACCGTTCTAATCGGAGCGACGCAAGTCGCTCTGACTTAGAAAAAGGTTCCTGTACTACTTTGGGGGCGACTTGAGGAGACTTGCATAGACTTCTATACAGAAGTCGTTTTGCAAGTCGCCGTGGCAGTCGTGTTCAGGTCGCCTCGGTAAAGCAACCTGCAAGTCGTGCCGCCCCTAGTGTGAACCGACCCTTAGTGTTGAGCAGTGATGAGCTAAGGTTTGGGTTTGGACAGCACTGTATTGCCGCATACACACGATCTGACTTTTCTTGCATACTCAAGTTCACGCAAATGTTGTCGGAAATTCTGAACGTCAAGAACGCGGTGACGTACAACACGTATGACGAGCCGAGAAAAATGAATTTCAATAGCCAGTGCGGCTCTTTTGCTTGATTCCGAGCATACGTGGAATTTTGTGCGTTGGAATTGTGTACACACGATCAGAATTTCTGACAATGGATTTTGTTGTCGGAAAATTTGAGAACCAGCTCTCGAACATTTGTTGTTGGAAATTCTGATCGTGTGTACGCAGCATTAGATTTTTTAAAATAGGGTTTAATGTCACTTTAGAGTTCCATGTTTCCTTTCACTATAAATACTGTAGTTCTTTGGTGCTGTGTTCCAGCAGCAGTATAGGTGACATAAGTTTACATTTCAAACTGTTTATTGGAAGGCTGGTTGTACTGTAGATCCATTGATCGACAACCAGTCTATTGAGTTTTTAGTGATCATTGTTTTCTGGCTCCCCGTGCGGGGAGGGATTCCCTCATCAATACTGTTAGTGGTCAGTCAACCCATGGTTGAAGGAAATACAATTGCATAATGTATGGCCAGCCTTACCCTCTGTGACCAGGATTAAAGAGAATCAGGCTGAATGCTTCTCTCCCATTCAGGAGAAGCCTTGTTTTTTTTAATCAAAGAATACAAGGCTTCTTTTGATTGGCAAAGGTCGAGCGGCGGGCAGATGATGTCCTGATTTCCACCTTGGCCAGTCAGGGGAAGCCTTGTGTTCATTGACAAACATACAAGGCTTCTGCTGAATGATGCAGAAACACTTATGCCGCGTACACACGGTCGGACTTTTCGTCTACAAAAGTCCAACAGACGCTGACGGACTAAAGCTGGCTGGTAATCCGATCGTGTGTGGGCTTCTCCGGACTTTCAACGGACTTTTTTAGCCTCAAATCCGACGGACTTTAGATTTGAAACATGCTTCAAATCTTTCCGACGGACTCGAGTCCGGTCGAAAAATCCGCTCGTCTGTATGCTAGTCCGACGGACAAAAACCCACGCTAGGGCAGCTATTGGCTACTGGCTATGAACTTCCTTATTTTAGTCCGGTGTACGTCATCACGTAAGAATTCGACGGACTTTTGTGTGATCGTGTGTAGGCAAGTCTGTTCGTTAGAAAGTCCGCCGCAAGTCCGTCGAAAGTCCGCCAAAAGTCCGTCGAAAGTCTGTCGGACAGGCTGTCGGACTTTTGTAGCTGAAAAGTCCGACCGTGTGTACGCCCCATTAGTCCAACTCTTGTTAATTCTGGCAGCAGATGGCAAATCACCTGTACTGCTGCTGGAATACAGTGCTGAGGGACACAACGATCACAAATCAAGCCACAGCTCAGCCTTGGGGCTGCGCACAAGCAGCAAGAATGGGAGGATGTACCAGTATGTCCTCCCAGATTGACACTTGTCCCATCCAGCCAATTATATATAGGTACTAGGCGGGAAGCGGTTAAATTACAACATGGCTTGTGGATCAATTGTGTATGCTAATTTTTTTACACAAAAGTGAAGTTACTCTTTAACCACTTGACCTCCGGAAGGTTTTACCCCCTTCATGACCAGAGCATTTTTTCGCTATTCAGCACTGTGCTTCTTTAACTGGCAATTGTTCAGTCATGTAACACTGTACTGTACACAAATTAAATTGATATAATTTTTCTTAAACAAATAGTAGGAGCACAAATACAGTATAATAATGGATAGATTGAGGGCAGGTATGCCTGGAGGCCCCCCCCCCCTCCTCAAAGGCAAAGGGGCGCACTGGACACCCAGCAAATAGCACAATGGCAGCAAAGGTGTCCAGTGCGCCCCTTCATCAAAACACCAACAGTACAAACAAACGGCAACTGCCCCAACCTATAACTGCTTGTAAACCGCTGGACTTTTTTTTGTACCCTGCAAGATAAAGTTATAATGTGCTAGTATGCAAATATAGCTTTCTTTTGGTGGTATTTGATCACCTCTGCAGTTTTTATTTTTTGCGCTAATTTTGAAAAAAATAAAAAAATTTTTTACTTTTTGCTATAATAAATATCCCCCAAAAATATATAAAACAACAATTTTTTTTCCTTTTTTAGGCCGATAAGTATTCTTCTACATATTTTTGGTAAAAAAATCACAATAAGCGTATATTGGTTGGTTTGCGCAAAAGTTATAGCTACAAATAGGGGATAGTTTTATGGCATTTTTATTTATTTTTTTACTAGCAATGATGGCGATCTGCGATTTTTATCGGGACTGTGACATTATGGCGGACACGTCGAACAATTTTGACACATTTTTGGGACCATTGGCATTTTTACAGCGATCAGTGCTATAAAAATGCATTGATTACTGTAAAAATGTCACTGGCAGGGAAGGGGTTAACACCAGGGGGCGATCAAGGAGTTAATTGTGTTCCCTAGTGTGTGTTCTAACTGAAGGGGGAAGTGGACTGTGCAGGGGAACAAATGATCTGCCACTTCTCCCCTCAGAGAACACACACAGATCCCAGTTCTCCATGTGCCCCGAGCGATCGCGACCGCCGGGTACTTGCATCTGCTCCGTAGGCGAGCAGGGGGTGCGCGAGCGCGCCCCTAGTGGCCACAGGGCGAAGCGACGTTACATAACGTTGTTTCGCCCAGCCGTGCCATTCTGCCGCAGTACAACTGTGGCGGCTGATTGGCAAGTGGTTAATGGTGCACGTTTAACCACTTGCCGACCGCCTAACGACTATATACGTCAACACAATGGCACGGGCAGGCAAAATCACGTACCTGGTACCTGATTGCCTTCCCGCCAGCGATCGGACCCCCCCCCCCCCGGTGCCAGCGGCGGTCGGCTTTGGTCTGGGAGCGTTTAGAGATGAGGGGGAGGCCATCCGATCATGGCCCCCCCTCGCGATCGCTCCCAGCCAATGACAATCATCCCCTGCCTCTGTGTAGTACACAGAGGCAGAGGATGTGATGTCATCTCTCCTCGGCTCGGCAGTTTCCGTTCCGGCGCCGAGGAGAGAAGACATGTGAGTGCACACACACACACAGTAGAACATGCCAGGCACACTTTACACCCCGATCGCCCCCCCGATCGCCCCCCGATCACCCCCCAATCACCCCTCCCCCCCTGTCACACTGCCACCAAGCAGTTTTTTTTTTTTCTGATTACTGCATTGGTGTCAGTTTGTGACAGTTAGAAGTGGTAGGGCAGTGAGTGTTAGCCCCCTGTAGGTCTAGGATACCCCTTGATCACCCCCCGTCACCAGTGTCACTAAGCGATCATTTTTCTGATCGCTGTATTAGTGTCACTGGTGACGCTAGTTAGGGACGTAAATATTTAGGTTTGCCGTCAGTGTTTTATAGCGACAGGGACCCCCACATACTACCTAATAAATGTTTTAACCCCTTGATTGCCCCCTAGTTAACCCTTTCACCACTGATCACCGTATAACCGTTACGGTTGACGCTGGTTAGTTCGTTTATTTTTTTATAGTGTCAGGGCACCCGCCAATTATTACCGAATAAAGGTTTAGCCCCCTGATCACCCGGCGGTGATATGCGTCGCCCCAGGCAGCGTCAGATTAGCGCCAGTACCGCTAACACCCACGAACGCAGCATACGCCTCCCTTAGTGGTATAGTATCTGAACGCATCAATATCTGATCCGATCAGATCTATACTAGCGTCCCCAGCAGTTTAGGGTTCCCAAAAACGCAGTGTTAGCGGGATCAGCCCAGATACCTGCTAGCACCTGCGTTTTGCCCCTCCGCCCGGCCCAGCCCAGCCCACCCAAGTGCAGTATCGATCGATCACTGTCACTTACAAAACACTAAACGCATAACTGCAGCGTTCGCAGAGTCAGGCCTGATCCCTGCGATCGCTAACAGTTTTTTTGGTAGCGTTTTGGTGAACTGGCAAGAACCTGCCCCAGGCAGCGTCAGGTTAGTGCCAGTACCGCTAACGCCCACGCACGCAGCGTACACCTCCCTTAGTGGTATAGTATCTGAACGGATCAATATCTGATCCGATCAGATCTATACTGGCGTCCCCAGCAGTTTAGTGTTCCCAAAAACGCAGTGTTAGCGGGATCAGCCCAGATACCTGCTAGCACCTGCGTTTTACCCCTCCGCCCGGCCCAGCCCAGCCCACCCAAGTGCAGTATCGATCGATCACTGTCACTTACAAAACACTAAACGCATAACTGCAGCGTTCGCAGAGTCAGGCCTGATCCCTGCGATCGCTAACAGTTTTTTTGGTAGCGTTTTGGTGAACTGGCAAGAACCAGCCCCAAGCAGCGTCAGGTTAGCGCCAGTACCGCTAACACCCACGCACGCAGCGTACACCTCCCTTAGTGGTATAGTATCTGAACGGATCAATATCTGATCCGATCAGATCTATACTGGCGTCCCCAGCAGTTTAGGGTTCCCAAAAACGCAGTGTTAGCGGGATCAGCCCAGATACCTGCTAGCACCTGCGTTTTGCCCCTCCGCCTGGCCCGGCCCAGCCCACCCAAGTGCAATATCGATCGATCACTGTCACTTACAAAACACTAAACGCATAACTGCAGCGTTCGCAGAATCAGGCCTGATCCCTGCGATCGCTAACAGTTTTTTTGGTAGCGTTTTGGTGAACTGGCAAGCACCAGCGCCCTAGTACACCCCGGTCGTAGTCAAACCAGCACTGCAGTAACACTTGGTGACGTGGCGAGTCCCATAAGTGCAGTTCAAGCTGGTGAGGTGGCAAGCACAAGTAGTGTCCCGCTGCCACTAAAAAGACAAACACAGGCCCGTCGTGCCCATAATGCCCTTCCTGCTGCATTCGCCAATCCTAATTGGGAACCCACCGCTTCTGCAGCGCCCGTACTTCTCCCATTCACATCCCCAACCAAATGCAGTCAGCTGCATGAGAGGCATTTTCTTTATGTCCTCCCGAGTACCCCTACCCAGCGAACCCCCCCAAAAAAGATGTCGTGTCTGCAGCAAGCGCGGATATAGGCATGACACCCGCTATTATTGTCCCTCCTGTCCTGACAATCCTGGTCTTTGCATTGGTGAATGTTTTGAACGCTACCATACACTAGTTGAGTATTAGCGTAGGGTACAGCATTCCACAGACTAGGCGCACTTTCACAGGGTCACCCAAGATGCCATCGTATTTTGAGAGACCCGAACCTGGAACCGGTTACAGTTATAAAAGTTACAGTTACAAAAAAAAGTGTAAAAAAAAAAAAAAAAACCCACAAACAAAAATATAAAATAAAAAAAAATAGTTGTCGTTTTATTGTTCTCTCTCTCTCTATTCTCTCTATTGTTCTGCTCTTTTTTACTGTATTCTATTCTGCAATGTTTTATTGTTATTATGTTTTATCATGATTGCTTTTCAGGTATGCAATTTTTTATACTTTACCGTTTACTGTGCTTTATTGTTAACCATTTTTTTGTCTTCAGGTACGCCATTCACGACTTTGAGTGGTTATACCAGAATGATGCCTGCAGGTTTAGGTATCATCTTGGTATCATTCTTTTCAGCCAGCGGGCGGCTTTCATGTAAAAGCAATCCTAGCGGCTAATTAGCCTCTAGACTGCTTTTACAAGCAGTGGGAGGGAATGCCCCCCCCCCACCGTCTTCCGTGTATTTCTCTGGCTCTCCTGTCTCAACAGGGAACCTGAGAATGCAGCCGGTGATTCAGCCAGCTGACCATAGAGCTGATCAGAGACCAGAGTGGCTCCAAACATCTCTATGGCCTAAGAAACCGGAAGCTACGAGCATTTTATGACTTAGATTTCGCCGGATGTAAACAGCGCCATTGGGAAATTGGGAAAGCATTTTATCACACCGATCTTGGTGTGGTCAGATGCTTTGAGGGCAGAGGAGAAATCTAGGGTCTAATAGCACAATTTTTTCAAAAAAGAGTACCTGTCACTACCTATTGCTATCATAGGGGATATTTACATTCCCTGAGATAACAATAAAAATTATTTTTAAAAAAAATGAAAGGAACAGTTTAAAAATAAGATAAAAAAGCAAAAAAATAATAAAGAAAAAAAAAAAAAAAAATCACCCCTGTCCCCCCTGCTCTCGCGCTAAGGCGAACGCAAGCGTCGGTCTGGCGTCAAATGTAAAACAGCAATTGCACCATGCATGTGAGGTATCACCGCGAAGGTCAGATCGAGGGCAGTGATTTTAGCAGTAGACCTCCTCTGTAAATCTAAAGTGGTAACCTGTAAAGGCTTTTAAAGGCTTTTAAAAATGTATTTAGTTTGTCGCCACTGCATGTTTGTGCGCAATTTTAAAGCATGTCATGTTTGGTATCCATGTACTCGGCCTAAGATCATCTTTTTTATTTCATCAAACATTTGGGCAATATAGTGTGTTTTAGTGCATTCAAATTTAAAAAAAGTGTGTTTTTACCCCAAAAAATGCGTTTGAAAAATCGCTGCGCAAATACTGTGTGAAAAAAAAAATGAAACACCCACCATTTTAATCTGTAGGGCATTTGCTTTAAAAAAATATATAATGTGTGGGGGTTTAAAGTAATTTTCTTGGAAAAAAAATAATTTTTTCATGTAATCAAAAAGTGTCAGAAAGGGCTTTGTCTTCAAGTGGTTAGAAGAGTGGGTGATGTGTGACATAAGCTTCTAAATGTTGTGCATAAAATGCCAGGACAGTTCAAAACCCCCCCAAATGACCCCATTTTGGAAAGTAGACACCCCAAGCTATTTGCTGAGAGGCATGTCGAGTCCATGGAATATTTTATATTGTGACACAAGTTGCGGGAAAGAGACAATTTTTTTTTTGCACAAAGTTGTCACTAAATGATATATTGCTCAAACATGCCATGGGAATATGTGAAATTACACCCCAAAATACATTCTGTTGCTTCTCCTGAGTATGGGGATACCACATGTGTGGGACTTTTTGGGAGCCTAGCTGCGCACGGGACCCCGAAAACCAAGCACTGCCTTCAGGCTTTCTAAGGGCGTAAATTTTTGATTTCACTCTTCACTGCCTATCACAGTTTCGGAGGCCATGGAATGCCCAGGTGGCAAAAAACCTCCCCAAATTACCCCATTTTGGAAAGTAGACACCCCAAGCTATTTGCTGAGCGGTATAGTGAGTATTTTGCAGACCTCACTTTTTGTCACAAAGTTTTGAAAATTGAAAAAAGAAAAAAAATGTTTTTCTTGTCTTTCTTCATTTTAAAAAACAAATGAGAGCTGCAAAATACTCACCATGCTTCTCAGCAAATAGCTTGGGGTGTCTACTTTCCAAAATGGGGTCATTTGGGGGGGGGGGTTTGTGCCACCTGGGCATTCCATGGCCTCCGAAACTGTGATAGGCAGTGAAGAGTGAAATCAAAAATTTACACCCTTAGAAATCCTGAAGGCGGTGATTGGTTTTCGGGGCCCCGTACGCGGCTAGGCTCCTAAAAAGTCCCACACATGTGGTATCCCCATACTCAGGAGAAGCAACTAAATGTATTTTGGGGTGCAATTCCACATATGCCCATGGCCTGTGTGAGCAATATATCATTTAGTGACAACTTTTTGTAATTTTTTTTTTTTTTTTGTCATTATTCAATCACTTGGGACAAAAAAAAGGAATATTCAATGGGCTCAACATGCCTCTCAGCAATTTCCTTAGGGTGTCTACTTTCCAAAATGGGGTCATCTGTGGGGGTTTTGTACTGCCCTGCCATTTTAGCACCTCAAGAAACGACATAGGCAGTCATAAATTAAAGGCTGTGTAAATTCCAGAAAATGTACCCTAGTTTGTAGGCGCTATAACTTTTGCGCAAACCAATAAATATACACTTATTGACATTTTTTTTACCAAAGACATGTGGCCGAATACATTTTGGCCTAAATGTATGACTAAAATTTAGTTTATTGGATTTTTTTTAGTACAAAAAGTAGAAAATATCATTTTTTTTCAAAATTTGTGGTCTTTTTCCGTGTATAGCGCAAAAAATAAAAATGGCAGAGGTGATCAACTACCATCAAAAGAAAGCTCTATTTGGGGGAAGAAAAGGACGCAAATTTCGTTTGGGTACAGCATTGCATGACCGCGCAATTAGCAGTTAAATCGACGCAGTGCCAAATTGTAAAAAGTGCTCTGGTCAGGAAGGGGGTAAATCCTTCCGGGGCTGAAGTGGTTAAGAGATATTTACACTACTTATAGGTAAGCCTTATCATAGGCTTACCTATAGGTAAAATTCAGAGATGAAAGTTTACTTTCACTTTAACCGCAAGGAGCACATGGAAGGGTGATGCATGTCAAACAAAAACAAAGAAAAATTCCCAGCTCAAACTTACCAGCCAGCCTGCAACAAACCAGGTCCAAGTCCAATGTATTTAGTAAGAGGCTTGGCAAGTTATTCGAAGTTGTAATTTTTGGGGTTTTTTTTCACTTTTTTTTTTTTAATATACTGTTAGCAGTGCAGTACAACCTCATCATATGACTGGTAGGGTGATGATCAGAATATTGACTAGTGAAAGTACGTATGTAAACAAAAATAATAATAATTTTTTATTCAATTTTTAATACCGTATATAGTTTTTTACAAATTGTTTTTTACATACTATCATCAGAATTTTTCAGTGTCACCACATTGACACTACTACTCTGGGGGGGTAATCAGGGATTTTTATTTTTGTTACACTGCAATTGCTTATAACAGTGATAATCACTGTTATAAGCAATAGTTTGAACTGTCATGAATGGCTTACATTCATGACTCATTGTTTACTATTGTGATGCTGTGCACAGTGGACAGTAGACACAGTGGTCACAGGATCACACCGCTGCATGCGCCAATGGGCATGAGCACCGCGTTATACGGGTACATCAAGATGCCTAGGGGTGCTACCTGTCAGCAGTATATGTACTGTTGGCGGTCGGCTAGTGGTTAAATCTATAAAAAGATTTCCCCTACTTTTTATCTGGTGATCTGCCGGTAACACACATGCTTTCTTAGGGCGACTTTACTCTGGATGGAGGAGCAACAGAGATACCTTTGCACAGTAGCATTGTCAATCTGGGGAGAGAGTAGCATTAGATGCAGTAGCAGACCTAGATGAACTTGACTGACAAATGAAAGCCAAAACACCACACCTTACAAGCAGTTACAGCAACAGTTTTTTTCTTTTTTGGAAAAAAGGTCTTACATAAATATATAAGAAATGTATATCGATATTTGTGTTTTCCAAACTAGTGCCACATTTGAAAACCAACTGATTACCCCTAGGGTGGACTTTTAAGGCACACTGAGTTTGAGTAGGTAAGTATATTTTATGGAAGTATTATTTATTAAACAAATTGTATAAAAACTGTTTAGACAAGTAGCAAATGGAATGGGTACAATTCTGTGTTAGTTTCACCATTTTTAAAACCTAGCAAACATGTTCCTCCGTCACCCGACGTGTTTCAGAGTGTGAGTATCTCCTTCTTCAGGAGTGTTTGAGGAAATTGATACAGTATCTCTAACATAATCACAGGCAAATTAAGTATAATGATACAAAATTATACAGCAATGAAAAGTCTACTTCTATGAAATGAGTATGCAAAAATATCCAAAACACTCATGTAAGCTATGATGCTATCACAGATAAATATTCCATTAATTCTAATTAAAATCAAAGAACACATAAAAAGGACTGTGTCTCAGGGTTTTCTGCTAACTTGTCTCAGTGGACAATAGCTTTTACAAACTGCATAATGTAGTAAATTTCAAAGTTAGGACTCTGATGATGTTTGGTCCCCCCCCCAGAGATGATTGGCAGTGGAGAACACTGAGGTCAAAGGGGGACAATGACCTGCAACAACGGAAAATAATAACCATGTGTGATTGTGAGACTTATATACAGCCATTTATATATTAGAATATGACACTGAGTGTGCTCTTCAATGTAAGTATATGTGATTACATAGTGTCTGTTGGAAAATCTCACACCTGAATACTGCAGTTATATAATGTAGGAGCAGGACAACTCTCCAATATGAAGATACCGACTGTAAGATAATATATATACAGCAGCACATCAGTGAATTCGAGTGAATGCTGCTAAATACTTAAAATAAATCAGTGGCAACAGCTTTGATGGCAATATTAATGCTATTCATAAGCTATATAGGGTGTATATATAATATTTTCCATCTAGATTATACATCATATTTGGTAACGCTAATTGGTATGTAAGTTTTAAGGGATACCCTCTTTGCCTTGTCATCAATTGGCAACTGTGGAAATGTATATATATTAGCCTAAAATGAAGGACTGTAGTCTAGATATTAAATACCATTACAATCTAAATGATCAGCAACCAAAATACAGCCACTGTTTGCAATCTATATTGCAGCCAAGTTCACTAGAGATACAGTAGTTCTTAAAGGGGATGTAAACCCTCTGTGTTTTTAACCTTAATGCATTCTATGCATTAAGGTGAAAAACCTCCTTTAGTGTAGCAGCCCCCCTGGGCCCCCATTTGACTTACCTGAACCCTGTCTTTCCAGCACTGGGAACGAGCACTCCCGCCTGTGTCTCGGGTCCTGATTGGATAGATTGATAGCAGATTGCCTCACGCTGTTGTCAATCAAATGACAGGGAGGCGGGGGCGGGTCCGAGTCCTGCTGTCTGTGTCAATAGATGCAGCAGCAGGACTCGGGAGCACGCCCGCATGGTTGTCCCTGGGGAAGCGCTTCCCGGGGGGGGGGGGGGGGGGCAACTCGATGTGGGGAGGAGCCAGGAGCACTGCTGAGGGACCCCAGAATAGGAGGATCGGGCCAATCTGTGCAAAACCCTTGCACAGAGGAGGTAAGTATGACATGTTTGTTATTTAAAAAAAAAGTGTTAACCTTTTTTAATTACCTTTTTTAATTACCTACTACTTCACTTAACCAATTTGGTTGCTGTTATATAGCACTTTTTAATAAAATTTAATACGTTATCACACTATGGGAGCCCTGTTTCTTTCATATGAGGATAAACCGGAGCATTGAAGGATACTTCATACTTGGAGCGAAAGCCCCCAGGGACAACTTCATTGGAATCCAAGATGCCACCGAGTGTCGGATACTAGATGCCTATTACCCCTGCAGGGGTGTAGGGAGCTGGTGAGTGGGGATCCTTGAGGGGGAGCACCGCAGTCACTGGATATCAACTGTTGCTGTCACTAAAGTCACTTCACACAGGAACCTTGAATGAATTGTTTTCAAGCTGGGACTTTCACAACTAATTTTTCACTTCTTATATCCAATTTATATTCATATCCATCACAATTTTTTTCACATTTTATTCACATTTTTTTTACATTTGGTCTTTATTATTATTATTGCACTTTTTTCAACGCTAATGAACTGAGTTATGATATTTTCACCTGCCTAATTGTGCACTGTGGAGATTATGTGATAACACGTAATCAGTATTTATGTTACTAGTTGTATACTGATCAATGGTCTAGGATCAGCTAATACAATAGCTGGAAGGAGGATTTGAATATTATCTAATTAGTCCCCTACAAGCAATAGGGGGGATGTTTACTAAATCATTTATATATTTTGGAATAACTGTCACTGATGTGGATGTTTTTTACACCTCTGTATACAATAAGGATTCACTTGTTTGCACATACTAGCACGGGATATTAATCCCATTGGGCACACATTTACTTTATAATTTATTTATTTTTGAGTTGAGTGCATTTTTTCGCCCATATAGATGAGAGTATATATCTAATTACGTATCCAACACAGGTAGCGCCACTTGCCCCTATCTACAAATTCCTTTTACTTATCCCACCCCTCTGGGGGTGCGTAAGGGGAGGCTGCAAGCCTCGGTCCGTGAGCGCGGAAACCTCTCTCCTTTTTACCCACTTAGTGCTAAGAACCCCAAATTTGGTGTGCAAACCCAGTGGAACTAGCACCATAAAATATCCAAAGCTGGGGTTTCTAGCACCAAGTGACCCCGAGATACAGGGCCCCAAAAATCGGTTCAGAAAATGTCAAGCACTTTTCTGTAGCAGAGAATGACATTTTCTGAACCGGCTTTGGGGCCCCGTATCTCGGAGCCACTTGATGCTAGGAACTCCATCTTTGGATATGTTATCTGCACACCAAATTTGGGGTTCCTAGCATTAAGTGGCCCTGAGATACGGGGCCCCAAAGTCGGTTCGGAAAATGAAATTTTGCAGAAAAGTGCTTGACTCGAGTATAAGTCGAGGGGGGCACTTTCAGCACAAAAAAATGTGCTGAAAAACTCGACTTATATTCGAGTATATACGGTATATAAAAGCTAACCATTGCAATCAACCCTGTCAGTGTATACAGTGGGGATGGAAAGTATTCAGACCCCCTTAAATTTTTCCCTCTTTGTTATATTGCTACCATTTGCTAAAATCATTTAAGTTCATTTTTTTTCCTCATTAATGTACACACAGCACCCCATATTGACAGAAAAACACTGAATTGTTAACATTTTTGCAAATTTATTAAAAAAGAAAAACTGAAATATCACATGGTCCTAAGTATTCAGACCCTTTGCTGTGACACTCATATATTTAACTCAGGTGCTGTCCATTTCTTCTGATCATCCTTGAGATGGTTTTACACCTTCATTTGAGTCCAGCTGTGTTTGATTATACTAATTGGACTTGATTAGGAAAGCCACACACCTGTCTATATAAGACCTTACAGCTCACTCTGCATGTCAGAGCAAATGAGAATCACGAGGTCAAAGGAACTGCCTGAAGAGCTCAGAGACAGAATTGTGGCAAGGCACAGATCTGGCCAAGGTTACAAAAAATATTCTGCTGCACTTAAGGTTCCTAAGAGCACAGTGGCCTCCATAATCCTTAAATGGAAGATGTTTGGGATGACCAGAACCCTTCCTAGAGCTGGCCGTCCGGCCAAACTGAGCTATCGGGGGAAAAGAGCCTTGGTGAGAGAGGTAAAGAAGAACCCAAAGATTGCTGTGGCTGAGCTCCAGAGATGCAGTCGGGAGATGGGGGAAAGTTGTAGAAAGTCAACCATCACTGCAGCCCTCAACCAGTCGGGGCTTTATCTCAGAGTGACCCGACGGAAGCCTCTCCTCAGTGCAAGACACATGAAAGCCTGCATGGCGTTTGCTAAAAAACACCTGAAGGACTCTAAGATGGTGAGAAATAAGATTCTCTGGTCTGATGAGACCAAGATAGAATTTTTTGACCTTAATTCTAAGCGGTATGTATGGAGAAAACCAGGCACTGCTCATCACCTGTCCAATACAGTCCCAACAGTGAAGCATGGTGGTGGCAGCATCATGCTGTGGGGGTGTTTTTCAGCTGCAGGGACAGGACGACTGGTTCCATTCGAGGGAAAGATGAATGCGGCCAAGTACAGGGATATCCTGGAAGAAAACCTTCCCCAGAGTGCTCAGGACCTCAGACTGGGCCGAAGGTTTACCTTCCAACAAGACCCTAAGCACACAGCTAAAATAACGAAGCAGTGGCTTCACAACAACTCCGTGACTGTTCTTAAATGGCCCAGCCAGAGCCCTGACTTAAACCCAATTGAGCATCTCTGGAGAGACCTAAAAATGGCTGTCCACCAACATTTACCATCCAACCTGACAGAACTGGAGAGGATCTGCAAGGAGGAATGGCAGAGGATCCCCAAATCCAGGTGTGAAAAACTTGTTGCATCTTTCCCAAAAAGACTCATGGCTGTATTAGATCAAAAGGGTGCTTCTACTAAATACTGAGCAAAGGGTCTGAATACTTAGGACCATGTGATATTTCAGTTTTTCTTTTTTAATAAATCTGCAAAAATGTCAACAATTCTGTTTTTCTGCCAATATGGGGTGCTGTGTGTACATTAATGAGGAAAAAAATTAACTTAAATGATTTTAGCAAATGGCTGCAATATAACAAAGAGTGAAAAATTTAAGGGGGTCTGAATACTTTCCATCCCCACTGTATGTGTAGCACCCCCTAGCTGTGTTGCTAGAGTGATAGTGTTTTTGTACAGAGTAGGTAAATTGTCAGGCTTGGCTGGCAGCCAAGCCTGTGTGTTTTTCTGGGCCAGGGTTTGGGTGATTTAGGGGGGCTGGTATGACTCACTGGCAGCATCTCTAATACTTCCCCCTACTTCTGGAAACTAGCAGAAGATTCCAGAAGGATAGGCGTGGAGGGGAGGAGGTGCTGCCTGGAGTATTCTGAGGGCTCTGACCAATCCCTAACAGATGGGTTGGCAGGGGGCAGGCCTCCACAAATACTCAGGGTCAGCCCAGCTGGGGCAGTGGAGTTCGGGTGGAAGATGGAGATGGAGTGTTAGGCTTTCAGAGGCCTTTGAGAGTAGCTCCCCAGTCTGGGGAGGGGGGGGGCTCGGGTGCAGAAGGGACCTCTCTTCATGACACACAGGGGGATCCTGTCCAAGAGGCACGGGAGCAAGGTGAGGACAGCAGGAAAACACTGCCGGGCAAATCTTCAGGGAGGAAGACAGCCCGGAGGGCTGCTGAGTGTTGCAGTCAGATAACTGAGAGGCATACCTAAAAGGACTGGGTGCAAGCAGTCTGCGATGGATGCAGAGTCAGTCTGGGAGGACTGTGGAGAAGTAGTCACGAGGGCTAGTGAAAGGGGCAGCTGCAGCCAAGCGGGCTGGCAATGCCTGAAGAGGTGGTACTGGGATCAGTAGCCACCGGAATAGGACAGCTAAGCACTAAATCCTCTTTTCTGCTACGCTACCAAAGGGGCCTGTGGTCCCTGCCTGCAAAGGGCACTTGCTCCAGATACATTTTTTTTTTAAGTATAACGCTGCTTTAGGCTGAATATGACATGAAAAACAGCCAAGCACACGTGCACAAGAATGGTTCAATGAACACTCTAGGCTATCCTTTCTTAATCATTTTACCCCTGAGGAACCCTTGAAAAAATCTTCAGGCCTTGGGGGGCATTCCTTAAAGTGGTGGACAGAGAGAAACTCCTAAGAAAAGCTATGATAAATGTAAAGTTATGAACCTGGGGGCTAAGAATATGCATGCATCATACATACTACTTGGAGTAAAACTGGGGGAATCAATGGTGGAGAAGGATCTGGGGGTTTTGGTAGATCATAAGCTCAATAATAGCCTGTAATGCCAAGCTGCGGTTTCCAAAGCGAGCAAGTCCTTTCTTGTATTAGGAGAAGTATGGACTCCAGAGAGAGAGATATCATTTTGCCCCTGTACAAATCATTAGTAAGACCTCATCTGGAATATGCAGTTCAGTTTTGGGCACCAATTCTCAAAAAGGATATCGGGGAACTGGAGAAAGTGCAGAGAAGGGCAACCAAACTGATAAGAGGCATGGAGGAGTTCAGCTATGAGGAAAGATTATTTATATTGAATTTAAAAATAAATTTTAATGCAAAAATTGATTTTTTTTTTTGATACTTACTTTATTCTCTTAGGAAATTTGTGCATAAGTGTCATAGTGATAGAATTGTGTGGAGTAGGACAGGTTGCACTTTGTGAGCATTGTTGTCACCCAAGCACAATAATGCCGCATACACACGGTCAGACTTTTCGGCTACAAAAGTCCGACAGCCTGTCCGACAGACTTTCGACGGACTTTTGGCGGACTTGCAGCAGACTTTCTTACGAACGGACTTGCCTACATACGATCACACAAAAGTCTGACGGATTCGTACGTGATGACGTACACCGGACTAAAATAAGGAAGTTGATAGCCAGTAGCCAATAGCTGCCCTAGCGTGGGTTTTTGTCCGTCGGACTAGCACACAGACGAGCGGATTTCTGGGTCCGGTGTAGTTACGACGTAAAAATTTGAAGCATGTTTCAAATCTAAAGTCCGTCAGATTTGAGGCTTGAAAAGTCCGCTGAAAGTCCGCTGAAAGTCCGGGGAAGCCCACACACGATCGGATTGTCAGCCAGCTTTAGTCCGTCGGCGTCCGTCGGACTTTTGTAGACGAAAAGTCCGACCGTGTGTACGCGGCATAAGCTAATCAAGGCTAAGCTACCGTTTATTGATATTTTTGAGGGCTTTAAAGTGTCTAGCTAACGTTCTATTTTTGTCCAATGGGTTGTGAGGAGAACAGAACATAAACACAATGCAGTTTTTTTAACACGAAATACACGTGTTTTTTTTTTTCTTTTTTGCCATGTATGGCGCATGGCAAGACCAACACACATTTATTGCGCATTTAAAAAATGCATGCAAAATCATGCGACTTTGTGCACGTTTACGAAAAGCTGTAGTGTTTTTGCAGCCTTATTGATTCGTGTTAAAGTGGTTCTAAAGGGAAAAGGTTTTTTTACCTTAATGCATTCTATGCATTAAGGTAAAAAACCTTCTGGGTGCAGCAATCCTTCACCAGTCCCCTCTAACTACTTACCTGAGTCTCATATTGATCCTGTTTTACAGTTTTAAGTGCAAATTTCAGTATTTAGGCTACAAACAAGTACATCATGCAATTACCAATGTGATTTAAGGTAGATATCAAGGCAAAAAACATATTTCTTATTTTATTTTCAATATAGTAAGTAGCTCAGGGACAGTACTGGTGGTCTCTTCAGTCATCTCCAGTCTAAACAGCACTGACAGTCCCGCTCCCAGCTTGCCTTGCTCCTGTCCTGTAAACCCACACAAGAGGCTCTGGAAGCTTAGCTCAGTTCAGCTCCCTTGACCATGATATCACACAACATGCTCCTGCACCGCCTCCACCAGACCCAACCCCAACCGTCGCCACTCAAACACACTGTAGCAGGCACTCTGATGGTCTTGGCTGGTTCTGGACTGGAACTGCATGCGCAGTTCTGAGCCGAGCACCACAACCATATTTTTTACTGACAACCTTTTCCTGTAACTGGCATTTACTCACAGGAGAAAAATGCCCATTTTTTTACTGGCTGCCAATAAAAGTTTTGATGGTTGGCAACACTGAGCGTGCAGGAGGGGGGTTTGGGGTGGCGTTGGCAAAAACACAGTTCACACATTGTCCATTCACAGGAGAACGAGCCTGCTTGAGTGTCCCCATAGCAACAGGCTTGGTAGGAGGGGTAGGAGCCAGGACCGCCGCCAGGGACCCAAAAAGAAGAGCGATCAAAACCATTGCACAGAGCAGGTAAGAATAACATGTTTGTTATTTTAAAAAAAATCACAACCTTTATGCCGCGTACACACGGTCGTACTTTTCGTCTACAAAAGTCCAACGGACGCTGACGGACTAAAGCTGGCTGGTAATCCGATCGTGTGTGGGCTTCTCCGGACTTTCAACGTACTTTTTTAGCCTCAAATCCGACGTACTTTAGATTTGAAACATGCTTTAAAACTTTACTTCGTAACTACGACGGACCCCGAAATCCGCTCGTCTGTGTGCTAGTCCGACGGACAAAAAGCCACGCTAGGGCACCTATTGGCTACTGGCTATGAACTTCCTTATTTTAGTCCGGTGTACGTCATCACGTACGAATCCGACCGACTTTTGTGTGGTCGTGTGTAGGCAAGTCCGTTCGTTAGAAAGTAGGCCGCAAGTCCGCCGCAAGTCCACCGAAAGTCTGCCGGAAGTCTGTCGGACAGGCTGTCTGACTTTTGTAGACGAAAAGTACGACCGTGTGTACGCGGCATTAGAATCACTTCAACCGCTTCAATACGGGGCACTTTCACCCTCTTCCTGCCCAGGCCAATTTTCAGTTTTCAGCACTGTCACACTTTGAATGACAATTGTGTGGTCATGCAATGCTGTATCCAAATGACATTTTTATCACTTTCTTGTGACAGAGCTTTCTTTTTTCATTTTTGCTTAAAAAAATGAAAAAAGACAGAAAATTTTGAAAAAAAAACAGTTTTTCTTTAATTCACAATTTTTATTTATTTTGTAAAAAATGTAATTTTTCTCTCTCACTGATGTGTGCTGATGAGGCTGCACTAATGGGCACTAATATGCAGCACTGATGGGCACTGTTAGGCGGCACTTATGGGCACGTATAGGTGGCACTGAAAGGCAGCACTGATTGGCATCACTGATGGGTACTGATAGGCGGTACTGATTGGCATCCCTGCTGGACACTGTTGGGGCTGCACTGATAATCAGGGCACTGATTGTCTGTACAGGTCTCCCCTGAGAGGAAATGCTGCTGATCAGCTCTCCTCACCTCAGACGCTGTCAGTGTGATGAGAGAAAAGCCGATAACTGTCATTATCCTGTTTACCCATGTGATCAGCTGTGTCCAATCACAGCTGATCACATGTAAAGAGCCTCATCATCGGCTCTTTACCGAGATCTGGGATGCGCCATGTCCCAGGGACACAGTGTGCCGCTGATCGCCTCGCTGTGCACACCAGCAGGCGCCCAAGCACGGAGGTAGTGGGGCGGCGTTATATGATGTCTTCCCAGAACAAGAGAGCACCCCACCCACCGTCATTTCTCTATAAAGTGAGCGGGAGGTGGTTAAAGGAAAAGTATAGCCAAAGCTTGTTTGGCTGCACTTCACCTATGGATCACACGAGTGCAGTCCGTTCGTCAATCAGCTGGTACAGGCTCTGGAAAGATCCCGACCATATGGAACCATCAAATGCAGCCACTTGTGCCCATCATATGGAGCCAGTTGTGCCCATCATATGCTGCCACCTGTGCCCAGTATATGCAGCCACTTGTGCCCATCAAATGCAGCCAGGCTCGGCTGTCACTTTACTAAACCACCCCCCCCCACGTGCGGCCGGTCCGGCGGCACTTACCGCTAGTGTGGCGGGGCTCTGCTCCTTTCCTGGAGTGACGGGGCTCTCCTCCTCGGCGGCTCTCCTCGGCGAGAAGCGGCGGCTCTTTTCCTCAGCGGGAAGCGGCGGCTGCGACTCCTGTGTGTGCTCTGCTCGTCTTCAGGCTTCCTCCGCCATGTCTCCTCTTCTGCCAAAGCGTTAGCTGAGCCAGAGGCTCTAATAGGCTTCAAAATAGGGTGGGCTCGGGGCGCAGAGCACTGCGTCCCGATCCCACCCTGTTGTGTGGCAAAGCGAATGAATTTTTGTTATTTTCATACTAACGTTCCTTCCTGCCAATCAGCAGGCAGATCATTGAGACCTGTCTCCCGATTGGCCAAAGCATTAGGCGATCCTATTGGATGCCTAACGCTTTGGCGGAAGAGGAGACACGATGGAGGAAGCCTGAAGACAAGCCGAGCACGCACAGGAGTCGCAGCCGCCGATTCCCGCCGAGGAGAGCCGCCGCCGAGGAGGAGAGCCACTGCTTCCCGCCAAGGAGGAGAGCCGCCGAGGAGAGCCCCGTCACTCCAGGAAAGGAGCAGAGCCCCGCAACACTAGCGGTAAGTGCCGCCGGACCGGCCGCGCGGGGGGGGGGTTTAGTGAAGTAACAGCTGAGCCTGGCTGCATTTGATGGGCACAAGTGGCTGCATATACTGGGCACAAGTGGCTGCATTTGATGGGCACAAGTGGCTACATATTATGGGCACAAGTGGCTGCATTTGATGGTTACAAGTGGCTGCATGTGATGGGCACAAGTGGCTGCAAGTGATGGGCACAAGTGGCTGCATGTGATGGGGCACAGTGGCTGCATATGATAGGCACTGGGCACAAGTGGCTGCATATGATGGGGCCCAGTGGCTGCGTATGATGGGCACAAGTGGCTGCGTATGATGGGCACAAGTGGCTGCGTATGATGATGGGCACAGTGGCTGTGTATGATGGGCACAAGTGGCTGCATATGATGGGCACAAGTGGCTGCGTATAATGGGCACAGCGGCTGCGTTTGATGGGCACAATGGCTGCATATGATCCGCACGAGTGGCTGCATATGACGGGGCACAAATGCTGCATATGATGGGCCCAAGGGCTGCATATGATGGGCACAAGTGGCTGTGTATGATAGGCACAAGTGGCTGCGTATAATGGGCAAAGTGACTGCGTTTGATGGGCACAATGGCTGCATATGATGGGCACAGTGGCTGCGTTTGGGCACAATGGCTGCATATGATCGGCACAAGTGGCTGCATATTACGGGGCACAGTGACTGTATATGATGGGCACAAGTAGCTGCATATGATGGGCACAAGTGGCTGCATTTGATGGTCACAAGTGGCTGCATTTGATGAGCACAGTGGCTGCATATGAAGGGCACAAGTGGCTGCATTTGATGGGCACAGTGGCTGCATATGATGGGCACAAGTGGCTGCATATTATGGGCACAGTGGCTACATATGATGGGCACAAGTGGCTGTGTATGATGGGCACAAGTGGCTCATTTGATGGGCAAAAGTGGCTCGTTTGATGGGCACAAGTGGCTACGTTTGATGGGCACAGGTGGCTGCGTTTGGGCACAGTGGCTGCATTTGATGGGCACAATGGCTGCATTTGATGGGCACAGTGAGGCTGCAATTGATGGGGGGAGTGTCAGTATTTTTCAGTATGTTTCCGCCCCCCAAAAAAATCTGAGCACCAGCCGACCACTGGTGATAATGAAGATGATGTGAAAGAAGGAAAAGGGAAAGAATCCAAAACCTTCCTATTCAATGGTCCCTGTAGCATGACAATACTGCCCAAGTCTTCTCCTCTTCCAGAAGATATTTTTTATTGTCTTACACACACACACACTAAAAAGCATATATAATAATCTGAATGTATGCTGTTTATTTTGTTGTAATATTGCAATCGTATCTTTTGAAAATTAACTTTTTTTTTCATCAGCGCTTAAGAGCCATCTAGACTCCTGTCTGAGCTCAGTGCTGATAAAAATAAAAACTTCCATATACCAAAGGTGCAATAGGGATTACGTGTAGTTTTACTCTTTTCCAGCAGCCCACACAGAATGTGAGTTATACTGTAAGCCTGAAGCCTCTAATAAGGGCGTTCTAGCCTGACACTGGTCTCAAGTTTGGATTTGACAGGAATAAGTTACAAGGGAATAACAGCCTGCACACCTATCTCTGAGAGTTAAGGCTACATTTATATAAAAATGTAAGAGTGCTCTTACAATTATTAATTCCTAACTATTCTCTTTATGATTTAAATGTTATTTTTAGGTATTAGGTTAAGACAGGGTACTCTGGTTTCCTCCCACTCTCCAAACATATGCTGGTAGGTTAATTGGCTCCTGTCTAAATTGGCCCTATTATGTGTAGCCAGGAGCTGGCTATTATACTTGCCATTCATGGACAGTGTACAGCAATATTACTGTGGGTTTGTTTCCCTCTAGTGTTGGCTTGGACTCCCTGTGTCATTTCCTTTTAGACAAAACTTAAGGAGCAAAGCATCGTGGGATGTGTAGTTCCAAATGCTGAAGTTTTAATTCCAGCAAGATTGGCCTGAACTACCACTACCAGAATGCTGAGAAGAGGAGAACAAAATGCTGGGAGGAGGATATAAAAAGAATGGCTATGGCCTATATCGCTCTCTTGGGACACCGGCTTGGATCTGCCAGCAGGTAGACCGTGGCGTGGGGTGATGGGTTCAGATGCCATTCCCAGAGCGAAGATTCAGAGGGAGTTCCTGAAAAAGTCTTCATCATCACCTGCATCGCTGTCAGCAGCATTTGCCCATTTAGATTCTGTAAAGACACTGCATATAGACATCCCTTATTCAACACAGCTTTCCGATACTTGTGGTACCACTGGAAATTAGTTCACATATTCTAAAGAACACTGTATGCAGACATCTGTATCCTGTTGACAGCTTTTCCACCAGCAATCTTATTGGATACAATAATATTCCAGCCATATAGGAAAAGTGTGAAGTAAAATAAAGATACATCACAGATCAGCCAAATTTGCTATACCCTATCATCAAGGATGACCCTATTCTTAACCCTTCAAGGCTAGCTGAAGATTTGCCGGATTCCAAGGAGTAATGCCCCGTACACACAGTCGGATTTTCCGATGGAAAATGTCCGATCGGAGTGTGTTTTTTTTTTTTTTTTTTTATTGCCACTTCAGCTAAGTACGATTCATGAGGAAATATTATATCAACTTTCCAGTCAAACTTGTCCCTCAATACTTTCACATCATTGTGGCTTTTTCTTGTTGCGCTTAGTCTTTATTTACCGAACATTATAAAATATAAAAAAATAATTTTTCCCTCTACCCTTACAGGGTCCTCATTGCAGTACCTCAACATACCATCCCCCCCCAAAAACCTCCCCCCCCCCCCCGAGAGTCCCATCGCCGCCCTCCCTTATCCGTCAACTCTTCCTAGAGCCTATTGAGTGCCTAGCTTACATGTAGATATTTATAAATTTTTGTCTGCTCTTGTGTTTCAGTGTTTTTATTATTTTTATTATTTTTATTAAAGCGAGTTGTCTGCGTCTTCCTCCCTCGTCTCCGCCAGCTGGTCTGATGTTTTAAACCTAACCCAATCTCTCCATGTCTCCTCGTAATCCTCCATCTCCAGCCCCTCGCTGTATCTTAGGTATTCCATACAGTGAATTTCGTCTATTTTGTCAAACCACTCTCGCAGTGAGGGTCTCCTAGTCTCCCGCCAGTGTCTGGGGATGAGACTCTTAGCTGCGTTGAGGAGGTGTGGTAGCCTCCTTTTCACTGATCTTGTTACCTATCTCCTCCTCCCATTTCCGAAGAAATCCTGGTCGCTCGACCTCCCCCATTCCTATCAAGGTTCTATAGATCCTGGACATTCCTCCTCTCCTATTTTTTATACAGGCTTTTTCCAGGGGGTATAAATCTTCTATCGGCCGAATTGGCTGTGGGAGGGATTCTACGAAATGCTTCAGTTGTCTGTATTTCCAATTATCCAAAACAAACCAATTTTCTTTCACCTTAAGTTCCTGGTAGGTACATATCGTTCCCTGACTGGTAATATCTTTGAGCTGTAATTCATCATTCAGAATCCATCTTCCCGCTATGTCCTCCCTCCCCGGGGGGAAATAATCCGTTCCCTTAATTGGGACTAATGGCGAGTTGTATCTCCACTTCTCTTTGGTGAGTATTGTGTCCCAAGTGCTCAAGACGTGTTTTGTAATATCAAATACATTTGTGCTCATACTTCTAAATTTTGGCGGTATCCAAACATTTTTCCCTAAGTCTACCCCACTCCTTATGTTCTCTATTCTCACCCATTGTTTGTCAATATTATTGTTGATCCATTCCGGGATATGTGATAATATTATTGCTGTGTAATATCTTTTAATATCTGGTGCCCCCCAACCCCCCCTCCTTCTGGCATTCACTAATTGTGCATACTTTACTCGTGGGTTTTTCCCCCTCCAAATAAATCTTAAAAATAATGTGTGTATTTTATTCAAAAAACTTTGTGAGATTGCTATTGGGAGCATTTGTATTTTGTATGTGATTTTGGGGAGAATTGACATTTTGATTAGGTTTATTCTGCCTCCCCAAGAAAGTCGGTTCCGCGGGAATCTATTTAGCTCAGCCCTGATCTCATTTAGGAGGGTCATGAAATTGGCTTGGAACATTGTCTCTTTTGTTGATGTTATCTTGACCCCCAAGTAGTTCAGTTCTTTATTTCCCCACTTAAATGGTAAGCTCTTTTGGTAGGCCTTATCCCCCTCCTTATCTTTAACCACTTCCAATACTTCCGACTTGGTCGTGTTTACCCGAAAATTGGATATCTGGCTATATTTTCTGAGGGTCTCTAATAAATTGGGGAGTGTTATCCTCGGGCGGGAAACATATAGCAGGACATCATCAGCGAATGCTGCGATTTTAAACTCATCATCCCCGATTCTTACTCCACTAATGTCGGGGCTAGCTCTTATCTTAGCCAGCAACGGCTCCAGTGTCAGCACGAACAACAGCGGGAAGAGCGGGCATCCCTGCCTGGTACCATTCCGCAACGCGATGGGGCCGGACAGGGTACCATTGATTTTCACTCTAGCGGTGGGGCTGGTATACAAGGCCTTGATCCTTCCAATCATTTTTTTCCCCAGGCCGATCTCTTCCAGTGTATTCCACATGAAGCCCCAGTCTACCCTGTCGAATGCTTTTTCCGCATCCATCGACAGGAGTAGACCTGGGGCTCCCCTGTCCCTCATTATCTGAGTCAGCATCAATGTTTTGATGCTGTTGTCCCTCCCCTCCCTCCCGGGTACGAATCCCACCTGATCAGAATGGATTACTTCTTTAATGACCTTTTTAAGTCTTTCTGCGAGGATCTTTGCGTAGATCTTCGTGTCTACGTTCAGGAGCGAGATCGGTCTATAACTGGAGCACAAGGTGCCATCCTTTCCCTCTTTTTTTATGACAGTTATGTGCGCTTCTAGGGCCTCCTTTCGCATTTCCCAGCTTTCCCCTATCCCATTGATATAAGAGCACAGTATGGGGAGCAATGGCTCCTGTAGCTTTTTGTAGTAGAGGGCAGTCAACCCATCTGGCCCTGGACTCTTCCCATTTGGAATGTCCTGGATAGCTTTCCTTAGTTCCTGTAGGGTCACCGGGGCATCAAGTATGTTACTATCTTCTTCCGAGATCTTTTTTAGATTAGCCTCCTTTAGGAACTTTTTACTAGCCTCCTGCTTATGTTTATCCCGTTCCCGAGAATCGTCCGCATTAATTGCATACAGTGACCTGTAGAATGCTTGAAAAGCATTAGCTATGTCTTGCGTTCTATGCTTGATCTCACCCGAACTGGTCCTGACTCTTTCAATGTATTGGCTCACTTTCTTCTTTTTTAAGGCACTTGCTAGGAGTCTACCGGGTTTATTTCCATTGAGATATCTCTCTTTTTTCACTAGAAAATACGTTTTGCGTGTCTCATATTCCAGGGCGGTCCTCAACTCTTCCCTCCTTCTGAGTAATTTTGCCCATATCTCCCTCCCTCCTGATGCTTTGTGTTGTTGTTCTAGAGCATGTATCTCCTTAATCAGGGCTATCCTGTGATTCTTTGCTTTCTTATTTTTTTCCCCCCCAATCATCAATAGGATCCCCCTTATATAGGATTTGTGGGCTTCCCAGATTGTGGCCTCATTTACCTCCCCGGGGGTATTGGTCTTAAAGAACCACTCCAACTCTACTTTTATTCTCCTTAAAATATCTTTGTCCGCTAACAAATCCTCATTCAATCTCCAACCCGTACCCTGCCTATCGGCTTCTCCTAGCTTTATATGCAGGGTCACAGGTGAGTGATCTGAGAATGTCATGTTACCGATGGCCACGCCCATGATCTCCTCCTGCAGCCTATGTTCCACCAGGAAAAAATCGAGTCTTGAGTACGTCTCGTGCACGGGGGAGAAGTAAGTGTAGTCCCTCACATCGCCATACTGTATCCTCCAGACATCAACTAGCTGGAGTTGATGCATCTTTTTTTTTAGTTTCTCGGCCCACACTCCTCCCCTCCCCCGTGCACCAGACGAACAATCTCTCTCCGGATCCAGACACAGGTTGAAGTCTCCTCCCGCTATGGCCCTCCCCGACCTAAATATCCCAAATTTAGTCAATGTGCTCGTTACATATCTATGAGTATTTTTGTTTGGCCCATAGATGTTTGCCAGGGAAAAATTCCAACCGTTGATTTTTCCTTTGAGGAAGAGAAACCTCCCTTCCGGGTCAGACAACCTCTCTTCTAGTTCAAATCGAGTTCCCTTGGCAAACCCTATGGCCACTCCTCTTGCACCCCTGGTAGGGGAGTCACTGTAGTACCACCTTGGAAATTCACTTGAATAGATTTTTTGGTTTCTATTGATGCTGAAGTCTGTTTCTTGAAGCATTGCTACCTCGGCCTTCATGTATTTCAATTCCCCTAGGATATTGGCTCGCTTTACACAGGCATTTAAACCCCTTACGTTGTAGGAGATGACTTTTAGGCTAGCTGTCATTGCACTCTATTTTTTTTTTTTTTTTCATTTCCTGACCAACAGGCCCCTGGCGTATCTGGCGCTGATGGGCTCTCTCTTGTCCCCCCACCTCCACCCTCCTCCCATCCCCTCCCGACCCTCAAAGAGCCCCCCCCCTCCCCCCCCCAATCCCCTCCCCTAATTGGTCTAGCTTGACCTGATAAATGACCGTGGCCCCCCGGTCGTCCCCCTGAGGTTGAACTCGGCGCGGGATAAGATCGATACTGCAGGTTTTTCATTGCTTGTGAGGTAGCTATCGATCCCGGCAGTCCCCCCCTCGTACCTCCCGCCTCCCCCATCCCGATCCCCCCCCTCAGCTCCCCCCCCACCGGCTCCATGGCCTATTGAGACTTCGTTAGTTGAGTTACATAAAGGTCCACTAATACTCTTCATTGAATCCACAGTACCCATTCCTCTTTCTTTTTTCTTCTTCTCTCTTTTTTTTTTTTTTTAATTAATTATTTCCCTAATTGTTTCCCTCATTGTTGACCCTTGTGTTTGATTTGAGTTTTAGGTTTACTGCAGGTCCATTACGGGTTGCCTAAAAGCCTCCAGCTAGGTGTCTCCCCTGTTGGTTCCTGGCTAGCGTTCCTCTCCCACCAGCCTGGTATTTCCACCAGGGGTATCTCTAAACGTTCACAAAATTTTTGTGTGTCTTCCGGGAATCTGAGCACCGCCTTTCGGCCTTCTTTGCGTCCGATTAGGCAAGCGGGGAAGCCCCAGGAGTATTGGACTCCATGCGATTTTAAAGTTGCTAGCAGGGGTTTCTGAATTCTTCTCCTGTTCAGGGTCGCCGCTGTGAGATCTTGGAAGATGTGAAGATTTGTTTCTCCATATTTGGCCTGGCGATTCTTCTTTAGGTTAGCGGTTATCTGTTCTTTATCCGCATAATTGTGGAATCGCACGATGACATCGCGTGGTGCATCTCCCCTGATTTCTGGTGGTTTTCTTATTCTGTGCACTCTATCCAGTTTAAGCTTTCTGCCGGCTTCTACCGGGTCCATCAGATCTCTGAAGATTTCTTCCATTTTGAGTTGCAAATTCTCTCCTTCTTGCGATTCTGGGAGACCTCTAATCCGGAGGTTTTTTCTTCTACTGCGGTTCTCCTGGTCCTCCAAGGCGTATCTGATGTTTCTATGTTCCACCTGCATCGTTTCCATCTTGTGTTTTAAATTTTGGATTTCAACTCCATGTTTATCTGTTGAAGATTCAACCTCCTCCACTCTTTTGAGGATATGTCCCATATTTTCGCGTACCGTACTGAACTCTTCTTTGATCGAGATCTCCAACCTTGCGAACATCTCTGCGATTTCCTCCTTGGTGGGGAGTGTGCTGTCATACGGAGTTTCTACTAGCGACTCGGCTTCAATCGTTTGCCTTCTTGACTCCGCTTTGCCTGGGCGTTCTGGTGTTTTACTTTTTGCCCCAGTAGCCGCTGTTGCCCCAGTTGGGTCCCCCGGATTCTCCTTCCCACCACCATTTACCATATATCTCCTAATTGTGCCTGGGCTTGCACTTGTCCTGGGTGGGTTCGCTGTGGTCCCTCTCGTCGATTTGCCTCTCATTTCTTTTTTATTTTTTTTTTTTTTTTATTTCGGCCCCTCAAGAAGCAGGTCAGTAGGGTGTTCAGTATAGGCGGACCACCTCCAGGGGGGTCTCAGAAAATGGTATTGACGTGTGATTGGTTGACCGTTTTTATTTGCGTTTTCTCCCTTCCTTACCCCGTTAGATTCTGAGTTTATTGGGAGATTTCTCCCTGTCTAATACAGTCCTTTCACTCCTTTTACTCCAATCTGGGCTCTCGCTCTGGGGTTTCTGCTGCTCAGCTGATTGCCCTTCCTTCTCGCCCCGTCTCAGACCTCCCAGCCCAGAGGGGTGAACCCCACTTCTTTCCCTCCAGGTACCCGCAGCAACAGGGGAGGTCAGAAGCTGCATGTAATTTTATTGCGTCTCTTCACTTTTTTTTTTTTTTCCCTCCCACCTATACCTTCACTCGCTCCTCTATTCGCACCCACCCTGCTGCCGAGTGTATCTTCTTACGCACCTATTAGGGGCTACTGCCGGAGGTGTATGAGGGCTGTAAGCAATCAGTCCTTCCTGTGGTATTACAGGTGGGGTGTCAGATATAGGTGGTGCTGCGTATGCTCCTGGAACGGAAATTTATCCATACAGTTCTCTCATAAATAGGGTTTTAAATAAAGCAGAAAGTCACTTACCCTCCTTGCTGGGAATAAAAGGAAACTTTGCAAGCTCTTACCCACCAGGCTTATTATCTTACTGTTGCCTCCTTTTCCTTTTGCAGTTTTCCTGATTCCTTTCCTTGTACCTCCTGGGTGCTTCCACTGCTTCCACTGCTTTACAATCTTTCCTTCACGGTGCTATTATTCGTGGGTGTTTAGCCCCTGCATCGCTGGCCTTGGCTGCGGTCTCTTTTTGTGAGGCTTCCTGATGAACCACCGATCACTGCATCAAGCGGGGGGGGGCGGTGCGGCGGGGCCAAGCGTGTGATCCCGACCGCTCACTGTTCCTGTCAGCTGCTGCTCTGGTGCCCACTCTCCCCCCTGCTTTTGCTGTCAGAGCCGGAGAGGGGTCTCGTATAAGGCGGAGGGGTGAGAGCCGCATACACTGCACTGCTCTCCGGGATGGGGGGACGGGAGGACGGAGGATTAGCTTTTGATCCGCGGGCTCCTGGAGCACATCACGGCTGGAGGGACGCCGAGCCTCTAGCCTCTAGCTCACAGCTCTAGCAGTCTGACCTCGCCCACATCCGGCTCCTCCCTCCGATCGGAGTGTGTTGTCGGAAATTCCGACCATGTGTGGGCTCCATCGGACATTTTCCATCGGATTTTCCGACACACAAAGTTGGAGAGCAGGAGATAAAATTTTCCGACAACAAAATCCGTTGTCGGAAATTCCGATCGTGTTTACACAAATCCGACGGACAAAGTGCCATGCATGCTCAGAATAAATAAAGAGATGAAAGCTATTGGCCACTGCCCCGTTTATAGTCCCGACGTACGTGTTTTACGTCACCGCATTTAGAACGATCGGATTTTACGACAACTTTGTGCGACCGTGTGTAGACAAAACAAGTTTGAACCAACATCCGTCGGAAAAAATCCTAGGATTTTGTTGTCGGAATGTCCGAACAAAGTCCGACCGTGTGTACTCCCTATAACACTTTAACCCTTTTATCCTCTCTTCATTCGCTCAAGTGACTAAAGTTGCTTTAGCACAAAGGGTCTGCTCTCACTTTCTCTGGAACTCTATTTAAAGGAGCCAGCCAATTTAAACACAATAGTTTGCATAATGTTTGTCATGTTGTACTGATGTTAATGGCCTGTGGGTTGAGGAAACACGGGGGAGTGAACCCGACAAATCAAGTGTCAGTTCCCTACCCTTCTGCTGATCTGTTCACATAGGTTACTGTGACGGAAATATGGTCTGGCACAATTTGAGTAATTTTGTATACTTTGCATTTCTCTTTATTACCAAAAGCTTACCAATTGCAAGTAGTGTTTATAAACCGTGCTATATTGTTCATATATAAAATACCTTTGCGATTTACAGTGTTATGTTTTACACTTTTATGTGTCCCTTTTACCACAATAAACAAACTTGAACTGTCTCACTGGTATTGTGTAAGTTTCTTCTTATAGGTGACAGTTGGTAAAAATTACTGAACCCAGGGTGTCAGAAGTGACAGAGGATTTGCAGAGTTGGGGCAACTAGTGGGGTGTAGATTCTATCAGCGGCCCTCACGGGGGTAGCGCTACATATGTATGAATGTGCGTTAGGGACCTTAGATTGTAAGCTCTTGTAAGGGAAAGATGTGAATGTACAATATACAGTATGTGTAAAGCGCCTGCATAAATTGACAGTTCTATATAAAGTACCTGAAATAAATAATTAAATAAAATAAAGTCTTAAAGCTTGGGTCATGTTTGTGGTAAAGCTGCAACTCTAGACAAAACTTAAAAAACACTAAATAGAGCAAGGTGGCTTTAAACCCTGTTAACTTTTTATTGCTCTCTGCATCCCTATTGTGAAAATATCCCCTCACTTCCTGTTTCTTATCCATTTCTATCCATATACACTCACCTACCCTCAGTTATCGTTATCCTTTACTTGTATCCAAGTCTGCTTTTCTCTCTAGTTATTTTCCTCTACTCCCATCCATGCCTACTCTCCTCCCCTTTGATCACATCCCTTCACTTTCCTCCATGTTCAATCCCTGGTAATTTTCCTCTACTTTCATCAATGTCTCCTCTCAGTGATCATTCTCCTTCGTCCCTAGCCATGCCTGTTCTCTTCTCTGATCATTCTTCTTTACTTTTTACTTCATGTTTGATCTCCACTCTATCTTTATGCCCCTCTAGCGTACCCTCTAGCGTACAGTTTATTGTGAGGAAAATTTATTCTGACTCACAGTAGTCTGTGTGAGCCTGGGTATTTGGCCTGGGGTTACTGTAGGTCAGGCTGGAAGGCTGTACAGGTCAGACCTCTGGTACCCCCCGGTTCTAGAAGCTACCAAAAGTTTCTAGAAGCTTGTTGCTGGAGCCATGGAGGTGTGATTCCCATGAATATATATATATATATATATATATATATATATATATATATATATATATATATATATATATATATATATTTACACACACACACACACACACTAAACTGCCTGCACACCACTAACTAACCTGCCTAATCTAGCTCAAGTTCTCTGTCTCCTCCATGTATCACACTACATACGGCCGCCGTGTAAGCAGCCTTATATAGTGTGAGGCTATGACTTAGCCCCCTGAGCCATGATTGGCCAAAGCTACCCTTTCTTTGGCCAATCATGGCTCTCACAGCAGATTGCGCTGTGATTGGCCAAAGCATGCAGGTCAGGTGCATGCTTTGGCCAATCAGCAGCCATCAATGCACTGTGATCTCGCAGTGTATTATGGGGTGCTCAGCAGCGCTCAAATTTGCCGTGAACGCCCCATATGTTCGGTTCGTTTGCAGACAAATGAACACCCGATGTTCGAGTCTAACTTATGTATTGCAGATAGAAGTCACTTAACCTTTCTGCATGCACTATATTTGAGGACTACGATGTGTACTTACTTTGGATTTTCTGCATTGTTTACTCCTGTATAATTTGAAAAATATAAATATTTAATAATAAAAAAAATCCCTTAAAGCAGGAATTTGGAATAGATTACTTTAACAGGATAGTGTGGAACCCTATCCTTTGGAGCAGTGGTCCCCAACTTGTGATCTTTTGCTTGCTTTTATCTGGCCCTTGGGGCACCGTTCCACTCATTGATATGAGGTACTATTCCTCTAACTGATACGAGGCATTATTCCTCCCACTGATAACAATGATGGGACACTATTCCTCCCACTGATCCTAAATAAGGGGCACTATCCCTCCCACTGATGCCAATGATGGGGTACTTTTCCTCCCACTGATGCCAATGATGGGGCACTTTTCCTCCCACTGATGCCAATGATGGGACACTATTTATCCCACTGATACCAATGATGGGCCACTATTCCTACTCCTGCTGACCACAGGAGCTATAACATTTTTTTTTAACTCGCACTGACCACCAAACCTGAGACATTTTCTACTCCCACTGGCCACAGTCTGGCCCCTCTATAGTCTGAAAGACAGTAAACTGGCCCTTTGTTTAGAAAGTTTGGAGACCCCTGCTTTAGACTATAGGTTTGAATAATGACTTGTCCAATCCATCTAGCAATAGCGGAGCAAGAAGCAGGATACCAGAACCTTCAGGAAAAATAAAGAAGTTACCAAAAAGAGGCTGTACCCGAGTAGTAAACTCTCACAGCGCATACCACATCAAGACAATGGAGAGAAATTTACCTGGAATGTTTTGGAACAGGACATAACAGGAAGAACAATGTCCTGGAAAAAGAAAGGAGGAAAACACCTTAAGGAGAAAAGAGGGTCTAGGTCTCAGGGTAACCATTTTCACCAGGAAGGGCTCTTTACAGGAAAAGGCTAATAACTCAGAGACGCAGAGGTGATAGCAACCAAAAAAGCACCCTTGCAAGTTTAGGTCAGATATGGGAATAAGTGTTTGGAAGGGTGGTTTCTGAAAGGCCAAACAATCAGGTCAAAGTCTCACAGAGTCACAGACGAATGCACAGGGGAACAAGTGTGTGTAACATTCTGAACAAAGGCCCCAAATAAAGAATTAGAGGCCAATGATCTCTGAAACAGAATGGCTAAGGCTGAGATTAACCCCTTAATGGTACTCAAGGCCAGATGCTAATCCAGACCAGAGTGGGGGAAGGGCAGGGTGACTAAGACCAATATGCCCCCATCCCTTAGGACCTGAGCTTCAACAGCCATACAGTTAAAACCAGCTACAGAGAAGCAGGATAGGGCTGGCCCTTCGGGCAGAGGGTTGGACACTCTGGAAGTCTGCCAGGAGTCTGATTTTGTCCAAGTACCACGTCCTCTTGGACCAGTTTGGGGAGATTGGAATCATTAAATACTCTCCTTCTCAATCCTGCAGAGCAGACAGGGGAGAAGATTGAGAGGTGAAAAGGCACAGACCAGGTGGAACAGATCCCACAGTGTTACCAGAGTATCCGTGTCAGAAATTTAGATGGCAGAGTTAGTGGTTAGTGGACTGAGAACAGGGCTCGAATGAGCAGTTCTACCCGAGAGAGGATCAAGTCCACTTCCCTTTGAGTAGTTCAACTTCCATAAAAAAGCAGCCGCTCAAGGCATTGCTTGCGTGAGAGTTTCACTAACCAACGTTTGATCCTTTACATATAGTTACATAGTTAGTCAGGTTGAAAAAAGACATGTCTATCTAGTTCAACCATAAAAAATAAATAAAAAAAATTAAAAATATCATACATTCCCATATATCCAATCCTATACCCACAGTTGATCCAGAGGAAGGCGAACCCCCCCCCCCCCCCCCCCCCCCCCCCCCCCAGAAAAGCAGGGTCCAATTTGCTACAGCGGGGGAAAAAATTCCTTCATGATCCCAGAGAGGCAATTGGATTTTCCCTGGATCAACTTTACCTATAAATGTTAGTACCCAGTTATATTATGTACATTTAGGAAAGAATCCAGGCCTTTTTTAAAGAAATCTACTGAGCTGGCCAGAACCACCTCTGGAAGGAGTCTATTCAACATTTTCACAGCTCTTACTGTGAAGAAAACTTTCCGTATTTCGAGATGAAATCTCTTTTCCTCTAGACGTAAAGAGTGTGCCCTTGTCCTCAGTGTTGACCGTAAAGTGAATAACTCAACACCAAGTTCACTATATGGACCCCTTATATATTTGTACATGATGATCATATCTCCCCTTAATCTCCTCTTCTCAAGAGTGAATAAATTCAGTTCCTCTAATTTTTCCTCATAGCTGAGCTCCTCCATGCCTCTTATTAGTTTGGTTGCCCTTCTCTGCACTTTCTCAATTTCCCCGATATCCTTTTTGTGAACTGGTGCCCAAAACTGAACTGTATATTCCAGATGAGGTCTTGCTAATGATTTGTACAGGGGCAAAATGATCTCTCTCTCTCTGGAGTCCATACCTCTCTTAATACAAGAAAGGACTTGGCAACCACAGCTTGGCATTGCATGCTATTATTGAGCTTATGATCTACCAAAACCCCCAGATCCTTCTCCACCATTGATTCCCCCAGTTGTACTCCCCCTAGTTTGTATGGTGCATGCATATTCTTAGCCCCCAAGTGAATAACTTTACATTTATCAACATTAAACCTCATCTGCCACATAGTCACCCAATTAGACAGTGATATGAATGGAGAAAAGGCTTATCCTGGAAATCTGGCAAAGCAGATCCATCAAGACATTCTCGCAGTAGCGTAATGCCACATGTAAAAGCACTAGTTGGTGGTGTTAAGATGGAGCTAGGGTATCATATAGTGCAGTGGTTCTCAACCCTGTCCTCAATTACCCTCAACAGGCCATGTTTTGTGAATTTCTCTTAGATAAAATAGCTGTTCAAATTACCAAGCCATTGACTCTGATTTACAGCACCTGTGCAAGATAAAATAAAACCTGCAAACATGGCCTATATATATTCACATATAGGTTTGGCTCACAGTCTACAATAATAACTTTGATCTTTGGATGGTCTCCAGTTAAGTTTTTTACATACAGCAATCTATGAGAGTTCCATTTATGGGGTCCATTTGAGCTTTATTACTCAATATGCCCTCTGGTCGCCCATTCCCCTCTTTTCTGGTTAAGGACAGTTGTTTTTCATATACTTAATATCTACTGATACTCAGAAGACATATTTGTTTGACATTCTGGGATTTACAGTATAGTATACAATTGCCCAATAAGCACAGTTTTGATTTTTGTGCAAAATGTTTTTATATGTCGATATGTCTATTTCATTTCTATCCTTATTTTTATTTTTATTCGTTAGGTCATGGACATCTTGTATTGAATGAATGCTTATTTGATACATTTGTTTTCTTCCTTTAGATCATGGGCTATATTTTGGCGAATGACTGGGATCTGGTGATATATATTAAGATTAGTCTCCTCCTTTTGTGCAGGCACATGTGTATACTTTGTCATGGTCATTGAGGTCTCGGCACTTGTTGCTTGGTTCATCCTGTCCCTTTTTTCCATGATGCAAATAAATATACAAATAAATATTAAGTCTAATTAAATTGGGACAGATACTCGGGTTGTTATATTACATCACTATTATACCACTGCATTCCCCCTTGTTCGCCCCATACACATATTTATGGCATTATATTGCCACATTTTATATGTCTTTGGTCCAATCTTTATATTTATGCACGTATTCTTGCAGGCTGACTCATGTTATGGACATTTTTTACAACATATATCTATTATAACTACATATCTTATATTTGTATTTCATTTGTTGCAGTTCAATTCACTTCACCCCTCACCCCCCCCCCCCCCTTTTGGGGGTTTAGTTCATTTATTGAACCCTTTTCTTATTATTATCATCATTATTTTTACCTCACCTGATGAGGTTTTTAAGGATATCACTTACCTACTTCTTCTTAAAGACATCACTTACCTACTTCTGTTCTCATATAAAATTGCTTCACAATCTTTGGACTTTATATATCATTATCTTTATATATTATCATCTTAATTTTTTTTTTATCACTAGTTTTTGTTGCACACAAGTAACACATATACCAATGTCCTCTCTTGCACAAGGGTCCCTTTTAACATCATTATTTTTCTTCATTACACTTATTTAATTTCATTAATCCAATTTACGATTCATTTAACTTAATTTTTGTTTTTGACTAGGTCATCTTATTTATTTCATTATTAAATTTTTCTTTTCATTCTTTGTTTTTTATATACCATACGATCATTGCTCGGTTTCACTTTAGAATCTATTACTCGGCAACATGTGCGGAGATCTCATGTGGTTGGATCCCAGCTGTTTTAAATTTTTGTATAATCACATGGTCATATGGTTTACAACATAGAGTATATATTTGATTCTTATTTATAGGATCGGCAGCTATGAGTAAGCACTTGTATAAGTGTGAAATGCGTCAGCTGTTGTTCTGTACCACTCAGCTGTGGTTTGTACTGTGTACTTTGTGGTCCTGATCTACAATAAAAGGCATTAGAAATTTCTATCGGAGTGCGGCTGTCCAGAGTTATTCCGCCCATTTCTATCTACACATGCACTAGCCAGCACCTTGGGCTCTCTCTTCTCTGGAATTGAAGGGTTTATCTCGGTGGATCCACCTGGAGTGGTGGGGTCTATTTTGTCTGCAAACATGGCCTGTTGGGGGTACCTGAGGACAAGGTTGAGAAACACTGATCTAATGCACACAGCTAAGGTCTGACAAATGGCCATAGAGGCAATCGAAGGTTGCATGGAGGGGCCCGCCAAAGATAATAAGGACTTTAAGAGAGCCTCTGACCTTTTGTCCTTGAACATAGAATTATTCTTTTACAAGGACTGGCCAGTGGCCTGGTGTCTGGTCACTAGGGATGAGCTTCGTGTTCGAGTCGAACCCATGTTCGACTCGAACATCGGCTGTTCGGTCGTTCGCCGAATTGCGAACGATATGGGCCGTTCGCGCCAAATTCGTGTGGCGCGTCACGGCCCATAATTCACTGCGGCATCGCAGTGCATTGCTTGCTGATGATTGGCCAAGCATGCACTATGACCCGCATGCTTGGCCAATCACAGCGCCGTCTGAACAGAGAGCCGTAATTGGCCAAACCCAAGGAGGCTTTGGCCAATTATGGCTCAGGGGATTTAGTACACGCCCCACACTATATAAGGCCGCCTGCACGGCGGCCCTGTGTAGTGTGTGTTCCGGCGTTGAAAGAGATAGACAGAGAGACAGTGTCATTTGATTTGAGTTAGATAGATTAGGCAGAACAGTCAGTCAGTTAGCTGCACTTACAGTGTATTGTGTATATATATGCATCCCAGGTGTTGCATATATATATACACTACCGTTCAAAAGTTTGGGGTCACATTGAAATGTCCTTATTTTTGAAGGAAAAGCACTGTACTTTTAAATGAAGCTAACTTTAAACTAGTCCTAACTTTAAACAAATATACTCTATACATTGCTAATGTGGTAAATGACTATTCTAACTGCAAATGTCTAGTTTTTGGTGCAATATCTACATAGGTGTATAGAGGCCCATTTCCAGCAACTATCACTCCAGTGTTCTAATGGTACAATGTGTTTGCTCATTGGCTCAGAAGGCTAATTGATGATTAGCAAACCCTTGTGCAATCATGTTCACACATCTAAAAACAGTCTAGCTCCTTCCAGAAGCTACAAAATTGACCTTCCTGTGAGCAGATTGAGTTTCTGGAGCATCACATTTGTGGGGTCAATTAAACGCTCAAAATGGCCAGAAAAAGAGAACTTTCATCTGAAACTCGACAGTCTATTCTTGTTCTTAGAAATGAAGGCTATTCCATGCGAGAAATTGCAAAGAAATTGAAGATTTCCTACAACGGTGTGTACTACTCCCTTCAGAGGACAGCACAAACAGGCTCTAACCAGAGTAGAAAAAGAAGTGGGAGGCTGCGTTGCACAACTAAGCAAGAAGATAAGCACATTAGAGTCTCTAGTTTGAGAAACAGACGCCTCACAGGTCCCCAACTGGCATCTTCATTAAATAGTACCCGCAAAACACCAGTGTCAACATCTACAGTGAAGAGGCGGCTGCGGGATTTTGGGCTTCAGGGCAGAGTGGCAAAGAAAAAGCCATATCTGAGACTGGCCAATAAAAGAAAAAGATTAAGATGGGCAAAAGAACACAGACATTGGACAGAGGAAGACTGGAAAAAAGTGTTGTGGACGGATGAATCCAAGTTTGAGGTGTTTGGATCACAAAGAAGAATGTTTGTGAGACGCAGAACAAATGAAAAGATGCTGGAAGAATGCCTGACGCCATCTGTTAAGCATGGTGGAGGTAATGTGATGGTCTGGGGTTGCTTTGGTGCTGGTAAGGTGGGAGCTTTGTACAGGGTAAAAGGGATTCTGAATAAGGAAGGCTATCACTCCATTTTGCAACGCCATGCCATACCCAGTGGACAGCGCTTGATTGGAGCCAATTTCATCCTACAACAGGACAATGACCCTAAACACACCTCCAAATTGTGCAAGAACTATTTACAGCAGAAGCAGGCAGCTGGTATTCTATCGGTAATGGAGTGGCCAGCACAGTCACCAGATCTGAACCCCATTGAGCTGTTGTGGGAGCAGCTTGACCGTATGGTACGCCAGAAGTGCCCATCCAACCAATCCAACTTGTGGGAGCTGCTTCTAGAAGCGTGGGGTGCAATTTCTCCAGCTTACCTCAATAAATTAACAGCTAGAATGCCAAAGGTGTGCAATGCTGTAATTGCTGCAAAAGGAGGATTCTTTGATGAAAGCAAAGTTTGATGTAAAAACAATGTTATTTCAAATACAAATCATTATTTCTAACCTTGTCAATGTCTTGACTCTATTCTCTATTCATTTCACAACGTATGGTGGTGAATAAGTGTGACTTTTCATGGAAAACACAAAATTGTTTGGGTGACCCCAAACTTTTGAACGGTAGTGTATATATACACTGTATTCAGTTTAGCTAGATCCGTTCCTGTTATCTTCTAGACTATTTACATTTAGTGCAGTGCGTCCTGCTCACAGTGTTCAGCTAGATCCGTTCCTGTTATCTTCTAGACTATTTACATTTAGTGCAGTGCGTCCCGCTCACAGTGTTCAGCTAGATCCGTTCCTGTTAAATTCTAGACTATTTACATTTAGTGCAGTGCGTCCTGCTCACAGTGTTCAGCTAGATCCGTTACTGTTATCTTCTAGACTATTTACATTTAGTGCAGTGCGTCCTGCTCACAGTGTTCAGCTAGATCCGTTCCTGTTATCTTCTAGACGATTTACATTTAGTGCAGTGCGTCCTGCTCACAGTGTTCAGCTAGATCCGTTCCTGTTATCTTCCTACTGACAGGCAGGCTTGTCTTGTTACAGTATTAACAGCTACCTAAAGAAAATTAATGGTGTTCTTTTGATCCTATTAGTACCACGGTCAGGCAGCTAGACTATTTACAATTAGTACAGTGCGTCCTGCTCACAGTGTTCAGCTAGATCCGTTCCTGTTATCTTCCTACTGACAGGCAGGCTTGTCTTGTTACAGTATTAACAGCTACCTAAAGAAAATTACTGGTGTTCTTTTGATCCTATTAGTACCATGGTCAGGCAGCTAGACTATTTACATTTAGTACAGTGCGTCCTGCTCACAGTGTTCAGCTAGATCCGTTCCTGTTATCTTCCTACTGACAGGCAGGCTTGTCTTGTTACAGTATATAAAGCTACCTGAAGAAAATTACTGGTGTTCTTTTGATCCTAATAGTACCACGGTCAGGCAGCTAGACTATTTACAGTTTGTGCAGTGCGTCCTGCTCACAGTGTTCAGCTAAACCTACAAGTTAGTGGGGTGCGTCCACCTCACAGTGTTCAGCTAAAGCTACCTGTAGAAGGTTGGTGGTGTTCTCATACTACAGGCAAGCAGTTGATTTTGCTAGCTGCAGTATCAGTACATATATATATATATATATATAGATATATATATCCCAGCTTAGTGCAGCTACAGGCCATTAGTATGTCTGGAAGGCCAAGAAGGAGAGGCAGACAGTCACAAGCCAATAAGAGAGGGCAAGCAGGCTCTGTGTCTAGTGCTGGTCGTGGAGACGGTGCATCCTCATCAGCACGTGGCCATGGGACACGCTTGGCCTTTTTTTCGGCAGCTGGCCGTGTTGAGCCGCAACATGCGGAAGACTTGGTCGAGTGGATGACCAAGCCGTCCTCATCCTCCTCATCCTCTCTCACCCATGCCCAGGGTGCTTTGTCTGGCAAAGCAGCGGCCTCTTCCCTCGGCTCAATGTCATCAGTGACTCCTTCCCTAGCTCCACCATGTCCTCCTGAGGATTCCCTCGAACTGTTTGACCACAGTGTTGGGTACATGCTCCAGGAGGATGCCCAGCGTTTGGAAGGCTCTGATGATGATACTGAGCTCGATGAAGGCAGTAACATGAGCACGGACAGAGGGGGTGCCCAAGAAGGACAGCAATCTGGCAGTCATGCTCCCCCTGCTGCAGCATACTGCCAGGTTTGCTCCAGTGATGAGGAGGGAGGGGATGATGAGGTCACTGACTCAACGTGGGTGCCTGATAGGAGAGAGGAGGAGGAGGAGGAGGAGGAGGAGGCGGCACATCACCAACGAGGCAGGATGCCCTCCAGGGGCCAGCCTAAGGGCAGCACATTGACTGCATCACACCCCAAAGCTCCACATGTGCAGGGCGCTGCAGTCTCTGCGCGTTATTCAAAAAGTTCTTTGGTGTGGGCCTTTTTTTAGACGAGTGCATCAGATCGCACCGCTGCTATTTGCAACATATGTCTCAAGCGTATCTCACGTGGCCAAAACATCTCCCGCTTGGGTACCACATGCTTGACGAGACATATGTTGACCTGCCATGCAGTTCGTTGGCAAGTGTATCTAAAAGACCCACACCAAAGAACAAAGAGGATCTCTCCTTGCTCCTCATCAGCTGAGATTTCCAACCCCACTAGACCTCCAGTCCTCTCTGAGACCTGCAGTGAGAGGAATGAAGGTGTAGAATTAGGTGTGTCACAGCCAAGTACTTGTGGGCAATCTGCTTTTGGTACACCGACGTCAGATTGTACCAGGCAAATTTCCCTGCCCCAGCTGCTGCACCGCCGAAAGAAGTTTGCTCCCAGCCATCCACATGCCCAGCGGTTGAATGCTAGCTTGGCAAAATTGCTAGCACTTCAACTGCTGCCTTTTCAGTTGGTAGACTCTGCCCCCTTCCGTGAGTTTGTGGAATGTGCGGTTCCTCAGTGGCAGGTACCCAAACGCCACTTTTTCTCACGGAAGGCGATTCCGGCTCTCTACCGGCATGTGGAAGGCAATGTCCATGCCTCGCTGGACAGGGCGGTCAGCAGTAAGGTGCATATTACCGCTGACTCATGGTCCAGCAGGCATGGACAGGGACGTTACCTAAGTTTCACGGCGCATTGGGTGACTCTGCTGGCAGCTGGGAAGGATGCAGGACAAGGTGCAGTAGTGTTGGAGGTTGTTCCGCCACCACGCCTCCAAAATGCTAATGATTGTGACACACCTCTCTCCTCCACCCCCTCCTCTTCTTCTTCCTCCATGGCCTCTTCCCCGGAACCAGCGGTGCTCAGTAGTCGTTCAAGGGGCTACGCAAGTACGCAGGCCAAAAGATGCCATGCGGTGCTTGAGCTGGTGTGCTTGGGGGACAGGAGCCACACTGGGGCAGAGGTTCTGTCAGCTCTGCAGGGGCAGGTTCAGAGGTGGTTGACGCCACGCCAACTTAAGGCAGGAATGGTGGTTTGCGACAATGGCACCAACCTCCTCTCTGCCCTCCGACAGGGACAAATGACCCATGTGCCCTGTTTGGCTCACGTCCTTAACTTGGTGGTGCAGCGGTTCTTGGGCAGGTACCCGGGCTTACAGGATGTCCTGAGGCAGGCCAGGAAAGTCTGTGTGCATTTCCGCTGGTCATATAATGCCAGTGCTCGGCTGACGGACCTCCAAAAGGAGTTTAACCTGCCCAAGAACCGCCTAATCTGTGACATGCCCACCAGGTGGAACTCAACGTTGGCCATGCTGCAGCGGCTGCACACGCAGCAGAGGGCCATCAATGAGTACCTGTGCGACTATGGCACCAGGACAGGGTCAGGGGAGCTTGGTTTTTTTTCCCTACGCCAGTGGGCCATGATCAGGGATGCATGCACTGTCCTGTCACCATTCGAGGAGGCCACGAGGATGGTGAGCAGTGACAGTGCATGCATCAGTGACACTGTCCCCCTTGTCCACCTGTTGGAGCACACGCTGCGTGTAATAATGGACAGGGCACTTGAGGCAGAACAGAGGCAGGAAGAGGAGGACTTCCTTAGCTCTCAAGGCCCCCTTTATCCAGACAGTGTTCCTGCGTGCCCGCCGATCACACAGGAAGAGGACGAGGAGGAGGAAGATTGTGTCAGTATGGAGGTGGAGCCTGGCACTCAGCATCAGCAGCAGTCTTTAAGGGATCAGTCCCAAGAAACACATGGACTTGTACGTGGCTGGGAGGAGAAGGCTGCGGACGTTGTCGTCCTTAGTGACCCAGAGGACTCCGGACCGAATGCCTCAGCAAACCTACGCTGCATGGCCTCCCTGATCCTGCAAAGCCTGCGTAAGGATCCTCGTATTCGTGGTATCAAGGAGAAGGACCAATACTGGCTGGCAACCCTCCTTGATCCACGTTACAAGGGTAAGGTTGCGGACCTTATCTTGCCATCGCAGAGGGAGCAGAGGATGAAACATCTTCGGGAGGTCTTGCAGAAAGGTCTGTGCAACGCGTTCCCAGAGACTGGGAGGTTACAAACTCCTGTTTCTGGACAACGTGTTGCTGAGTCTTCGGTCAGTCAAAGAAGGAGCGGTGGAGAAGGTGGCCGTCTGACCAATGCGTTCAGACAATTTTTTGGTCCGCAGCCCCAAGGTATGATCGGTTCCAGCAACCATCGCCAGCGTCTGTTTTACATGGTGCAGGAATACCTAGGGGCAAGATCTGACTTGGACACCTTTCCCACCGAAAATCCTCTGGGTTACTGGGTCTTGAGGATGGATCACTGGCCAGAGCTTGCACAGTATGCAATTGAGCTACTGGCCTGTCCTGCATCCAGCGTTCTTTCGGAACGCACATTCAGTGCTGCTGGAGGCGTGGTAACCGATCACAGGGTGCGTCTGTCCACCGACTCGGTCGATCGACTGACCTAAAAATGAATCAGTCTTGGATCACCACCAGCTACCAAGCACCTGATGCTGATGTAACCGAATAATTTTTTTTGAAATCTCAGATCCCTTCAAAGACTGCCTATGCTGATGCTGAGTGACTATCCCTGAGTAATTATCCTCTTCCTCCTCAATCATCACGCTGATAGCTTGTAAGAACATTTTTGGTTCTGGGCGCCACCACCAGTGCCTAAGGCACAATTTTTCAACAGGGGCGTGTAATTACAATTTTTGATGTAATACTTTGCAGCAGGGCTCGTTCCTGCATTCCAACTAGAGTGTCTGTGAGGGGTTGCAGTGTTGTGGCACCAGCACCAGTGCCTAAGGCCCAATTTTTCTGCCCCTGTCTAACGGGCGTGTAATTACAATTTTTGATGCAATACTTTGCATCAGGGCTCGTTCCTGCGTTCCAACTAGAGTGTCTGTGAGGGGTTGCAGTGTTGTGGCACCAGCACCAGTGCCTAAGGCCCAATTTTTCTGCCCCTGTCTAACAGGGGCGTGTAATTACAATTTTTGATGCAATACTTTGCAGCAGGGCTCGTTCCTGCGTTCCAACTAGAGTGTCTGTGAGGGGTTGCAGTGTTGTGGCACCAGCACCAGTGCCTAAGGCCTAATTTTTCAGCTCCTGTTCAACAGGGGCATGTAATTACAATTCTTGATCTAATATTTCACAGCAGGGCCCTGTGAGGGCTTACAGTGTTGTGGCCACAGCAACACCTAAGGCCCAAATTTCTGCTGAGTATATAGGGCAGGACCTTACTTTCAAACATCTAACTTACAAACGACTCCTACTTGCAAACGGAAGGAGACAACAGGAAGTGAGATGAAATCTACCCCTAGGAAGGGAAATTCTCTCCTGTAAGAGTTAATATGGGAAAACAATTTCTCCTTTCCACTGAGGCTTTCCAATCCTTGTTCCACAAAAAAACCCAAATTTTCAAAAAACATTTTTCATTGGGACAAAAAGTGAGGTGAAATCTTCTGAAGAGGAGGAAAGACAGCAAAACAAATGTCACAGGGGTGATAACCCTTCCCTATGTTTTCCAAAAAGCTAAACTGGAGCTAAACACGTTAAAAATGTACCCGTTCAAAATTACAAAGAGATTCTACTTAACAACAAACCTACAGTCCCTGTCTTGTTTGCACCGCCTGTATACTGCTGTTCAGAGTATATAGGGCCTGGTGGCCCCAGACCTTTCCTTATTTTAATTTGGGTGCGGGGTTCCCCATTAATATCCATACAAGACCCAAAGGGCCTGGTAATGGACTGGGGGGTACCCATGCCGTTTGTCTCACTGATTTTCATCCATATTGCCATGACCCGACATGACATTAAACCCGCAAGCAGTTTTAAATGAGATTTTTTCCTTTAAAAATGACATTTGGTGCAGGGACTGTTCTAAACACGGGAAACACGCGTCACTTTACAGGCATACTATAGACACCCCCCAGGTACGATATTTAAAGGAATATTTCACTTTTTTTTTTTTTTACTTTAAGCATCATTAAAATCACTGCTCCCGAAAAAACGGCCGTTTTTAAAAGTTTTTTTTGCATTGATACATGTCCCCTGGGGTAGGACCCGGGTCCCCAAACCCTTTTTAGGACAATACCATGCAAATTAGCCTTTAAAATGAGCACTTTTGATTTTGAACGTTCGAGTCCCATAGACATCAATGGGGTTCTAACGTTCGTGCGAACTTTCGGTCCGTTCGCAGGTTCTGGTGCGAACTGAACCGGGGGGTGTTCGGCTCATCCCTACTGGTCACATCAAAAGATGGCTGAGTCTACTACAGGGATTGTCCATTTCTGCAGGATCCCCTCCTCAATATGACATTGCTGTGCAAAACATTTTGGAAGAGCAAAATAGCTTTTCAGGGTGAGGCCAGTCACTGTACAAGACAGGCTAAAACATTGAGTGGACTGGAAGGGTCTTGGACATTTTTAGGCAAACCATGCTGGAGACTTTTCAGTGTGCATATGTAATACTACATCAATAAGGGTAGCAATGGTATCCATAAGCTTGGATGAAATATGCATCCTCCATTCCATCACCTCATTTGATCCTAGGCTTCAGAAGAAGGGGGGACAGGGCTGCTGTTAGAAATCATGGGGCCCCATACAGACTCCCTGACAGTGCCCCGCCAATTATTAGCAGTTGAGGATTTCCCTATTCCAAATGCATACAACAGTGGTTGTGGCACAGGAAACACCTTTACCACCACATATGGTAGGATGGCTCAGTGTGCATTTATATTTATAAATGTTTGTAAGTTGGTGTGGAGGGTTTTTAAGTGCTTGGGTATAACTTTAACATTTTGTACTTTTTTACCTTTTTTTTTATAAACTTTTTTTTTTTACAATCACATGTGGGACAAATGTGAACGTGACATATTGGAATCTATGTTAAATGGACTGTAGTGTGTTTCTGCAAAACTGAAAACGCACAAAAAAATACATAGATGCGAACCAGGCCTTAAACTGTGTGACGAAGCTGCATTTACTGCCCCCAACACCCCCCCCCCCCCCACTGTGCTTATGACGATAGCACAGCAAGTGCTGTATAACTGTCTGTCCCATGGCTGTGTGTACTGACTTGCCACCTGTAGAACTAGTAGTCTATAGGTGTTGTATCTGTTGATACCTTCAATACAGAAGAGCTGTGAAGTTCAGTTCTGCCGTCTGCCCATACATTGAGATCCCTGTACTGTGACCTCAGAGACATCCCTTCTCTGTCACATCATGCTGTGCGTTTTCAACCTCTCCTTCCTCCGGACCTCAGCACTTACTGGAGGAGGCAAGTAGATCATTCCGCCAGGCAAAGGCAGTGCGCAGCCGGCCAGGACTTTAACATCAGGACAGCGCGCCTGCTTTATATCCCTCCGCCCCAAAAATTACAAAATAGTCCACTCTGCTCCTGCCTCCTGGGCCCCTCTGTTAGACTGATGGGGCCCAGGAAAATGTAATTTAACCCCTTGCAAGCCTAGGAACTTGGTTTGATCGTATGATCTATTTTAAACTGCTGTATTGTATATCTATAGGAATGATAAAGCTGTCCGGCCCCCCTGTGAAGCTGATGGGGGCGGGCACAGTACAGGAAGACCGGTTGTACTGCCCTATCGCCGGCCCTGGGGGGGGGGGGTCCTTCTCTACCTGCATCTCAGGGAGTGAATCAGCTACCAGAGCAAAGCCAGAGACTGACTCAGAAGGGTAGACTGAAAGGGCTTTTTTTGTGACACTTGTGATCTATGGCCTCCATGACGACAGAGATCCTGACTATAGGCCAAGAGACTTGCATCAAAAGGCTGGGAAAAATGACTCCTCATACTCTGAACAGGATGTTAGGGACCAAACTTCAGCCTGACTTCAACCTTCACGATGGACATACTCACAAAAGGGTCATCTGCTGGAGACCATGGCTCTGGACCTGTAAACACCCTGTGACAAGGTGATTACTGTGCACCATGTGCCCACACTGGATCCAGTGCCTGAAGAGACATTACAGGCCATCTCCACACCTTCTCCAGAGTCTGAGTATGGTCCTCCAGGGCTCAGACAAGTGGTCAACTGTGGAAGCTGCAGAAAGAAGCAGCAGTGACTAAGGAGAAGCCAAGAGTCTTAAGGGAAAAATATTTAGGAGAAAAACCTCCAAATCAAACATGTATGTTTCTTTCAGTTGAGGGCAGGCATCCATCACCTAAGGACCATAGCAAAAAAACTGAGGCTAGATAGGCGTGTCAAAAGCTACAGAAGGGATTTCCCTGCAGCTTTCTTTTAACTAGGATCCAATCACCTGAAGGTAGTTGCATATAACCCATGGTGAAAGGCTAAAGATCCTGTGTAATGTACTGTATGATGAAGAAAAACATTTTCCACTTATTAATTAGTTCCATTACCATTCTTTATCTGCTGGCATATGTCAGTCTTATTCTAAAAACTTTGGGAACAGTGATATGCAGAAGGTGGAACCTAATAGCAACAAATCACATTTCAGTTTAATTGGAATCAATTATCAGATTTATGGATGCTTTATTACCCTTTGGCACGCATCATCATTGCGCAGCTTTACTGTTTCTGTTTAGCAGGAATCAAGTCATGGATCAGATTAACTGGGAACTATTAACTATATCTGCCTTTAAGTCATTTGTCTTTAACATCTATATTTGTCTTTGTTGTTGAAATAATTATTCCAGAATAATGCCACCATTTTCTTAACTGTGACTTGGTTTAAATGAACTTGTGGGCTGATGTGTTAGGGTGGCCAAATTGCATAAGAATTAATAAGCAGACACATCATTCGATCAATTTAGTAACCCACCATCGTTTTTGACTCTTGGCAAGTTGATTGGCCACAGTGGATTTTTATCAATTGCTAAGCAAGTGAATATCTGTGTCAGAGGGTAATAGCGAATTAAGGCTGGGTTCACACCATCGCCGCATGCGGCTGCCAGCAGGGGTCGGGTGCGTCCTGGTTCACAGTTTCATGTCCGATTTCAGCCCAAATTTTTTGGCTGAATTCAGACCTGAAAAACCAAAAGATGCACAGGGCTCCTGTGCAAATTTGCAGCGGAGATATGTGAACCAGCTCCATAGAGAGACGGTCAAGATCTCCCACTATTGCGAATTGGATGCAGAGAAACCACATCCAATTCGCAATAGTGTGAACCCAGCCTTAATCAACTTTTTCAATAGATCATATTTTCAATCAATATTGATGTGTTGCAAATGTCAATATTTTAATTGATGAATAATTGCTTGTTTGTGATTGATTTGTAATCGATCTAGATATGAGCAATGCGTTTGGCCCCATTTAGTCTGCTTAAAACAAGATTTTACTGGGATGTATGCTTAGCAATATTATTTAAATTTTCAAGAATAGGACATGAGAATCAATAATCAATAGTGTTTTTTTTTTCTGAAACAAAAAGTATAAAACTAGGTCATTCTGACTTTATTTAGAATGACAGACAATCTGACATCAGGACTATAATGGTTGTCTAAATAAAAATTAGGCTAGCAATACACATATATTTCTCTCATTCATCCCGCAGGCTGAATGAGAGAGACCATCAATGCTAAACATTGTGGATTGAGAAATTTCCCCTGTCAGCTACTGTATTCAGACAGCTGGCACCTGGGCTGTCTGAACAGTTATAGCATCAGCCTGGATCTAGACACGGTTTGGCAAGGAACTTTGCAATCAAAGTTGGTCAAGCCAGGTGGTGCCAACAGGGCTGCCCATGGCTCTAATTTAATTCGATTTAGCATGAATCTGTCCGACATACAAAATGTGCATTGAAGGCTTTAGTCACGTAACTTAATAAATTGCTAATTTTGGATCAATTTTGACCTGCCCAAGGTCAACCTGTATGCTTTTTTGTTTTGTGGAGAGGCGACCCCAGGTCACGGTGTGTATTAGCACCTTCAGCCTGGTTTTTGCAGACAGGCATGATGATTGCACACCTGTGGGCTGGGTTTATACTCCCCTCAGGAAGAGAGCTCAGGGCTCACACTTGGGAACCGGCCTGGTGTAGGAGTCGGGAGGGCTTTCAGGTGGAGACGGCTCCATGAAAGAGACAGGCTGTCTCTAGGAGTCTGAGTGTGTATGTCTGCAGGAGGCAGATGTGGCCCACGACCAAGCAGCACGCAGCCGAGCAAATAAGCTCCAGGAGGGAGTTTGACTAAGCAAGTGAGTGGGCCGGGAGGCTGAAGTTTTTCTGTTATACAATTATGGTGGAACCCCCTGCGAGGGAAGACTTTCTGTGAAGTTTGTTTCGTTTAAATAAAATTGGGCTTCCACGCCCTTAAAAATTAGTCTGGACTGACCGGTGTTCCTGAAAACGCATACACCACTTGAGCATAATCACCCCAGATCGTCACAGTTTGTTTAGCAATCCTAGGATTGCTTAGCCAGTACACAGATTTTTCCAAGCATGCTGCACAGTTGAGTCAAACAGCTGAGCTAGAGACAAGAGATATTTCTAGGAGTAATATTTCCAGAGACACAAGATTGCCAAGACTAGAATGTGGACAGTGAAACAAAGGTCATTTTGGGGCATAAGAAGATTTTAGTGATGTGGCCATCTAAATAGTACAAACCTTAAGTTAGCCTTTCCTAGTCTGAAAAGGGTAGCTTTGCTTTTCTCAGTTAGTTCTGGTCTGTCCATCACCATGACCAGTGTTACTTACTTGTGGATGTGCATATGTCTAAACCTTGGTGGGGGCTTACTCAAGGTAAGTATGGAGTGTCACACAAGCAATACTGGAGCAGCAGTTTGTAGCGGCTATGCATTTTTTCCCCTTTTTCTGTTGCAGGAAAATAAATCAACCACAAAAGTAAAGTCTGTGTTGCTGTGATTTGTAACATCTGAAGCTAGCTTCAGAATAACTAGCTAGCATAACTCATCTTGTTATTCAGTGATCACCATGCGGCAGGGCAGCTGTTCCACACAGGACCCAGAAGATAGTGGTGACTCACCTTTAACAAGGATCCAACAGATATGGTATGTAACTATGAAAAAAAAAATAAAAAAAAGCTATACCTGGCATTCAGCTTTAATAAACATTGAAACCGACCTGGATTAAGGCCTAATGAGTCAATTTGACTCTTCTAAAAAGCAATGCTATCAACTGGATGGCCGCTCAAATGTTTGCACATTTTAGACCCCTTTCCCACCGAGCCACCTCGGGCGTCGGCGGTAGAGCGGCGCTATTTTTAGCGCTGCTTTAACGTCGTTTTAGCGGTGCTATTCGGCCGCTAGCGGGGTGGTTTTAAACCCCTGCTAGCGGCCAAAAAGGGGTTAAATCCGCCCACAAAACACCGCTGCAGCGGCGCTTCACCGGCGGTATGGCGGCACTGCCCCATTGTTTTCAATGGGCAGGAGCGGAGTGGTGTATTTACCGCTCCTACACTACTGCAAAGAAGCTGCTGGCAGGACTTTTTGTGACGCCCTGCAAGCGCAGCTCCCCAGTGTGAAAGCACTCGGGCTTTCACACTGGGTTTGCAGCTGAGGCTTTTTTCAGGCGCTATTTTTAGCGCTGTAGCGCCTGAAAAACACCCCCAGTGTGAAAGGGGTCTTGCAGTGCCATTTTGTATTTTTTTATAGCCTGTTATATTCAGCAAAAAAATGGTAACTGAATATTAAAACCTGCAGAAACAGGTCATATTTAGGTTTTCTTCTTTATGGAGGCTGTCAACTGCTTTTCATGGAGATCAACAAAACCTTTATAAACACGATAATGTCCAAACTTTTGCATATGTATACTTGCCATATTAGATTTGAAAATATCCTTTAAATGCATTCTTGGTTTATGAGCTGATGGTGTAAATAAAGTTGGCCATGGATTGATGGTGTGAATAAGGCTGGCCCCACAAATGTTACAATCTAACCAAAATAATCTCATTTAGATTGACGAATTACAATGCATGAACCAACATTGGGTCCTCACATTGCATAGTAAATCTAAAGATTGCAACTAAATTGACAAGTCTTTGTGAGTGGTTATATTTTGTTTTGCCCTAGCCCCAAGTATAACATGAATAGACTGAGCATGTAAGAATCTTTACAGTCATGGAACAAACGTGCATACTTGAATCATCTGAATGTGCGCGTTTATGCTTATGGCAATAGTACTGCATTTGCTTGGTGCCCCAGGCCTGTGCTTACTCAGGTACCCTTTTACAGTAGGTTAATATAGCTGCTGCTAAGTGCAGTCATCTTTTTACTGGGCTGTAAGTGGCTTGTTCATCTCCCAGTGTGTGTTGACTGCAGGGTCCAGTCCCATATGTCCCCAGAATGTGACATGACAACTATTGAGTGGGTCAATGCAAGTCCTGGCTAGACATGCAACAGGTCAACTGCCTAAGTAACTGAATGGTGCAATCTCTTAAGTGGCAAGTATATTCAGAGCATGCATTCCCAGGAACAGTTATTGCACAGCTCTGTTGACTGTACTATGGAAGTTTTATGACCCATTTCAGTGTGGTCAGTGTTCTGGATTGCATACGGGTTCATTTAGGTGCCCAATAAAAAACTTCTTAGGAACGTTACTGCAATTATTTGAATATTTCAGTGCATTAAAGAGGAGCTCCAATCTCCCCCCCAAAAAAATGCAAGTCAACAGCTACAAATACTGGGGATGACTGAACATACTCGTATATCGCCGCAGCGATCTGCCCTAGAAGTCAGAGCAGGTACCTGTTAAGAGCAGGTACCCGCTCCCCCCTTCCCCCTCAAAAAGGATGCAAACAAGCGGAACTTCACCTTTGGGTAAAGTTCCGCTTTAAATGTATCTCTTTAAAAGTGAAAGCATTAATGTTGACTTAAAACCAGATCATTGTATCCAAAATGTGCCATATTTAATAAAGAATTTATATTTTCACAATAACCACCATAACATTGTTACAAATAACACTTTTCCTAGTTTTGTTTTATTTGTTGGGCTTCCCATACTTCTGTAATAACTTTTCAACACTTTGTGGTCTTGTAACAGAATAACATAGGAGACAAAAAACACTGAAGACATTTGTGACTAATCTAGTAATGTACATGGGACCTTAGCATATAAAAAAAGAAATATTAAAAAAGGCACGGCACAATGAGGTTTAAGCTCATGTTTGTGAATGGTTTCTTTTAAAAAATAAAATATTTGGTCGCATTCATTGCTGCTTTCCCCTGGAATGTTAAGAGATAATAAGAGAGAATGAAAGACTTTAAGAAGGAATGATGTGCAGGTTTCTTCACTTTCGATTATAAATTGTTGAGTTCAAGTAGCGTTTGGTCCATAACTTGATGCATTCCCATATTTTCTTCTTTGGCATTAGCCAAATTGTCTGAAACGAAGACATAACAATTAAAAGATCTGTCCCATTAAGGTCTTTGGATTTTTGGAAAGATAGGAAGAAAGCTATACTTTACTAATACAACTTTGGTGACTTTAGTAAGCGCCCTGTCTGAACATGCAGAACATAAGTGCTATATATGTAATCAAGTTAGAAAGTGTCAAAATGATGAGCTACCCTTCAAAGCAATAAACCAAAACAAAAAATGGTGTCTTGATATATACATGGCCCATGAACCCATAGTAGTGTGTACTCCATGTGGTTTGCTTTATTTATAAAAAATAAATATACTGTAACTAAAAACCTTCACCTTTTATAGTGTTTGCTCAGTCATACATGCATAACACACAAGTAAAGAAAGAAAGAAAGAATTTAAAAGGTGCAGAGACTTTTATTTCTTAGAGAGATTGAGAGCAGTGAGGAAATTCAAAGAAAATAGTAGCTGACAGAACAGAAAAGCCACATCACATAAAACCAAAGAGGGTCTACAATGATGTCATATCATTGAGAGCATGGTCAAGCTCCTCGCTGATAGCTTTGTACTTGAGCTTCTGGGCATATAACTCATCTACCAGACAGAAGTAGCAGGAATGATTCGGAAGGACAGGTGAAGAACCAAATATAGATGAAGAATAAAACGAGACAGCATGAAAAAAAGAACAAAGAAAAAAAAAAAAACATTACAGAATTAGTTTTTATACACTATCTCATTTATTTGATCATACAAAATGCTTTGGAGTTTATATCAGATTATAGTCCAAAGCAATTAAGTGCAATAACTTATAGCAACTAAGTAGTAATCAGCGTTCAGTAGTTTTATGTAGGCAAACTAATGAATGCTGATAATCAGTACTGTAGTGGTTTTTGTTAGTAACAAAATGTCATTACTTAAGTAGGTAATAGTTATTTTAAATAAGATCTATCAAGGTAAATTAAATTACTTCAGATAAACAATATAGTTTAAATGGCAAAGTCCCCCATATTTAGAGTGGAAAATGTAACATGATCAGCCCTCTGGCTGATCAAAAAAAACCAAATCATCTATGACCAGCCCAAGTGACACATCTGCCTTGCAGTTCTGTGTCCCTGGCTTGAGTCCCTCCAAGAACATTTATTACTGTCTGCTCTGCTCTACTCTCAGTAATATACTATCAATCAAGAGGTCATGGAAAGCTTATTTATTTGTACAACTAAGTAAAGGGGCTTTGTAGCAAAAGCCCTGTTGGGGAAAGAAAGTTCTTTTGTTTTAGTAAAACTATAGAGCAGTGGTCTCCAAACTGGGGCCCTTTGCTTGCTTTTATCCAGCCCTTGAGGCAAAACTTCTCCCAACAACGGGACACAATTACTCCCAATGACACCAATGAAGGGGCGCAATTCCTCCCACTAACACCAATGATGGGGCACAATTCTTCCCACTGACACCAAAGACGGGGCATTGTTTTATTCTCAATGCCAGGACGTTTTCTACTTCGAATGGCCACAGTCCAGCCCTCCTAAAGTTTGAAGGACAGTAAACCTGCCCTTTGTGTAGAAAGTTTGGAGACCCCTGCTATAGGGCTTACTTATAAAGCAGTGAACCTGATATTCATCTCACAGCAGGTGAATCTTCCTGGTGTGTGTGTGTGTGTGTGTTTTCCCATGACAGTGCCTGATTCACCACCATGTGAAGGTTTGGTGAAAGTCAAATTTTCTGCTTTATAAATCCCTTTGAGGTTTGTCCGACACTGTTCATGATGATAATTTTGAAATGAAACAATACAAAGACACACTATTACAAAGGTGACACAATTTCATCTCAGTATTACTGCCGGTTCACACAGGGGCGACTTGTCATGCGACCTAGCCGCCTGACAAGTCGCCTCCCGTTCTGTACAATGGAACCGTTCTAATAGGAGCGACGCAAGTCACTCCGACTTAGAAAAAGGTTCCTGTACTACTTTGGGGTGACTTGAGGCGACTTGCATAGACTTCTATACAGAAGTCGTTTTGCAAGTCGCCGTGGAAGTCGTGTGCAGGTCGCCTCAGTGAGGCGACCTGCAAGTCGTGCCGCCCCTGTGTGAACCGGGGATTAAGGATATTTTTTTTTTAAATGGTAAAAGTAACTAAGGATACTGTGTGAGAGATAGATGCCAGAAAGATGAAGGCAGTGGTGTAATAAAGGCTAAACTAGTCAGTTAAAGATGACCAGTACTTAGATATCACCACTTAAAGCAGAAGTAAACCCATTGATTTAACAGTTTAAAAAAGTGGCATTCCTGGCATGTGACGGAAATGTAACTGTCACTGGTTGTGCTCTAAACCAAACGGTAAAACCATCCAATGGCTGGTGTCATAACTGATCACATGTGCAGCATTCATGGCAGGTGAAGATTAAACAGAGGCCAAGATGGCAGCTTTCTTGGCTGAAAACAGGGAGGGTTTTCTTCCACTGCGTTGCTTTATCGCAAGCTGCAAGCAGGCAGGCATTTTATTGCAGAAGAGACATGCACTGTCTCCTCTACAATAAAAAACCCTTACCTGCATGTAAACTGAGCTGCGCGTTTACATCACCAACACGGTCCCTGTGTGCTGGGATGACTGACTCATAGCTTTGTGTGTCAGGGGAAGAAAGGAAAGTTGTTGTCATTTTTAAATTTGCAATCATATCTCAAGCAATGCTCATAACCTGACTGAATTCCTCCACTGAATTCTGCTCGGGTTCAATAGACTTAATTTCCCAAAAGGTTTCTTTTGGGTTCTCCACTAACGGATATGCAAAGTGAAATATGGAATGATTTAAATCAGGACTTTAAAAGCAAACCTGATTTCTAAACAAAATAAAGCATGCAGACATGGATGGATGGATGGATGGGGGAGTTTGCTACATACAATAAAAATTAACCACTTCCCGCCCAGCCTATAGCAGATTGACGGGCGGGCGGTGGTTCAGTTATCCTGACTGGGCGTCAAATGATGTCCAGCAGGATAACAGCCGCCGCGCGCCCGTGGGGGCGCGCATCGCAGCGAATGGTGGTGCGGTGTGTCAGTCTCACACACCGCTACACCGATCTCGGTAAAGAGCCTCCGGCGGAGGCTCTTTACCACGTGATCAGCCGTGTCCAATCATGGCCGATCAATGTTGACAGGAAGGACCGTTGATTGGCTTTTCCTCACTCGCGTCTGACAGACGCCAGTAGAGCAGAGACGATCGGCGGCTCTCCTGACAGGGGGGGGTCTGCACTGATTGTTTATTAGCGCAGCCCCCCCTCAGATGCCCACACTAGACCACCAGGGAAGCCCCCAGCATGTGGATGGCCAGGTACATCCCCCATGGCCATCCACATGTAAAAAAAATATGCCCAAAATAAGCCAATCAGTGCCCACAAATGGGCACTGACTGGCACCTCTGTGGCAATTTACAAAACAGGGATGCCCAGCAATGCCACCTATCAGTGTCCACCTATCAGTGTCCACCTATCAGTGTCCACCTATCAGTGTCCACCTATCAGTGTCCACCTATCAGTGCCCATCATCAGTGCCCGTCAGTGCAGCCATATCAGTACCCGTCAGTGAAGAAGCAAACGTACTTATTTACAAAAAAAGGTAACAGAAACAAAAGAAAAACTTTTTTTTTTCAAAATTTTCGGTCTTTTTTTATTTGTTGCGCAAAAAATAAAAAAAATTGCAGAGGTGATCAAATACCACCAAAAGAAAGCTCTATTTGTGGGAACAAAATGATGAAAAAATTTGTTTGGGTACAGTGTTGTATGACCGCGTAATTGTCATTCAAATTGCAACAGCGCTGAAAGCTGAAAAACGGCCTGGGCAGGAAGGTGTCTAAGTGCCTGGTATTGAAGTGGTTAAATAGGGTTTGTGGTTCTTGGATGCAGTGAAGATCTGCTTTAATGCCATTTCTTACACAGGAAGAAAATACACTATACAAAAACAATGTGTATACACATGACACCATGATAGAGATATTTACAAAATGATGCAGCACAAGCTAAAAAATAAATAAATAAATAAAACACACACACAGTTTGAGGATAGTAAAAATGGTTTACCTTCAAGATCATCAATAGTCTTTTCTAGTTTGGCAACTGTTCTTTCTGCAAACTCAGCCCGGGTTTCAGCCTGTGAAGGAGATAGGATTAAACTAAATATTGAGTGCACAAGAAAAGTACTCGCTGGTCCGATATTCTACAGAAGGTATCCCTTCACTCCCCCACACTGTCAACACAGCTCTCTGTAAATGTTGACAACACCCTTTTCCCTCCCATCATCAGAAGTTCAGTGAAGCTTAGTATTGTTTTTTCACTCCTGGCACGGAAAATACACTTCTAATCTGAGAATATGTGTATGTAACAAGACCGCTATGTACTGCATAAACAATGCATTCTTCCACTGTCTTACCTCTTTTAGTTTGTCTGTTAAAATCTTTATTTCCTCTTCATATTTGTCTTCTTTTTCAGAATACTAGAAAGACAAAATACAAAAAAAAAAAAAAACAAAAAAAACCAAAAAAAACACGCCATTAGAAGTCTGCATGGGCGAATGCTTCCTGGCAATGAAGCGATTGTACTTGTTGAATGGAGAAAAAGGAGAATGTATTTACTCATCGACACTTGTTCTTCAAACAGTATTTAAAAAGGCAACTCTTTCTTGTGAGACTAGCTAGAAAAAAATTAGACAATTGTGCTCTTTCAACCTTGTAGCAAGTTTGGTGATGGCCCCTTTTGTATTCCAGCATGCTTATGTCCATGTACACAAAGTCAGGTCTAAAAAAGACATGGTTTGAGGAGTTTGGTGTCAAGAAACTGAAGTAGACTGCACAGAGCCCTAACCTCAACCCTAAACTTTGCAATGAACTTGAATGCCACTGCTTTAGAAATGAGATATCCAATAAGCTTATATAAGTGTGATGGTCAGGTGTGCACAAACTTTTGGCCATACAGTATACTCTACCATGCAGTCTCATGAGCCCCCTTCCTGAAACTCATACTGAAAACGGGAGTTTATTTCTGCTGATGAAAGTTCAATATTGGTAGAATCCAAGTCAAGAGGAAGGATAACAGGATTCTTTCCTCTGCAGAAGGAATCAGAAATCTGTGTACATTGTACTGTGAAATGTCTGCAGGGTGCACTTATCCTTCCACTAACTGGAATAGTAATTTTGCAAGCAAAGAGTAATAGAAAAGTAATTACAAACTGAAGTTTTTCTTTCCAGATACCCAGTTCATGAAAAAATAAATAAAATAAAAATTGTTCACTTTAAAAAGGAAACATTTATAAAATTATGCTTGCCAATCATTTATAGTACAGGCAAAAAAAAAAAAAATCTGATTTTTCTGGGTATTGGGCAACATATCTACCATGCAATATCAGCATTACTCACCTTTTCAGATTGAGCTTCCAAAGATTTTAAGTTGTTCGTTACATTTTTCAGTTCTTCTTCTAGATCACCACACTTACTAAAATGAAAACATACAATATCACTTTTATAAATTAACATATCTAAGAAAATATAGATTGATAGATAAAATTAAATATATAGGATAGAAAAGATAGAGGCACCACCAGCAGAGCTGAAACTGATTCCCAAAGACAAAAAAAAAATTACAGCACTGGAATTAACTGAAATATACTTTCCACATCCAGCAGGGACATGTACTTATAGAGAATTTTTTAAAATAATTATATTTATGACCTACAGTGTATGTAAACCCTAACAATGGGGCCCCTTTCAATCCACTTTGCTTAGCAGGGGATACGTCCGCCGATCACCTGCTAAACAAGGCGGGTGACAGGTTTGTGTCTTGTCAGTTTATGCAGAGCGGATGCAGCCCACTCTGCTCTATAGGCAGTTGGGTGTAAATGGAGTGCCCTCTGATCCACCCAGAGAGAGGGGGATTGATTTCCTTCTGTTTTTTTAAGCGGACCAGAATGGATTTGAGGTAGGAGGTGGGTGTACATGTTCACAAGTCTGTTTACACCCGCCAATTCATAGGAATACATGGACCGTCCGATTGGGTCTGCCTGGAAAACTAACAGGCAGACCTGATCGGATCGTCCATGTGAAAGGAGCCTTAGTCTCTTAATATTTGCTCATCTTTGCGGTTTCTAGCACTGAGCATGTTTGTGTGACAAGCGTATAAATATACCTGTCACTCCTTGCAGAAATCCAGTAACCTCAAATTTCTCTGCGCTTTGCCGATTGCCATCAGCATTGCTCAGAGCGCACTCTATAGACTACTGAACACCCACCCAAGGTAGGAGGAAGAGAAGAGGGGAAGTGTTCTTTAGTCTTGTTCTAGGGTGACCATGTTGCTCCTCCATACAGTACAGTAACCCTAGGCGTTCACCCTAGGTCAGGAAGTGTGTTACTGGCATGGTTACCAAATAAAAATGTGGAAAAAAAATAAATAAAAAAGAAGAAAACCAATGCAGCCACCACATCTGAGGGTTGTAAGCTGCAATACATTACATTTTTGCCGTTGGGGTTGAATACACTTTACAAACTGAAGCACTAGGCTCATTTGTAAAGAGCAATTAAACAATTGCACAGGTCAAGGAGTTTAACGTTTAATGTCCCCAACTGGTTTTCATATAAATCCGATGACAAAAATAAAAATAAAAATAAATATAAAAATAAATATAAAAATATAAATATATATATTTTTTTTTACCCCTCCAGCTTTAGTGACTTAAGTTACCTGTAATGAAATATGTCCCACGCTGTGCAGGTAGTTGGATCCTGGAGAAATCTTCACTGCAGGAATGTCTGTCCTCTTCTTGGCTTTAAACCTTTGATACTGCAGTGGTTAATAGCTTTGGGTTTCCGGCTGAATTCAACAGAAAAACTCTCAATGGGTACCCACCCCCTCAATTGAAAAATGTTCTTTCACTGCAAGTAAAACTATTGCTGAATAGGGGAGAAAATGCTACAATTCAGACGACTCTTCCCTAGTCAGAGATTGTGTTACAAGCAGTGCAAGAACTACTCAACAGAGGAGGTGGGTACCAGTCGGGCACCTTTTCTATTGAATTCAGCCCAAAAAAAACAACCATTGCAGTGCCTGAAGTTCAGAGACCGCAAGAAGGCCAGGCATCCGTGCAGTGCACATTTCTCCAGGATCCAGCTGCCTGCATGAAACAGGACATCATTTTTTACAGGGAAGTTTGGTAACTAAAGCTATAAAAAGGTTAAAACCATTTTTATCTAAAATTCAGCTTTAAACACCAGACAATGCAGTGTTTTTTGTAATATTAAGACGTTGTACAAAGACAAGAAAATTTGGGATTTTCTTTTACTTTCAATGATAATGGTAAACAGTACAAAGTGAGAGGGTGAATCTCCCCAACGGGGGGCAGACAAATAATAAAAACTGACAGGAGTTCTAATCCCTCTCCACTATCCAACACAAAAAGTTTTGCCTTTTGTTATACTTTAATTTCTCTGGTTCCATAACAGAAAACACCATGAGATCACAAAAGTGTGCGCGTGTATGTTTTTGAGTAAATAATGTATAGCACTCCATGCACTACTGGTGTTCTTGCCAACACCAAGCAGCCAGATATAAGATTCACTGCCAGATTTTAATGGATGTTTACAGGCTGACAACTAGTGAAAAAAAAAAAAGGAAGAAGAGGCTACAGTGTTAAACTGGCAGACCAGTAAGGCTTAATGAACACTAGCGGCTCCTACAAGTGCCTTGAATAAGTATTCATACAGCTTGAAATTTCCAGTTTGTCCTGTTACAACCAAAAATGTAAATGTATTCTCATGGAATTTTATGCGATAAACAAATGGTTTTCCAAATTTTTTACAAATAAATGTGTGAAAAGTGTGGCGTGCATTTGTATTCAGCCCTCCTGAGCTTTGTAGAACCACCTTTTGCTACAATTACAGCTGCAAGTCTTTTTGGGTATGTCTCTACAAGCTTTGCACATCAAGGAGAGTGAGATGTTTGCCCATTCTTCTTTCTTATGGCTCAAGCTCTGTCAGATTAGATGGAGAACATCTGAACAGCAAGTTTCAAGTCTTGTCAAAGATTATCAATTGGATATAGGTCTGGACTTTGATTGGGCCATTCTAACACATGAATATGCTTTGATCTAAACCATTCCATTGTAGCTCTGGCTGTATGTTTAGGGTTGTTGTCCTGCTGGAAGATGAACCTCCGCCCCAGTCTCAAGTCTTTTGCAGACTCCGACAGGTTTTCTTCTAAGATTGCCCTGCATTTGGCTCCTTCCATCTTCCCATCAACTCTGATCAGCTTCCCTGTCCCAGCTGAAGAAAAGCATCCCCACAAAATGATGTTGCCACCACCATGTATCATGGTGGGGATGGCGTGTTCAGGGTGATGTACAGTGTTAGTTTTCCGCCACATATAGCATTTTTCTTTTTGGCCAAAAAATTCAACTTTGCTCTCACCTGACCAAAGCACCTTCTTCCACGTTGCTGTGTCTCCCACATAGCTTCTCACAAAAAGCAATTCTTATGGCTATATTTCTTACAACTTCCATAAAAGGCCAGATTTGTGGAGTGCACGACTAATAGTTGTCCTGTGGACAGATTCTCCCACCTGAGTTGTGGATCTCTGCAGCTCCTCCAGAGTTACCATGGGTCTCTTGGCTGCTTCTCTAATTAATGCTCTCCTTGCCCAGCCTGTCAGTTTAGGTGGATGGCCATGTCTTGGTAGGTTTGCAGTTGTGCCATATTCTTTCCATTTTCAGAAGATGGATTGAACAGTGCTCCATGAGATGTTGAAAGCTTGGGATTCATTTATTTATTTATTAAATCTAACCCCGCTTTAAACTTCTCCAGAACTTTATCCCTGACCTGTCTGGTATGTTCCTTGGCCTTCATGATGCTGTTTGTTTACTAAAGGATCTCCAACAAACCTCTGAGGGATTGACAGAACAGCTGTAGTTATACTGAGATTAAATTACACACACAAGTGGATTCTATTTACTAATTAGAAGACTTCTGAAGGCAATTGGTTCTACCAGATTTTAATTAGGGGTATCAGAGTAAAGGGGGCTGAATACAAATGCACGCCACACTTTTCAGATATTTGTAAACAAAAATATATGGAAAACCATTTATCGTTTTCCACTTCATAAATATGTAGCCACATTGTGTTGGTCTATCACATAAAATACATTTTACATTTTTGGATGTAATATGACAAAATGTGGAAAATTTCAAGGGGGTATGAATACTTTTTCAGGGCACTGTAAACTTGAGTTTAGGAGCTTTTGGCTTTTTTTTTGCGTGTAGGCGAGGTTAAACCTCCCTCTTTTGAACGTGAAAGAATCATGTTCAGGATAGGAACGTTTTGACCGCTGGCCGCATGAAAACTAAAAATCGCGGTAAATTTTTTTTTGGGGAATATTGTTGTAAAGAAGCACAGATGGCAGTAGTATGCATCACAGCAAGTTCATTCAATATACCAACAATATCCAAAACGAAAGAAAACTTACAGTTCAGACACTTCAGCACGCTCCTCTGCTCTCTCCAGCTCACCCTCAAGAATGACCAATTTACGAGCCACCTGCACAGAAAAGAAGCAGGTAAAAGGTTTGAACAAAAAAAATAAATAATAAATAATAATAATAATAATAATAATAAATAATAAAATAACACATTGTGTAGGCTTGCTTTTTGCAGATCATACATCAATGAATAAGGCTGCTTTCACACTGGGGCGGTAGGGGGCGTCGGCGGTAAAACAGCGCTATTTTTAGCGCGGTATTCTGCCGCTAGCGGTGTGGTTTTAACCCCCCGCTGGCGGCCGGAAAAGGGTTAAAACCACTCGTACAGCGTGGCTATAGCCGCGGTATTGCCGCGGTATAGCCGCGCTGTCCCATTGATTTCAATGGGCAGGAGCGGTGAAGGAGCGGTGAATACACCGCTCCAAAGATGCGGCTTGCAGGAGGTTTTTTCTTCTCCTGCCAGCGCACCGCTTCAGTGTGAAAGCCCTCAGGCTTTCACACTGAACAAACAGCAGCGGCTGTTTTGGGTTGGTTTGCAGGCGGTATTTTTAGCGCAATAACGTCTGCAAACCGCCCCAGTGTGAAAGGGGTCTTAGGGAATGAAGAACAGGGTACAAGGCACATGTGAATCTGTTGTAGAGCACTGAAAACATAAGAATTGTCACGTTTTACATTATGCTGCCACTAAAGAGCAATCAACAGCTGAAAATAAGCAGAAAAGTGCATTGAGAAGTTACATTTCTCTGCAATTTGACACTGTAGTGTAGATAACCATTCAGAACTGTGATAATGCACCATTTACCATTACAAAATTAAACCAGATCTGCACAGAGCTATATACCAGCTTTTCTTTGACATATTTCCCTTTACTACTTTGTAGAACACAGATCATGTTGGCAAGAGATGTGAAATACTGGAAAAACACAATACAAACCAACATTTACTCTGAAGCTTTGACATACTGGGCTGTCCACCAGTCTTTGCACATACTGCTTAGCAAAGATGCTGACTAGTCTAAAATCTTATATTACCTCAACCAGTTATAAGAGAATGTTTGAACTATAACCCCACAAGGTGAGACAATCTGAACTTTGTTTTTCTTTCCCATTCTGATAGAGAAGGAAAGGCTTACACAACCGGTCAGGTTTTTATTCTGTTTGCATTCTTTTTTCTTGGTGGCTTGTCAATGGGACCAAATCAAGGGACGATTTCAAAATTCAAGAATCTTTCAGACTTTTGACTTTTCATACGCCCATATACATGACAGATATGGCAAAACTGTTGGGTGGTTAGGTTTTTTTTTTTGGCCTTGATGCCTTTATTTTTGGAAAGTGGATATTGACTGTTTGGGAGATGGATGTTAAAAGCGGGTTCAAACCAGTGCGACACAATTTGGCCAGAGCACAATTGTATGTGCAGTTTACCTGCAGATTTAGGTGTGCTCCTTTTGATTCTATTAGAACGTGCGTTTACTGAAAGTGCATCAAAGATTCAGCATGCAGTACTCTGATGCAAATGGACAGTCTAATATAATTCAATGGGCACCACCTAAAACTGCACAAACCGGCTGCAGGCAAACTGCAAGGCACTGGTGTAAACTAGGGGTGCGCATCTTCACTGGCCTCACGATTCGATTCGATTACGATTATCAGGTCCACGATTAACGATGCATCACGATTACTGCACGCAGTTTTCATCCAAAAAATTTAAGTAGTCAGAAGAACTCCATTTTTTAAATTTTATCTGTTCTTAAAAAAAACAACACTCCTTGCATGTAGCAACGTGTAAACAGTGCAGACAACTTAAAGAGGAGCTCCAGACTGCCCCCAAATGACTACAGGAGATGATCAGAGACTGCAGACATGATACAGGAGATGGTCAGAGACTGCAGACATGATACAGGAGATGGTCAGAGACTGCAGACATGATACAGGAGATGATCAGAGACTGCAGACATGATACAGGAGATGGTCAGAGACTGCAGACATGATACAGGAGATGGTCAGAGACTGCAGACATGGTACAGGAGATGGTCAGAGACTGCAGACATGGTACAGGAGATGGTCAGAGACTGCAGACATAGTACAGGAGATGGTCAGAGACTGCAGACCTGCTGGACATGGTAAGGGAGGTGCCAGGCTGTCCTATCCAAGATGAATAATACCCCGCCCCCCTCACCACTAACCTGTCCCCATATAATACTATTACCATAGCGCTCCCCTGCCCAGTGTCACCACAGACCAATTCCCATCCTTCTTCCCCCACCTCTACACAGTGAACATGCAAATAGGGCAATAAATCAAAAAATTGTGTGCAGAGCTTTGTGGTGATAATAAACACACAAAAAAGTCTTACTTATTCAAAGTAATTCCAGTGCTGAGTGTTCTCTGCTGTGTTCAAATCATTCACCAGAAATCAGGAATGGCACAGCAGAGAACACTCAGCACACTCAGCACTGGAATTACTTTGAATAAGTAAGACTTTCTTGTGTGTTTATTATCACCACAAAGCTCTGCACACAATTTTTTGATTTATTGCCCTATTTGTATGTTCACTGCGTAGAGGTGGGGGAAGAGCAGAGGTGTCCTCCATGCGGCCCCCTTACCTGGCTTGACATGCCGCGGCGCCACTCTCCTCCTCGGAGCTCCGTGCTCCACAAGCCGGCCGCCGCCACTCTTAGCAGCAGCAGCTCCAGCCACCGGCGCTCCATGTCCCCGCGAACATGCATACAGTGTCGCTCCTCGCAGGGCAGCAGGGGGATGACGTAAGTCAGAGGCAGCATGAAGGAAAAGCCGGCGCGGCTTACTTCCGCGGCTTTCGGCTCCCTTCGGTCGCGGAGGCGGGGCATAACGCGGCGCGAGGATGACGTCATCCTCAATCGATGCCTTAAAGCTATAGCATCGATGCCGCATTGTGGACGGTCGGATGCCGATGCATCGATTCCGCGATTAATTTCAACAGCCCTAGTGTAAACCCGCTGTTCGAACTACCCCAGTTAGTCATTGAAGGTCAAGGTAACTAAAGTGTCAAGCTATGGGCCAGATCTTTCAGAACTGTACTCCCCCTTCCAAAACAGGAAAAAAAAATGTCAGCAAAGTTTTAAATTTACTCCATACATCTGTTCTCTTAAAAAAGTAATCTAAAAGTTCGACTCTAGTGGGAACTAAAGTTTGCATAGGGCCCTGTCAGAGCTCCTATATGGGAAAGATTTATGAATATTGTCACTGGAACTCAAAGTGAAATCAGTGACACTATAAAGGAGGTCATTTCCCCTTTTCAGGAGATTTACTCTCACTTCTAGTCTTATCAATAAGGCAGGAAGTGAATGGAAATCTCTTTAGTGGAACACCAATGACAGAAGAAAAAAAAGAAAAGAAAAAAAACGATATCTGTTATACAAAGTAGGTATATTTTTTCATACCAGTTAATAAAAAGTGGTAGAAACTAATATACATACTTCCCTTAATATCACCTCCATGGCTTTTTGGAGTCTTCACCTCCCGCAAGCCAAAATAATACCTGCACAGTCGCTCCACATAGACTATATAGGTCCAGTGACAATGCCACCTGCTGTATCGAATAATGGGCTATAGGGGAGACTTGGCAGGCACAGCTATCTTAACATTTCGGCTTCCAGGAGGTGAAGATTGCTAGTGAGATCAAGGGAAGTATATTAACTGGGGCAGAGCATAGTTTGTCTACATTTCACCATGGGGCTAAAACAAGAAAGATTTTCCTTTGTTTAGAACAGCCTAAAGAATATCTAAGGCTGGTCATACATTATACAATTCTCTTTTACAACTTTCCTTTAGATGTACCAAAACCATATAATATGAGGTCAAACCTAAACACTTTCAATTTGCATGCAATCAGGCAGGCCCTTGGCCTACATAGTTGAGGATAAATCTAAAAGGAAATTGTATAAGAAATTTGTATAATGTATGGCAAGCTTAATACCAAAAACTTTTTCCCCAGTTTTGGATATATTTACGTAATAACTGAATCATCTGTCCATTTGATATCTGCGTACCCATTACACTTCACTTGCTGTGCTGCAGGTACAATTGTAAGGCCAAGGAAATCTCTCCAAACTGAGGGAAAAGTTCAGTTATCCTTTAAATAGAGTTCCCGAAGGAGGCAAAGCATGTCAGATTTCTTTAGGCTAGGGAAACTCCACTTTATTAAAATGAAAAAAACATCCTGCATCTAATTCATTTCCAGGATGTCGGATGTCTGCCCCCCACACTCATTGTGGTTTGATCTACTAAAGCAAAAATCACTACCAGTGACAGCCTCCTCTCAAGATCCAGAAGAGTGACTCCATTGCAAAGGGACATAAGACCAGAGAAGGACCATCTGCAGTACTGGTTTAGCAGTCCCCTGCACTTGTCCCAGGATGGGTTAGAACGAATGGGAGTATTATTTTGCTGCGAGTGGAACGTATACTTAAATACATTTGAGGCTGGACAATTCATAGCAATAAACAGGATGAAAACAAACTGTGCTCTGCTGTGTTGTGATTGTTCTGCCAATTTGAACGAATAACAAAGTGCAATCATTTAGTTTTTGCCGTTTCTAAAGCAATAAAGGCTACCAGCATCTTGCATTTCTCCTCTCTTCTTTCCAACCATTAGCCTTTCTCACCTCCTCATATTTGCGATCTGCTTCCTCTGCAATATGTTTGGCTTCTTTTAGTTGCATTTCCTGAATTTCCATTTTTTCCTCATCCTTCATTGCTCGGTTCTCTATTACCTTCATACCTCTGAAATGGAGAAAGAACAAAAATATGAATTTAAAAATATTAATTTATACTTAAAAGCAGAACGGGTAAAGCTGAACGCCAAGCAAGCAAATACATTTGCAGTTAAGAGTGAATCAAGGCAAAATCAAACAAAAACACACTTCTCCCTGCAAGGTAATGTCATAATGTGATAGTATGCATCACACACTTGCACATTATGAAAGACTTACCTTGAAATGAAACCCTCCAGCTACGTGCTGACATGGCTCCCATCTTCACCCGGTCTTCCTTGCAGGCTCTGGTCGCTTCAATGGCCGAGCCATGATGACATCACTCCTACACATGTGTGTGAGTGTCTTGGCTGCATCATGGAGATCTGAAGGAATGACACGTGTATGCGGTTCCTTCAGAGCGCATGAGACAGTGACATCACTGGCTTCAGAGACCGTGATATCTCCTAAACAGTGCACGTTTAGAAGACATTCCTTGTACCTATAGATAAGCTTTATTATAAGCATACCTTTAGGTACAAGTGTCCAATGGGAGTTTACTACCACTTTAAAGACTCTGTAAGTAAAGAAAAATACCTGTTGATCTGCCAAAATGCATTTAGCTTCTAAAGACCTGTAGTGGGCTGACGAAACAGTTGTGTGGTCAGCTCTGCCCTTTGGTACATAGAGATCTGGGTTAAAGAGGAGTTCCACCCAGGGGGTTCAGTAAAAAAAATGAATAAAATAAAAGTCAGCAGCTACAAATACTGCAGCTGCTGACTTTTAATTGGACACTTACCTGTCCCTGGGTCCAGCGATGCGGGGGATCGAAGCCCCGCTCGTCTCCCCCCTCCATTCAGTGGCGCCGGCATTGCAACTGTGGGCGCCGGGCTGTGGCTTCACAGCCTGGCACCCACTGCGCATGCGCGAGCGTGATTGGCTGCTCAGTCAACTGGGACCTGTAATGGGTCCCAGATGATTGACGGGAGGGAGGGAGCAGAGCGGAGCCCTTCCTGTGCCGAGGGGGAAGTGATGTCACCAGCCCAGGCACTGGAAGGGGCAGACTACGAGGGACCCCCTAGCAACTGGCATTTAGAAGTAAAAAAAAAAAATATCCAAATGTTTTTTTGTTTTTTAGGATTTTTCATGTATTTTTGTTTTTTTGGGTGGAACTCCACTTTAAGTAGTTTAGCAAAACAAAGACATATGCAACAGGTTTTTTTTGTAAATCTAAAAGAGAGGCCAATAGAGGTCAATAAAAACAATGTACATGGAAACTGAACGACATCAAGTAGTTCTAAACAATAGGATTTAGAATCACAGCCACAAAATCTTGGACAACAATTCAAGCATCTAAGTTTTAGAAAGCATTTGGGTGCATCTCTCAATGAACTACTAAAGCAAGGTATACAAACCGATAAGATTCCCACATCAATACAATGTATGTTGCAGAGATCTCTCCTGCTGTACGATTGTATTCTGAGTGCTGAGAGGGGCAGGGACCCGCCACCCCCCGCCATGATGGTTAAATTAGGATATAAAGTTCCTTGCTCCCTTGCTCAAAAGAGACACATTTTGATTAGTGAGATCCATTCATTTTTGGTCAATAAGCGGGATTGGTTCCACTTCATTACAATTGATTTCCTAGCATATTAAAAGAGAAGACAAAAACGCTGCGTAAACTGTCGGCGCTATATAAATCCTGAATAATAATAATAATAATAAAAAAGTGCAATATTTTCTTTGAATTCGTTTAGGACTCCCAAAATACATGCACGATTACAACACTTGGGAAATGTAAACACATTTTAACAATGTCCTGTTGCCTGTACTGCATAAATGTATCTGATTGAGCCTTCCTAAAATATTAGCGTTTCGCTTACCCATGCAAAACAACCTTTGTAGGGCATTACATACCTTATTTATATATTTAAAGTGAATTAACTTTCTTTACTTAACCTTTTAGTGGGTATATTACGTAAACATATGTTTTGACCACCTTCTTCCATTCTCCAGAGGTCAAAGAGGGAATGCCTTATCTCTTTCTCCTAAAGTTATGTATTAAAAGTGGTTGTAAAGTCTCAAGGTTTTTTTTAGCCCGCTGTCAGCTGAATCAGGGTCACAGAATTGCAGAACTAAGTGCACTCCTGTGACCTACAGAGCTTTGGTCATACTTATCCAAGCATTTTCTTTTCATCTGGGACTGATGTGTGAACTTTAACTCTTCTAGTGGCTGGTGACAAAGCTTAAAGTGCTAGTAAAGGTTTAAAGGTCTTTTACCTTCATGCATGAAGGTAAAAATCCCTAAATAAATCCAATTTATAGAGCGACACTCACTGGTCTTGAAAGGTGAAAGCACAATGAAGGTTTTGTTTAGACAAGGCACAAGCTAGTCTTCCCCTGGACTAAGGAAGACAAGCTTGTGCCTTGAATAGATTATATATACATACACTACCGTTCAAAAGTTTGGGGTCACATTGAAATGTCCTTATTTTTGAAGGAAAAGCACTGTACTTTTAAATGAAGCTAACTTTAAACTAGTCCTAACTTTAAACAAATATACTCTATACATTGCTAATGTGGTAAAGGACTATTCTAACTGCAAATGTCTAGTTTTTGGTGCAATATCTACATAGGTGTATAGAGGCCCATTTCCAGCAACTATCACTCCAGAGTTCTAATGGTACAATGTGTTTGCTCATTGGCTCAGAAGGCTAATTGATGATTAGCAAACCCTTGTGCAATCATGTTCACACATCTAAAAACAGTCTAGCTCCTTCCAGAAGCTACAAAACTGACCTTCCTGTGAGCAGATTGAGTTTCTGGAGCATCACATTTGTGGGGTCAATTAAACGCTCAAAATGGCCAGAAAAAGAGAACTTTCATCTGAAACTCGACAGTCTATTCTTGTTCTTAGAAATGAAGGCTATTCCATGCGAGAAATTGCAAAGAAATTGAAGATTTCCTACAACGGTGTGTACTACTCCCTTCAGAGGACAGCACAAACAGGCTCTAACCAGAGTAGAAAAAGAAGTGGGAGGCCGTGTCGCACAACTAAGCAAGAAGATAAGCACATTAGAGTCTCTAGTTTGAGAAACAGACGCCTCACAGGTCCCCAACTGGCATCTTCATTAAATAGTACCCGCAAAACACCAGTGTCAACATCTACAGTGAAGAGGCGGCTGCGGGATTTTGGGCTTCAGGGCAGAGTGGCAAAGAAAAAGCCATATCTGAGACTGGCCAATAAAAGAAAAAGATTAAGATGGGCAAAAGAACACAGACATTGGACAGAGGAAGACTGGAAAAAAGTGTTGTAGATGGATGAATCCAAGTTTGAGGTGTTTGGATCACAAAGAAGAACGTTTGTGAGACGCAGAACAAATGAAAAGATGCTGGAAGAATGCCTGACGCCATCTGTTAAGCATGGTTGAGGTAAAGTGATGGTCTGGGGTTGCTTTGGTGCTGGTAAGGTGGAAGCTTTGTACAGGGTAAAAGGGATTCTGAATAAGGAAGGCTATCACTCCATTTTGCAACGCCATGCCATACCCAGTGGACAGCGCTTGATTGGAGCCAATTTCATCCTACAACAGGACAATGACCCTAAACACACCTCCAAATTGTGCAAGAACTATTTACAGCAGAAGCAGGCAGCTGGTATTCTATCGGTAATGGAGTGGCCAGCACAGTCACCAGATCTGAACCCCATTGAGCTGTTGTGGGAGCAGCTTGACCGTATGGTACGCCAGAAGTGCCCATCCAACCAATCCAACTTGTGGGAGCTGCTTCTAGAAGCGTGGGGTGCAATTTCTCCAGCTTACCTCAATAAATTAACAGCTAGAATGCCAAAGGTGTGCAATGCTGTAATTGCTGCAAAAGGAGGATTCTTTGATGAAAGCAAAGTTTGATGTAAAAACAATGTTATTTCAAATACAAATCGTTATTTCTAACCTTGTCAATGTCTTGACTCTATTTTCTATTCATTTCACAACGTATGGTGGTGAATAAGTGTGACTTTTCATGGAAAACACAAAATTGTTTGGGTGACCCCAAACTTTTGAACGGTAGTGTACATACATACATACTCTATCCATCTATCATACAGTATCTCACAAAAGTGAGTACACCCCTTAAATTTTTAAAAACATTTTATTATATCTTTTCATGTGACAACACTGAAGAAATGACACTTTGCTACAATGTAAAGTAGTGAGTGTACAGCTTGTATAACAGTGTAAATTTGCTGTCCCCTCAAAATAACACAGCCATTAATGTCTAAACTGCTGGCAACAAAAGGCGAGTACACTCCTAAGTGAAAATGTCCAGATTGGGCCCAAAGTGCCAATATTTTGTATGACTACCATTATTTTCCAGCACTGCCTTAACCTCCTTGGGCATGGAGCTCACCAGAGCTTCACAGGTTGCCACTGGAGTCCTCTTCCACTCCTCCATGACGACATGGTGGATGTTAGAGACCTTTCACTCACCCACCTTCCATTTGAGGATCCCCCACAGATGCTAAATGGGTTTTAGGTCTGGAGACACGCTTGGCCAGTCCATCACCTTTACCTTCAGCTTATTTAGCAAGGCAGTGGTCGTCTTGGAGGTGGGGGTTGTTATGTTGGAATAGATGGCGCCACACACGCTTGGCACCATCTGAACCAAATAAGTTGGTCTCATCAGACCACAGGACATGGTTCCAGTAATCCATGATCTTGGTCTGCTTGTCTTCAGCAAAGTGTTTGCAGGCTTTCTTAAGAAGAGGCTTCCTTCTGGGACAACAGCCATTCAGACCAATTTGATGCAGTGTGCGGGGTATGGTATACTGTGTATGCATTGATTTGCTTATAATAGCAGGGAGTAAATTTGCATCATTTTACACAGTAGGGTTCTTGAGTGACTATGGACTGCAATAGATTTGAATATTGCTTTGATGAGTGATGATCATGAGACATTTATTTGAAGATCACTTTTATTCTCAACATTAGCATGGTGATCATGGACTTCAATAAAATATTGAACCGTCATATGACTAATCATCCAGGGTTGGCACTCTGTAAAGATTATAGATTACTGAAGAGGTGCGATGTAATTAAAAAATAGTTCCCATTTCAAAGTCAGAATGCTTTAGGCGCCTTATACACATGCGAACCGTTCATCTCATCAGTTCAGTCACATCAAAAGGATAAAGTATTCAGTTTTTCCATCAGGTTATCAGTTTTTCATACACAGACACATTGCTTGTCTACGAATAAACCTTCCTAGAGAACAGAGATATATGCTCCATAAACCTGATATGGTATACCATCTTAACCAGAACTTTGCTCTCTAGATATAAGATCAGTTCACTGAAACAAAATTGTTTAGCACCTTTGAAGTTTTTTCGAGCATTGTATTTTCTATTTGCTCTAGTATATCCATCGGAGAGATATGCAATCACTTTTTCTAGCTCAGGATATACATTTGCATTTAGCAATTTTTTGACTTGGCTACATCAGAAAATTTCCAGCACGCGGGGTAACAATCCGGATTGTTTTTTAATATATGTTTTTGTACGTAATGCATTTTCAATGTTGGAAGGTGTTAACATGTGGAATCCCACTATATTTTTAATCTACTAAATAATGGAATTAAACTGTGTGGTTATCAATTCCTACTTTCTTGTCACTGTTACTGTCTTCCCCCATTTTTTTGCTTAACTGTTTAAGGCACAACCACACCCTACAGGTGAGTCAGTGGATTCTTTACCCCTCAACTTCCAGTTTATACTGTCTTTGCTATTCTATCAGTTTTTCATCCGTGCTCAAGTTTTTTTACATCAACTACCAATGCAAAAACGAATATAAATCCAACCATTTGTCAGTTTACATCCGTTTTCCGTCTGATACGTTTTTTTAAACAGAAGAAAAATAGAGCTTTGATCAGTTTAAAAAAACTGATAACGGATGTGGATGTAAATGGATTACATTTTTCCATAGAGATGCAGTGATGTCCGTTTTTCATCCGTCAACAAATGGATGAAAAAACGGACAGCATGTGTGAAATGGGCCTTACATGTATTCCGTTCGAACAGCAAACTGAAGAAATTACAAATTCCCAGTATGAACTAAAGATATTAAAAGGTAACACAGTTTGTTATACATGTTGATCCCTTCCATGGTCATCAAGTTTCTATATTTGTTAGTTTGATTAGTGCAATATATATGGAGGGTACAATATCCAATAACTGGGCTGGCCAGGACTGATAAAAGGAGTGCTAGGATTTCTGGTTACAGCTCACATACCCTGTGCCACCATATTGTTTGCAATGTATGAACTGTAACTGGCCATGATATATTTTGTAGAACCATTGCAGTAATATTAGTGCGTATATATGGATTATGCAATATTCTGCTAAACAGCCAACTCGGATGCAAATGCAATTGCTGGTGTTCAATAGATCTGTGTAGATTGGCATCCTCTAGGTGTACTCCTTTTATATAATAACCGTATCTTTTTAGCCTTCTTGCTCTGTATGTACTGCAAAAGGATATTCAGAGGTCAGTATAATGATTTCCTGTATTTTGATTTAATATTGGATTACTGGTTAAATAAAAAAAGAGGACAGGAAATCGCATTTCCATATGGGAAACCTTAAAGGTTTTTTTTGAGTTAAAAAAAAAAACAAAAAACAAAAAAACCTGGCTGATACGGTCACTTCCTGTATCCCAGTCTCAGCTGCTGAGCCTTGACTACCATGGTCAGTGTACGTCCCTCCATCATCCGCAGCTCTGCTCACCTCCCCCTCACTGCCTGTCATCTCCGTGTCTGTGTGTCTGCCACTATTAGCACAAATGAAAAATTAGAAAAGGTCACTGCCAGCCCTGTATTATAGGCAGGCATAGCACACCGTATTAGTCTTTTTAAAAATGAGGCTTGTAAATACCGATTTAGCGCCATCCTCAGTCCAGTCACGTGACTCTTGGCCGGTTTTCTAGGGCTACTGCAGGAGAGGCTGAGCGCCCATGTGATCTCCCCGGCTGACATCAGAGGGGGATCTTGGCCCCTCCTGCAGGAGCAATGTATCGGAGGCATACAGCGGCCGTGAGTCATGTGAACTGGCTGAAGATCGTTCTAAAATGGTATTTACAAGCCTCATTTTTATAAAAAGACAGGTACAGTGTGCTATGCCTGCATGTACTAGAGGGGCTGCCAGTGTTTTATATAAACTGGTTAACAAACACTTTAAAGTATATCTAAACACAAGAATGAAAATGTATCCTATTACAGCTTACAAATGGTGGCTGCATTACTTTTAGTTTTCAGACCAACTGTAGTGTCCTTATAATTTTCTGTGAAATGAACTCTCACTATTATTTTCTTTATAAAGCCATCTTCTGTAAACTACAAATCTCCCTGTGTAATAAAGATAACGAGAAGGCCATATTTGTAGTCAAGGGTGGCAACTTTGACTCTTCCAAGGATACATTAGAGTGAGTGCCCACAGCCAATCACTCCAGGAGTGTGTTATTTGCAGAATTACAATGTAAAAATATAGAAAAAAAAAAAAAAAAAAAAAAAAAAAAAAAAAAAAGGAGGAAGGAGGATGTTGCCACCACATAGGAAGCTGAAAGCTTTTTTTTCTAAAAAGAAAAAAAAAACCCTTATACAAAATACCTACCTCCACCCGTATATTGGTTGGAACATGTTCCAGCTTCTGCTGCCTCTTCCCCCAAACATCCACTGACTGCAGCCAGGGGATCTTCTTCCCACACCTGCTCTCACAATTCAAAAAGACAGAGCGGCTGTGCAGGGCTCTGCCCCCATGGCCGTGTCATTCATTCACAGTGTGCGGTGAATGGATGAACTACAAGTACCATCATCCACTGTAGCAGACAGCTTGTAGTTTTGAATGAATTGCAAGGATGCTGATGAGCGCTCTTAGTTCATTCACAAGCCTTACAGCTTCCAACCCGACAGCCCGTATGGAGGTACAGGCTGAAAGCTGCAGGGCTCATCTGCAGAACTCTGACCATTGCGAACCTAATCCACTGATCACTGGTGCAATGCTTTCCAGGTTCTTTCTGGAAAAAAATAAATACACATTTTTTTTGTTTGCAAATATGTGCATTTACTATTTTTTTCTTAAAAGGGTGAATGTATCCTTTATTCTGTGGCGTTGTGATTTGCTAGGTCTCAAGTTCTTTTTTCTTATTGCAGAGGGATCTTTCTTTGGGTGCCCACATTGCTGTTGTCCCGCAGCGGGGTCTTTTCAGTATCCAGAAAACTACAGTGGCATAGTGACATCACAGCATGAGAACCAGTCAACAGAGATAAACTGCATTAGTGAATTACAAGCCTTCACTACTAGAGGTGCTAGCAAAGGACAAGGATTGTGGAAGGCAATTAAAAAACAGCCTTGTTTTTTTTTGAAAAGGGTGGAGAGTGTTGATATTTGCCCAGACATTGTCTTTAAGCTGAACCTCTTACCCTTACAACAGACATGCTAGAATAGGATCCAATGAGATGGTGGTCTCAGGGCCGTCTTTTCGCATGGGCACGCTGAGCAGTTGCCCAGATACCCCAGCCAAGCATCATTCACAGCCCTCAAAAAAAAAAAAAAAAAAAAGAGTGTGGGCTACGAGCACCCCGGGCAGCCTGGGTTTGTCGGAGCGATCGTAGGGGAAGGGAGAGGAGAGCTGCTGCCGCCTGATCAGAGCATGGGGAACATAACAGCTTTCATTTCAATAGCTGTGTGTTCCCTGCTATGCGCAGTCATATACAGCCCCTCCTCCTTGTCCAGGCACTTTGACAGATCACCCGTCCCAGGATTGGACAGGCGACGTGTCTATCAAAGTGTCGGACAAGGGGGGGGGGGGGTGTGTATATGGCGGCGGGGAACACACAGCTATTGAAATGAAAGCGGTTATGTTCCCGGCGCTCTGATCAACCAGGCAGCGGCTCTCCTCTCCCTTTGCCTACACAGGTAGGCTGCATTGGGGACACATGGCTGCACTGGCGGACACAGATAAAGTTGTTAATATCTATTTTTATAACGTAATTCTGCATAAAACATTTAAGTGTCATTTCATGAGATAATTTATGAGGGTGGGATTAGGGGTGTGATTAGGGGTGTGGCATTGTAGGGGTTGGGCATGGTAACTAGTGGCGAGTAACCCTTGAGGTCTGGCTAGTAGCTCAGGACCTGAAATTTTGATCATTCAGATGTCACAAAGTTCGCTGCCGCATTGTGCCAGTGCACAATGGTGTCACCAGGGTGGGGCCTGAGGGGGCCACGTCCCCCCCCCCCAATTTTACTGTGTGCCCCTCAAGCTAAGTACTGTACTGTCTGTTTGTATAACCAAAAACAATGGCTGCCAGCTGGCGCCGCGGCTGTCAGAGTTTCCGCCCGCTGAATCACGACTCACTATTGACTGACTGTCAGTCTGTCAGGTGATGACGCATGAGACTGCCACCGCTGTTGCTTATGGGAGTTGTAGTCTGCGGCGGCAGCTGCGTGCTCAAGCTCCCTGCTCCCGGGGGTGGAGTCAGTCACTCTGAGGAGAGCAGCGCAGCCAGCCTACCGCGTGCTACAACTCCCATCGCCGGCCTCCAGGATCCCTGAATATTAGTGCGCTTTTCTCCTGCAAACAACTTCCTGGTCACAGCAGCCTCCTTCTCCATCCCAATGCCCTCTATTGGTTTATTACTTTGATAGGATGCTCCATACATTTTTGCAATCCGACTTTACTGTTTTTATACAGTTTTAGATTGATCAAAACCATGTAATTATGAAGGCCTACGTAAACAAACCAATCAATGTGTATCAAACATGCCCTATATAGATCTATAGTTGTTAGTAGGTCTAAACTAGATTGTGCTCAGATTATAATTTGTATGGTTATTCTGGTCCTGGGGCACTGTTTTTTTTCTTTTTTTTTATATTTCACAGGTCCTAGGGTACTGTTTTTTTATTACCTTTGCCAGCTCCTTGTTTAAACAGCCTTATTGATAATTTGCATTTTTATTCTCGTGCGTGATTGTGTAGACAGGGCCCCAGTGCACTGTATTGCCCAGGGGCCTATAATGCTCTTAAAATGGCGCTGGGTGGTCTCCCAACACTGAAAAAAAAAGTCTCATCTGTTGATCTAGCCCACAGTAATCAGTCAACTGTTAGCTTTAAATGTAAGCCTATATTAGCAGACTGCCTGCAAACAGTAAAAGTCACTTGTTTCTGCATTAGTTTTCACTGTGTAAAACTGTATTGCAGAAAAGGAAAGGTCTACAAATTTGTTCAGCTGTTAGGTGATGTTGATTTTTGTTATTTACACAGCACCAACAAATTCAGCAAAGCTTCAATAAGTAAACGGTCTTTGAAAAGTAGTCTCTGCAAAAAGAACACTACTGTCCTTACCACAGTCAACACTCAAACGCAGTAAGGTGGAATTATATTAACTTTCTAGAAAGTTTTTGAACAATCAGAAAGAGAACTTGCAAGCTGCATGCACAACAGTGTTTCATGGAGGATCTAGTCCCTGGACTCCAGGTCTACAAGGTCATAGTGCTGAGCACTGTGCTTAATTTTCCTGGCTACCATTTAATTTTGATGATAGGATTTTATAAGCACTTTGGCGTTGCTTGCTAGAAACAAGAATAGTATCACACACACGCCCAGTCTAGAAATATGTATTAAAATAAAGTATTTTATAAATACCTCTCACTCTCATCAGCTGCCTTTTCTGCTTCTTCCAGTTTCTGTAAAGCTGTTGCTAGACGTTCCTGAGCTCTATCCAATTCTTCTTCTACAAGCTGGATTCGACGATTCAAAGCAGCCACTTCTCCTTCAGCCTGAAATACAGAAAAAAAAGAAAGAATGAATATATACTTTCAACATTTTAATCACATACCTAAAATATTTATATTATTCAATGTAAAAAAAAAAAAAAAAAAAAATTAAATGCACCTCAAATTTTTCTTTGGGGAAGGAAGGGGTGGTTCATTGATCAATCTATTGTGACCATACGCCACCAAACTTCCAAGGGCAATTTTTGCAACTAAGTTAAAACAAAGATAGTACAGAAGTAAAAGTTGGACACCTATAAGGACAGCTGTGGGAGCATCTAAGACTGGAGAAGAATTTCTCTTTCTTAGCATAGTACATAGTAGCACACCTAGCAGCACCAAAAATGTTGCAATCTAGAGTTAATCACAGAAGATACTCAACCAAGACACTTGTCTGTGGGGGGCACGCCCAGAACATGTGCATGAATGACAGTTTCTATTTTACATCTACGACACAAGGGGTGTATTTCGGGGTAATTTTCATGTAGCCTCTGTGCGGCGAAGTATACCCTGTACAGGAACTTGGTTTGAATCAGCTTATACTACATGTCTGGAGCATCTCCCCAGAGAGCCCGCTTGATCCTCATTCTTCTAGATCAGGTATGTCTGTCAACCAAGATCAGAAGCAAATTAGTTTGGGGGAGTCAAAGCAAAGCAGACATAAGTAAAAAGAATAGAGATGTTCCATGAGGCCACTAATTATCAACACCTGCTCCACTGGGTTTGCCTGGAGGGTAATTAGTTGGGGAGATGTAGACTGTGCTATATGGTACAGTTGAAGGCACTGAAACATCTGGCTGGGTGAATCCTATTTAAGTTTAGGGTCCTGAAAGGTTAGAATGGCCTCATTGTGTATAAGGTGCTATAATGTTAGACCACATCATGACCACCATTGAGGGTCAGGTATTGATCAAAAGCACGGCAGGATAGGACTGCCCCTTAATGGCTTAAGGTGAGACCACTGATTAGGTTTGAGAAGTTTGTGTATTTTCCATGCTCTAAGGGCAATTTTCGTAAGCGAAGGTATGGTGGAATATGCCTTGATGCCTCTAAAAACCAGATTGCTAGGTGTTGGGATAGAGCCCAAAAGAGTGGCCTCCAACTGCACAAACCTGCTATATTACCATCATCGGAATTGAAGCCCTATAGAAAAGATGGACTGGTGAGAGCAAGACCATAGGTCTACATGGGCAGGTGTAAGGTGAATGGTGCTATTCTGGGTGGGCTCCCAGCCCAAAATTAAGTTGGAGATACATTACATTAATCTTATAAAAGATCTATTTAGGGATCCACACCTGCCATGGTATAAAGACATAAAAAGATGGAGAAACAAATAGAATTTTTGTCAAACGAATTCATCCCATAAATGCACAGGAGTCCTATCCATGAGGAGCACATGGTTTTTAGCTGCTTCATGAATGGGGTAAGATTTAAAAGCAAGAAAGTACATCACTATTCACATTTACTTCTAGATATTTAAAATGCTCCCTCCCTCACCGATGCCATATTGCCTAAATTCAAAGGAAACAGGATGAATATAGACTGGTTAACTACTATACATGAGAAGATCCAACAGTATTAACTAAATCTAGGGTGGCTTAAGAGAGGTTCCTGCATTCTTTAAATAGAAAAAGGAGTCATAAGCATGAAGTGACAATCGTTCCTCCAGCCGAAGTTACTCTATAGTGGGGAGGGGTGCAGGAGAACCACCAGGGGTTACAATGCCAAGACAAATAAGCTAGGAGAGGGGGCACCCTTGCCAAAACCTCTCTGTAAGATCAACGTAACAAAGAATGCAGAAAGAATGCCATTAGTACAAATTCCTACTTGGTGTACAAATATTGCAGCCAATTTATAAACTTTAGTCCAAATACAAATTTATATGAGGTAATGTACACAACTTCCTTGCACTGCCCACAGGTAGGTCACACTCCAATTAGTTAAATGCCTTTTTTAGCATCAAGGGAGCCAACATCCCTAGTCCTTGTGTTGGTGTGAAAGGTGGTTAGAGTACCAGACAGTTTGAACCATGTAAATTAGATGGTCAAGGTTTGAATAAAGTTGTTAGGCAACAATTTTATTGCTACCGTGTTTCCCCGAAAATAAGCCCTACTGTGCTTGTCGGGGAGGGCTGCAATATAAGCCCTACCCCGAAAATAAGCCCTAGTTTGTAAGGGTTGTGTTGTGTGGTCTAGACTGTGTATGTTTCTGTGGTGAATACCTTTGTTGCAGCGCTGCTCAGCTGATCCCCCCGCTGCTCTCCTCTTCTGCCAGCTGTCAGAGGGGGATCTCGGGCCCCCCTCCCTCTGCATTGCTCGAAACGGGAAAAGACCGTTCAGGCGGTACATGGAAGCGGCGAGCAGCGCTCAGCTGCTTTCCTTCTGCCAGCTGTCAGTGCTCGGAGCATGGAAGACCGATCAGGCAGGTCACAGAAGCGCAGAGGAAGGCGCTGTAGGAAGGTACGGTGCACACTTTACATTGTATAGGGCTGTAATGCAGTGCATTTTATGATTTTACAGGCACTTTTAACTCTGTTCCACTGACCACTGTGGATGTCTGACAGGCAGGGAGGGAGATGGGGAGAAAAGACAGCACATGACAAGCCCTACCGGGTCTTTTGTTGAAAAAAATAATATAAGACCCAGGCTTATTTTCAGGGAAACACGGTAGTAACTTCGCCTCTATGTTTAGTAGGTAAATTGGTCAATATAAGGCCCCTTTCACACGATCGGACCGTTCAGGGCCGCCTGTCAGTTTTGACGGCGGACCTGAACGGGCAATCCATGTTAGCCTATGGAGCGTCGGATGTCAGTGGAGACATGTCCGCTGACATCCGACCCCGTCCGATCCGCTAAAAGAAGCTGTCCGTTTTCGTCCGATCCCTCCATAGGCGGCAGTGGCGCCTGACAAGCCCCTCCCCGCTCAGTGAGCAGAGAGGGACCTGTCATCCGCCGGCTCAGTGGAGATCAACGGACTGATCTCCCGCTGAGCCGGCGGACTGAGGCGGGCTCCGTAGAAACGGAGTCCGCCTCGTGTGAAAGGGGCCTAAAGCACAATTGTCTAGTTCTTTACCCAGCTTGGGCACCAGCACAAATCACTGCCTCAGACATTGACCCATGAAAAACAAACAAAAAAAACCCCAAAAACTTATGAATTGAACAGCTGGAGCATAGATGTGAAGATCTACATATTAGGAATAAAATTCAGTGGGCAGGCTGTCTACACCTGGGATCTTACCCACCTGTCCAGACAAGATATAACCTTGAACCTCCCTCCAGGTTTATATTAGCAATTGGTTGAGCCTGCTGTTGTGTAAGGGAGGATAGTTGTTGTGTAAGTAGACCTCCATCTGGTAGACAGGGTAATCTCAGTATAACAGTAAAGCCTAGCACACACTGCTATTTTTTTTTTTATTCAACCCATCAGAACTGACAGCTCAGGTCAGAGCCGCTGTACTAACAAATCCAATGTCAGTACATCGATCTCCCCTGTTCTATTGTGTTCTGACACGGTGAGGGTCCATTGGGCGCGCGCGCCCCCCCCCCCACCAGAACACTCTGGTAAGCCATTGGCTGAGAGCGCCCTCGGGAGCTGGTCGACAGACCTTTTTCAGTCATACCCCCTCGAATGCCATGCTGCTGCTAACAATGCAAACAGAATATTGGCATGCATTAAAAAGGGGATTCCAGAGATAAAACGATAATTCTCCCGCTCTACAAGACTCTGGTCCAGCCGCACCTGGAGTATGCTGTCCAGTTCTGGGCACCAGTCTTCAGGAAGGATGTACTGGAAATGTAGAGAGTACAAAGAAGGACAACAAAGCTAATAAAGGGTCTGGAGGATATTAGTTATGAGGAAAGGTTGTGAGCACTGAACTTATTCTCTCTGGAGAAGAGACACTTGAGGGGGGATATTATTTCAATATACAAATACCGTACTGGTGACCCCACAATAGGGATAAAAATTTTTTGCAGAAGGGAGTTTAACCACTTGAGCCCCGGACCTTTATGCTGCCTAAGGACCAGAGGTCTTTTTCCAATTTGGCACTGCGTCGCTTTAACTGCTAATTGCGCGGTCATGCAATGCTGTACCCAAACGAAATTTGCGTCCTTTTCTTCCCACAAATAGAGCTTTCTTTTGATGGTATTTGATCACCTCTGCGGTTTTTATTTTTTGCGCTATAAAAACGGAAAAAGACCGAAAATTTTGAAAAAAAATGATATTTTCTACTTTTTGTTCTAAAAAAAATCCAATAAACTAAATTTTAGTCATACATTTAGGCCAAAATGTATTCGGCCACATGTCTTTGGTAAAAAAAATGTCAATAAGCGTATATTTATTGGTTTGCGCAAAAGTTATAGCGTCTACAAACTAGGGTACATTTTCTGGAATTTACACAGCTTTTAGTTTATGACTGCCTATGTCATTTCTTGAGGTGCTAAAATGGCAGGGCAGTACAAACCCCCCCCAAATGACCCCATTTTGGAAAGTAGACACCCCAAGGAAATTGCTGAGAGGCATGTTGAACCCATTGAATATTTATTTTTTTTGTCCCAAGTGATTGAAAAATGACAAAAAAAAAAAAAAAAAAAAAATATTTACAAAAAGTGGTCACTAAATGATATATTGCTCACACAGGCCATGGGCCTATGTGGAATTGCACCCCAAAATACATTTAGCTGCTTCTCCTGAGTATGGGGATACCACATGTGTGGGACTTTTTGGGAGCCTAGCCGCGTACGGGGCCCCGAAAACCAATCACCGCCTTCAGGATTTCTAAGGGTGTAAATTTTTGCTTTCACTCTTCACTGCCTATCACAGTTTCGGAGGCCATGGAATGCCAAGATGGCACAAAACCCCCCAAAATGACCCCATTTTGGAAAGTAGACACCCCAAGCTATTTGCTGAGAGGCATATTGAGTCCATGGAATATTTTATATTTTGACACAAGTTGCGGGAAAGTGACACCTTTTTTTTTTTTTTTTTTTTTTTTTTTTCATAAAGTTGTCACTAAATGATATATTGCTCACACAGGCCATGGGCATATGTGGAATTGCACCCCAAAATACATTTAGCTGCTTCTCCTGAGTATGGGGATACCACATGTGTGGGACTTTTTGGGAGCCTAGCCGCGTACTGGACCCCGAAAACCAATCACTGCCTTCAGGATTTCTAAGGGTGAAAATTTTTGATTTCACTCTTTACTGCCTATCACAGTTTCGGAGGCCATGGAATGCCCAGGTGGCACAAAACCCCCCCAAATGACCCCATTTTGGAAAGTAGACACCCCAAGCTATTTGCTGAAAGGCATGGTGAGTATTTTGCAGCTCTCATTTGTTTTTGAAAATGAAGAAAGACAAGAAAAAACATTTTTTTTTTTCTTTTTTCAATTTTCAAAACTTTGTGACAAAAAGTGAGGTCTGCAAAATACTCACTATACCTCTCAGCAAATAGCTTGGGGTGTCTACTTTCCAAAATGGGGTCATTTGGGGGGGTTTTGTGCCACCTGGGCATTCCATGGCCTCCGAAACTGTGATAGGCAGTGAAGAGTGAAATCAAAAATTCACGCCCTTAGAAAGCCTGAAGGCGGTGCTTGGTTTTCGGGGTCCCGTATGCGGCTAGGCTCCCAAAAAGTCTCACGCATGTGGTATCCCCGTACTCAGGAGAAGCAGCAGAATGTATTTTGGGGTGTAATTTCACATATTTCCATGGCATGTTTGAGCAATATATCATTTAGTGACAACTTTGTGCAAAAAAAAAAAAAAAAATTTGTCTCTTTCCCGCAACTTGTGTCGCAATATAAAATATTCCATGGACTCGACATGCCTCTCAGCAAATAGCTTGGGGTGTCTACTTTCCAAAATGGGGTCATTTGGGGGGGTTTTGAACTGTCCTGGCATTTTATGCACAACATTTAGAAGCTTAAGTCACACATCACCCACTCTTCTAACCACTTGAAGACAAAGCCCTTTCTGACACTTATTGTTTACATGAAAAAGTTTTTTTTTTTTGCAAAAAAATTACTTTGAACCCCCAAACATTATATATTTTTTTAAAGCAAATGCCCTACAGATTAAAATGGTGGGTGTTTCATTTTTTTTTTTTCACACAGTAATTGCGCAGCGATTTTTCAAACGCATTTTTTGGGGAAAAAACACACTTTTTTTAATTTTAATGCACTAAAACACGCTATATTGCCCAAATGTTTGATGAAATAAAAAAGATGATCTTAGGCCGAGTACATGGATACCAAACATGACATGCTTTAAAATTGCGCACAAACGTGCAGTGGCAACAAAATAAATACATGTTTAAAAGCCTTCAAAAGCCTTTACAGGTTACCACTTTAGATTTACAGAGGAGGTCTACTGGAAAAATTACTGCACTCGATCTGGCCTTCGCGGTGATACCTCACATGCATGGTGCAATTGCTGTTTACGTTTGACGACAGACCGCCGCTTGCGTTCGCCTTAGCGCGAGAGCAGGGGGCGACAGGGGTGTTTTTTTTTTTTTTTTTTTTTTTTCTTTATTATTTTTTTGCTTTTTTAATCTTACTTTTAAACTGTTCCTTTCATATTTTTTTTTTTAATCATTTTTATTGTTATCTCGGGGAATGTAAATATCCCCTATGATAGCAATAGGTAGTGACAGGTACTCTTTTTTGAAAAAATTGTGGTCTATTAGACCCTAGATCTCTCCTCTGCCCTCAAAGCATCTGACCACACCAAGATCGGTGTGATAAAATGCTTCCCCAATTTCCCAATGGCGCTATTTACATCCGGCGAAATCTAAGTCATGAAATACTCGTAGCTTCCGGTTTCTTAGGCCATAGAGATGTTTGGAGCCACTCTGGTCTCTGATCAGCTCTATGGTCAGCTGGCTGAATCACCGGCTGCATTCTCAGGTTCCCTGTTGAGACAGGAGAGCCAGAGAAAAACACGGAAGACGGTGGGGGGGGGGGGCATTCCCTCCCACGGCTTGTAAAAGCAGTCTAGAGGCTAATTAGCCGCTAGGATTGCTTTTACATGAAAGCCGACCGCTGGCTGAAAAGAATGATACCAAGATGATACCTAAACCTGCAGGCATCATTCTGGTATAACCACTCAAAGTCGTGAATGGCGTACCTGAAGACAAAAAAATGGTTAACAATGGTTAACAATAAAGCACAGTAAAGTGTAAATAATTACACACCTGAAAAACAAACATGATAAAACATAATAACAATAACAATAACAATAAAACATTGCAGAATAGAATACAGTAAAAAAGAGCAGAACAATAGAGAGAGAGAATAGAGAGAGAGAGAACAATAAAACAACTATTTTTTTTTATTTCAGATTTTTTTTTTTTTTACACTTTTTTTGTAACTAACTTTTATAACGGTAACCGGTTCCAGGTTCGGGTCTCTCAAAATGCGATGGCATTTTGGGAGACCCTGTGAAAGTGTGCCTAGTCTGTGCAATGCTGTACCCTACGCTAATACTCAACTAGTGAATGGTAGCGTTCAAAACATTCACCAATGCAAAGACCAGGATTGTCAGGACAGGAGGGACAATAATAGCGGGCGTCACGCCTATATCCGCGCTTGCTGCAGACACGACATCTTTTTTGGGGGGTTCGTTGGGTAGGGGTACTCGGGAGGACATAAAAATGCCTCTCATGCAGCCGACTGCATTTGGTTGGGGATGTGAATGGGGGAAGTACGGGCGCTGCAGAAGCGGTGGGTTCCCAATTAGGATTGGCGAATGCAGCAGGAAGGGCATTATGGGCACGACGGGCCTGTGTTTGTCTTTTTGGTGGCAGCGGGACACTACTTGTGCTTGCCACCTCACCAGCTTGAACTGCACTTATGGGACTCGCCACGTCACCACGTGTTACTGCAGTGCTGGTTTGACTACGACCGGGGTGTACTAGGCCGCTGGCGCTTGCCAGTTCACCAAAACGCTACCAAAAAACTGTTAGCGATCACAGGGATCAGGCCTGACTCTGCGAACGCTGCAGTTATGCTTTTAGTGTTTTGTAAGTGACAGTGATCGATCGATACTGCACTTGGGTGGGCTGGGCCGGGCGGAGGGGCAAAACGCAGGTGCTAGCAGGTATCTGGGCTGATCCCGCTAACACTGCGTTTTTGGGAACCCTAAACTGCTGGTGACGCTAGTATAGATCTGATCGGATCAGATATTGATGCGATCAGATACTATACCACTAAGGGAGGTGTACGGTGCGTGCGTGGGTGTTAGCGGTACTGGCGCTAATCTGACGCTGCCTGGGGCTGGTGCTTGCCAGTTCACCAAAATACTACCAAAAAAACTGTTAGCGATCGCAGGGATCAGGCATGACTCTGAACGCTGCAGTTATGCGTTTAGTGTTTTGTAAGTGTCAGTGATCGATCGATACTGCACTTGGGTGGGCTGGGCCGGGCGGAGGCGCAAAACGCAGGTGCTAGCAGGTATCTGGGCTGATCCCGCTAACACTGCGTTTTTGGGAACCCTAAACTGCTGGGGACGCTAGTATAGATCTGATCGGATCAGATATTGATCCGTTCAGATACTATACCACTAAGGGAGGCGTATGCTGCGTGCGTGGGTGTTAGCGGTACTGGCGCTAACCTGACGCTGCCTGGGGCTGGTGCTTGCCAGTTCACCAAAATGCTACCAAAAAAACTGTTAGCGATCGCAGGGATCAGGCCTGACTATGCGAACGCTGCAGTTATGCGTTTAGTGTTTTGTAAGTGACAGTGATCGATCGATACTGCACTTGGGTGGGCTGGGCGGAGGCGCAAAACGCAGGTGCTAGTGGGTATCTGGGCTGATCCCGCTAACACTGCGTTTTTGGGAACCCTAAACTGCTGGGGACGCTAGTATAGATCTGATCGGATGAGATATTGATCCGATCAGATACTATACCACTAAGGGAGGTGTATGCTGCGTGCGTGGGTGTTAGCGGTACTGGCGCTAATCTGACGCTGCCTGGGGCGACGCATATCACCGCCGGGCGATCGGGGGGCTAAACCTTTATTCGGTAATAAACGGCGGGTGCCCTGACACTATAAAAAATAAACAAACTAACCAGCGTCACCGGTAACAGTTATACGGTGATCAGTGGTGAAAGGGTTAACTAGGGGGCAATCAAGGGGTTAAAACATTTATCAGATAGTATATGGGGGTCCCTGACGCTATAAAACGCTGACGGCGAACCTAAATATTTACCTCACTAACTAGCGTCACCAGCGACACTAATACAGCGATCAGAAAAATGATCGCTTAGTGACACTGGTGACGGGGGGTGATCAAGGGGTTAAAACTTTATTAGGGGGGGTTAGGGGGGTACCCTAGACCTACAGGGGGGTAACAGTATCTGTCCCAACACTGTAACTGTCACAAACTGACACTATGCAGTAATCAGAAAAAAAAAAAAAAAAAAAAACTGCTGGTGTCAGTTTGTGACAGGGGGGGGGGGGGTGATTGGGGGGGGATCGGGGGGCGATCGGGGGGGGGGGATCGGGGTGTTTTGTGTGCCTGGCATGTTCTACTGTGTGTGTGTGTGTTGGTGCACTCACATTGATGTCTTCTCTCCTCGGGCCGGAACGGAAAATACCGACCCGAGGGGAGATGACATCATTTCCTTTGCTGCTGTTTAGCATACAGCAGCAAAGGAAGATTCTCATTGGCCGGCGGCGATCGCGAGGGGGGGGCCACGAACGGATGGTCTCCCCCTCATCACCGATCGCCGCTGGACAAAAGACGACCGCCTCGGGCACCGGGGGGGGGTCCGATCGGACCCCCCACCCGCGGAAGGCAAATCACGTACCCTGTACGTGATTTTGCCTGTCCGTGCCACTTTGCCGACGTACATCGGCGTGAGGCGGTCGTCAAGTGGTTAACAAGACTCGTGGCCACTCATTGAAATTAGAAGAAAAGGTTTAACCTTAAACTAAGTGGAGGGTTCTTTACTGTAAGAGCGGCAAGGATGTGGAATTCCCTTCCACAGGCGGTGGTCTCAGCGGGGAGCATCGATAGTGTCAAGAAACTATTAGATAAGCACCTGAACGACCGCAACATACATGGATATACAATGTAATACTGATATATAATCACACATAGGTTGGACTTGATGGACTTGTGTCTTTTTTTCAACCTTACCTACTATGTACCTATATGTAATGGCTGGCTTCTGCCGGACCGGCTTCTGTAAAAAACGGGCCAAATGTCAGCTGGTTCAATAGAAACCAGCAGACATTTGGCCCGTTTGTACAGCAGCCGGTCCGCCAGAAGCCAGCCATTCGAAGGGGAATGACTGAAAAAAGGTCGCCTGCCGCCCAACACTAGGCCCGTGTGTACGGGGCTTAAAGATATAGATAGTATTATGTGATTTTTTTTTTTACTTTGCTGATTAAATGATGTAATATAATTATACACCGTCATGTTAAGACATGACAACATGCAGGTTAATGCATCAACTGCATTTAGATTTGTCTGATGAAAGAAAGCGGGCACAGGTCCTGAATGGTCATGTTCTCATCCATGAAAAAGTAAAGACATAAAATAAAAAGCAGGAATTCACAAATGTGCTTTGTATTGTTGAAGTTATTCCATTTCTGCTCCTCTGCTGGATTAAACAAAGAGCTGTGTTCCTGAGGTGTAATGAAGAAGATTACATACAGTGTAGAACATAAGTGGTAAAACATTTTAATTTATGAAACGAGAATGAAATAAGTGTGAGAAACGGAGTAGACGAGTAGAGCTGACGAAAAGATAAGTGCTCTACATCATGGGAACTCCACCTTTTTCCTTTATACATTGTGGGCTCAGTGTGTGAGGGATTTTCCTTATAAGGTAAAAGGCAGTATGGGAAGGCCGGGAACAGGAAAATGCCTGGCATGCCTGCAGAGACTAGTCGTAAGAGGCTGCTCTATGCCATTCCTGCTAATAGCATGAAATGCTCATCTCTGGAAAGCATTACAGATTTTGTCTGGCTTCTAACTGATGATAGAACGTTTCATTTCCAACCGTCTTCAAAAGTTCATACTTTGACAACAAAGTATGTGAGAAATAGCGCTCTACAGAGGCAGCAGTTAACATGTCTTGGGAGAGGGGACTCCCGGAGCCAACATATGTGTTGTCTATATGGAAATCAAGGAACACATCTTCATTGGCTGTTAAATTTTACACAAATGCTCAAAGACAAAAGTATTCAAAATGCTTACCTCAATATATTTTATAGAATTACCTATGAAAATGCTTTTAACCAGTTGCTTACTGGGCACTTAAACCCCCCTTCCTGCACAGGCCAATTTTTAGCTTTAAGCACTTTCGCACTTTGAATGACAATTGAGCGGTCATGCTACACTGTACTCACCCCCCACCCCCCCCCCCCGCACAAAGAGCTTTCTTTTGGTGGTATTTATTCACCACTGTGGTTTTTATCTTTTGCTAAACAAACAAAAAACAGGGTTTTCATAGTTTGTTATAAAATTTTGCAAACAGGTTATTTTTCTCCTTATGTTGCTGATGAGGCTGCACTGATGGGTGGCACTGCTTAGCAGTACTGATATGCACTGGTATGTGGCACTGCTTAGCAGCAGTGGGTCTGGAGTGTGTGGGACCGATGTCCCGTTTACTCCAGACGGTAATCTGCTTTTTTTTTTTTTCTCCTACAGCTGTCAGCGTGAGGAAAAAAAAGAAAAAAAAAAAGTGGATTACCGGCTCTGTTTACATCACGTGATAAGCCTCTTACTCTGATCTGTGATCAGCCGAGTCTAACTGACTCGCTGATCAGAGCGAGCTCCGCCCGGCCCCCGCCGGCAGCTCATACACAGAAGGACGTACATGGAAGCCCCCCAGGCAATTTACTTCTGCGCTGTAGCCATCTTTTGCCTATAGAGTGGGCAGGAAGAGGTTAAAAGAACTCTTTGGACATTGCATTGCATTGCATCTTCTAGCCATTTAAGGATACAAGCAGAACAGAGCCTTTATTAGCGCATTTAAGGCAATAGTTCAATATTGCAAATTATATTAATGGATTTCAGTCTTTAAAGTCGGCCATACACGGTTCGAACCTCCTCCAGTTCAGCAGGAACCGGCCAAGACTCGAACCATTAAAGGGCAAGCTGAATGTACTAAGTTGATCGATCAACTTGGGTACAACCAGCCTGCTGGAAACAGCCGCTAGCGAAAATCACTGTCTTCTGGTGGGGACAGCTTCCCCCGCCTTCCCCTGTCCACGCTGTCTGTAATAATGGGGGAATCAAGTGGCTTTCTTTCCTGTAACCTGTAGTTGCAGGAAAGAAATTCACTCCGTGTATGGCTGGCCTAACAGGTTTCACAGCTGCTTAGATCAGTGTTTCTCAACCTTTTTTTTTTAGTTAAGGCACCCTTTAAAATTATGGACTCACTATTAAATAGTTTAACATAATGCAGCAACATCCACACAACTAGGAGACCCAACATTGTAGGTGCAAACTGGTACTGACTAGATTTCCCATGTTTCTCTTCTTTCTCCATCACTCAGCTAATGTGACCCCAAAGCTGATGGAGAGAGGCAGGGGAGGGTCAAACAAGGATGCTATACAGGTGACTGACATCCTCCTTAACAACTGATGATGTCATTGATCGTTAGGAGGTTGAAAGCTAAAAAGGTCATAACGGTGCACAATAAAAACCCATGGCTTGGTGTAACTAAAAGGCAGGCTTTATACACTCACCGCTTCAGATACAATTTTTGGGCAATCTTTAGACTTTCCAAGGCCCCCCTGAAAAAACTTCAAGGCACCTCGGTTGAAAAAAGGCAGGCTTAAAATGATTTTACACACATATGATAGGAGGTTTACATTAAATTGTTAGGATCCTTTCACATGAGTGGCCGATTAGATCCATCTAGGAAAATCAGTCTAGAAAAAAAAAAAAAAGCATGCAGAAAGTTTTATTTTCTGCAGTTTCAGATCGGAGGTAAAAGGATGTAAACAGACAGACATAACCGTATTTATCGGCGTATAACACGCACCCCAATTTAGGAGGGAAGTTGAAGGGAAAAAAAAAACCTTACATTTAAATGCCCATCATTGCAGCCTTGCCCCAGTGCAGCCTTCCCCAGTGTCCATTGCAGCCTTATCCCAGTGCAGCCTTGCAGCTCGCAGTTTGATCCCCTGCGATCCTGAGCTTCAAAATCGCTGACCGCGATTTAAAAATGGCGCCGCCGGCGCCGAAATACAGAGCCGGTCCTCGACTCTTCTCGGCGGCTCTCGTTCACTTTCGGCTCCACTCGTAGTCCCGCCCGGGATGGGCGTGACTGTGAGCGGAGCTATCCGAACCTAGTCGAGTACACTCGGCTAGGTTCGGGCGGCGCTCGAGTGAAGCCGAAAGTGGCCGAGAAGAGCCGAGGACCAACTCTGAGTATTTCAGCGCCGGTGGCGCCATTTTCAAATCGCGGTCGGCGATTTTGAGCATCTGTCAGCTCAGGATCGCAGGGGATTGGCGTATAACACGCACCCGCGATTTTCCCCTGATTTTAAGGGGAAAAAAAAAATGCATGTTATACGTCGATAAATACGTATATTTACATTATCTCACAAAAGTGAGTACACCCCTCACATTTTTGTAAATATTTTATTATATCTTTTCATGTGACAACACTGAAGAAATGACACTTTGCTACAAAGTAGTGAGTGTACATCTTGTATAACAGTGTAAATTTGCTGTCCCCTCAAAATAACTCAACGCACAGCCATTAATGTCTAAACCACTGGCAACAAAAGTGAGTACACCCCTAAGTGAAAATGTCCAAATTGGGCCCAAAGTGTCAATATTTTGTGGCCACCATTATTTTCCAGCACCGCCTTAACCCTCTTGGGCATGGAGTTCACCAGAGCTTCACAGGTTGCCACTGGAATCCTCTTCCACTCTTCTATGACGACATCACGGAGCTGGTGGATGTTGGAGACCTTGCGCTCCTCCACATTCTGTTTGAGGATGCCCCACAGATGCTCAATAGGGTTTAGGTCTGGAGACATGCTTGGCCAGTCCGTTACCTTTACCCTCAGCTTCTTTAGCAAGGCAGTGGTCATCTTGGGAGGTATGTTTGGGGTTATGTTGGAATACTGCCCTGCGGCCCAGTCTCCGAAGGGAGGGGGATCATGCTCTGTTTCAGTATGTCACCGTACATGTTGGCATTCATGGTTCCCTCAATGAACTGTAGCTCCCCAGTTCCGGCAGCACTCATGCAGCCCCAGACCATGACACTCCCACCACCATGCTTGACTGTAGGCAAGACACAATTGTCTGTACTCCTTACCTGGTTGCTGCCACACACGCTTAACACCAACTGAACCAAATAAGTTTATTTTGGTCTCATCAGACCACAGGATATGGTTTCAGTAATCCATGTCCTTAGTCTGCTTGTCTTCAGCAAACTGTTTGCGGGCTTTCTTGTGCATCATCTTTAGAGGAGGCTTCCTTCTGGGACGACAGTCATGCAAACCAATTTGATGTAGTGTGTGGCGTACGGTTTGAGCACTGACATGCTGAACCCACCCCTTCAGCAAAGATGGCAGCACTCATACGTCTATTTCCCAAATTCAACCTCTGGATAGGACGCTGAGCATGTGCACTCAACTTCTTTGGCCCGACCATGGCGAGGCCTGTTCTGAGTAGAACCTGTCCTGTTAAACCGCTGTATGGTCTTGGCCACCGTGCTGCAGCTCAGTTTCAGGGTCTTGGCAATCTTCTTATAGTCTAGGCCAGTGGTTCTCAACTCCAGTCCTCAGGACCCACCAACAGGCCAGGTTTGCAAGATAGCTGAAATACATCACAGGTGATATCACTTGATGCTCAGTGATTGCAGTATTCTAGTCTGCAACTCCCCAAGGTAATACTTAAAATCTGGCCTGTTGGTGGGTCCCGAGGACTGGAGTTGAGAACCACTGGTCTAGGCCATCTTTATGTAGAGAAACAATTCTTTTTTTCAGATCCTCAGAGAGTTCTTTGCCATGAGGTGCCATGTGGAACTTTCAGTGACCATTATGAGAGAGTGAGAGCGATAACACCAAATTTAACACACCTGTTCCCCATTCACACCTGAGACCCTGTAACACTAATGAGTCACATGACACCGGGGAGGGAAAATGGCTAATTGTGCCCAATTTGGACATTTTCACTTAGGGGTGTACTCACTTTTGTTGCCAGTGGTTTAGACATTAATGGCTGTGTGTTGAGTTATTGTGAGGGGACAGCAAATATACAAGCTGTACACTCACTACTTTACATTGTAGCAAAGTGTAATTTCTTCAGTGTTGTCACATGAAAAGATATAATATTACAAAAATGTGAGGTGTGTGCTCACTTTTGTGAGATACTGTATATTCACCTGCTCATAGACTCAGCATGGGTCTATGGGGACAGTCAGGCAGTTTACAGAAACAGTGCTTCATCCGACAAATAATTTTTTTTTGTATACAGGGTAGTAGGGGAGAACATACAGAATTTTTTGTTTTTATAAAACGGTCGCCTGTACTAGAATGTTTTTGGCATCCTTAAAGTCAATCTGTCAATAAACAATTGTGCATAACGTAGTATCACAGGGCAACAATAGAAAACAGAACATGGCAAAAAAACAAAAACAAAAAAAAAAAACAAAAACAAAAAAACAAACAAAAAACATCCTGCTCCATCTGTTGGGAGAAAAACCCAGGGAGAGCAGGAGAGGATAGTACGCCAATATTGACACTGCTTCAAGTCAACAATTTGGTAGTGTCTTCAATGCAAAATGCATTGCAGTCTCCTCAGCTACCTTACACAACATTGTCCATTGAAGATTCACTTTAAAGTGTACCTTCATTCCAAAAAAAAAAAAAAAAAAGGAGGACTTCCATATTTTCACCTACCCGTCCCCCTCCATCCCGTTTTTTAATTCATTTTTTGAAGTGAAAATGACATGTTCCGCTCCCCAGCAGCCACCCACGGTATCCACATCAGGTTTCCAAGGAGGCATCAGCTTCCAGACAGTAGCTGGAGGAAGGAGGAGGGTGGACCTAACAGTGCATTATCAGGGGCTGGCTGCAAGAACCCAGAGGAGATATCTGGCTCCTAATAACAGAAAGGAAGATGGCAGATCACACTAGATTGCATGGATACGCATACATGTTATTTGAGCATAAGCAAGGGAAAAAGATTTAGAGGGGTTTAAAAGCAAACCCCCCCCCCCCCCCCCCCCCCCCCGGGTCAAGATTGTCTTTAAGGACTGATGACATATACGTACAGTATATATGGTATGGCTCCTAAGGATCAGACTTTTATCATTTTAATTTTATTTACTTTACATCGTCCTAAAATACGGCCAAATTAATTTGTTTGAGAAAAATTTTGGACTACAAAACAATGAAAGTTCTTAAAAAATTGCCTTCAAAATTCTCTTTTTAAGGCCATTGTTGGGTATATTTTCTTCTAGAACCAAAACACTCAGTATGTAGCTTATGAGATCTGATATGGAAACAGTCATTTACTACCTGTATTTAGTGCAATACTGAAATTCATTTTAAGTGGTTGTAAACCCTTACAGACCACTTTTACCTACAGGTAAGCCTATAATAAGGCTTACCTGTAGGTACTGGAAATATCTCTTAAAACTTTTTAGGAGATATTTACCATATACGCTTGCGCCGACGTTATAAGCGCATGCTCAATATAGAAAGGGCACGATCATGCCGTTTCTATAGGGCCCGTGATTACCGGCTCCCGCGGCCCCGGAAGGAAGAGGGGTGAAGATGGACGCTTCCACCAGCGGGGGCATTGCAGGCTTCGTTTGCTGATAAGTGGCACATAATGGGCTAGTATGCGATGCATACTAGCCCATTATGCTTTTTTTTTTTTCTTTGCAGGGGAAGAAAGAGGAAGTAAAACCCATCAGGGTTTACTTCCTATTTTAATAAAATAACACATAGAAAGTGGAATCTGCCTCCACACTTGTACATTTCACTACAATTTCTCAAAGATTTCTGGGGATAAATTGGTATGAGGTTATTTAACGACACTGACAAAGCGCGTATAAGGGCATTTGTCAATCCAGTAAAAGAGCTGAACAGCCAGCAAGACAATCTGTGGGAAGATCTGTACAGCTGACCTACAGCACATTTACAACAGGAAAAGGAGTGCCTGCAGGATACTATGGTTATATCCTAAGCCTTCAAATCAAAGCCTGTTGCTCATTTCCAGTCAAAGTGATTGTTCACAAAGAAGTCAGGGGAGGCATCCATATATGAGCAATACTCCCCTATAAACCACTCAGACAGTAACGTAAATCATTTCCAATACATAACTTGTTAGCTCTACTCCAATTCAACCTTCCACTTAATACTAAAAAACAAATACCCAATTTGTTACACTAATGGAAAGTGGTTAAGAGTTTACACACACGTGTCAGTGGGAGAAGGTCAGGGCTGGGCTCAGCCCTTCCTTCTCAAAGCTGGCCACTCAGCTGTCGGCTAATTGCCAGTTCCTTTCTCTCCACAGTGACTCACCTGTTGGCGATATCCTGCTTGTCAGTCCTGCCTACTTACAGCCCAGATGATCTCTGCCTTCGCCTTGGTCACATCTCTAGAGATGCTCTGTGTTCCTGTCAAAGACTTGCTTGGCTGACATTCTTTCTGGCTCCAAATCCTGCTTGCTGTTCTACTACGCTCATCTCTGGCTCCCTGACATTTTGGCTTGTCTGACTATCCGTTCCGGTTCTTGAACTCTGGCTATGTTTTGACTACGTTTACTCTGTTAACCTTTTTTTATTATTAAACAAGTGTGATTTAACTGTACTTCTGCCTCAGTCTGATTCATGATTTCTGACAGAGAACCTTAAAGTGGAACTAAACCCTCCTATCCTTTTCAGCCATGAAAGCTGCCATCTTAGCTTTTGTATGATCAGCGACTGCCCAGGTGCTGCACGTGATCAGTTATGATTCCAGTTATTTGATGGTTTGACAGTTTGGTTGAGAGTACAAACAAATGTGACAGTTAACATTCCTGGTATGCCGAGAACGTAGCGTTTTTTTTAAACCATTGAATTGATGGGTTTGGTTCCGCTTTAACACCAGCTATATACATATATGTGCCAGTCAGCTCCTGTCAGAAACCATGAATCAGACTGAGACAGAAAAAGTACAGTTAAATCACACTTGTTTAATAATAATGAAAAAAAAAGTAAACAGAGTAAACGTAGTAAAAACATAGCCAGAGATCAGGAACTGGAACAGATAGTCAGACAAGCCAAAACGTCAGGAAGCCAGAGATGAGCGTAGTAGAACAGCAAGCAGGATCTGGAGCCAGAAGGAATGGCAGCCAAGCAAGTCTTTAAGAGGAACACAGGAGAGCCTCTCTAGAGATGTGACCAAGGCAAAGGCAGAGATTATCTGGGCTGAGCGGTTTAAGTAGGCAGGACTGACGAGCAGGATATCATCAACAGGTGAGTCAGTGTGGAGAGATAGGCGCTAGCAAATAGTCAACAGTTGAGCGGCCAGCTTTGAGTAGGAAGGGCTGAGCCCAGCCCTGACAGCCCCGCTGTTCTGTGCTGGGAGTGGGCTCTCAGTTATGGCACCCCATTTATGATTCACAGTGACCTCACTCCCATCTTTCAGAATCCTAAAGGACCAACATCAGCCAGCACCAAGGGGTTAAAGTATATGGAACAGAAACATTTTCTTTTTTTTTTTTAAAGCTTGGATAGAGTGGGGAAAGTTTAGACCCTGTCAATCAGCCAAGATAATTAAGCACTCCATTTGGCCCGGGGACCATTGTCACTGAGACCAAAAGTGATGGGAAATCCAAATATTTTATAGTTTACATGAGAGGCAAATGTTTGGGGAAATCATCATGGAATGGGAATAATAATTGTTCCAGTTACAGCTGTTTAAGATGGGAATAACCCTCACTATGGGGAGATTTCCTCTCACGTAAATCAGAGCTTCACCCCTAAAGGAAAGTATCATTTTTCTGCCTGCTCTCCCTCCCCTTCCATTTTTGGAAGAAGGGGAGAGTAGCTTTTTTTTGACAGGCACTCGATCCCACTTCCGCTCATGTCACCTAGGCGATCCAGGCAGAAGTTTGGCCCACAGCCTCTTGGGACACGTCACAGGTCCCAAGAGCCTGTGGGACCATTCAAAGGGCACAGCACAGATCACACATGCGCAGTGGAGAGCCAGCTGTAAAGCCGCAAGGAGCCACAGCTGGCTTCCCACAGTTACCATAGGGGTGCTGGGGACCCGAATACTGGTGAAGATCAGGCTCCAGCAAGAACAAAGCTGGATCCCTGGACAGATAAGTGTACTTGTATTAAAAGATCAACAGCTACAGTATTTGGAGCTGCTGACTTTTCTTTAATGTTAATCTGCAAGATGGGAAGCAAAAAGGAGGGTCTTTCCAAAACAGAATACAAAGAGGAAACAATAGTCTGATTGGGGGGTTTAACCCTTCCATACTTCATCCAAAGCTAAAAAATGGCTTTACATACACTTTAATAATGACTGTCTAGCTTAATGACCATGGCAATGCTACATTTAAATTATTAAAGAGGAAAACCTAACACAACAGGTCGTACGTAAACTAAAATGATTAACACCTTTGAAGCCTTCCCGATACAAAAGGATGGGATTATGCAACTAGAACAAAAGGGGACACCCTGCCTTTCCATGGCGATTGGAACAAGGTGCCTGGGGCTACCTGTATGGATAAGGTTGGGTTATCTTCCTGACAATCATTAGGACTCGAGAAATGACTTGGATAATCCTAAACATTTTCAACATTACAGAACAAGTGCAGTTGAATGCAACTAACTACTACTATAGATAGACATATAGGGGTTATTTACTAAAACTGCATGGTGCAAAATCTGGTGAAACTCTGCATACAAACCAATCAGCTTCCAGGTTTTGTTGTCAAAGCTTAACTGAAAAAGCCGATTGGCTACCATGCACACCTGCACCAAAAATTCTAAGTGCGCCAGTTTTAGTAAATCTCCATCATAGAGTTTATTTGCAATGCTGTAGAAATGTAGGCATAGTGGATATTGGGGTCACAACTGAAACTTTTCACAGCAATGCCTCAATATGCTCTTTGTTATAGTATGGCTGGACTATTAGAACGTCTGAATCAGAGCTACAGTATACGAAAATGTGCTATTGCAGCTTTTCTGCAACTTAAATACCATCCAAGAAAAACCTCACTCATCAAGTGAGCTAAACGCTGGCAAATGAACAATACCAGAAGCTTGGTTATAGCAGAGCCCACGCCCTGCATCCTTTCAGATAAAAAGCCAACTCATCAGCTAAAGAGGCATGTACTGGACTGAAGTATATGTAATGTTAGGGAAATGCTCCTTCCTGCTTTCTAATTGAGCTTTTGGGGTTTAATATAGGATACGATATCTTTCAGACTGTTTTAAGAACTACAAACCAAGTTATTAGCACCGTCATTAAAAAGTAGGCAGCCTAATACAAAAGTTTTTTTTCCGTAAAATTTGCACAACTAATATCCACCTAAACCTCACCTTTCCACCATCCCGTGTCACATAAAGCAGATGAACTCTTGGGAGTTATGCAATGTGATCTAATCAGACCCCATTGCAGCAAAGTGCCCAAATCTTGCAAATTTCCAAGGAAATGAGTTCTCGGGAAATTCACAGATAGAGGAAAAGCACAATCAGCAACGTAATTACGATTAGAGTTTAGGTAGGTGACACAGGATATCATAAATCTGAAATTCTGAGGAGCGAGGTCACCATTCTCACTGCGAAGTGCGAACCACAATTATTATTCAGCAGAATCAAATATCTTGTCAGCAGTGGTGTCGTTAGGGGGTGGCTTTTGGGGCTATAGCCCCGAATCTGGTGCCCATAGCCCCGAGTCTCTGCAAGGGTGCCCAAGGGGAGGGGAGGCTCTCTGGGGACCCTGATGCAAGGGGAAGACTCTCTGGGGACCCTGATGCAAGGGGGAGGCTCTCTGGGGATCCTGATGCAAGGGGGAGGCTCTCTGGGGATCCTGATGCAAGGGGGAGGCTCTCTGGGGATCCTGATGCAAGGGGGAGGCTCTCTGGGGATCCTGATGCAAGGGGGAGGCTCTCTGGGGATCCTGATGCAAGGGGGAGGCTCTCTGGGGATCCTGATGCAAGGGGGAGGCTCTCTGGGGATCCTGATGCAAGGGGGAGGCTCTCTGGGGATCTATACACACACACATATATATTACTGTATATACATGTGTATGTACACCCAAGCGTATAACTCTCTTTACTATGCTGCTATGGACTCTAGCCCCAGATCTTTTGTAGACCTAGCAACGCCCCTGCTTGTCAGATAAAACAATTCACATAGCAGTATTTCAGCTGTATTTGGCTGTTTGGCTAGTCTTGCTTTAAAGATTTACAGTTATGGCTCGATCACACCTGCAGCAGCCCTTGTCACCCATCTGATAAGTGATCTGTGGTGGAACACTTTTCAGTTGACAGGAGGCTGGGAGGTGATGTCCCCTCCTCACTCGCTAGGCACCAAACTATGTAAATGCATCTTATATTGAATTTTTTATTAAATTATGGTTTTACACTATGGGAGCCCTACGTCTGTTTTTTTCTTCCCATCTATGGAGGATCATCCTAAATACAGCTGATCTTGAAACACACCATCTAAGGGCTATTCCCCAAAAGCATAAGTGACCACTCTAGCGATAGGTGGTCAACATTTAGTGGTGAGTGTACATCCATGTGGGGCACCTCTGTCTCAACACAAAGCATTGGAGCACCGAATATTTATTTACGCACGAGCACTTTTCACAAAGTGGGACGTTTACAATAATTGTTATGTTTGATTCACCTATTTATGTTCATTATGTTTGAATTTGTATCAGCCAAGCGTGGTGTTTAACCACTTCATTTTACAGTGACGCTAGTCAGCTCACATTCACACTGCTGCTGGCAATGGTTTGTTTGAGTCATTTTTATTTTCTTTGGAGCAAAGTTTTTTTTGTTTTTCTCCCCAGACAAAAATACTAGTCTACGTTATTTGTCAGGTTTGATGAATGGACAGCACAATGCCCTCAAGGAAGGGGGATCCTTCCTTTTATGTCAGACAGGAAAATGGAAGGAAATAAATCATCGCAAGACTTCAAACACAAGGGTATGGCCTTTTTACGTCGCCCTCCGAAAAGATGGCTAATTTGGGGGGGGCGGCAACATAGTTATTTATAACCTTCTGCAAGGGAACCTTGGAGAAATTCCATCTACGACATGAGCCAACACATTGGTTACCAAGACAAACTGGACCATTAATTCTAACGGAGGATTATTTCTAATCCTATCAGATGCAGTCACTGTTTGGATATTTTTAGGCAGCTGCTTAAATACAATAGCCAGCAGTGCAGATTCCTTCATCTTGCCATCAACCAATCAGCCGTGTATAGCCAATGCAAACTGGCACCAACCATAATTCTTATCCAAAGGCGATCGCAGTGCACATGTTCCAAACAATCTGCTTGCTGATTTTCCAAGAAATTGTTACTGCCGTCCAGGGTACCAGAAATGTCATGATTAAAAGGAGTTGTAAAGGCAGAAGGTTTTTATCTTAATGCATACTATGCATTAAGATAAAAAAAACTGTGTTCAGCCTACCCAGCACCCCTAATTACTTACCTGAGCCCCAGGCTGCATGACTCCTGACCGTCTCTCTGGACAATGCTGTTCGGCCATGTTCTGATCACATGCACACTCCCAATATAAAAAACAAAAACAAAAAACCTCTAGCAGTACACAACAAACTGAGCATGTGCAGAGTGACCCCAAAGGCATTGTCTTATCAGGAGATGAATGGGGACAGTGGAAAAAAAAAAAAAAAAAAGGATGATCAGAGACAACAGAATCAAACAGCCTTTTTACCCACCCCTTAGGTTCCACAGGGAGTATAACAAGCATGCTTTACTCCATATGCAGACTGATTTTACTGCTGTGGATTTAGCATCACTTTAAAGCAGAATAAAAAACGCATCCATTTAACAGTTTCCAAAAACAGTTACATTCAAAGCATGCCGTAAACGATAATGATCACAATTGCTTACGCTCTCAACTGAACTGTCATGACTGGTGTCATAGCTGATCGCAGGTGACTACCATGGCCACTACAGATCAAACAGACTAAGATAGCAGCGTCCTTGGCTGGAAATATTGGATGGTTTAGTTCGCTTCAGATGTGGGAAATGTGCTGGAGATGGGATCGTGGATTGCATACCAACATAAATGTCATACAAAAACAGATGTTAAAGACGACCACAGAAGACAGCTCTGCCCTATAAAACAAACAATCTATACAATTTATGTCTGATTTTCTCAATGACAGGCTTGGGCTGTGTGTACCACATTCTCTCATTCTGAAATGCAATACCTCTGAATGAGCTCATGTGATGATTCATGATGAGGAATGTACTGCTAAAACAGGTATGGTCTTCTTTTGTGGTCTGCCTGGACGACACTGAAAGCGTTAGGACATGTCAGCTTGTCACTGTAATTGCTTGGATGCTGTGTAAGCACTGACGTCCCATTAATACAGCAATAACACAAGTGCTCAGAGACTTATGCCGCGTACACACGAGCGGACTTTACGGCAGACTTGATTTCGTCAGACAATTGGATCGTGTGTGGGCTCCAGCGGACTTTGTTTTCTCAAAAGTTGGACGGACTTAAATTTGAAACATGTTTTAAATCAATCCGTCGAAATCGAGTCCGGACGAAAAGTCCGCTCGTCTGTATGCTAGTTCGACGGACAAAAAGCCACGTTAGGGCAGCTATTGGCTACTGGCTATGAACTTCCTTGTTTTAGTCCGGTCGTACGTCATCACGTACGAATTCGACTGACTTTGGTGGATTGTGTGTAGGCAAGTCCGTTCATTCAGAAAGTCCGTCATAAAGTCCATCGAAAAGTCCGCCGGGCAAAGTCTGCCGTAAAGTCCGACCGTGTGTACGCGGCATAAGGATTTCACACTGCGACCAATTTAGGCTTCATGCACACGAGACGCCGGTGCAAACTCTGCTGAAGACATGTTTTTAAAAGATGAAACCGGCGTTTAGAAACGCCCATTTTGCCGCGCTTGCATGCCGTGTTTTACCGCGTTTGCGTCTAGAAGCATCTGCAGAGCAGAGAATGACATTTTGCGACCCAACTTTGGGGCCCGTATCTCGGTTCCTAGCACTAAGTGGCCCTGAGATATGAGGCCCCAAAGTCGGGTCGCAAAATGTCATTCTCTGCTGCAGTTTACCATCATATTTCTGTGTTTTCTGGTCCAAAAAATAGGGTTCCTTTAAAAACCACTTATAAAACGCAAACGCGGTACCGGTGTTTAGCCTTGTTTGGCGTCTGAAACGTGGAAAACCTTTGCGTCTGAACCCATTTTTTTTCTTATGGAAAAACGAGGTTAAACGCAACTGCCAAAAAATGAGACTGTGTACATGGACACATAGGATAACATTGAAGGAGTTCAGGGACAGTTGAAAAAGTGTCCAACTGCCTCTGAATGCGCGTTTAACAGCGTCTCGTGTGCATGAGGCCTTACGTTTAGGCAAATCCATTGCCGAGTTATTATATAGGGCTCTCAGGACAGAAAATAAGGAAGATCTCTGCCGAAACAAAAAAATATAAAATGGGGTAGGCAAAGTTCTGCCCTCCAGCTGTTGTGGAACTACAAGTCCCATGATGCACTGCAAGACTGACAGCTACAAGCATGACTTCAGCTGTGCAGAATTACAAGTGTGGGAGTGCCAAAGATCGCCTACCCGTAACCCTTCCAATCCAAAGTTTGGCTGCTGTTCCACTAGTGCACCCAAATGTTACATAATGAATAAAATGTTGTAAGGGAAGATAGTAAGTGGCAGTTGTAGGTTGTGTGTCAAAGCCTATATATCTCATCTGGTGCTGTGATAATGGACACTTCTGACGCCTGTTTGCACTTACAGGAAGCTTCAGCAGGATCCAGGAGCCCTCTGGTCTTCTATGGAGCTTACACAGATCACACAATGCAATGTACAAGTCCTATTAACTGGCACCACACTACATTGTGGGAGGTGGTATAGCTGTGCCAGAGTTTGACTTTCTGAAAAGTGGAGTTCAACAGGCTTCCAGATTTTGCTGGAGCCTCTTTGAAGCTTGCTGTGACTACATAGACACTGGAGGATGTCTGCCATCAGAATGTTAGCCACATGTGGATCTTTGTCGAATTCCTGCTGAAATTTGGGACGTGGGTGGCCTTGCCGGCATCATATGGGCACAACAAAAGTGATTTAAAAAAATGGACTGAGCTGAGTGGACGTTAGCAGCTAAACAGTGACAGCAGCAACTGATCGGATGCAGCCACTGTTCGAGTATGCAAACAGCCATGGTCCGGCAGGGACAAGCCAAATGAGGATCTGTGTGTGGTTTCCTCACTCGCGAGAAGTTGATTATTTAAATTGACTTCTGTCGAGGGGATGTTGGAAAATTTTTGGAAGATTGGCTGCTGCAGCCAATCAGCTGATCAGTGTAGTCTGACAGAGGCGGTCGTCAATGTACATGAGGGAGGGGAAGGCACATTTTGATACCACCAAGTGTTGGGGCTTTATTTACTAGAAATGCCCAAATGTTGGGCCAAACAGCAGGCACTTGGAGGCTCCTACAGGTATGTTTAGACACCTTCTCCCCCCAATAAATGAACCATTTATTACTTACTGATCCTAACAATAGACCTGTTACGGCAAAAGTGGTGCGTCAAGTAGTTGGGCATAAACATTGACAATTACACTAACAGTGGTTACATTTTATTTACAGGCATACCACACTTTTAGGCCCCTTTCACACTGGGTTGGAGGAGCGTTGGCACCTTAGCGTCATTTTAGCGGCGGTATTAGGCCGCTAGCGGGGCGGTTTTACCCCCAGCTACCGGCCGAGAAAGGGTTAAAAACCACCGCAAATCGCCGCTGCAGAGTCGCTTTGTCGGCGGTATAGCCGCGCTGTCCCATTGATTTCAATGGGCAGGAGCGGTGAAGGAGCGGTGTATACAATCACTCCTTAACCGCTCCGAAGATGCTGCTAGCAGGACTTTTTTTCCCATCCTGCTAGCGCACCGCTCCAGTGTGAAAGCCCTCGGGGACACTGGAGACACAGCAGCGGCTGTTTCGGGTTGGTTTGCAGACGCTATTTTTGGCGCAGTAGCGCCTGCAAACTGTCCCAGTCTGAAAGGGGTCTAAAGTATACAATGAGACCAGAGCATGTATGTAAAACTAAAAATGTACTTAAAGCAGCGTTCCACCGAAAAAAAAAAAAAAAATTAAGACAGCAGCTACAAATACTGCAGCTGCTGACTTACTATATGGACTCTTACCTGTCCAGGGCGCCCGTGATGTCCTCACCCAAAACCGACCCGTCCCTCGGCTCTTGGTGCTGGCATCTTACATAAAGGAATGAAGAAGTGAAGCCTTGCAGCTTCACAGCATGGTTTCCTATTGCGCGCGCGCGAGTCGTGTGTCCCGACTGGTCCATGCTGTTTTCTGAGATCTGTGTCTCCCAGAAGACAGCAGGGGGGGGGGGTGGAGGAGGGGCCAGACATTGCATAGATCGCCGTGGATTCTGCGGTGATCCATCACTGGAAGTGGAAGCACCTACCCTAACTTGCGCATGGACGCAAATCCCTGAACGTGACGTGTGCGCTCAGGGACTTACAACCATGTGTGAGTTTACGCAATTACGGCGTTAACACGCGTACAGCCATTCATTACTATGGGTAGCTGTGTCTTCCGGGCATGGAAATATGCAAACAATTTACATTATATAGGCCTTGTGTGCCCATAAGCGTGAGGACTAAAGAAAGAAAAAAAGGTTTCAAAGAAGACGTTAGTAGGCTGCAATTGGCAACCTTCATCTGAGGTCTGCCTTTCATTTTGATGGTCTTGGAATGGGAATCAAGTATATAGTGAATTCTGATGTATTTGTTGAATGCATGTTCTGGGTTTGTGATGCGTTAAAGCCAAAGCAGTTAAACATTTTCAAACAGAGCTCAGCCATGGCAACCCGCACATTTCTGTTCGGACAAATGGTTGAGGTTCTTCATTTTGACAGTAGAACAATGGGTGGGGGTTAGCAGCAAAAGCAAGACAGAATTGATTTGAGGACTGATAACGGTACTTGTAGGGACAACAAGCTACCCCTTTCTCCAGCACTATTGTTCTCTCAGACATGTTTTAGGTCAGGAGTGATTGATCAGACATGGGCTCCACTTGCCTCAAGGATGGGCAGATCTGTTTGCTCATTGTTCCCAGAGAACAGAAGAAGAGTAGATAAGAAGACAAGAGTACACAGTTTTCTAGCAGAATCTGCTGCAATAAAGTGGTTCTAAGGCCTCAGGCTGGGTTCACACCTATGTCAATTGGATGCCAGTTTCTTTGCATTACAGGAGATTGTGACGTCTCTCTATGGAGCCAGTTCACATATCTCCGTTGCGGCTGCGGAGCGGCTTGTACAGGAACGATGTACGTCTTTGGCTCAGTTTCAGGGTCGAATTCAGGCAAAAATCTGGCCCCGGTTCGTCCCTGAAAATGGAGAACATGAACGCACCGGACCCCTGCTGTGAGCTGCATCCGTCAGAGGTGTGAACCCAGCCTCAAGGTTTTTTACCTCAAGGCCAGCAATACACGGAGCAAATTTCTTTCCTGCAACCACGGCCTGGAGCGCTGACGGGTGGACCTTAGAAAAGGAGGATCGGGGCTGCTCTGTGCAAAAGTATAATATGCTTGTTATTCTAACAAAAAGGTTTAACTTTGCTTTAAGCTCGACCCATACTCAGTGAATGAAAAAGAAAATAATCAAAAGAAAATAATCAAATAATCTAACAGGATTCCTTTATCCATGCTAAACAGCACGCATTGGCTACTTTATCTTGACAGCGGTCAGAATACCTGATCAGCGCTACATCTGACAGGCTGTAGGCACTGTGTGGCTGAAGATTTTCTGTTGGCCTCCTTTAACTACTTGAGCTCCAGAAAATTTTACCCCCTTTATGAACAGGCCATTATTTGCAATTTGGCACTGCACTACTTTAATTGGCAATTGCACGGTCATGCAACATAGTACTCAAATTATTTCTATCATTTTTTCCACAAAAAAAAAAAAAAAAAAAAAAAAAAAAAACCGAGCTCTTTTGGTGGCATTTAATCACCACTGGGTTTTTTTTTTTATTATATTATATATTTTACTTTCTGCTATAAAGCATATGTTTTTTTTTTTTGCCAAATATAATTTCTTCATACATTTTGGCTAAAATGTATTCTGCTGGACAATCTGACACTGACGCTGGGGGGGGTTGTGGGGAACTGACTAACTGCCACTGACATCCCCAGTGACACTAATACAGTGATCAGTGCCAAGTATATACACGATCACTGTACTAATGACACTAGCTGGGAAGGGGTTAACATCTATGGCTATCAAGGGGTTAAATGTGTACGGTTTTTACTAAGCAATGGTTTTTCCTCCCTGTTTAGCAGCAATGTGCTTTTTTTTTTCTCCCTGCAGTCTGTAGAGAGCTCTATGTTGTTTACCTACACAGGGCTCTCTTCTGTCATTTGCTCAGCCGATTGGTGGGTTCAGGCCATTAATCATTGGCTAGGACCTGTAGCAAAAGGACAGCAGAGCTGAGAAATCCCAAATTACGTTCATTTACATGATTTTGCGCAGTGGGGCCACCCTGCGGCAGTAGAAGTGCGGTGGGCGTTCCTAAAGCGGTTATGGCTGTCCATACATTATACAATCGTCTTGTACAATGTTCCTTTGGAATTACCAAACCCATATAATGGAGGTAAGCAGTTAGGCAAGCCCTTGCACTACATACAGTAGTTGAAGGTAAATCTAAAAGGAAATGGAATAAGAAAATTGTATAATGTATGGGTAACTTAATCTTTCAATTGATGGAGGTCGGGTTGTGGCGGGGCCACCATATAGCGGGCTTTGACTGGATCAGCTGAAATTTTCAGGAGTGTATGGCCAGTTTTAGTCTTCCATGGAGGTACAGGGCAAAACTGGGAAAGAAAGTATGAACGTTTTCCTTTAATGGCAAGTAGAGGAGGACAGAGCAATAGTGACGTTGTTTCTTCCAGTCGTTTGTTGGACGCAGTCTGCTGGAAGCTCACAGGAGGGGGGAGTGGTATTCTCACAATGTGGAAATGGTTTGGGAACACATTTCATACATCCTGTTTCCAAGTTAATAAGCAACTCATTGGGAGCGCTCAGTGCAAAGTTTGGTAGGAAAGGAGTGTGGACATATACAATGTCATTTGTAACACAGTATACAGCCATTAAGAGAGCCCGCTTAGTAAAAAGCATCAAAGGGTACTTACAGGCATAACCTTGATCAGCACACCCAGAGGAGCCATTTTACTTTGTTATGTATAAACACAAAATTGTCAAATACACCATTCATACAATAATGTACATGAATATATCCCAAGTATTATTTTGCGATAGGCACGAGGTGTGCACAGAGGTTGCTCTACACATTCTACAGCTGCGACGATTTGCTTTGTGGCCAAAATCATTTCTCTGATGCATTAGGCTTGCTACAACTGCATGCAGCGCGGTGATAGAAGGCTCCATTCACACTTGTGTGACTCCAAAGTCATGCAATTTCCATTGCAACTTTGGATGGGTGCGACTTAGATGTGACTTTGACTGATGTACAACTATTGCATTAAGAGTAAGATGCGACTTTTGAAAGTTTACATTGGTCTACTCAAGTCGCATCAGGGTATGCCTTTTTAAAGTCACTGTGTCTAAGTTGCATACATTTGAATGGCTTCCATTGAAAGACATGGGCTGCGACTTGCCATGCGACTGTGCGCACAGTCGCATGACAAGTCGTACAAGTGTAAATGGAGCCTTACAGGGGTAAAACAAATGGCGATCTTACCCAACAGCCGCCTGTCAAATGCCCAGTGAAAAAAAAGATTAACTGCGGTCCTCTCTTCAGACGGAAACGTAAATGAGCCCCAAGAGCAAAGCGCAGTAACCCAAGACAACGGACAAACCTTGAGTTTGATGATGGATACTATGCTTTATTGGAGAAGTCTGTATATGGGGCTGTTAGGCTGGTCATAGAGAGATTTTCTTTCCTGCAACCACAATAAAAATTGGCTGTGTCCCCATTTATATATGACATATATGACCTCATTTATATATGAAGCTAGCTACATTCATTCTGCCTCAGACAGACAATCACTGTATGTCCACATACTCCTTGGGCTAAGTTTAAAGTGGATGGAAACCCAAAACATGTTTTTTTTAATTAAGACTCATATCTGTTACAGCAGAGGATGTCATTTCATCCGTTCCCAGTCTTGCCACAAAGAGTTAACCCAGCTCTGAGCAGTCCTCATCTTTTTCAGTAAAATAAAAACTAATAGGTGTCCTTTCTCCCCCCTTGCTGTGACAAGTGATTTCCTTATCTCATGCACAAGTATGAGAGAGACATTCTGTGTACTTCACACCCCCCTCCTTTCTTCTCCAGCTCTCCCAGGATTGGCTGCTCCACACCTCAGCATGATTGGACATGCTGAAGTCATGTGGTGACTTTCCTGGGTTTTGACTGGATGTTAGTGATCATGGGGCATAATCCACAGGACCAGCAGAATTTCAGTGTAAGAAATATTGATGCCTGGCCAGGGGGAGTGTAGAGGTGGGCGGGGAGTCTGACATCACAACTCCACCCACCAAGCTCCGGACAACAGACCTGCCCATAGAATACAGAGTATTGCAGGGCTCCAAACAGCTAAAGGGGAGAGATTGGCCAGGTAAGGATACATGCAGGAGGTATGTATATCCTCATAGATCAGCACTATGGAAGTAATTTAGAAATGATGAGAGTGGGTTTACATCCACTTTAAAAAAGGTGTAGTTTGGGGACAGCAAAAATGCAGTTAAGCCGCGTTTTTACCGCTTCCCAACTGCTCCCCCTAAAACTGCAATAGGCAGTGGACAGGGGTGTTTACATGCCATGGTCAGGATGTTGCACCAACGGCAAAATCTACCCGACATGTAGCGATCAGCTGGAGGGCAAGCCCGCTGAACGTGACAAATTTAGACAAACAGGGAAGAGCTGCAAATGCCCCACAATTACGTGCAATGCACACTGTTGTGGTGGGTTTGTCAGCAAAAATGGGGTTAAAACAGGGGGTGACGAGGTGTCACATTGTCTTCTCACCACCCATCAATGCCTCTTAAGTGAGAGCCAAATGTTGATTGGGCTCCAGAGGAGAGGTAGATTTAGACGCACATCTAACTGTACCCTTAAAATACATTAAAAGTGTTTAGTTTTGTAATATTTGTGAGGACCAATCAGATTTTATGCTCGTGTCCTCATTATTGTGGTCATGCACACTTTGATAAATGTTCAATTTTTTTTTCCCCCATCGCTCTCTCCCGATATGAATAGCCAACAACCACTTAAATTAATATGGCGCACGGAGGAGGTGAATTTTGATCAATGGTTGGAAGACACAACGGCAGCTGTTTCCACCATGTAATTCCATAATCTGATCAATTAGAAATACGATTGAATTCATGAACAAAGAACCTTGGTGCTGCTGATACATGCAATATTAGCAATAATTCCCTCCCCCAGGACAATGGACTCAATGTGATTGAATCCAAACTAAAATGGATCAGATGGGAAGTTATGCCTATTTAATGGTCTACTGATTTGATCAAATCGCATGTCAAATCAGATAGATGGGGCTGTGTATGGCCACCATTCTGAAGATTACCCATCTAATTGTCCTGGAAACAAACGTCATCAGAATTGGAAGGGAGGTGAAAAATAAAATAAACTCAACAGTTTTAGTTGTCCTTGGAACAGAAATAGAGGACCAATCTTCAGATTGGGGACACTTCCAAGTGATAACTGAGGCGCATTTTCCTCTCACTTCCTGTTGAGATCTACAGGTCAGGAAGTAAAAGGAAATCTCCCCAGTGGGACAAAGATCGCAAGAAATCTAACAGGGTTTTCTACATATACTTCTGCTTTTCAAAGTGAAAATAAAAAAAGGTTTTAGCTTTAGATGCATTTAACATAAAAAAAAAAAAAAAAAAAAAACACACAACACTTTTGCCTTTTTAGTTTTTTTTAAGATTTCGATGGAGTGACAAGGGGTTAGAACCACTATCAGTTTTTTTTTTATTGCTGTAGATGTCCTCGTTACAGATAGTCACTGTAATTGTCCTGGTCACCAGGAAAAAAAAGTGACAGGAAATTCAAAATTATGAATCACTACCTAAACAAGACAAAGGGGACATTTTTCAACAAAAAAAATGGGAAAACTATAAAAAGGAGCAGTCACACCGGAGCACTGTGCCACTTGTTGCCTGAAGCTCCACTACGTAAAAGCTTCTTTGCAGGTTCATAAAGGGGGCCAAACCCGGACAATTCTGCTCCTGCACTACAAGTCACATGTATAAATGCCTTTAAATTGCCTGGCTATGCTCATGTCAAGTGTCAATGGAGGCCAATAGGGGAAAGGTAGCACTTCCTGTTAAGTCTACAAGACAGGAAGTGAAGGGAAATTTCCCAAATGAGACACAGATGGGAACAAAAGGAGGATCAGACAGCAGTTGCTCTATTCAAAATACCAAAAAAAGTTTTGGCTTCACATCTACTTTGTACAACCCCCTTTTCCCCTGAAAATGTTTATTATGAAAAGTAAAAATGGAGTTTAAAATACAGGAAAAAAAAACATCACCCTAACAAAATCATACATTTAGTTAATGACAGAGAATAGTCTTGTACGCCAATGATACTGTGTGTCAGGGTCACCATACATGTTACAATCTGACTACACAATCACATTTACCAAAACTATGCAATATGAGAACCTACCTAAACTGTCCAATTTGTATCCAACCAGATAGACCCTTATGTTACATAGTTGTTGGTAGATCTAAGGCTTACCATACACATTACAATCTGACTGTACAAGTAACTGTAGATTTACCAAAACTATGTAATATTAGGACCTACCTTTACCATACAATCAATTTGCATCCGATCAGACAGGCCCCTGTACTACATAGTTGTTGGTGTAGCCAAGGCCCACGAGGGGGGGTCAAAAGCACCCGCTAGCGGCTTAAAAGCGCTGCAAAAAAAAAAAAATAAGTGCCGCTAAAACTAGTGATGCTTTACCGCTAACGCCGGGCGCTTTCAGTGTGAAAGTAGCCTAATTCTACCAAATCTATGTACTATAGGAGCCTACCCAAACTCTCCACTCAATCTATACCCAAGCCCTTGTACTACATAGTTTTTGGCAGATCTAAAGGCTCATCATATACATTATAATCTCTGTACAATCGACCTTAGTCTCCATCCACACCTGGGCGTTTGCAGGCAGAATTGCTGCGATTCTGCCCACGATCCCAAAACGCTGGGCAAAAATAAAATCGTACAACACTTGTTCAGTTATTATTGATTTTCAATGGCACCCAAACAGGGGTGCGATTCTGCCATGATAAACCGTGCTAAGTGTTGTGCGATTTGTCATTTTTTTGCACAGCGTTTTGGGATTGGGCACGCAATGTGAATGCAGCCTTAGATCTACCAAAACTATGTAATATATAAAAGGGGACCTACCCAAACTATCTGTATCCAATCAGGTAGGCCCCTATACTACATAGTTGTTAAGTATGATGAGCCTTACTAACAATTATGTAGTACAGGGGCCTACCTGATTGGATACAGATAGTTTGGGTAGCTCCTTTTATATTACATAGCTTTGGTAGATGTAAGGCTCCATTCACATTGCGATTGTGGGCAGAATCACCGCGATTCTGCCCGCAATCCCAAAACGCTGTGCAAAAGTGACAGAATCGCACAACACTTAGCACGGTTTATCATGGCAGAATCGCACCCGTGTTTAGGTGCCACTGAAAACCAATAGTACCTAAACAAGTGTTGTACGCTTTGTCATTTTTGCCCAGCGTTTTGGGATTGCGGGCAGAATCGCGGCGATTCTGCCCGCAATCGCAATGTGAATGGAGCCTTAGATATACCAAAACTATGCAATATAAAAAAGGACCTCCCAAAACTATCTGTATCCAATGAGGCAGGCCCCTGCTAAGGCTCATCATATACATAATAATCTCTATATACAACCAACCTTTAGATCTACCAAACTTATGTAATAGAAGGACCTACCCAATCAATCAGGCAGGTCCTTATACTACATAATTGTTGGTAGATCTAAAAATGAATGGCAGCTAAACAAACGTTGTGCGATTTGTTGGTTTTTTTTCATAGCATTTTGGGATCGCAGGCAGATTGCCTTAGATCTACCAAAACTATGCAATAGAAGGACTTACCCAATCAATCTGTATCCAATCAGGCAGGCCACTGTACTACATAGTTAGTAGACCTAAAGCTGGCCATACACCATACAATTTACTTATTTCATTTGCTTTAGATTTACCTTCAACAATGTAGTACAAGGGCCTGCCTGATTGCATACAACTTAAAAAAAGTGTTTAGGTTTGACCTCCTACTATATGGTTTTGGTAAATCTAAAAGGAAAGTTGTACAAGAAAAAAAATTGTATAATGTATGGCCAGCCTTAGGCTCATCATATACATGAGAATCTCTATATACAATCAACCTTTAGATCTACCAAATCAATCTGTATCCAATCAGGCAGGTCCTAATACTACATAGCTGTTGGTAGATCTAATGCCCGGTACACACGATGAGATTATCTGACAAATGATTGTTTTTTTGTTGCATGCTAATCTCAGATCGAATCTGATGAGTTTACTAAAGTCACGAAAATTCCCGTACAACGGAAAAAAAAAAAATTTCGGAAGTGATGTCATATGTTGTAATGCATTTGTGTTGCATTTTCGAACGATAGCTGTACTGATTAAAACAAAATCGTACAATCTGGCATCGTACGGAAAAAAGTTTTGTGCATGTCCAATAGAATAATATCAGAGGACTGTCCCGATTGGCTCTCGAAAGCTCTGTACGAACGATCCGATTATCGTACGATCGCGTCAAAAGTGGTATTTCCCGTACGGATTTTCTGATCGTGTGTACGGGGCTTTAAGGCTCATCATATACACGAGAATCTCGATAAATTTCGATGTAACAGAAGGATCTACTGTAAGCATGCAATATGTAGCCAGGCCCTTGTAGTACATGGTTTCTGCTAGATGTAAAGGAGGAGATTGTACAATGAGATTGCTGATATTCCAGGAGAAATTGGAAGGTGTGTGCTGATGATAAAAGGAGCTAACCCAGGCAGAGAGTGTCCAGGATGAGATTGGAGAGAAGAGTGAGGCTGAGTACAGAGAGGAGAGGAGTGGAGGGAGGAGAAGCAGCGCCCAGTAGTAGTAGTAATACGGTAGTAGTGATAGGACAGAATGGAGAGGAGACAAAGGCCGTATAGTGTGGAGTAGCTGCGCCTCACTTTCTCCCGCATCTCCCGTTCTGTATCCAGATCCCTCTGGAAAGTCTGCGCTCTGTCCTCAGCATCGTCGGCCTGTTGCTGCAGAGCCTGGATCTTCCTCTTCACCGCTTCCAGGGAGTTGAGTCCTGCCATTGTGGAGAGTGTAGCGGAGGGTGGGTGGGATGGATGGAGCGAGCAGTCAGTGAGTGAGAGAGAGAGCTGTGAGGAGCGGCGTGCAGGACCAGGCAATGTTACATGAATGGAGGATCCTTCCTACACTACAAGTCGGCTCAATGACTTCTACGATGGAATGCTTGGGTGAGGTCATGGCACGAGGGGGCGTGTCTTGGGCGGTGACGTAGAGTGGGCACAGGGCGGATCCCCCGGTAAAAATCTGCAGGACTTTTCGACTTATTTGGGAAGAAATTGAGGAGTTTTCCTGCCCCTTCTCAGTGACTAAGCAGGGCTCTCCTAGGACGGACAGACTGATCCCTGGGCTTGTCTCTCTTCCTTCTCTATAGGCCTCAGGGAGGATGCAAGGCTAGGGATACTAAAACGTGCTGGCAGCCAATCACATTCTACCTTCAGCTTGTTCAATTAGGCTTTCACGATAAAACCTGGAAGCTCATTGGTTTCTATGTAGAGTTGCACCAGATTTTGCGCTCTCTAGTTTTAGTAAATATCCCCCTTTGTGTCTGCTTCAATAATGAGGAATCATCTCATCCTATATATACCCTTCCTCTGCCTTTTCACATGAAAAAATAGATCCCCCCAACAATAGACATACCAGAAACAACAGACCTCCCCCCCCCCACAAGTAAAAAAAATTCCCCCTCCAGGAACAATAGACCCTCCAAGAACAACCTCCCCAGTAACAATATACCCCACAAGTAAAAAATAATCCCCCACCAGTAACAATAGACCCCAAAGAACAACCTCCCCAGTAACAATATACCCCACAAGTAAAAAATAATCCCCCACCAGTAACAATAGACCCCAAAGAACAACCTCCCCAGTAACAATATACCCCACAAGTAAAAAATAATCCCCCACCAGTAACAATAGACCCCAAAGAACAACCTCCCCAGTAACAATATACCCCACAAGTAAAAAATAATCCCCCACCAGTAACAATAGACCCCAAAGAACAACCTCCCCAGTAACAATATACCCCACAAGTAAAAAATAATCCCCCACCAGTAACAATAGACCCCAAAGAACAACCTCCCCAGTAATAATATACCCCACAAGTAAAAAAAAAATACCCCACCAGTAACAATAGACCCCCAAGAACAACCCCCCCCCCCAGTAACAATATACCCCACAAGTAAAAAAAAATTACCCCACCAGTAACAATAGGCCCCCAAGAACAACCCCCCTCCCCAGTAACAATATACCCCACAAGTAAAAAAAATTACCCCACCAGTAACAATAGGCCCCCAAGAACAACCTCCCCAGTAACAATATACCCCACAAGTAAAGAATAATCCCCCACCAGTAACAATAGACCCCAAAGAACAACCTTCCCAGTAATAATATACCCCACAAGTAAAAAATAATCCCACACCAGTAACAATAGACCCCCAAGAACAACCCCCCCCCCCCAGTAACAATATACCCCACAAGTAAAAAAAATCCCCCACCTGTAACAATAGACCCCCAAGAACAACCCCCCCTCCCCAGTAACAATATACCCCACAAGTAAAAAAAAAAAAACCCAACCAGTAACAATAGACCCCCAAGAACAACCCCCCCCTCCCCAGTAACAATATACCCCACAAGTAAAGAAAAATCCCCCACCTGTAACAATAGACCCCCAAGAACAACCCCCCTCCCCAGTAACAATATACCCCACAAGTAAGAAAAAATCCTCCACCAGTAACAATAGACCCCCAAGAACCAAATACCCCCCCCCCCCCAGTAACAATATACCCCACAAGTAAAAAAAAATCCCCCACCAGTAACAATAGACCTCCAAGAACAACCCCCCTCCCCAGTAACAATATATCCCACAAGTAAAAAAAAATCCTCCACCAGTAACAATAGACCCCCAAGAACCAAATACCCCCCCAGTAACAATATACCCCACAAGTAAAAAAAAATCCCCCACCAGTAACAATAGACCCCCAAGAACAACCCCCCTCCCCAGTAACAATATACCCCGCAAGTAAAAAAAAATACCCCACCAGTAACAATAGACCCCCAAGAACAACCCCCCTACCCAGTTACAATATACCCCACAAGTAAAAAAAATTCCCTACCAGTAACAATAGACCCCCAAGAACCAAATACCCCCCCAAGTAACAATATACCCCACAAGTAAAAAAAAACCCCCACCAGTAACAATAGACCCCCAAGAACAAACAACCCCCCCAACACGAAACAATATACCCCACAGATAAAAAAAAATCTCCCACCAGTAAAAATAGACCCCCAAGAACAAAATACCCCCCTCCCCAGTAACAATATACCCCACAAGTTTAAACAAATACCCCACCAGTAACAGTAGGCCCCCAAGAACAACCCCCCTCCCCAGTAACAATATACCCCACAAGTAAAAAAAATTACCCCACCAGTAACAATAGGCCCCCAAGAACAACCTCCCCAGTAACAATATACCCCACAAGTAAAGAATAATCCCCCACCAGTAACAATAGACCCCAAAGAACAACCTTCCCAGTAATAATATACCCCACAAGTAAAAAATAATCCCACACCAGTAACAATAGACCCCCAAGAACAACCCCCCCCCCCCAGTAACAATATACCCCACAAGTAAAAAAAATCCCCCACCTGTAACAATAGACCCCCAAGAACAACCTCCCCAGTAACAATATACCCCACAAGTAAAAAAAAAAACCCAACCAGTAACAATAGACCCCCAAGAACAACCCCCCCTCCCCAGTAACAATATACCCCACAAGTAAAGAAAAATCCCCCACCTGTAACAATAGACCCCCAAGAACAACCCCCCTCCCCAGTAACAATATACCCCACAAGTAAGAAAAAATCCTCCACCAGTAACAATAGACCCCCAAGAACCAAATACCCCCCCCCCCAGTAACAATATACCCCACAAGTAAAAAAAAATCCCCCACCAGTAACAATAGACCCCCAAGAACAACCCCCCTCCCCAGTAACAATATATCCCACAAGTAAAAAAAAATCCTCCACCAGTAACAATAGACCCCCAAGAACCAAATACCCCCCCCCCCCAGTAACAATATACCCCACAAGTAAAAAAAAATCCCCCACCAGTAACAATAGACCCCCAAGAACAACCCCCCTCCCCAGTAACAATATACCCCGCAAGTAAAAAAAAATACCCCACCAGTAACAATAGACCCCCAAGAACAACCCCCCTACCCAGTTACAATATACCCCACAAGTAAAAAAAATTCCCTACCAGTAACAATAGACCCCCAAGAACCAAATACCCCCCCAAGTAACAATATACCCCACAAGTAAAAAAAAACCCCCACCAGTAACAATAGACCCCCAAGAACAAACAACCCCCCCAACACGAAACAATATACCCCACAGATAAAAAAAAATCTCCCACCAGTAAAAATAGACCCCCGAGAACAAAATACCCCCCTCCCCAGTAACAATATACCCCACAAGTTTAAACAAATACCCCACCAGTAACAGTAGACCCCAAGAAAAAATAAATCCCCAGCAACAGTAGATCTCCTACCAGCAACAATACATCCACCCCAGAAACAATAGACTTTCCAGCAACAACAGACTGCCCCAGCACCAATAGATTTCCCCTACCAGAAACATCAGACCCCCTCCAGCAACAGTAGACCCCGCTAGAACAAAATACCGCCCAGCAACCATAGACCCCCCCAGACAACAATGTACCCCCCCAAGAAAAAATCCCCCAACAGTAACAATAGACCCCCAAAAATAAAATACTCCCACCAACAAAAGTACAATATATCTCCCCCTAGCAACAATAGATCCCCCACCACCAACAATAGGCTTTCCAGGAACGATACACCACTCTGCCAGCAACAATAGATCCCCCACCACCAACAATAGGCTTTCCAGGAACGATACACCACTCTGCCAGCAACAATAGATCCCCCACCACCAACAATAGGCTTTCCAGGAACGATACACCACTCTGCCAGCAACAATCCATTACCCCCTCCAGCAACAATAGCCCCTACCAGCAACCATAGACCACTCCCCAGCAACAATATACCCCCCCCCACGAAATTCCCCACCAGTAACAATAGACCCCAACCCACCAAAACAAATGATCCCCAGCAACAATAGATCCACCCCAGTAGCCAGCAAAAATAGATCCCTACAACAGTAGATCCCCTCAGCAATATAGGAGGCCCAGACAGAGCCCTATGACACATTTGCACATGTGCCAGAGTAACAAAGACAGCAGCACCAGAGGAGGAACAGCCAAAACTGAAGGGCACTGATAGTAGAACTATAGGCAAAACTTTGTATTTTTGGATAGAGTAAGGGAAAGTTATAACCTCTGTCAGTTTTTTTGGTTGCCATCTGTGTCCCATTGGGGAGATTTCCCTTCACTTCCTGTCCCATAGCCAAAACAGGAAGTGAGAGGGCACCCTTCCAAAGTTAGGGAATCCTGGGGTGTCACCAGGGTGACCAGATCTAGTGTCCCTATTGGAAGATTTCCCCTCTATTATTTTTCTGGGGGCAACCCAAAAATATTTTTTTACTTTTTACTTTCATCTTTGTTGATAATGGTAATTAAACCTGAGAGGGTGAATTTCCCTTAGACCCCTGTCACACTTGTACGACTTGTCCTACGATTTGGGACTGCAAAGTTGCATGACAAGTCCTTCCCCATGATTTCCAATGACAACCATTCATATTAGTATGACTTCAAAGTGGTCCCTGCACTACTTTGGTCTGACTTTGATGCGAATTCAGGTTCATAGACCTCAAGTCTCCCTGAAATCGCGGCAAAATCGCGCGATTTTGAAGTCGCGGTAGTGTGAAATGGGCCTCAAGGTGAGCCACTGTTAGTACAGCGATCTCTTCTGCTGTGCTATTGTGTTCTGACAGTGGGACGCCCCCCGCGCCAGAACACACCGGGCAGCGCTTTTCGCCATTGGCTGAGAGCGCTGATTGGGTGCCAGCTTCTATCCCACCAGATGCACTACACACGGGTCGAATGTCGGACGTTTTTTATTAAACTGGCCGATGCCGCCTGACATTCGGCCCATGGGCACAGGCAATACAAACTGACAGGTGTTCTAATCCCTCTCCACTCTATCCAAAACTTTGAAAAAAAATGTAATAGGGTAAAAAATAAAAAATATATATAATAGGGTAAAAAAGAAAAAAAAATGTAATAGGGTAAAAAATAAAAAAATGTAATAGGGTAGAAAGGGAAAAAAAATGTAATAGGGTAGAAAGGGAAAAAAAATGTAATAGGGTAAAAAAGAAAAAAAAATGTAATAGGGTAGAAAGGGAAAAAAAATGTAATAGGGTAAAAAAGAAAAAAAAATTTAATAGGGTAGAAAGGGAAAAAAAATGTAATAGGGTAAAAAAGAAAAAAAAATGTAATAGGGTAGAAAGGGAAAAAAAATGTAATAGGGTAAAAAAGAAAAAAATGTAATAGGGTAAAAAAGAAAAAAAAATGTAATAGGGTAGAAAGGGAAAAAAAAATGTAATAAGGTAAAAAAGAAAAAAATGTAATAGGGTAAAAAAGAAAAAATGTAATAGGGTAAAAAAGAAAAAAAAATGTAATAGGGTCAAAAATAAAATGTAATAGGGTAAAAAAGAAAAAAAATGTAAGGCCCCTTTCACACTGGGGCGGTGGGGGCGTCGGCGGTACAACAGCGCTATTTTTAGCGCTGCTGTACCGTCGTTCTTGCAGCTGTATTCGGCCACTAGCGGTGCGGTTTTACCCCCGCTGGCGGCCGAAAAAGGGTTAAAATGCCTCGTACAGCGCGGCTATAGCCGCGGTATTGCCGCAGTATAGCCGCGCTGTCCCATTGATTTCAATGGGCAGGAGCGGGGAAGGAGCGGTGAATACACTGCTCCTTCCCCGCTCCAAAGAAGCGGTTTGCAGGACTTTTTTCACCGTCCTGTCAGCGCACCGCTTCAGTGTGAAAGCCCTCGGGCTTTCACACTGAACAAACAGCGGAGGCTGTTTAGGGGCGGTTTTCAGGCGGTATTTTTAGCGCAATACCACCTGCAAACCGCCCCAGTGTGAAAGGGGTCTTATAGGGTAGAAAGGGAAAAAAAAAATGTAATAGGGTAAAAAAGAAAAAATGTAATAGGGTAAAAAAGAAAAAAATATAATAGGGTAAAAAAGAAAAAAAATGTAATAGGGTAAAAAAGAAAAAAATATAATAGGGTAAAAAAGAAAAAAATGTAATAGGGTAAAAAAGGAAAAAAAAATGTAATAGGGTAAAAAAGGGAAAAAAAATGTAATAGGGTAAAAAAGAAAAAAATATAATAGGGTAAAAAAGAAAAAAATGTAATAGGGTAAAAAAGGAAAAAAAAATGTAATAGGGTAAAAAAGAAACAAAAAAGGTAAAGGGTGAATACTGGACCACCTCCCCACCCCCTAGGTACCCTCTGTACTTACCTCTGAGGTTGCCGAGCTGTCAGCACCCACGCAACTGGTCCAACAGTCTGGGAATTTTAAATCCCCACTTTTCTCCAAGCAGCGCTTCTGGGACGGACCATATTGTTCACCGTGATGGGACTGACCAATCAGAAATAATCAGGTCTATCCCAGGAGTGCACAGAGAAGAGGGAGGAACATGGGGACCAGCTGACAGCTTAGCAACCCCTAGATAAGCAGAGCACATGTAATTGCCCTGCTGTGCAGTGACATGAATAAATAATAATAAAAATGTCATAATCATTTCAAATAAAGTTGGAAAATGTAAAAACAAAAAAAGTCAATGTTGCACTAACCTGCACCATAAAACACAGGATTTTACTGTGAACATAGCCTGTCTACAGTGACCTGGGTTTTTCTGCAGTGGATAGACGCAGGTCACTACTAGGATAATTGCTTTCTTTATGCCCTGTTCACACCATAGCATTGCTGTGATGTGCAGGGCTTTGTAGTGCACAAAATTGCAGCATTACACTGGATGACACCACATGTTAATGCAAAGAAGTGCAACATACCACACTTCTGTGCAGTAACATGAATGAAGTGTCACTAGGTGACACACAAATAGAGTAAAGAAAAAAAAGAGAAGTAAGACGCGCATTTTCTGGTGCAGGCTAGTGTGCACCTACCCTTAGCTCCTGAGCTGAGCTTTTTGCAGACAATTTGGAAGCGTTGTTTCTTTTTTTGCACACTTGGATGCACATTTCTGATGTGTTTTGCAAGCCTTTATGTATGTGAATGCAACTCAAACGTAGGGTTGTCACCTGTCCGGGATTCACCTGGATGGTCCGGGTTTTGAGTCATGTGTCCTGGTTTCAATCCATCTGAAACCCGGACACATTATTCAGACAGTACTGTGGCTCGGAACAGGGCTTGACAGGAGGGTGAGTGGGCACTATATTTTGTATTGTTCAGAAAGTTTTCCCTCCCTCATTTTTATGAAGGGTTTATTATATTTATATATCTGATTTTTCTGTACTTACAGTGAATGAATTTTTGCATCCATACTCCTGATGAGTGAACGTGATTTACGAAACGTACAGTTTACCCAAATGAAATTTTTATCATTTTTATTCACACAGATAGAGCTTTCTTTTGGTGGTATTTAATTGCTCCTGGGTTTTTTATTTTTTGCTAAATAAAACAAAAAAGGACCGAAAATTTTGAAAAAAAGCCCCCAAAAATTTTGAAAACAGGTAATTTTTCTCCTTCACTGATGTGCACTGATGAGGCTGCACTGATGGGCACTGATAGGCTGTGCTGATGGGCACTGATAGGTGGCACTGATGGGCACTGATAGGCTGTGCTGATGGGCAATGATAGGTGGCACTGATGCACTGATAGGCGGCACTGATGGGCACTGACTGATAGGCACCGATAAGGCAGCACTAATGGGCACTGATAGGTGGCACTGATGAGGCGGCACTGAGAGGTGGCACTGATGATTAGTAGTGATGGTTGGCACTGATGGGTAGCACTGAAGGGCACTGATAAGTGGCACTGAAGGGCACTGATAGGTGGCACTGATAGGTGGCACTGATGGGTGGCACTGATGGGCACTGGTAGGTGACACTGATAGGTAGCACTGATCTGTGGCAGTGATTATGAGACACTGATGGGCATTGGTTGGCAGCACTGGTGGGCACTGGTAGGTGGCACTGTGGGCACTAGTAGGTGGCACTGGTGGGTACTGATAGGTGGCACTGGTGGGTGGTACAGTGGGCACTGGCAGCTGACACTGGTGGCACAGAAAATGCAGCCGCGGGTTTCTGTGTGAGGGACCGATGTCCCTCTGACAGAAGTTGGTGATCGGCTTTTTTTCCCCTCATGCTTTTGTTTACATCACATGATCAGCTGTCATTGGCTGACAGCTGATCACGTTGTAAAGGGTCGGGATTGACCCCATACTCGGATCTGTAAACAGCTGAGTCCCATAGACTCGGTGATCACAGAGCACGCAGGGTCGCGCAGACAGCACTTGCTCGGGAAGACGTCCATGGACGCCCTCCCGGCAAGTAAGGTAGCTGTAGCTGTCTTTTGGCTCTAGCGTGGGCAGCAAGTTTTTTTCTTTTGTTTCTATTTCATATAGCCAGGGATGGAGGCCTTTTACTGTGGACAGGTCAGGTTACACTTTTCTCTTTATACTATGTGCACCACATTACTATTCCCTCTGGAGAGCCCAAAGGTGTCCCAGATCTGTTACAATCCTATAGTAGTGTATACCAAACATTTTTTTTTACTGTGCACAGCTAAAGTGTTCAGGTTTGGCTGGAAGAAAAAGTGGCAACCCTACTCAAGCGTTTGGATCTGATTGGATTTAGTCCCTGTTCAGGCAACAATTTTCCACCCAGCAATTTTCCACCCAGCTTCTTCATTTTTTAATTTTCTCCTTCAAATATGTGTCAGTAGCAAAAAGATTTGCACAGAAGGATACATTGTTATAAGGTGTCATGAGAAGCACTGCTAGCAGCAGCAAGTGGCATACAATATTTTACTGTTGGCTTTTAGATCATCAAGATAGCAAGCTCAAAGCCTCAGTGTATATCCTACAAGACAGACCACATAGCTATATAGACACAGCGACAGAACAATGGTGTGTGTTTAACACATCTCTCACTGTCATTTGAGCATTCCAACACACTTTTGTAAATGACTATAGTCTATGAGAGTTCTTTGTTACACGCGAGCAGGCGCTGTCAGCTTTTTGTAGCATGTAATTGGTAACAATGGATTTGCAGATGGGGTCGGCTGTCCTGCTCCTGAAAAAAATTTTAAGCAAAAAAAAACAAAAAACAGGCTTTACTTTTCTATACCAACTTTGAATAAGCTGTTAAAGTGACACAAAACAAATAAAAAAAAAAAAATAAAATTGTGATATGGGGTGATTAGACTCAATGTGGTGAGCTTTTTTTTTTAAAGTGAGTCAGTCCAACATTGCGATTTGGGCACACGGCAGCCCCCTTTTTTAAAAGGAAAAGAAAGTCATAACACAAATTCGCCCACACAGAGGTTTCAGTTTCACACAGCAGAACCAGTAACAGAATATACCGAATATACCGAGCCACCTGGCTCTCCCTTCAGCAGTACCTCTTCTCTTCACACTGGTCACCCAGACTATGGGTTCCTCAGGCTCATTTAGCCTTTACTCACAGCACCTCGCTGTACCGGCCCACTCCTGGCCTCTGGATAAGGTCTCCCAGGATCCCAGGCTCTCCTACTAGATCCCCCTCCTGGACTCTTGCTTCTACAAAATCTACACTAGTTGACTCAGCTCTCTAGGTCTTCTCCAACATGGAGTCGTGTCTCCCTAGTAGGTCTCCTCTCCTGGCTGGCACTCACCTCTATCCTTACGCACTGGCTGTGTTTTTGAACAGCAGCAACTGCCCTGAGTTCTCACCAGACTTGGTTTATAACAAGTGTGTGCAGCTGGATACACAAAAACCTGTAGAACTCCAGAAAAAACTGGACACAGGATTGAAGGTTCTATCCCACCCAAGACTCTTTGGAATCTTCACTCTCCAAGCCCCGGTCCAGGACGAAAGAGTACCATATAATACCTGTGCTTAGGGCAAAAAACAACAAAGCAGCTAGCACAATTTGCAGGCAACAAATTAAGAACAATTCAGGTAAATAAATGCAGCGCTAAGCGTAACATATAATCAAAATATATAAATAAATTAAAAAAACTTTACACCAAAGTGAATCTAAAATGTGACAACATTCAAAAGATCTCATATGAGTCCATTAACAATCCTCTTTTGCCGCGTACACACGGTCGGACTTTTCGGCTACAAAAGTCCGACAGACTTTCAACAGACTTTTGGCGGACTTTCTAACAAACGGACTTAACTACATACAATCACACAAAAGTCCGACGGATTCGTACGTGATGACGTACACCGGACTAAAATAAGGAAGTTGATAGCCAGTAGCCAAAAGCTGCCCTAGCGTCCGTTTTCGTCCGTCGGACTAGCATACAGACAAGCGGCTTTCTGGGTCCGGCGGAGTTACGACGTAAAGATTTGAAGCAAGTTCCAAATCTAAAGTCCATCAGATTTGTGACTGGAAAAGTCCGCTAAAGGTCCGGTGGAGCCCACACACGATTGGATTGTCTGCCGGATTTGGTCCGTCGGACCAGTCCGGTCGAAAAGTCCGACCGTGTGTACGCGCCATTAGGGGGGACAAAACCATAATCAGCCTGAAAGGGTGCTCCAAGAGAATGACGTAAACCAGAAAAGTCCTCCACGAACAGTTATCACACACAGCTTCTTACCAAATAGCTTAGACCCCCAAATAAAGTTATCACACACAGCTTCTTACCAAATAGCTTAGACCCCCAAATAAACAGTCAGATGCCTAATGGTAATGGCTGGGCTTCCAGAGGATCTACCAGTTCACATCATTTGCATCAATCTCCCAGACACCTGGATCATTTCACCCAAATGGTAAAAAACCCTTTCATTGGTTGCCTGAACTGGCTGGGTCACTTCAATCCCTACAGACCCACTAGTTTCTGCCATGTGTAGTGAATAAAAAATATATCTAAACCACTGTGGGCTCCCTGGAAGGTAAGAGTGGAGAAAGCTTTGGCATTCAAGCCAGCGGGGACTACCAAACCCAGAGGAAACTTAGAACACAGTTTTCTCTGCTCACAAAACACATGCTGAAGCCTCTCAGATTGCAAATCTGAGAATCTGAGTCATTTTTCCAACTATTACCTAAACTCACATAGTGGCAGGGCCACGCACTGTCACAACATCCACTACCAAATGGTCCCACAATCAAATGGTTTCCTACTGTGTGTTTCTGCCTCCTGGTAACTTCCTCCGTGGGTTCATGAACCTCTCGTTTTTCACCTCACTTCCATTTGTTTGGAATGAGTAGTGCTAGTTGCAGTCATGTGCACTAATCTATGCACAATACTCATCCTATAGGCCATAGTCCATCTTAGTGATTGAGAGGGAGCAAGAAAGGGTGGTTAGGTTCCTACATACAATGGGAGAATGGAGAACAAATGTAGCAAACCTCTATAGCTGGCCAAACACATATCAGTTTTTTTTTTAATCAGCCAGCAGGTTTTAAAAAAAACTAACAATAAATAATTGAGGTGGATGAGTGAACTCTCCTCCGCCGTCAGAATATACTGACCAGAGCTGCAGCCAATTGACTGCAGTGCTGATCGAAGCAAAAAGCCTGTGTGAGAGCAATCAGTTCTCAGATTGACTGCTCTCGAACAGGAACGGCCATCGATGGACTGAAATTCGGCTGGCCCCTGCTGAACCAGACTCATTTTGATCCATCTTTGGCCAACCTAAAGCAGAACTTTACTCTAATATCGCCTTCGTAATGACTGGCAGCTGCTGCTTTAGTGCCCTCTGAAAGCGATCTGCCACAGTTAGCTTTTTAGAGGGATGGGAGAAAATACAGCCAGTGTAAACAAGCCCTTAAAACCTAGGAAAGATAGAATGTATCACAGTGATGTGGGGAGCTGATGAAAGGAAGTAGTGGAAGTGACAGTTGCATAGTGAAGAGCAGTTGGAGACTAGTAAGACAGAAGAGAAAAACATTGTATCACCGTTATGTATGGGGCAGAAGAATTAAAGTTGTGCAAGGCTGTGAAAGCAACAAAAGAATTCCATTTGGCAGAGGACCAGGAAAGGTGCGCAGGGTTGAGTAACTTGTAGTGATGACTGGACTTAACTCCAGGGACAAGTGGTGGAAGATTGACTGTGCAGAATGATGTGGATCACTGTAATGAGGCTGAGAGAGTCGAGCAATATGGGATAGGAGAGGGGATAGAATGATCAGAGGAGGGGGCAGTGGGACTGGAAAGATTGTGCAATGTTTAGTAAATCACATAGCAGGGCTGAGGAGATGAAATGTTGTGTAATAGGAGAGAGAGTAAATGAGGCTGCACATAAACGGAGTGTGACTTTGTGGGTGAGGAGGCACAGGGTTGTGGAGGTGCAGTTACAATGGCTGAACCAGAGGCTGAGCCTGGTGACTTGGCTGGTAGACTCAAAAGCCAGAGTCTCCAGGGCAGACCCGAAAAGTTCCCAGCTATGCCAGTAAGCCCCCTACCTTTTACTGCTAGCACCAGGGCCGTCTTTAATATTGATTGGACCCCCCCCCCCCCCCCATGCAATTTCACTCTCCACCTGCTCTGAGACATACAATAAATAGCAGCTAGACTTAAAATCAGTTTAATGCATCAGATCAGGCAGCAATTGCGGTTGGTTGCCAGCAGTTACAGCATAGCATTACTGCTTACTAACTGGTTGCTAGAGGTTACAGCATATAATTACTGCTCACTAACTGGTTGCTAGAGGTTACAGCACACATTACGGCACACTGATTAGTTGCTAGAGGTTACAGCACATCATCTCCTCACTGCAGGGAAGCATGATATACATATGAATGCCGCCTTTATTTACATATCAATGCTGCCAGCCAAAGGTATTTACTTAGTAATGCCGCCGCTATTTACATATGAATGTTGGTTATTTACATGTAAACACACAGGGTCTGCAGGGGAGTCATCTGTACACAACAATAGGGCAGAGCTGGGGCAGCATTAGTACCAGCACTTCACACTGAGATATCGGGACACAGCACAGGTCTAAAACTTCAAGGAACAAGGGAATTTAAACTGGGATAGTTGGCAAGTATGAGGCAGCTGCTTTGGGCCCCACAACAATGACAGGGCCCAGGGCAGCTTCCCCTTTTGCCCTGTCTTATATACGGCCCTGGCTAGCACTGCTAGAATGTGGGCCTTCATTCTCATTTCATTTCATTCTCATGTAGAAAATTATACAAGGTTTTCCAATCTATATTATCAGTTTGTCCCCCAACAATGCTCATTCATGGTTGTTGTGTCCTGCTCCAGACATTGGATCATTGGTAGATTTCACAAAAAATGCCTGGAGTGTGACATTGTCATCTCATGTCTATGAACACTTTCTTCATTCAGGCAGACCATAGATTGCCAGATATCGTTTTAAAAACAATGGGCAGTGAGTTACCGGCCTGTCTTTGTTTGCTTTGGCAATATGCAGAAGCTAGTTAGATAAAATCTTCTCTTGGACTTGGCCAAGCAAAAAATAAAACACAGCATTTGAATTTTCCAGTAAAAAGAAAACAAGCATCAAATCATATAGACGTTTTTTCAACATGAAAGGACTTAATTGCTTTTTGTTGACCCTAATTTAAAAACCCACATTTTTCTCATTGGTTTAATGCAGCTTTCCTTTGTTTGTTATTTAATAGGTAACAACTACATTTTGAATAAGAAGCTTGTAGGTCTGTTTCAGTCTCTATATAGGGGTTGGGTTGGGTCTGTTCTCTTTATACGCATACAGCCCTGGCCAAAAATTTTGAGAATGACACAAATATTAATTTTCACAAAGTCTGCTGCTTCTGTGTTTTTAGATCTTTTTGCCAGATGTTACTATAATATACTGACATATAATTACAAGCATTTCTTAAAGCGGAATTTCACTCACTTTTTTTTAAACTAAAGACCACCCCTCCACCATTTTGGATATCTATCTATCTATCTATCTATCTATCTATCTATCTATCTATCTATCTATCTATCTATCTATCTATATATATATATCCGACCGTGTGTACGGGGCATAAGTGTCAAAGGCTTACAGTGGGGACGGAAAGTATTCAGACCCCCTTAAATTTTTCACTCTTTGTTATATTGCAGCCATTTGCTAAAATCATTTAAGTTCATTTTTTTCCTCATTAATGTACACACAGCACCCCATATTGACAGAAAAACACAGAATTGTTGACATTTTTGCAGATTTATTAAAAAAGAAAAACTGAAATATCACATGGTCCTAAGTATTCAGACCCTTTGCTCAGTATTTAGTAGAAGCACCCTTTTGATCTAATACAGCCATGAGTCTTTTTGGGAAAGATGCAACAAGTTTTTCACACCTGGATTTGGGGATCCTCTGCCATTCCTCCTTGCAGATCCTCTCCAGTTCTGTCAGGTTGGATGGTAAACATTGGTGGACAGCCATTTTTAGGTCTCTCCAAAGATGCTCAATTGGGTTTAAGTCAGGGCTCTGGCTGGGCCATTCAAGAACAGTCACGAAGTTGTTGTGAAGACACTGCTTCGTTATTTTAGCTGTGGGCTTAGGGTCATTGTCTTGTTGGAAGGTAAACCTTCGGCCCAGTCTGAGGTCCTGAGCACTCTGGAGAAGGTTTTCTTCCAGGATATCCCTGTACTTGGCAGCATTCATCTTTCCCTCGATTGCAATCAGTCGTCCTGCCCCTGCAGCTGAAAAACACCCCCACAGGATGATGCTGCTACCACCACCACCATGCTTCACTGTTGGGACTGTATTGGACAGGTGATGAGCAGTGCCTGGTTTTCTCCACACATACCGCTTAGAATTAAGGCCAAAAAGTTCTATCTTGGTCTCATCAGACTAAACAATCTTATTTCTCACCATCTTGGAGTCCTTCGGGTGTTTTTTACCAAACTCCATGCAGGCTTTCATGTGTCTTGCACTGAGGAGAGGCTTCCGTCAGGCCACTCTGCCATAAAGCTCCAACTGGTGAAGAGCTGCAGTGATGGTTGACTTTCTACAACTTTCTCCCATCTCCTGACTGCATCTCTGGAGCTCAGCCACAGTGATCTTTGGGTTCTACTTTACCTCTCTCACCAAGGCTCAATAGCTCAGTTTGGCTGGACGGCCAGCTCTAGAAAGGGTTCTGGTCATCCCAAACATCTTCCATTTAAGGATTATGGAGGCCACTGTGCTCTTAGGAACCTTAAGTGCAGCAGAATTTTTTTTGTAACCTTGGCCAGATCTGTGCCTTACCACAATTCTGTCTCTGAGCTCTTCAGGCAGTTCCTTTGACCTCATGATTCTCATTTGCTCTGACATGCACTGTGAGCTGTAAGGTCTTATATAGACAGGTGTGTGGCTTTCCTAATCAAGTCCAATCAGTATAATCAAACACAGCTGGACTCAAATGAAGGTGTAGAACCATCTCAAGGATGATCATAAGAAATGGACAGCACCTGAGTTAAATATATGAGCGTCACAGCAAAGGGTCTGAATACTTAGGACCATGTGATATTTCAGTTTTTCTTTTTAATAAATCTGCAAAAATGTTAACAATTCTGTGTTTTTCTGTCAATATGGGGTGCTGTGTGTACATTAATGAGGAGAAAAATGAACTTAAATGATTTTAACAAATGGCTTCAATATAACAAAGAGTGGAAGATTTAAGGGGGTCTGAATACCTTCCGTCCCCACTGTATATTGACAGTTACATTTTGTTTATGCTATGCTAAATATTTGCAGTGTTGATGCTTTTTTTTCAAGACCTCTGCAATTGGCCCTGGCATGTGGTCAATCAACTTCTGGGCCACATCCTAACTGATGGTAGCCCATTCTTCCATAATCAATGCTTGGAGTTTGTCAGAATTTTTGGGTTTTTTTGTTCACCCGCCTCTTGAGGATTGACCACAAGTTCTCAATGGAATTAAGGTCTGGGGAGTTTCGTGGCCCATCTAGTTCAACTAACAGAAAAAAAAACACACACACACACACACAAATAGGAAACCTCCATATACCCAATCCTATACCCACAGTTGATTAAGAGAAAGGCAAAAAAAAAAAAAAAACCCTAATAAATCATGGTCCAATTTGCTTCAGTGGGGAAAAATAAATTCCTTCCTGCTCCCCCAGGAGGCAATTGGATATTCCCTGGATCATTTTTACCTATAAATACATCAATGGATTTGTGTTTTTTTGCACAGACAAAATTCATTTTACCCTGTTTCCCCGAAAATAAGACCTAGTGTGATTGTCGGTGATGGCTGCAATATAAGCCCTACCCCCCAAATAAGCCCTAGTTAAAGTCCTTGTAGGTCTTATTTTGAGGGTAGGGCTTATTTTCGGGGGGAAACAGAGTAGGGCTTATTTGGGGGGTAGGGCTTATATTGCAGCCATCACTGACAATCACGCTAGGTCTTATTTTCGGGGAAACAGGGTAGCAGAGTATGGAGGGTTAGAACTTCTGCCATTGTCCCATGCTGAATTTCCTGTTAGAGAGAATCGCCTGACTTCCTCTCCCAATAAATATAGTAACTGGGTTAGAAAGTGAGGGGAAATCTCTCTAACAGTGACCTTGACAGCAATAAAAATCAAATAAAGCTCATGTTCTTTCCCACTCTTCCCAAAGCTAAATGAAGGTGTTGGCTAGTTACACTTTGCTCCACAATAAGGGTTGCATCCTTAGTGTAGAGATGATTGATGCAGCATATCTGAGACAGCATGGACATAGATTACATCTTGAATATATTCTTAATGCACAGCATCTGACATCCCAGGAGACATCAGACACAGAGACATCTGTACAACAAAGCCTGAGGAGGAAAGAGGGAGATTGCTGACATCGAATGATCAGCATATGCAAGCTGTGTAAGTACTGGTGTCAGTCTGTTGCAACCCCCAGTGGTGCAGATATCAGACTGGGAGAGGGAGAAGCAGTTCACAGAGCTAATCAGTTGTGCTGCAGTGCTTATGTTCTAATTAAGGGGCATGCCAATAGAAGGAGAGAGCAGAGTAACAGTGAGATGTGCTCATCAGTTTGCTGCCTCTCCTTTCACTGTTAAATCACAGGATGGGGAAGGGATAAGATCTGTATATGTTAGCTTGCTGTAGACGAAAGAAATAAATTCTCCTGCTATGCCATGCAGCCTGCGCTGTAGCCAGAATGGTGTAAAGCATCCCATAAATGATATGGTTTTCATCCCTTCCACCACGAGCGGAAAGAAAGAAAACTGCTTGATTCCCCCAGCAACACAGTCAGTGTTGATTGGAGAAGCCCCCAGGCAGAGCATAATAGCTGGGGGTTGGCGTGAGGAGGCTTACTCGGCTGGTAGAACACAATGATTACTGCTAGCGGCTATATTGTAGCTGCCAACAGTAATCAAATGTAAAAAATCTGACAGGCTGGTTGTGCCCAGGTCAGTTGATAGATTGACTTTGGTATAATCATCCTACCTATGCAAGGACGAATCTCAGCCGGTTCTTGTTGAATCGGCTGAATTTTGATCCATATATGACTGGCTTTAATCTCAGGATTGGATGGGCAGCAGATAAAACAAGTCCCATATATGTATTTCATCCACATATTTAGCAATCTAAAGATAGCTGTATATGTTTGCTTAGCTTGTCTCATACCCCAGACACCCTGTAATGCCCCGTACACACGGTCGGATTTTCCGACGGAAAATGTGTGATAGGACCTTGTTGTCGGAAATTCCGACCGTGTGTGGGCTCCATCACACATTTTCCATCGGAATTTCCGACACACAAAGTTTGAGAGCAGGCTATAAAATTTTCCGACAACAAAATCCGTTGTCGGAATTTCCGATCGTGTGTACACAAATCCGACGCACAAAGTGCCACGCATGCTCAGAATAAATAAAGAGATGAAAGCTATTGGCTACTGCCCCGTTTATAGTCCCAACGTACGTGTTTTATGTCACCGCGTTCAGAATGATCGGATTTTCCGACAACTTTGTGTGACCGTGTGTATGCAAGACAAGTTTGAGCCAACATCCGTCGGAATGTCCGATCAATGTCCGACCGTGTGTACGGGGCATTAGACATCAGAGTAAGCTCCCTGACCTTTAAGGGCTCTTTCACACGGGGCGGATCAGTCATGATCCGCCCCGTGAACATCCGCTCGCTCAGCGGGGATAGCTCCGCCGATCCCCGCTGAGCAGGAAGATGACAGGTGCATCGCTGCACACTGTGCAGCGACGGACCTGTCAGAGCGCCGCTCTCCCCTATGGGGGGATCGGATGATGACGGTCCGTAGTGTCCGTCGTCATCCGATCCGATCAAACGGAGGGAAAAGTAGGTTTTTCCTCCGTTACACTTTTCGGATCGGAGCGGGTCGGATGTCAGCGGACATGTCACCGCTGACATCCGACGCTCCATAGGGATACATGTATGTCCGTCTTTAACCCGAAAACGGAAGGGTGAAAAACGGACATACGGATCCTTCGTGTGAAAGGGGCCTAAGGCTCCATACACACTGGGCTTAAAAAAACGTCTGTTCTCTTGGCAGTAAAAAACGCTTGTATAAAGCATTTTTTGTACAAAGTCTAGACAAGTTTAGGAGAGTTTTTTTCTGCCAGTAAGCTCCAATCAGAAATGCGAACCAGAAGGTTTTTTTTCCTGCCTCTAAACGTTGAGCTCAAAATATGCCTCTAATCGTCCTAATGTCCTAATGTGTGTATGGACACATAGGATAACATTGAGCTGCTTCTACAGGCAGAACACAAAACGCCTGTAGAAGCAACGTTTTTAAGCCAGTGTGCATAGAGCCTAAATGGTATTAATTAAAATTCATTTTATTGAAGGCGGTTTCTTATTAATGACAATCATATTCCGTACATTGATAAGTGAAACACTTTTGGGATTTGATCATGGAATTCATGCCTGCTGTTGTTACTCACAGAATCTTCTGCAGGATGTTGCAGAATACTCATATCTCAAGTCTGACAAGTTACTTTTCTTGATTAACAAGCAATATACATATGTATGTGGGTAAAAGTATCTACCAATAGTTTCATCTTTCCAGCTCTTATGCCGCGTACACACGAGCGGACATTACGGCGGACTTTGCCCGGCGGGCTTTTCGACGGACTTTATGACGGACTTTCTGAATGAACGAACTTGCCTACACACAATCCACCAAAGTCCGTCGAATTCGTACGTGATGACGTACGACCAGACTAAAACAAGGAAGTTCATAGCCAGTAGCCAATAGCTGCCCTAGCGTGGCTTTTTGTCCGTCGAACTAGCATACAGACGAGCGGACTTTTCGACCGGACTCGAGTTCGACGGATAGATTTAAAACATGTTTCAAATCTAAGTCCGTTCAACTTTTGAGAAAACAAAGTCCGCTGGAGCCCACGCACGATCGAATTGTCCGACGAAATCCCGTCCGCCGGGCAAAGTCTGCCGTAAAGTCCGCTCGTGTGTACGCGGCATTAAGAAAAAAAAGAATTTGACAAGAACGTTGTTCTCTAGTGAGAGATACAGTAACATAGCGGGTACAAATGACAGGTAATGGGCAGCAGGGCACTAATGGTCATATTTAGCATTACACCCAATTTTCAGAAATGATAAAGGGGAACACCTTTTAGCACACATGTCTCTGCCACTGCTCTAGTTACACAGACCACAAAGATCTAATATGCAAACAAAAAATAAATGGCTAAACCACACAAGTATTTTTTTTAAAGTCTATTTTCCTCTATATTGGCTTTCAAAAAAACAAATGCAGTAATATGGAGGTTGGATAAAAAGTTTAGAGCAGCTTAACACTTTGGTCGTAAAATAGTACAAAAGATGGAAAGTCCCTCCAAATGAGCGACAGTTGGAAGCTATGTATCCAAGGGTTTTGTCAACTTCTCATGTGAATAAACTTGATGACAAGAGCATAGTGGAAATCCACGGAAGAGCAGGAACAGAAATCTGACCACAATACAGACACATCGGAGAGCAGGTACAGAGCCAGGAGACACAGGAGTATATTACACTGCTGCTGATATAAATAGGCTGTAGGATCTAGAGTTGTTGAAGGTACAGATGGACCTCTGTGTAGGACAGACCCAAGTATGTGACCTATTGGACTGCCAAGCTGGGAACCATAGACAGAGAGAGTGTCAGGATGCCGCAGACAGACAGGAGTAACCAGAAACAACAGGATGCACAGGCTAACAGCCGTGAACAGAAGTCACACCCAATACAGGACAACAAACAGGATCAGAATTTGAAACCAATACAGTTGAGATCAAAAGTAGACAGAATGAAACAAACGCAGGGACAGACAAAGGTTTAAGAAGAGCTAGCAAAAAATGAATTCAGGCAGATGCCCCAATACTGGCTGGTGAGGATGTAACCCCAATATAGCTACAAAAAGTGACTAGATGAGATGTAGGGTACATTCGCACTGACTTTTACATGAGATTTGCACGGGCGATTACCCGTGACTAGGGATGAGCCGAACACCCCCCTGTTCGGTTCGCAGCAGAACATGCGGACAGGCAAAAAATTTGTTCGAACACACGAACACCGTTAAAGTCTATGGGACACGAACGTGAAAAATCAAAAGTGCTAATTTTAAGGGTTAATATGCAAGTGGTATGAAAACCCACAAGCAGGGGCGAGTGGGTGAGGGGAGAGGAAGTGGGACTTTGAATGAAGCCAATGGTTTGCAAGCCGACACATAACGGTGGGTCAATAAATTTTATTGCATATTCATACAAACAATGGTATCAGACAATGTCAATTTAACACTTGGTAAAATGTTAGCAATGATAACCAAAGATCAACGTAAAGACCATTAGTATAGTTATCAAAGATATAAAAAGTAACATGAGTAATAACATGGGTATGAGCAATATTACTGAAGATAAACAAGGGATCACCAGGTGTCAGAATGCGTAGATAGTTAAAACAAGGTAATGCCTGCCTGATAGCTGGCCTCAAACTCCTGTTAATGGGTAATAGTCTGTGTAACATGGATTGGAACAATAAAGGGCAACTGGTAGCTCGACGCGTTTCGTGGTTCAGGACCACTCATCAGGAGGAGTAACCTTGACCCATGATATTATTATTATTATCTTTAAATTCCAGAAACATGACATGTCTGCTCCTGATGAGTGGTCCTGAACCACGAAACGCGTCGAGCTACCAGTTGCCCTTTATTGTTCCAATCCATGTTATACAGACTATTACCCATTAACAGGAGTTTGAGGCCAGCTATCAGGCAGGCATTACCTTGTTTTAACTATCTACGCATTCTGACACCTGGTGATCCCTTGTTTATCTTCAGTAATATTGCTCATACCCATGTTATTACTCATGTTACTTTTTATATCTTTGATAACTATACTAATGGTCTTTACGTTGATCTTTGGTTATCATTGCTAACATTTTACCAAGTGTTAAATTGACATTGTCTGATACCATTGTTTGTATGAATATGCAATAAAATTTATTGACCCACCGTTATGTGTCGGCTTGCAAACCATTGGCTTCATTCAAAGTCCCACTTCCTCTCCCCTCACCCACTCGCCCCTGCTTGTGGGTTTTCATATATTGTGTCATAGGGATGGAAACGTGCGTCCTCTACCCGGCGCAGTTTCAATTAAAGTTCCAATTCCCCTTCCCCCTTTTGTTGTTAATATGCAAGTTATTGACATATATAGTGTTTGGGGACCTGGGTCCTGACCCAGGGGACATGTACCAATGCAAAAAAAAGTTTTAAAAACGGCCATTTTTTCGGGAGCAGTGATTTTAATAATGCTTAAAGTGAAACAATAAAAGTGAAATATTCCTTTAAATTTCGTACCTGGGGGGTGTCTATAGTATGCCTGTAAAGTGGCCCATGTTTCTCGTGTTTACAACAGTCCGAGAGCAAAATGACATTTCTAAAGGAAAAAAAAGTCATTTAAAAGTACTAGCGGTAGCGCCGGCAGCTATGATGAATTGTCGGGTCTCTGCTTTACTCATAAGTCATTGAAAAAAACAGCCTGGGGTTCCCCCACAGTGCATTACCAGGCCCTTTGGGTCTGGTATGAATATTAAGGGGAACCCAGAACCAAAATTTAAAAAAAAAATGTGTGGGGGTCCCCCCAAATTCCATACCAGGCCCTTCAGGTCTGGTATGGATATTAAGGGAACCCCGCGCCAAATTTTTTTTTTAAAATGGCGTGGGGTTCCCCCTCAAAATCCATACCAGACCCCTCAGGTTCTTCCCCCCGCTTCTTCTTCTTCCTCCGATCCTCTGCTTCTTCCTTCGGTCTTCTCATCCGCATCTTCCTCCAGCGTCTTCTTCCCCGCTTCGTTCTCTGGACAATCGGCATCCATGGGAGGTTCCCGCTGTGTGACGCTTCTGTTCTTCTGACAGTTCTTATATAACTGAGGGCGGGGCCACCCGGTGACCCCACCCCCCTCTGACGAACGGGGACTTCACGGGGACTTCCCTATTGCTTTCCCCGTGATGTCAGAGGGGGTGGGGTCACCCACCCTCAGTTATATAAGGACTGTCAGAAGAATAGAGGCGTCACACAGCGGGAACCTCCCGTGGATGTGGATCGTCCAGAGAACGAAGCGGGGAAAAAGACGCCGGAGGAAGATGCGGAAGAGATGACTGAAGGAAGAAGCAGAGGATCGGAGGAAGAAGAGGAAGAAGCAGGGGAAGAAGATGGAGGAAGAAAACTGAATGAAGACCAGAAGAAGATGGAAGAAGAAGCGGGGAAAGAAGAAGACATTAATAAAGGAATTGTCAAAAAACGTTTCTTGTCTTTTTTAACATCTTTGACACTTTTTTTTGTGAAAAGGTAGGGGTACATTTGTACCCCATTACCATTTCACACAGGGGGGGGGCGGGATCTGGGGGTCCCCTTGTTAAAGGGGGCTTCCAAATTCCGATAAGCCCCCCGCCCGCAGACCCCCACAACCACCGGGCAAGGGTTGTGGAGATGAGGCCCTTGTCCCCATCAACATGGGAGCATCCTCCTGAAGGGTCTGGTATGGATTTTGAGGGGAACCCCCACGCCATTTTTTTTTTACATTTTGGCACGGGGTTCCCCTTAATATCCATACCAGACCTGAAGGGCCTGGTATGGAATTTGGGGGGACCCCCACGCATTTTTTTTTTAAATTTTGGTTCGGGGTTCCCCTTAATATTTATACCAGACCAAAGGGCCTGGTAATGCATTGTGGGGGAATCCCAGGCCATTTTTTTCAATGACTTTTATGAGTATTGCAGAGACCCGACAATTCATTATAGCTGTCGGCGCTACCGCTAGTACTTTTAAATGACTTTTTTTTCCTTTAGAAATGTAATTTTTCTCTCGGACTGTTGTAAACACCGGAAACATGTGCCACTTTACAGGCATACTATAGACACCCCCCAGGTACGAAATTTAAAGGAATATTTCACTTTTATTGTTTCACTTTAAGCATTATTAAAATCACTGCTCCCGAAAAAACTGACGTTTTTAAAACTTTCTTTTGCATTGATACATGTCCCCTGGGGGAGGACCCAGGTCCCCAAACACTTTTTATGAAAATAGCTTGCATATTAACCTTTAAAATTAGTACTTTTGATTTCTCCCATAGACTTTTAAAGGGTGTTCCGCTGCTTTCGAATTTGCCGCGAACACCTCAAATTGTTCCCTATTCGGCCAACAGACGAACAGCCAATGTTCAGGTCGAACTCATGTTCGACCCAAACAGACCATCCCTACCCGTGACACATTTGTGTCCAGCCCTTCAAGGGCTTAGTGGTTAGCATAGTCAGCACTTATTGCCTTGTAGCACTTGGGTCCCCAGTTCAAATCCAAACCCAGAAAACCAACTACATGGAATTTGCTTGTTCTATCTTTGCTATCATGGGTTTCAACCCACACTTCAAATACATGCTGGTAGGTTAAATGGCTCAACTGAGTGGTGCCCAAGAAAAAAGCACTGTAAAAATACAAAAATAAAAAAAGATGAAGGATCACTTTTCTAACTAGCATTTGCAGAACAAAAGTTCAGGAATGACAGCTTTCACATTCTCCTAGAATATGATACTACAAGGTTGAACTAGAGTGGAGATTTTCCCCATTTTCCTGGCTAAAAATACACTATGGTCAATCACTGAATCATACATATTTTAGACAATGGATAAAATCAGCTCTTTGGTAAGATTTTTTTTTTTGTGTTACCATCCAAAAATGTGCATTGGATGTATAACTGTAAAAATAGCTTTTTGCCTTTTTTGGGGATTATTAGCTATTAAGAAAGGCCAGGAGCAAATAACAAAACCAGGTGACATTCCTTTGAAATGTGTCGTCTGTAGTGCTGGAGTCTGAAAAAAAAATCTTTTGCTCCTGGCAGTTCATTTACATCACAACTTCCTGCCTCTGACTGCATGCTTTTCTAGTTACTAACAAATTTTCCCTATCTCCAACAGAACAGTGAAGTGAAGTGCTGTCTCACGCTCTAGCCAACACTTCCTGTTTACACATTCTGTAGTTTTTTTACAATAAATATATTTGATATATTTAAACTTTCTAGTATACGTGATCCAGCTGTTGAATTGGATAGATCTCAACATAGCTTATATGGAAACTCACATATATCACCAATTCGATTCTACTTTGTAGGGCTACAGCTACTGCGGCTCTTGAGTCAAAAAATGTCATTGGAAAACTCTTAAAATGTAATTTAGACCTGCTGTTTCAATAGAATCCTAGAAGTATTAAACAGGTTTCATTACAATATGTACAATTTTTCCCGAATGAAAACCGCATTCACAGTTAGCATTTTGTTCTTTCAAGAAAAAAATTCCATCCTTCAAATTTTCTATCACTATGGTCAAAAACAAATTTGTTGGTTTTCGATTTGACCCCCCTACAATTAGAAAATGTTTCAGAAAAGGAACATTTTCGAGTGAAATTCTACTTGTGTATGGCCACAGCTTTAGAACAAATCAGAAAAATTATAAGCATTAAAATGAGTGTTTGTTTTCTGTTTAGCCAACACAAACTATGGCCTAGGGCAACAGAGTAGCAAGGGATAGCACAAAGCCACCCACACATCTCATTGTTGAGGTTGTGCATTCATATGAATATCAAAAGGTGCAAATCTCCTGCCCTGCCTGCTAGCCAGAGGCATAACAAGAACCTTCAGGGCCCTATTGCAATAAAACATGAATGCCCACCTGACCCCCAGTTGGGGCCCATTCCTCTGAGACTGAGGTCCTTCCCACTGATCTCAGGGCACTTTACTCCTGTCACAAGGCCCTTTATCATGGTCTGACAGTGGGACCCTTTCACATGGTTTGGAGCGCGCCCCCTTCCTTCCATCTTGGGGCCCCCCTAAGAATGCCAAGGTGACTTTGCGACCCAGGTAGTTCCGCCACTGGTGCCAGTAGGACTGTTAATGGTGGCAGTCAGGTATTCTATGCATTAAGGTAAAAAACCTTCTGGGTGCAACTCCTCCCTCCATTCTTCCCTTTATACTTACCCGTGCCCCTTCTTGATCCAGCGATGTGCATGAGAGCAGCGGCTCTCCCGGGTCTCTCTCTCCTCTCTGGCTCACACAGCAGCAGGAGCAATTGGCTTCTGCTGTTATCAATCATAGCCAGTGAGCCAATGAGGATAGAGCCGTGGTGGGGCTGAGAGACAATGTCCATTCGCAGGAGTGCAGCTCGGGAGCTATCCTGCTCGAGTGCCCCTATAGCAAGAGGTTTGCTATTGGGGGCACTCGGCAGGGGGTAGGAGCCAGGAGATCTAGCGGGGGACCCAAAAAGAAGAGGATCATGGCTGCTATGTGCAAAACCATTGCACAGAGCATGTAAGTATAAAATGCTTGTTATTAATTATTTTTTTTAATTACAACCTTTCCAATCACTTTAAAGCCCTGTACACATATAATGAAAATTGGCCACTTCAGCAGGAACCGGCCATTCTTCAGCAAGTGTATGTCTACTGGTCCAGCTTCTGTTGAACAGTCATGCTGGAAAACCAGCATTTGTCAGTGCTCGCAGTCAATGGCTGCAAGTGCTGATCAGTGTATTCTGGCGAAGGGAACTCCCCCCCCCCCCTTCCATAACACAATAGCTTGTGTGTTGATGCAGGGATCTGTCAGTGTTTTTTCCTTCTGGTTGAACAAACAAAAACTCCCCATGTATACCCAGCCTTAAGCCGCGTACACATGGGCAGAATGTCGGGAGATATTTGCTGGTTAAAAAATGAACGGCCGACATTCTGCCCATGTGCATGTCGATCTGTCGGACGAGTATGTTGGAAAACCAGCATCCGGCAGACTCCCAATCAGCCCTCTCAGCCAATGGCAGAGAGCGCTGATCGGAGTGTTCTAGCGGGGGGGGCCCGTGGGGTTGAACAGAAAAAAATGAATAACGTGTACCCGGCTTTAGGCTAGCTAGTTTACTGGGGTGGAAGGGGGGCAGTACAAGAAAGTTTGCCCTGGGGGGCAAGAATTATCAGTCTGGCCCTGATCAAAAGAACTATTAAACTTATGCTGAGATAATAAAGTACAGTTCTTGAGACAGAGTGAGTCACATTCCCAAACCTTCCCATGTCTGTCTGTTTTTTACCTCTTTCAGCAATCCAATGAAAAAGGCCAGTAAGGTAGAACAGGGGCTGCTACATTGAAAGTCTGTCAATCAGCTGTTTCCTTAAAATTCAGCTTTGTGATTGATGGAGTGCTCAAAACTGTTTAGACTGTTTCTGTGACATATATACAGTAGCTCTGGCACTTCATATTCCCATAAAGCACGTTTCCAAGACTAGGGCTGTGTCTAAAAAGACCGAGCAGTTTGAAGTACGCTAGCAACTTCAAAGCTGACTTGACTGATACAGAGAACAGCTCATCATTTCTTACTGGCCTACAAGTAGAGGGTTTTCTCAAGTTAATCCTGAAAAAACATTGGATTTGTATATTTTTATATTGATATAGATTTTTTTTTTTTTTTGCTTCCCCAGCAGGCTGAAAGTAAAAAAAAAATCTATAGGTGTATAGCCAGCTTAAAAGTGACAGCCCCCTGAATCCTTCATGCCTAAGGGCATTTGCAACTACACCAAATCTTGTTCCAATACTTATATGTGAACGTGGCCTTTGCAAGCTGATCTTTTTCTGTCTCCTCAGAAAGAAATGTAAGGCTTCTACCTCCTTTTTGTTTGCACACATTTAAATCTCCTCTTTCTCAGGTAAGATAGGCTACCAGTTCCCAGATTTGGTCCTGGGGTACTTTTGGAGTTTATTAATGGTTTTACATTTTTCTTGTGGGGAATTTTTAACAGGATGACTATTCCCAGTTTGAATTAGTATGACAAGAAACATGCTCGATTTGATGCATATAGCTCTAACTACTGTTATTTTGATGTTCAGAGTCTTAGGTTGCCCATGGACATTAGATCACACTTCCCCAATTTGACTACTTTTACCATTTTCTTTTTAGTCCGGGCAAGTGTGCTTTGCTTAAGCATATGCCCTCACCATTTGCTGGGAGTAATTTGGAACTTCAGCAGCACATCACTGGCATTATCCAGTGCTAAATTTAAAATTGGCTGAGTACGTTGACTAATAGGGCATACACACGGTCGGACTTTGTTCGGACGTTCCGACAACAAAATCCTAGGATTTTTTCCGACGGATGTTGGCTCAAACTTGTCTTGTATACACACGGTCACACAACGTTGTCGGAAAATCCGATCATTCTGAACGCGGTGACATAAAACATGTACGTCGGGACTATAAACGGGGCAGTTGCCAATAGCTTTGATCTCTTTATTTATTCTGAGCATGCGTGGCACTTTGTCCGTCGGATTTGTGTACACACGATCGGAATTTCCGACAACGGATTTTGTTGTCGGAAAATTTTATCTCCTGCTCTCCAACTTTGTGTGTCGGAAAATCCGATGGAAAATGTCCGATGGAGCCCACACACGGTCGGAATTTCCGACAACACGCTCCGATCGGACATTGTCCATCGGAAAATCCGACCGTGTGTACGGGGCATTAGTGGCTTAGTAAAGGTGTCTGTTCCCACTTGTCCGCACTTTGGGACACTTTCCTGTAATTATCCTGTTCTGCTTCTCCAGTTACAACTTTGATTGACCTCAGCTATCCCCTGTTCATTTCCTTTTCCTTATACCTTGGTTAGTCCTTTGGTATTTGCTCTGTATAGTTGGTAATGGTTGTGGTTTGGCTAGGATCTTAGTTCCTATTCGTTTTTTGCTACCTGTCCTGACTTTCTACCTGGTTGCTGTCCAACTAGGGTGAGGAACTTCAGCTTTCCAGCTGTGGTATAATTACAAATCCAATCATGACTCTGGGAGTGATGCCTTTGGCTTTGTAATGCCTTGTGGGTCTTGTAGTTGCACAATAGCTGTAGTGCCGAGGTTGCCTATCCTTACTTAAATTTTTTATTTTTTTTTAAACCCAATACTTTTTTCTTTAAATAAAAGAAAAAAACTGGCAGTATTATCTTTACATCAGCAAATGCAAACTAGGTAAATCAGATTTTGAGTGGGAGTGAGTTTTAATTTGCTTATTTTTTTAATCATTGATTTCTTGGTACTTACACAGTTACTTTTTGGTTTTCACGGGAAAGCATCTAATATAAAATACGATGTTTTAATTTTGTCATGTTAAATTGATGGCCTAATTACATTAAAAGTCACTGGAGATTACTGATAACAGTGAATAGCACAGACACTGCAAACTTTTGTACGGAACTTCTGCATTTAAAGAGTATTCACTCTCTGCTATTTAGAAGCTGGACAATGCAGATCCCACCAAGTCAAACACTTATTACTGTGTTTTCCTGCCTACTTGTGATGTTCCCTGTGAGCTCCCAAATCTCCCCCCCCCCCCCTCTCCAATTCCCTTTGGAACAAATACACAAATCCTACAGTCCATAATTCCTAGTCATCTTGGGAAAGAGAAAGAGATGGGGAGGGGACTATGTTCCTACATACAACTGGACCATGAAGAAGAAAAGTAGCCACCCAATAACGGAAAGTTATATCACAGCGGCAAAAAAAAAAAAAGGATTTTTTTGAAATGTGAAGGAGGCTGAGAGCAAAGGAAGCCACTTATTTGAGTTAAGAATACATACTCTACAATAGAGATTGTGGAAGTGGTGGAAGGGGGGCCTTAAAGTGGTTCTAAAGGCAGAAGTTTTTTAACTTAATTTACTCTAAACCTTCTGCAAACAGCTCACCCCTAATACATACCTGGGCTGTAGCTCGATCTAGCGATATTCATGAGAGCAAAGGCTCTCTCAGCTCTCTATCTCCTCACTGGCTCAGACACAGCAGTGGGAGCCATTGGTTCCCGCTGTTGTTAATCACAGCCAGTGAGAAGAGAGTGGGAGGCGGGACACACAGAGGCAGCTCTGGAGCCAGTCCGCATCCGTGCCCCCAAAGCAAAGAGCTATTTGGGGGCACTCGGTAGAGGGGAGGAGCCTGAGTGCCAGCAGGGGACCCAACAAGAGGAGGATCGGAACTGCTCTGTTCAAAACCACTACACAGAGCAGGTAAGTCTAACAGGTTTATTATTAAAAAAAAGAAAAAGTTTGCCTTTAAAATTGCGTTATTAGTTTTCTATAGGCCCTAATAACATATACAGCCCTCAACAAAATGTGTGATTTTTGTAAATGATACATGCAATAGATTTGGGCTTGTGATGATAAGCTATTATTTGGGTTAAAGTATCAGTCCACCTATAATTTAGTTTAAAGTGTCCTTACTGTAAAAAAAAAAACAGCATCACATAGGCACACTTACATATACAGTCAATTTTTTTGAAAATCCACATTTTCAATCTCTTAAATCACCGTCTTAATGGAGCCACTACTGCATGCATGCTTTCCCTCTCAAAGACTATACTGATATGTCCTGCAGCTTGACATGCGCAGGCGACACAAAGAGGGTGGAGATGAATGAGACCTGTTATCCACCCACCTCCCTGCCAGCCTGCCAAGACCGACAGTATAGAAAAGTGTTTGATATATATCTGAAGAAGACATGTAAATATGGTCAATAAAGTTTTTATAAATAAAACATTGTCATAATTTTAATAAAGCGGTAGTAAAACCCTCTTGCTGATTATTAGCTACAGGTAAGCCTATATTAAGACTTACCTGTATGTAAAATAAATATCTCCTAAACGAGAACCGCTTAGGAGATATTCACCCTGGATGTAAGATGTAACCGGTTACATCACCGGCGCACGCGCTCTGAAGGTCCAAAATACCATGTCAGACCTTCAGAGCTTTGTGCCGAAACCGAGGGCTCCTGCGTGTATGCTCCGGACAATCACATAGCCGAACCGTGAACCCGGAAGAAAGACCGGGGTAAGATGTCAGCCCTGTCAGCGGTGACAGCGCGCTGCTGGAATGGAAGGCTTTGTTTCAAGGTAAGTATTTTATAATGTGCTAGTATGCAATGTATACTAGCACATTATGCAATTGCCTTACACATGTTTTTTTTTTTTTTTTTAACCAGCCGTGGTTTACTACAGCTTTAAAGCGGAGCTCCACCCTAAAGTGGAACTTCCGCTCATCGGATTCCTCCCCCCCTCCAGTGCCACAATTGGCACCTTCCAGGGAGGAGGGGTGCAGATACCTGTATAATACAGGTATTTGCACCCACTTCCGCAGCTAGCCGCAGATAACCGCCCCCCCCCCCCCCCATTGTTTTCTGGGAAACACACAGTTTTTTTTCTGCTGGTCCTCGGCTGAGGTAATATGAGGGTGGAGAGACCAGCATAAACTCCATCTTACATGCGCAAGTGTGTGCACAAGTAATCATGAGACATGTAGTCCCATCAAGATGAGTGTGCTGGTCCCCAAACTGAAGTTAGAGGGGAGCACTGCAAAAAGAAGACTGAGCTATATCTCAGGTAATTCTGACATTTAAGAAAGAAGTATAGAATAATGGAATTTGTGATTATATAAAATGAATTTAAATAGAAATATGGACACCGAAGGGCTGGATCATCCATCGTCTCTTACCACCAACATTCCTAGCTGCATCACAGAACCTCAGTCACCCAGTCAAGCTTCTATTCCATTCTTTATCTGCCCATATACTGATAGATGGTGATACTAATAAATCTAACAAATTCCTCCATCCACGCTAAACCATGCAAATGGATGAATCTCCTGCTGCGGCTAGTGTATTCTGACAGCTGTTGCCACCAGATTTCAAAATACCTGAACTTGGCCTGCATCTGATCGGATGCAGGTTCTGTTTGGCTGACAATATTCCGCCCTGGTCCTTAAATTTTTTTTTTTTTTAATTAACAAATAAATATTTTATTATAACTGTATTAGTGCAGATTCAGTACCATCCTCTTTTCTATTGAAGTAGTATGCTAGCAATGTGGTTATTACATTTTGGAATCGTTATACATAGTTTGAAAGCAAAAAATAAACTGTATTTACTAAAACAATTTGATAACACACCAAACCAATTTCAGTTACATTTTTCAATCAAAGAATGTCAGGATAACAGTTTATTTTTAAGAGATCACAATAACATCATAATAGAATGATTAGTGTGTTAACATGCATTTTTTATTATGTCAACTGCATTTTGCATCTTTTCACACGCAGTTCACCCATTGGAAGTATTACACGTTATAGAGATTTTTTTTTGCTAATTCCATCTTCAGCTGGAGTCATTAACTGCTACTGAGAAAGGTCTCTTCCTAATAGTTTCAAACTTGATGTGTTTCAAGATTGCCAGACTTCTTGTTTCCACACTGGAAGACAAAACTGCTTGTTTGCATAACTGGCATTCTTTACATTCTCCGGCTTTTACAGGGATGCAGCAGTTCATCTACACCCTGCCGTGCACACTGCTGCTGATATTTAAGCTGGGATGCCATATGCAAGCAATCAGGCACAATAAGCTCTGCCTCTGGCCATACAAAATGGTTCAGAAAACATTAGCATGGGAACATTACTGTACACGAAAGTCCTGATATTTAACAGTTCACGTTTCCTCCCAAAGTTGATCATGTAGGTGGCCCAGGATCAAGCCACGTTTGTATGTTTATCTTTTGGAAAATTACCTTACTGGTGAATAAAGTTAGAATCACCACCCAAGAACTAGGACTTTTTGCTTTGTTGTATGCTCTGGTAAGTTATGGTACAGGGCTATGGTGCTGTTCTCCCTTGCCTCCATCGATGCAGTACTGCAATGCCTTTAATCTAAGGTCCCTTCAGTGAGAGCTTTCAACCCTTATATTTATTGGTTATGCATCAAAAGTTTAAAAATGAATTAATATTTATATTTAGGACTCATTTGTTTGTAGGCAGTCTACTTTCTCCATTGACAGTGACGCTCTTTGGCAGCAGCACTGTTGTTGGAGAGGAAGTCTAGAGGAACAGAGTTTCTCTATGGCTTCCTGGGTCACTGGGGAAGCATCCAATTGGATGCTGCCACCTCATGTGACTCTGGCAGCCATCTTGGGTTAGGCAGAGCTTTTTTAAGGTTCTGGATCCCAGGCTTGGCCCGCATTTTGGTAAAATAGGGACAGGTAACTTGCCTGTTAGGGATAGTACTAGTTGTAAAGGTTCCTGGCGAGGTGGAAAAGCGTAGGGACGCATCTTCTTTGGACTTTATCCCGTTTGGAAAAAAGACAGCCAGGCCGCATTCTGCTCTCCTAACAGACGCTATCATTCCAGCTGATACCTGCTTGTTTCACATTACTGGGAACCATGAGTGCACCCGGTTGGGCAGCCTTCCCACTAGGAATATTGTGAACTGTTGCTGTACTATTTTAATACAAGTTCTTCACTGCACCTGACTGTGTTATTATTAATATTATTATTGTTATTATTATTGCCGCACCACAAAGCACCCCACCTTATTCATGTGGTACTGCCTGGAACTGCATGCAGGCAGCTAGTGTCAATAAATAAACATGCATCGGCTGTATTGAATCCAGCACACAGATGATTTTGACAGGCGTGCAGGGGCAGATGAACAGCCCCAAGAGCACAATGTTTGCAGTCGGGGCTACGCACCCGCCCTTGCACACCTGTCAAAATTGGTTGTACGCTGGAGTCCATACAGCCGCTGCGTAGCCATTCATTGACATGGACTGCCTGCAGGCCGCTCCGGGAGGCTCCACACACAAACACATGCCTTAATAATAATGCTGTATGGGCCTCTGCGCATGTGTAACGAGGCCTACCCTAAAAACTGGGTAAAATGTTTTCCTACTTGAAACCCATCATTATTCTTGAGCAACTATAATATAATTCACTTGCTTGGTTCATTCACTTATTTTGGATACTACAATGTTTTCACGAATCTAAACCCAAGAACAAAAAATTTTATATAGTGTAGCTTACCAGTCTATAGATGCAGTGGCTGTTAAAAAAAAATTTTTTTCAAGCTTATTCTCATTTATTGTTACTGAATAATATCGCCAGTAACACAGCTCCTGTTTTATTGTTACAGGGCCTTCTTATCATACTGTAGCATGGAACAGGGTTTTCAAGTTAGGCCAGAACTACAGAACACCTAGCCCTTTCCTCTTCTTCAGAACATAGGGTGGGGTAATTAATAGTCCACAGAGACAGTTGGACACATTTTGGAATAGTGGACAGCCATGCACATCATCATTTTTAACAGGGGTTTTTTACTCGGAAAATAGGTGGAGGAACTCAATCACAACCCCTCAACCCTCCCCCCACACACACCCTCCAAACCGCATCAAATAGTTGGTGTGTTGAAGTTTCACTAACAGCGCAATGCTCCTAAAGGGGCATGAAATGCCAGTAGTGCATTATGTATCGAGTGCAGAATTCAGGGGATTACACACATAGTGCAAAATTCAGGGGTGCACTACGTGCAGAGTTCAAGGATGTGCTATGAACATAGTGCAAAGTTCAGGAGTGCACTGCATGCAGAGTGCAGAGTTTAGGGGTGCACTACACACAGAGTGCAGAGTTCAGCCTTCTTCCACAGCTGCATCCCCAATCCACATCTCACATCTTACATTCACCCCTCTACAGCTCTGAACCTCTGCATGCAACCCCTCATCTGCTGCCCCCATCTCCACCCTCCCAAAAGCTCCACCCTCTTTCACATGTGTTACTTTAAGCTGAACCACCCAGCCGTCTCTAGTATACCTCCCCGCACACTGTTGTGGCTCTGCCTCTCCCACTTGCTGGGAGATCATCCAGCCGGGGTGTAGGCATCTGCACTGCAACCTGGGCACCTGCATCTCCCTTGTCTCCCCCCTGCACTCAGCAGGAGCCGCTCAAGAGATCAGATCTGTAGGAACCTTTGAGAGAGAACCTGTCACTTGTAAACACAGAAGACAGACTTTGGTGATAGTGGTGAGCAGGGGGCAGAGGGCCTAAGCCAGAGGTGGTGGAACTGAGCCCCACCACGTTCCAGCTGAAAAAAAGCCCTGATTTTTAAACCATAGCTTTTCATCCAGAACTGCTGGTGTCTAGCACAACCTAATATTTTAGAACCTCTTATTATGAACTGCATACACTTTTATATATACTGTATATTTTGTCATGTTTGTGTTTCACATATATTTTATTGATTTTCCAAAAGTTAGAACAGATAAATTAAGTAAAGAGCACACTAAAGCTGGCCATAGATGGATGAAATTTGCAGGGACCAGCCAAATTTTGATCAGTATGTGGCCATCCCTGCGCCACAGAAGTTGGTCGGTTGATCAACTTCTTTTGAAAATACATGTTGTCGGTCAGTGGCTATTGCCACTGATCAGTGTATTCCGACAACAGTGAGTCCCGCTATCAGAATACAATGTCCCAGCGAGGGGATTCCTCCATCTACCTCATTTGTGTGACTACATAAGCAGGACGGCTGAACAAAAAGAAACTAACTGTCTATGACGAGCTTAAAGTGGTTCTAAAGCCTAAAATTGTTTTGCCTTAATGCACTCCTTGCATTAAGGTAAAAAACCTTCTGTGCTGCAGCCCAGTACCTTCTTATACTTACCTGGGCCGATCCAGTGGTGTGCACGAGACAGCGGCTCTCAGCGCTGTCTTCTTTCTCACTGGGCAGATTGATAGCAGCAGGAGCCATTGGCTGCCGCTGCTGTCAATCAAATGCTGTGATAAGGGAGTGGGGGCGGGGCTTAACCGCCCAGTCTGTGTCAATAAATGCAGACAGGGTGGCTTGGGATCAAGCCCACACAAGTGCCCCCATAGAAAGTGGCTTTCTATGGGGGCATTTGCCAAATAGGAGGAGCCTGGAGTGGTGGTGGGGGACCCCAGAAGAGGAGAACCAGGGCGGTTCTGTGCAAAACCATTGCTCAGTGAAGGTAAGTATAACACGTTTAATATTTTAATAAGACTATCTATCGCCAAATAGAGGATACCATACCATACCAGAAAAACTATTTTTTACCATCTAAAGAGTTTACATTGATCCAGAAAACGTTGTAATTTCAGAAACTGCTTTAGGTAAGTACTGAATTTACAATGTGCCCGTTTAATTCTTTAATTTGTGATCAAGTAAAGAAAGAAAACAAAATGAGCTCTAAAATTAAATTTTTACAAAGCATTTCTGCCCTTCAAGTAACTCATGTGTAAATCAAGGAAATAACATTTAAAACAGACCAAATGACAAAAATTAAGATTTTTTTCAGTCTCTTCCTAGAACTGCATGTCATTCTCATGATAGATTTTCCAAGCTACTTCTGTCTGTTACAGGCAGGAAACCACAACATCTTTGGCCAAAGGAAATCAATATATTACTATCAACATCAAAGAAGATTCCATGATAAATCTGGCTGCCGGCCAAAATGTTTTTACATTCTTGTCAGTTTTTTTCAGCTAAGGAGGAAAAATGTCCATTTCGATAGACTGAAGTTTTTCCGAGATCGCCATAAATTGTTGGTGATGTCTGTACTTCACTGCATTTCAAAAAGTAAGTAATTGTGTATTACAAATAATCATCAGCAAAGAACATATTCATTTAAAAAAGTGTGAATTACATTAATTACATCTTGAGATAAACAGTAATGAGTTTAATGGACAAGCGCTGGCTGCCAGAATACCCAAACAGTGCCTGCAGTTGATGAGCTACAGGTGCTGTTTGGCCAACAATTTTTCCTCCGGCTCTTTCAACAAAAGTCAATTGAGTAATCTACTTCTGTGCAGCCAGTAGGGCCACACACAATTAGAATTTCGCCTGATTCCTCTGAATTGGCTGAAATTTTAATTATGTATGGCCAGCTTTAGTCTACCATTAAAGCAGCTGTCAGACTTCTCCACCTTATCAACTGCTCAGTGTCCATTACTCCTCTCTGCCATTCATTCTGCTCTCCTCCACTGACTTCCGTTCACCCAACTAATGCAATTCAAAATGCTAACAACAACATAAAAAGCCACCCACATCTCTGCCTATACTATATAACCAACCTCATCTTGAAAAAAATCTCAAGACCTCCTCTTCTCTAGCTCCCTTGTCGCCTCCTCCCATGCTCACCTCTGGGACTTCTCCAGAGCCTCTCCCATCTTGTAAAACCATGTACAGTAAAACCTTGCTTTGAGATCGTTTTGGAAGACAAGCAAAATTTTAAAATTTTTGACTTGATATACAAGCGATGTCTTGATATACAAGTAGCGTCAAGTCATAAGTGAGTATAAAAGAGAAGAGAGGCACCTCTAAGTGTAGCAATATTGTTACATTTAAAGTGGATGTAAACCCAAATTTTTTTTTTTTTTTGTTTGATGTCATAATGTACAGTATAAGATTTGCTATCATTTGAGCCCAGTTTTGCCACAAAGAGTTAATCCATCTCTGAGCAATCCTCTTTTATTGTTCGGTAAGATAAAACTTGACAAACAGAGAAAAACTTTGTCAAATCCTCCCCCTTGCTGTTAGTGACAGGTGATTTACATCTCGTGCACTAGCCTAAGACACAGGCATTATTTTTTAATTCCCTCCCTCACTCCTTTCTTCAGCAGCTCTGCAAGTCATGTGGTTACTTTCCTGTCTTTTCACTGGATGTTAGAGATCATAGCAGAAGTTCAGTGTAAGAAATACACAGGAGAAAATGCATATTGACAAGGGGAGTGTAGAGGTGGGCGGGGAGTCCACTGACATCACGACTCCACCCACCGAGCTCCAGACAACAGACCCACCCACAGAATCTGCAGTTTTTCGGGTCTCATAACAGACAGAGGGGAGACATTTGACAGGTAAAGATACATGCAGGAGGCATGTATATCCTTATAGATAACCCCTATGGCAGTAGTTTAGAAAGGATGACATTGGGTTTACATCCACTTTAATGAAGGTACAACATTTAGCAACTCACATGGTTGATGATTAAAAGAGGCAAATCTAAGTATGCAAGCATCCGGGGTAAAGCTGTTCACATAGACCATCTTCCTCACCGCCATCAACATCGTCCCTTCTACACTGTGCTGCACGAGTGGTTCAAGCCACACATTCAGATCGCTCTACTTCAGGGTAGTCTTCCCGGTCATGATTGCAGACTGACAGCGGTGAGAGCCGGCGGTGTGTGGGATGGTCTATGTCAGTGATGGCGAACCTTGGCACCCCAGATGTTTTGGAACTACATTTCCCATGATGCTCAACTCTGCAGTGTACTTAGATGTGCCTCTTTAAATCATCTTTTTAATCCTCTTGTGGAGGCTTCCATTTGTGTGTGGACATTTTATGGTAACACAACCTATCACATTGCTATAATCTTTTCATATGGACTAAGCTGAAGGACTTATGAATAAATGCTTGTGGAACTAGTCATTTGAGTATCCATTATTTCTTATGGGAAAATTTGTTTTGATATACAAGTGCTTTGGATCACAAGCATGTTTCTTGCAATTACGAATTATGCTCGCAATCCAAGGTTTTACTTTACCCCAATCTGTCTGGCTACCTCCTACCCTGTCCTCCTTTAGGTGATCCCTAAAAACCCAACTCTTCAGGGAATTCTATCCCACCCATACCTAATAAACATTTAACTTTCCCCATCAGCTCATCCCTTGCAGTTATCACCTTTGTAATATTTGCCCCTCACTTCTTAGATTGTAAACTCACACAAGTAGGAGCCTTAGAACCCTCTTTTATTGAATTGTAATGTATCTTCTAGATTGTAATCTCTAATGAGCAGGGCCCTCTGATTCCTCCTGTATTGAATTGTATTGAATTGTATTGTCTGTCCCCATGTTGTAAAGCCCTGCGCAAACTGTTGGCGCTATATAAAACCTGAATAATAATAATAATATTAATAACTGTACTGACTGCCTTTATTTTGTAATGTCCTGAGCAAACTGTGGTGACGCTATATAAATTCTGTATATCAACTGTAGATTTTTAGAGCCAGGTCTGCAGTTTAAACGTTGTCCAGCTGTGAACTTCAAATATAAAAAATGTCCTAAATATTTGCTGTTATGGGTTCTTCTGGTTTCTTGTGTGCCTAAGGTGCCTTTTCATATTAGCCACATAGTAAAAGCAATTATTTCTGTTGTGCAAACTTAGCTTGGCAAGCAGTGTATGTTAAAGTTAACGTTTGGTCTATCACATTATTGTCATATTTTCATTTTAAGAGATATTGTTACCTGCCTATTCTGGACAAGATGACTGTATCTGCTGATAGCTTACCCTCTAAGCAAGGCATATACTCATCCATTCATGCTCCTTTGCCAACTCCCATTCTTTTGGAGCCCTTGCACCATTGCTGTAACAGACAAGACTCTGGGTGACCTCCTCCATGTGACAGTCCCCATGCCTTAGTAGCCAATTGCCAGGCCTTAACACTGTAATGTGTGTTGGGGGGGGGGGGGCAAGGACAAGACACAGGCAGCGCAGCTCGGGAGTGAGCTCACATTAGTGCCCCCGTAGGGAGTGGCTTCCCATGGGGGGACTTGCCAGAGAGGAGGAGCCAGAAGTGCTGGCGATGGACCTGAAAATTGCATTGCACAAAACAGGTAAGTATAAACCTGTTTATTATTTTTTAAATCCTTTACTATCTCTATAAACTTCTTCCAACACCAGAGCTTACTCAGGGTAAACTCCTACTGTGAGCTGCACTGAGATAACCTGGATCGGTGAGTATACATTGCTACAGGCTCAGCTTTCAGCAGATATGCTCACTCTGCCCTAGTAGTATACAGGCGCTAGCCTTGGCATTGACAAATACTGTCAGGTTCTGGTTATTGTAAGCCCTTTCCATGTGTCTTTACTGTTTGTAAAGGACAGGATTTCCTGAAGATGCTCAAAGACTAATGCATTGGTGGAGTAGGTCTACTTTAACTGGATAAAATCCAAGTTACAGTGCTCTTGCTGTATATACATAAATAACATGTTCTGACATCAAAAATTCTGTTAATAGAAACATACTTTGCAGGAAGTGCTGTAGGCACCTATAGTGAACTTGGACCTAGAAAGTGACACTAAACTCTAGTTGCAAAATCCATTCAAGCATGTATTCTTACAGCGCAACTAAAGTTGCCTATGATACACGGTGATATAACTGATAGACATGAAAGGCCTCTTCTGCAATAAAACATACCTACCTGCCTGCTCACAGCAATCCCCGAGCTGCAAACTTAGCTGCGCATGCGCAGCTCATCTTACGATGGCTGGGCTCAGCCTGTGTGCTTATTCGCAGGAGTGACATCATCCCCTGCCAGCTAATAAAAATGGCCAAAACCTGGCACACTGGAGAAGATGCCAGTTCCGGTGAGAGAGCACTGGGAAGGTAAGTAACATCCCCTTAGACTTAAACAGTACCTTCCTTTGCTCTCATCCTCATCAAAAACTCCAAATTCAATTTTCCTGACAGACTCCATGGCAGCCTACGTGTGGGTTAACCCCGCCTCCTCTCCAATGCTATAGGACCCCATTCCCATAAATGAGTACTCACCACTAGCTACTGCGTTCCTTTTTTGTCCTCCTCTATGGACCTACACATGCTGTTCGCATCAGGATTGAATGGATCCAGGATTGGCATACTTATGCGGTGCAGCTCAAAAAGCCCAGCCATGGGCGGGCAAGTAGCTTAAAGAGGCTTGAATGTTTCCCCTTGATGGATGGGTGGTCGCCTCTGTATGCCCGGCGGACAGTTTTCATCAACGGCTGGCAAGGTCTGTGGCTGTATTTCATACTCCATGGCAGTGTTTTTATGTGTAGTCTGTGTTTCCCTGGTGGTCCAGTGTGTCCTGTCCCCCTCATGGCGGCTGGTTCGCGTGCGTTCCAGCCCGCCACGGCACTTCCGGGTTGCGGCAGTCTCCGCCGCTAGCACCTGCGCTGTAGCCACCTTGAGAGCGAGGCTTGGCTCGCGCATGCACAGTACGGCGGTTCGTTCGTCATCCGCGCAGGCGCCGTACGGTGGTCTCCCATTGCGCGTGCGCAGTAGGAGATAATGACGTCACGAGCGGGGAATTTAAATTCCGCCCTCCTGTCCTGCTGTGTTGGGATCTCCCTTGGTAGGGAAAGGAGGAGCGGATCCCTGCTGGTCTCCAGGTGAGTGGCTGAAACCTCTGCTTATCTTAAAAAAAAAAAAAAAAAAGGGTATATATTTATATATGAATAGACTAATGATTGATTTTTTTTGGAAATAATATTCTAAAAAAAAAAAAAAAAAATATATATATATAAATAATAAATTTTTGTAGAACATAATGAAAAGTATTCTTTCATAAATATCATTTTATATATAAATATATATATATATATATATATATATGCGGCAGGAAGTTGTTTCTTTTTGCCTTGAATATGTGTTGATACATGCTTTGTGCATTTTTAAAAGCAGAGTTTTTTCCTAAAAACCTTCTCATCTTTGGTGTCTAGGTTTTCTTAGACCATTATCCCTGCAGACTATTTAAAGTGACATTCGCGTCCTAGGTTATGGACAATTCACCGCCTTTAAGTGGCCAGCCCTCACGCACAAGGTATGTGCTCGTGAGGGGAGGGGATGAGATTTATGCACAAATATTGTCGTGCTGATACCATGTTCTGCTTTTCTTCTCTCCCCTTCCCCTATTCTTTTTTCTCCAGCCCTTCTAGGTCGGACCCACGAAACGCGGTCCAGAATGCCAATGACCTTGCCAAGCCACAATATAAATCATCTTCATCCAGACGTGATTCCCAGTCCGGATCTCACCAGGGGAGACGCTCTCGTTCCTCCTCAAGACACCGCTCCCACCGCCATGATAGCCGCTCAGACCACAGAGCCTGCTGGGGATGTAGGGCACGAGTCCCGGAGGGCAAGTCCTTATGTGACCGTTCTTTTGCCCGTGCGGTTGGGGAAAAAGAGACGGAAAACCAGCGTTTAGAGTCTCTTGTGAAACGAGTGGTGCAGCAATCCCTAATGGAGAGGGAGGCACCTCGCACATTGAGTCAGTCTACCACCGTGTCTGGCCCGCCGGCTGAAGAGGCCCGTGATGATCCGGGTACTTCTCAGCCCTATGTTGCCTCTCCTGACTCCTCAGAGGACGAGTCTATTAATGAGGAGGTCATTGGAGGGTTCGACTTCGCGATGGTTTCCCCTTTAATCAAAGCGATCAAGGAAGCCTTGAAGTGGGAAGACCCTTCCACTCCCCCAGCCAAGCAGAAAAAATTCTTCAAGCACCTGGGGAAAGAACGTGCAAACTTTCCGCTCCTTCCGGAGCTAAAGGAAATCATTGAGGAAGAATGGAGTAAAACAGAGAAAAAGTCTTCTATGTCTAATAAAACCTCCAGATTGTACCCCTTCAAGTCGGAAGAAGTAAAGAGTTTGGAGAATACTCCCCTTGTGGACGCAGCTCTTATGCGTCTGGCCAAACATGTGACTCTTCCTCTAGAAGACGCAGTATCTTTCAAAGATGGGCTCAAGAGGAAGATAGATCTAGATCTAAAAAGAATCTATGGGCTCGCTGGTATGGCCTGTAAACCAGCCCTGGCACTAGCAGCCATGTCCAAGGCCATGGAGGCCTGGACGGAGAACGTGGAGTCCTTCCTTAAGGGCGTATCAGAAGAGCTGGCCGGAAGTTCAGCAGCCGCAGAGCTGAAGCTTGCAGTGGTCTTCCTGGGGGAGGCGTCCATTGACTTGATCCGCCTTCTGGCTCGTATTATGCTGTCCTCAGTTACGGCCAAGAGAGCCCTCTGGTTGCGTCCCTGGCTTGCTGACCCAGGTTCTAAGCAAGCATGGTGTAAAATTCCGTTTGAGGGGTCCTCACTGTTTGGCAATAAGCTTGACGATGCCATTACGCGAGCCACAGGTGGTAAATCGGGTTTTCTCCCCCAGGACAGGCGCATGCTGGGTCGAAAGAAGCCCCAGTTCAGAAGACGAAGCCCGGAGCGCTCCAGGGAAGCACGCTCCTACAAGCCTGGCCGGGACTTTAGGAAGAATTGGAGCAGAGGGCAGACATCCTTCCGCAAACCTGTTAAAAATCAAACGTCCAGTGCTCGTGATCAGGCTAAATCTTTTTGAGATTACGCCCGCCCAGGCGGGCCTGGTGGGGGCTCGTCTGCTCCTCTTCCGGCACGTCTGGGTGGCCTCGATCTCAGACTTCTGGGTCATAAGGATGGTCTCGTCAGGCCACAGATGGGCCTTTTCCAGTACTCCTCACCCAAGGTTCGTCTCCACTCTTCTCCCTCGGGCAGAGGATCAGAAACAAATTTTGCTGTCCTATGTGGACCTCCTGAAAACTCAAGGAGCAGTGGTACATGTCCCACAGGACGAATGGTTCCAGGGGATATACTCCCCTCTCTTCCTAGTGCAGAAAAAGGGGGGCTCTTGGCGCCCAGTCATAGACCTCACATATCTCAACAAATTCATAGAGAACGGAAGGTTCAAAATGGAAACCTTGATGACCATTCAGAAAGCTATACAGCCAGGCGACTGGATGTTATCGATCGACCTGAAGGATGCGTACTTCCACGTTCCAGTGGAGAAAGATTTACACAAATACCTCCGTTTCCAAATAGGGTCGGATCATCTTCAATTTATCTGCCTCCCCTTCGGCCTGACGACATCCCCCCGAGTTTTTTCGAAGGTCCTTCTGGCTACGGTGGCACTCATAAGATCAAGAGGGGTACGTCTTTACCACTACCTCGACGACCTGCTGGTGCTATCTCAGAACAGGGAGCAGTTGCTGGTCCATCGGGAACAAGTGATTTCCACGCTGTCCAACTTTGGGTGGCTCCTAAACTTATAAAAGAGTCAACTGACCCCAACTCAGCGTCTAATATATCTGGGAGCTCAGTTCGATACAGTAGCAAACACTATCTCCCTTCCATTACAGAAAATTCCTACGGTTCGAGACAGAGTCTCTCGGGCCCTACATGTCCGGCAAATGAAAGCCTCTCAGTGCCTGAAAGTCGTCGGCACGATGGTTTCCACGACTTCCATGGTAAAATGGGCCTTATGGAGACTGAGACCCTTCCAGGCAGGTCTCCTTCGACAATGGAAGTCTGGAGACAAGAATCAGGTCATCCGCATAACTTCTACAATGAGGAACAGCCTCTTCTGGTGGCTTCAGCGCAAGAACTTTCTGTCCTGCCATTCTATCGCTCCCATCTCTTGGGTGACGGTCACGACCGATGCCAGCGGTACCGGTTGGGGAGCCCTCTGCGGGTCGAATCTGGCTCAGGGCAAGTGGGGTGCATGTCTTCCCAACCCAGGGTCGAACATCCTGGAACTTTGAGCGGCCTGGTGTGCCCTTCAGTCCTTCTCTCATCTCTTCATAGGGGAGTCAGTACTGTTAAGGATGGACAACACCACAGCGGTGTCGTATGTGAAGAGGCAGGGGGGCACTCGGAGTCCCACTCTCCTGCGGGAAGTCGAGCCCATCCTATCTTGGGCGCAGAAAAACCTTTCCAACATTTCGGCAGTCTTTGTCCCAGGGGTCCAAAACACTCAAGCGGACTTCCTATCACGGACCGAGTTGGACAACAACGAATGGTCTCTTCACATAGAGACGTTCAGGTGGATCTTGTTGTTCAAGACCGATCCAGAGGTGGATCTGTTTGCTTCCCCCTGCAATTGCAAGCTGAAGAAATTCTACACCAGGGGTCTCTGCAGTCAAGCCATCGGGACAGATGCCCTGACGGATCAATGGAGGTTCAAGCGTGCATACGCCTTTCCGCCACTGCCAGTCATGCTGAGATTCCTGCAGAGGCTCCGAGCAGAGCCAGTGGAGGTGGTGACAATAGCTCCCTACTGGCCGAACAGGCCTTGGTTCCCTCTCCTGGTCCAGCTCAGTTGTCGGGACCCAGTGCCTCTCCCTCTCAGACCGGACCTTCTTTCTCAAGGGTCAGTCCTGCACCCTTGTCCTGCAGTGCTGAGACTGATGGTCTGGTTCTTGAGAGGGAGAGGCTGGAATCCCTAGGTTGTGCCTCAGAAGTAATATCCACTCTCATGAGCTCGAGAAGATCTAGTACAAATAAAGTCTATGGAAGAATTTGGTCCAAATTCGTGGAGTTCTGCTCTCCCCAGGGCAGGTCTTTTAGACATCCAAAAGTCCAGGACGTTCTCAATTTCCTCCAAACGGGCCTAGATTTACATCTATCTGTCAGCTCTCTGAGGGTTCAAGTTTCGGCACTTTCGGCCTTCTCCGGCACTTCGTGGGCAGTTCATCCTTTGGTTAGACAATTTTTTCGAGGTGCATCGAGGCTCAAGCCCCAAAGAAAGCCTAGGTTACCCAAATGGGACCTTCCATTAGTCCTCGACTCGATCTCTGGACTCAGTACTACGGGGCCCTCCCCGCTCTCTATCAAGGTCTTTTCAGCAAAGGTGGCCTTCTTAGTAGCCATTACCTCAGCCAAAAGGGTCTCTGAGATTGCATCACTTGGTCATGAAGAACCCTTCCTAACGCTTTTCCCGGACCGGGTAGTCCTCATCCCTATGCTGGGTTCCAACCCGAAAGTGTCTTCGGTATTCCACGTCAATCAAGAGATCGTTTTACCTACATTTAGGACCCCAGGGTCCACTGAAAATCACCCTCTAGATGTAGGCGAAGCTATTAAAGAATATCTCAAAGTTACTTCTCCCTTTAGACGTTCTAGTCATCTCTTCGTGCTTCATTCAGGCAGCAATATAGGGAAGAAAGCCTCAACCAGGACTATCGCGTCCTGGATCGTACAGACCATACAACAAGCACACAGGGCTAAGGGCTTGGCTCCTCCAAAGGCGGTGACAGCCCATTCCACCAGGGGAATGGCAGCCTCATGGGCAGCAGCTCGACACGTGGCTCCAGATACCATCTGCAAGGCAGCTTCATGGGCTTCTATTAATACCTTCATGTTGCATTATTGTATAGAGCCTGCCTCACTATCCTCTGTAAACTTTGGGTTACAAATCCTATCGACCGATAGGACAAATTAAAATTTATGTTTGTTCAGCATACCCACCCGTGTGGTTGGCTAGTTATTTCCCACACGTAGGCTGCCATGGAGTCTGTCAGGAAAAAGGAAAATTTATTATCAAATACTTACCGTAATTTTCCTTTCCTGTTGGACTCCATGGCAGACGGAGTTCCCACCCATTGGTCAACGAGTAGGCTAGTTACGGAACGCAGTAGCTAGTGGTGAGTACTCATTTATGGGAATGGGGTCCTATAGCATTGGAGAGGAGGCGGGGTTAACCCACACGTAGGCTGCCATGGAGTCCATCAGGAAAGGAAAATTACGGTAAGTATTTGATAATAAATTTTCCTTTTTTTATACTGCTGTGATCTGACCTGTTAGAAAGGTGGCCATGTTCATTCTCGATGGTCCCGCTATATGTAGGAATGTAGCCACTCTCTCTTCCTTATTCTTGAGATGGACTAGGGACTATAGACCATGGGATTTGTAGAGTACATAGAGCAGTGTATATGACAATTACCATATACTGCTCGTTACAACCAAATGAGGGTTTCAGGAGCACATAGAGGCATTACAAGGGGGCAGAAAAACACAGTAAGAAACTATTTAATGAAAAACAGAGGGCAATTAAGCAGTCGAAGTGTATAGATAATTGTGGGAGAATAAAAAAATCATTAATGCTAAGTTCACACTGGCATTAAAAGCACACGTTTGAGAGTCGTTAAAAACGCCCCTCAAACACCTATGCAAATGATCCAATGGACAGCACATAGTGCTATTCACATTATCAAAACATGAAGCGTTAGTGTCGCTTCAAAATTGAAGCCTCATGTCGAGTTAGGCGGTGTTTGAAGCCTTTCAACGCCTCCCATATAAGTCTATAGTACTGCTTTGCAAACGCTCTGACAGTGGGGTTGCCACATCATTCCTTTAATCCAGGACATATATTAATTACACAGGTTCTGAGGCTGATTTAATGCAGATAAGGCACCAAGTGAGTTTAATTACCACCTTTATCAGTCACAGAACCTTTGTAATTAATGTGTGTCCTGGATTAAAGGGATGATGTGGCAACCCTGCCAGGCAGTTGCGGTGTGGTTGTGGGTTGTTATTCCCTGTAATGGAATAGGCATTTGTGGAGCAGTTTTACCATGCCTTAACGCTCATCAAACGCTTCAAAACTGCCCATGGGGCGTTTGGGGAGTATTTTTAACTCGCCATTAACGCTTGTAATACACCAGCCCATACTAAAGCTCATTAACGCGAGAGTCTAACGCCCATACTAATGCTATAGGAGCGCTTGTTAAGCATTAGAAATTTAGTCAAGTGCGAACAATCCCTAATGTCACTTTAGGGCGATGAAGTGCATGCACTTTGTGGTATCTGTAAGTGCCTAGCTTTGAATGCGATATATGCCTTAGGCCTTTTTTAGGTCAGGTTAGGTTCACTTTGTTGACTTTTATATTAGCATATAGACTACCTATTTGCGAAAGTGATACATCCAGCTTCCAGAAGATTTACGGCTAGACTAATAATGATTCATACTGCAAAGCTGTGTGAGTGGACTGAGAGATTAAGCTGACATGATAAGTAGCTAGCAAAGAGATTGCTGTGAAGTTATGATTTTACCTGGTGTGAGCACACTGCTGCCCTTTCCTCCTCCTCCTGAACATTCCATTCCTCTGACATGAGCCAGTACATACATCATGTCTGCCTGTGCTATTGTTCCCCTAGTCCACATAGAAGAGACTTAAAAGACCATGTACAAGCTTCACTATACAGAGATTTTTGTAAAGCATGAGAAAGCCATTTTAATACAGGACATACCTGAATACTTCATAAAGGCAGCTCAGAAAGGGGGTGAGACAGCAGATTGGCTGATTGTCCAACCCAGTCTGGCCATTTTTTATTATGACAAGTCAAAATTTGTAAAATATAAAAAAGTAAGCACACTAACTTTACAGTTTCTTTTGCATTTGGCTGGAATCATTGAAGAGTAAAAAAAAAAAAAAAAACACATTTACATGTAAATTACATATTGACAGGTCGAAAAGAATGCAATAAAGTGCTTTCTCACAAGTCTAGCCCTGTGGAACTATTGGGTACATCTATCTGTACGCAATATCAAATTCTGATCTATGGACTCTTGTTTGGCTTCACATGCTGGCTTCTGTGATATTCCTGTAAGCTCTACTTGTCAGACCTCCTTCCATAATCATAAGTGGTATTTCTCAAAGTCCATATCTATAGCACCGTTCAACTAGAGAGGGTGATTTTTTGTGCGTGCAAGCTATCTGCAGAACACTCCATAGACAAAACACTCCACTACAGCATACTTCAGCAGGAACTGTCTGGAGTGGCCAGATCTGGTGGTGGTGGCTGTCATATGATGTCTGTAAATACTCTAAAAACCATGCTTGTGTCTTTGCCCTGACATTCAAAGTATACATTTAAAAGTAAACATAAGCCTCACTACAAAACTTAGATCTTATTTCTATATTTAATTTGTCAAAAGATAAAAACGACATACATTAATGTCTCCACCTGAAAACTACCTTCTCTGACGTGTTTCTAAGGGGGGTTGACTGATGGTCCATCATGTCCCCCATGTTTCCATCTCTCATTGGGTGCCAAGCAAGAGTCACATGAGAGGTTCCCCCTTTGGGTGCATTCTAGGTATTGAACGGGGCACTAACCCTATGCATAGGGTAATACTTCGCTCAAGGGTGTGCTCGCCGAAGCCTGGGGACAGTCAAACATTAAGGCGGTCAGCTAACTCCATGATGAGCCACATGTGTGCAGTACCCAAGACATTGAGTTCCTCCTTAGCTTACTCTTTCTATGGCCTACACACTTGCTCTGATGTACTGTATATGTTGCCGCTGTCCACTCTACCAGTCAGCGTACCTCTGTTAACTCATTCCCAGTAACAGAATGGGGTCCCGTGGTGCACATAGTGCAGAACTCATGTGTGCCCTCACTTAACTCTTATCCTTCTGTACCAAGTTTCAAGGCATAGATCTCCAGAACGCTAGTCCACCAACAGAGAGGAAAAGCTAGGGAGGGAGCCCAAGCACTAGCCCACCCGTTACGGGAGAACCTGTCACCTATCAGGTACCACGCCAACGACTGGTTGCTGTTTCTCCTTGTAGTTACTAATGAACCTTTTGGTTAAAGGCCCAAGTTCCTTAGTAGTATGCCTAGATCTCACATGCACCCCTTTGGAATCAATTCAGACCAGGCTTAGAGCAGATGAATTATTGTTTACTGTAAACTTGGCAACATGTATAACATGTAACAACATTCTGTTCCTAAATAAAGATAACTGTGGCTGGCCCAGGTCACCTGCACAGGTGAAGTCTCTTAGAGGAAAGTTCAGTCTTGATGGTGCTCTAACAGAAGTCCGTGTTACAAGGTTCTCCTGGGAGTTTGGCGTTCCAGGCGAACCATAGGTCCCAGAAAGTCTTTAGCGTGGATTCCCCATTTGCTTCTCCAGTGCTTACAAAGCTCCCCGGGAATCTCTGGGATCTGGACCTCTTTCATTCTATAGAACACGGGAGGGAGGCTGGACCCCAGCGAAAAAGACTGCAAATGTACCGGGGATAGTGGCAAAAACATTAACCCCTTCCTCCTGACCTGGGCAGCCAGGTACTAACTAATACTAACCTGTGAGCAAGCCAGCAATGGTGAAACGCATCAAGGAAGGTGGTTTTGGGTGAAGACATTAATGTATGCAGTTTTCATCTTTTGACAAATTAAATATAGAAAGAAGACCTAATTGTTGGAGTGCGGCTTATATTTACTTTTGATTGAGAATAGAGACGGGCTGTGATAGCCACCACCTGGGTTGTCTGTGAGAATTGAAATAAGCAAGTCTGGAGCGAGAGACATGGGTTTGAGTAAGTTCCTGTAGTATAAATTTGCTAGATTGTTTGGTAGAAAGTGTGGGTAAGAGATCTTTCTGGCAACTATGCAGCTACTATTATACTTGTGCTATTGTGCTGTCAAGTGGGTGTCTGCTCAATTTAAAGTGACCCTGTTACTACAATAAAATGATAAAAAAATGTAGCTCAATACTTACCTCTCCTACTGCTTGTGCCACCAATTGTCCCTGTATTATGGAAAAAATGTCCCTTAAAGAATATTTTGAATCTGACCATAGGCGTGCGCACGGGGTGTGCCTGGGCATACCCTAATCACCCCATGCTGTCTCCAGAGATTTGCCCCAAAATGCTGCATCCAAGAGAGTGTGTGGCCCGCGCTGCCTGTGAAACAGTTTCACAGGCAGCAGATCGTGAGAATTGCCAGAGCTGTTCAGTGTATGAAACTGTCAGCTAATGGCACTGCAAGCAGGGAGAGACACTGGCTGTCAAAATGTCGGGGTGATGTCAGGGGTGGGCGGGACTGAACGGCCATTAAACACCAGCCAATGGGATAGGGTCTGGGCGGGTGGCTACATTTATGTGGCCCCACCGCTCTCTGAAGCAGCTCAAACATTGGCTGGTGTTTAGAGCACTTGGTCTCGCCCACCCCAGACATCGCGGCTGAGTTCTAAGTCATCACAGCTCAGCCGCGATGTCGGGGGTGGGCGGGACCCAGCGCCAACACCAGCCAATGATTGGGCTGCTTCAGAGAGGGGGCGGAGCCAGAGAAATGTAGCGGCCCGCCCAGACCCATCCTATTGGCTGGTGTTTGGTAACTTTTCAGTCCCGCCCACCACCAACATCACCGCTGACTTTTAACAGCTGGTGTCTCTCCCTGCATGCAGTGTCATTAGCTGACAGTTTCATACACTGAACAGCTCTGACAATTCTCACATCTCCTGAATGTGAAACTCCCCCTCTCTCCTATCTGTGCCACCCAATGCTGCCTATCAGTGCCAACCAATGCTGCCAATCAGTGCCAACCAATGCGGCCAATCAGTGCCAACCAATGCTGCCAATCAGTGCCAACCAATGCTGCCAATCAGTGCCAACCAGTACTGCCAATCAGTGCCAGTGCTGCTTATCAGTGCCAACCAATTCTGCCTATCAGTGCCAATCAGTACAAACCAGTGCTGCCTATTGGTGCCAACCAATGCTGCCTATCAGTGCCAGTGCTGCTTATCAGTGCCAACCAATGCTGCCTATCAGTGCCAGTGCTGCTTATCAGTGCCAACCAATGCTGCCTATCAGTGCCAACCAGTACTGCCTATCCGTGCCAGTGCTGCTTATCAGTGCCAACCAATTCTGCCTATCAGTGCCAACCAATGCTGCCAATCAGTACCAACCAATGCTGCCAATCAGTGCCAACCAATGCTGCCAATCAGTGCCAACCAGTACTGCCTATCCGTACCAGTGCTGCTTATCAGTGCCAACCAATTCTGCCTATCAGTGCCAACCAGTGCAAACCAGTGCTGCCTATCAGTGCAGGCCAGTGCTGCCTATCAGTGCCAACTAATGCTGCCTATCAGTGCCAACCAATGCTGCCAATCAGTGCCAGTGCTGCTTTTCAGTGCAACCAATGCTGCCAATCAGTGCTGCCTATCAGTGCCAACCAGTGCCAACCATTGCTGCTTATCAGTGCAAACCAGTGCTGCCTATCAGTGCCAACCAATGCTGCCTATCAGTGCCAACCAGTGCCAGTCAGTGCTGCCTATCAGTGCCAACCAATGCTGTAAATCAGTGCCAACCAATGCTGTCAATCAGTGCCAACCAATGCTGCCTATCAGTGCTGCATATCAGTGCCCATCAGTGCTGCCTATCAGTGGCAATCCGTGCCCATAAGTGCTGCCCATTAGTGCTGCCAATCAGTGCCCATCAGTGCTGCATATCAGTGCCCATCAGTTCTGCCTATCAGTGCCAGTGTTGACAATTAGTGCCCATCAGTGCTGCCTATCAGTGCCACCTATCAGTGCCCATCAGTGCTGCCAGTCAGTGCCCATCAGTGCAGCCTATCAGTGCCCATCAGTGTCCATCAGTGCTGCCTATCAGTGCCAATCAGTGTCCATCAGTACTGCCAATCAGTGTCCATCAGTGCTGCCAATCAGTGATGCGAATCAGAGTCTATCAGTGCCAATAAGTGCTACCAATCAGAGCCCATCAATGATGCATATCAGTGCCCATCAGTGCCGCCTATCAGTGCCAATCAGTGCTGACAATCAGTGTCCATCAGTGCCACCTATCAGTGCCAATCAGTGTCCATCAACGCTGCCAATCAGTGCTGCCAATCAGTGCAGCCTATTAGTGCTCATCAGTGCTGCCTTAGCAGGGATGGTGGAAACCCCTCTACAGATAATTGTAATTGTAATACAAATTAACTTCAAGTGCAACAACTTTTTAGATGGGAGGTTCACACTTTGGAATTTTTATTTTTTAGAGTGTTACACTTATTTGTATATGTTTTAGTTACGGTTATAATGTGAATCATTGCACTTGAAGTTATTTCCCACCAGCCCTGCTAAGTACATGTCTTTATGGACCTTGCTTTGTGCACTGGTGTGCAGTCATGTTGGAACAGGAAGGGGCCATCCCAAACTCTTCCCACAAAGTTGGGAGAAGGAAATTGTCCAAAATGTCTTGGTATGCTGACGCCTTAAGAGTTCCCTTCACTGGAACTAAGGGGCCAAACCCAACCCCTGAAGAACAACCCCACACCATAATCCCCCCTCCCCCCCCACACCAAATGATTTGGACCAGTGCACAAAACAAGGTCCATAAAGACATGGATGAGTGAGTTTGGGGTGGAGGAACTTGACTGACCTGCACAGAGTCCTGACCTCAACCCGATAGAACACCTTTGGGATGAATTTGAGTGAGGACTGTGACCCAGGCCTTCTCATCCAACATCAGTGCCTGACCTCACAAATGCCCTTCTGGAAGAATGGTCAAACATCCCCATAGACACACTCCTAAATCTTGTGGACAGTCTTCCCAGAAGAGTTGAAGCTGTTATAGCTGCAAAGGGTGGAGCCAACTCAATATTGAACCCTACGGACTAAGACTGGGATGTCATTAAAGTTCATGTGTGTGTAAAGGCAGGCGTCCCAATACTTTTGAATATACATACATATACACACGTATGTGTGCTTGAGCTTTCGGGTGCACACCCTAATGCAATAGGCTGCGCACGCCTATGAATCTGACACTTCTGGGAGTATTGGATTCCTGGTTCCTTCTGCCAGCCCCTATTACACTAAAGGATACAGTAGTGTTGCAGGGGCCAGTGGGAGCCACCACAGTGCATGGTGGGGGACCAGGAGTCCGGTGCTCCCAAAAGTGTCAGATTCAGAAGATTCTTCCAGCTCTTCTACAAAATTAGAGTGATTGGCAGTGGTATAATACACCTTCAGATTGATATTAAACATCTGCTTTGCAGGGGCTGCTTTTTTAAACCCTTCATGACCCATCAGCATCATCCTTCATGCAGGAGGCCATCAAATTCTGTCAATTTCAGGTACAGCAGGCTACAGAGATTGCTTTGATCTTTCGCAGACCAATGCATAGTTCAGCTTGAGACGCTGTCTGATTGATCTGTGATCACTCTACATGGTGAAAGATCATGTGATCACCATAAATAACGAATCATGGTGATCAAAGGAAAATTTGTACCTGGCAACAAACTTTTCAACTGCCTGTTACATTTTAGCAGCTTGTGTTTGCTCACAGCAGTTTCAGCTGTGGGGAGAGAGGAAGAGCTCTGTGACAGGTGTGAAAAAAGGTGTGTAAAGTATGGAAATGAAAATATGAAGAAAAAAAGTTTTTATTTTGTTTAATAAATCATCTGTAAATGCAAATCTTGATTTCAGCGCACAGTAATCGAAAATGCCTAATATCTTGAATAATAAAATACGTTGAACACACTTGCTTGTTAACCATACAATGTTGACCTATGTATCAAAACCTACACATATTTTTTAGTCACTGTTTTCAATATAAACGTGAGAAAATAATTTAGTGGTACATTTCGAATAATATTACATTTACAAAAAAAATTTACATGCATTTTGTCCATTTTTCTGAGTATTTTAAATATATATCTAAGGTATTTAAAAAACAAATGACCAAATGAAGGCCCTATGTATGCTTAGAAATGGTACATAAATCGTTTTGGTATGCAAAGCGGATAAAATGTTATTGTTGAGTAAGCAAGTACATGGCAAGTCACAAAGGTTTAAATTACCCCAAGACTTGAAAGAATAAAAGTATAAAAATATTATTTATGTTAGCAGTGCAGTAGCTTTAAGGATTAAACAGTTTTGTAAATTGTCAGGAGTTTAGCATGGTTACCAACTACCTATGGGAAATGTGCATTAAATTGGTACAGTTAGCTCTGGATATTTTATAGCTACGCAATAGAATCCTCCAGATCTCACAGGTGAACCAAGGGTTGTTTTGTTGGAAGAACAACAGCACAACAGCATGCAATGTAAAGTTGCTTTCACCTGTGACTTCAGTTTTTCTTTTTTAATAAATCTGCAAAAAATGTCAACAATTCTGTGTTTTTCTGTCAATATGGGGTGCTGTATGTACATAAATGAGGAAAAAATTAACTGATTTTAGCAAATGGCTGCAATATAACAAAGAGTGAAAAATGTAAGGGGGTCTGAATACTTTCCATCCCCACTGTATATATATATATATATATATATATATATATATATATATATATATATATATATATATATATATATATATATATATATATATATATATATATATATATATATATATATATATGCATTATACCTTTCTACCCAGCAGGTGGCACTGCAGTATTATAGTGTGTATTCTCGGTGGTAATGTAATGACAGGATGTACCTTCTGTATCTAAGCATGTACTTTCCTTGTTACTGTTCGTGTTTCCAATGCTGTAAGACATGCATTGCTAATCCTCCAAAATAGTAAAGCCATTTGCTGTATCCAAGTGCTTCCAGTGCTTAGCTGCAATACTCTGCACAATATAGTTGATCTATATGATCTCTACCTGCACAGGCCAATACTATGGACATGTATGATAGCACAGGACAAAGGCTGGAGATGCAGCTAGTATTTCATTTTCCAACTTTTTACCTGTATTGCACAAATATTAATACAGACAGCTTGTGCCCTTGTTCAGGACTTCAACGTTCCTGTAGAGTTCCAGTACCAAGGTTTAATGTGGTTGTAAACCTCAGACATGAAATATGAACAAAGCATATCCCTTTATAGTGTGTAATTGTCGCAGTCCAAAGCGGTGGTCAAAATTTTGGGGGGCGGCAAGCAGACCTGGCCCCCTCACTCGCACCCCCCCCCCACGTGGCTCTCAATGGATCAAAGCGATCCTCTCTTACCTAAACAACCCCACCCCCCCACCGCTGCTCGATAGGCCGCGATACTTTCTCACTGCCACCCATATCCCCCCCTGCCACTCGATAGTCCGTGATCCTCTCTCAATGCCACCACCCCACCCCCCGCCGCTCGATAGACTGTGATCCTCTCTCACGGCCATCCATGGCCTTACCTTACTGCGGTAGAGGTGCGGGGAGGAGGATGAGGTGGCGATGCTCTGCTGAATCCAGGGTTGCTAGAAGACACTGCTGCGCCCCGAGTCCACCCTTTTTGAAGCCAATTAGAGCCTCTGGCTCTAATCACGCGCTTCAAAAAACAAAACAAAACAAAAAAGCTCATTAAAATCTATGCGTCCGGTGCCCTGCATAGAGATTAGGGGTCGGGAGCATGGATTAGGGGGGCGGTGCCCCTGCGACCCTAATGAACAGGCCACCACTGGTCCAAAGCACTAAATGTCATTTCTGTCTGCTGTTTCGTTCTGCTTCTTCTGTATTATCATGAGTCTCTTCTGATAGGCTTTTCTGACACCAAGTAAAAAAAGGTGACAGGGGAGGGAGCTCCTGCTGATTGACAGCCTCAGCTCTGTTTCTGTGTGCTGTGTGAAGGGGGGTGTGTCCATTCACTCCAATCAGCTCTCAGAGCTCCCCTCATTGAGCTCTGCAGATTGTAACTTAATCTCTCCACCCCCTGTTTTTTGACAGCTCAGATAAGTTTATAAATTCTGCGCTTTGAACGGATGTAGAGAAGAGAAGACTGCAAATAAACAAGTACAACTTATATAGGAGGATTTGTTTCATCTCTGTGTATCACCCGAGGCCAGTCACTTTACTGGATATATGTAAGGGTTCATATCCACTTTGAATAAAATTAAACACTTTTCAGGCTGCGCACATAAATAACATGTTTACAATAGGCTTTTACTAATGCTGTCCTTCTATAGCCATTCATTATGACTGTGTCAGTAACAGTGACGTAGTTTTAATTAACGTCTAACACTTGTGGACAGTGGCCCTGTTCCCTTCCTCCCCCCACCTTGCCCCCCAGGGTGTGTTGCTGCTGCCCGGGAAGCCTCCAGTGCTCTGTGAGTTATAGAAGGGAACAGGATGAGTTTTCTCTGGCCTTGTCCAGCACTGGAACTCAATGCTGTCACTGATAATGTGCAGGCACTTTACCACACACAACCTCAGAAGCTTCACAGGCAGCGTCCAGTCACCTTGGTGATGTCAGGGCCACAGGGTATACTGAAGAAGGCTTTTGACACTCCTAAAAGTGTCAAATGTTAAAGAAAACCAAAGGGCTATTCCTGACAAATAGTTTAATTAATTGCTATAACAAGGGCATCAATAACTGCAAATTTTAGACCTTTTTAAAAATGTCCCTTTAATAGAAATTGCTGCTGAACTGGCTAAATTTCAATCAGTGTATCCCCAGCTTAAAGTGGTTTCAAAGGCAGAAGGTTTATTTTAATGCCTCCTATGTTGCACGAGAGACTCGGCTGTCCGAGACTATCTTTCCTCATTGGCTAAGACACAGCAGTGGGCGCCATTGGCTGCCGCTACTGTCAATAAAAGTCAGTGAGCCAATTAGGAGAGAGAGGGAGTGGGGCCGAGCCGCAGATCCATATCTGAATGGACACACAGAGCAGCGATTCGGCTCGGGTGCCCCCATAGTAAGCTGCTTGCTGTGGGGGCACTCAGCAGGAGGGAGGGGCCAGGTTTGCCAGCGAGGGACCCGAGAAGAGGAGGATCTGGGCTGCTCTGTGCAAAACCACTGCACAGAGCAGGTAAGTATAAATATATGTTTGTTATTTTTTAAACAAAACCCCCCCCCCCGAGACTTTAGTATCACTTTAAAGCTACGTTTAGACTGCTGCACCTCTGAAAAGCGATCCACGTTAACACTGCTTTTCAGAGGCAATCGACAGGCAATGAGGAAGTGATATGAAGTCCCCTCACCACCTGTTTTAAGCTTGTAAATGCCTCACAATTGCGCCTCAATTGTATGTGGTTGTGGGGCATTTTCAGGGTGTCCCTATTCACTTGAATGGGTCATGGTACTGCCAGCTGAACACGACAAGAGCAATAATATTTTCTGCACGTGTGAAGCAAAGCATTATGACCGTGACATCTGAACACAACCATCCACTGCCTTGGCAGCATAAAAGGAGGAGCTGGGGGCAATAAAAACACAGCTAAGCGCCCCTCAACTGCAAGGCTAAACGAGCCCTAGGACAGGCATGTGTTTTTTTTGGTCTATATGCGGCCATCTCACTCCATCTTTGCAGTCCTCAGCCTATTTAATTATTTATACTGAATGAGGTGGCAGCTGTTCTCCAGTTGATAAAGGCTCCACTTCCTTGCATAACTTTGCAGCTTTGTCTTTCAGGCAATGTTTTCTGAGCGGTTTCTCTGGCATAAAATGATGTACACTGCAATAGTTACTGTAAAGCCTCATACACACCACTATTTTTTTTCTGTTTAACCCAGTGTGTTGAATGAAAAAAACCTGACAGCGCAGGTCGAAACCGCTGTACTAACAATCTGATGTTAGTACAGCCATCTCCCCTGTTGAGCTATTTTGTTATGACAGGGGGAGAACCCCCCCCCCCCCACCAGAACGCTCCAGTCAGCAGACCTTTTTTGGTCATGAGCCTTCGACAGAAGATGGCTGGCTTCTGTGAGACCGGCTGTCATACACACAGGCCGAATGTCGGCCAGTTTCTATTGAACCGGACGATGCCAGCCGACATTCAGCCCGTATTTACTAAGCTTAAGTTTACTTACCAAAGTTCTACAAACAATTTTCTGTAAGTATGTAGGTTTAGACCTCAGTAGCCCTCTTGAAGCATTATACCACACCAGTTAGCCAACTGCATTGTTTTCATTTGATATGCTTTACCTAAAAAACTGCATAAACCTGCAAACATGCAGCATGCAATGTTTCTCTGCTTGGAGATCAGTTAATCAGTAGCCTCCATAGCAGCCTTTCTCAACTTTTTTTTTAATACAGAGGAATAATTTTAATTTCTTAAGGAACCCCTACTAAATTATTACATTTCTAGTTCATGGCACATTTGCATGGTCAGCAAGTTGAACATACAATAATAAAGAATGTAGTGTATCTAGCATATTTTGACACTGCTCTGCTCTATAAGGAAAAATTGTTTCAGTGACAACTATGAAATGAAATAATTAATAATAATTGACTAGAATAGAAACCTCAACGTTGATAATTGTAGTGCCCCTTAGGTTGGTGGTCAGTAAAAAAGAGCCTTCTTATATTGGGAGTCGGTGTAGTGGTCCGTTTATAGCAGGGGCGGATCCAGAGCCTAGTCTCAGGAGGAGCACTGCCAGTAAATTTTGCGGGCAATTTGTCGGGGCAATGGCGGGTGTTGGCGCTTCAGTCATCACAGCGCCATGGTTGATATGGTGTCAGGATGATTGAAGCGCATTATTCCTATTATTACATTGTAATGTAAAATGAAATCGTTCAACTCACCATAATGCAGAATCAGTGGGAGCCCTGAGCGTGTCACTTGCTACCGTCGCCTGCCACCAGATGCAGCGTGTCACTTGCCACTGTTGGCTGCCACCAAATGCGGATTGTCACTTGCCATGTCACTTGCCACATCCTCTCCCACCAGATGTGGATTGTCACTTACCAATGTCGCCTGCCACAAGATGCGGATTGTCACTTGCCAATGTCGCCTGCCACAAGATGCGGATTGTCACTTGCCAATGTCGCCTGCCACAAGATGCGGATTGTCACTTGCCAATGTCGCCTGCCACAAGATGCGGATTGTCACTTGCCAATGTCGCCTGCCACAAGATGCAGAGTGTCACTTGCCAATGTCGCCTGCCACAAGATGCGGAATGTCACTTGCCAATGTCGCCTGCCACAAGATGCAGAGTGTCACTTGCCAATGTCGCCTGCCACAAGATGCGGATTGTCACTTGCCAATGTCGCCTGCCACAAGATGCAGAGTTTCACTTGCCAATGTCGCCTGCCACAAGATGCGGATTGTCACTTGCCAATGTCCCCTGCCACAAGATGCGGATTGTCACTTGCCAATGTCGCCTGCCACAAGATGCGGATTGTCACTTGCCAGTGGCTGTGTCCCAGAGTGAGGGCAGGCAGTGAGAGATAATGTAAATCATTACCTCATGTAACTCATCAGAATATGCAAGCAAAGTGATGTTGCATTGCGGCCATCTTTGTACACTCACACTTGTCAGCAGTAAGACTAGAATTAGAAGACGGCAAGCAGAAATCTTTATACACCCACCGGAGTCTTGCTTTTCACAGTTATTTTTAACACTAAACTCAGCTTTAGTGAAATAAAAGTTGAGTTTACTGTTAAAAATAACTGTGAAAAGCAAGACTCTGGTGGGTGTATAAAGATGTCTGCTTGCCGACTTATAACACTAGGCTTAATGTGGACGAGTGCGGGAGTATCAAGATGGCCGCGACACAACGTCCCTTCAGTCACATATTCAGAAGGGGAGCGGCTTCAACACCTGCCTGCGTGCTCAGCCTCAGTCACACGCCAGCCGCCCACCCGGGCCGGCGGCATGATTACTCACTCACCGGCCTGCTCACCAGCCTGCCCATCCGCTCGCTCACCGGCCGGCTCACCCATTCGTATTTTCTCGGGGGGGGGGGAGCAATTGCCCCATTGACCCCCCTGGATCCGCCCCTGGTTTATAGGTGGCCAATGGAAGAAGGACCCCTTATATAAATGGTCAGTGGAAGAAGGACACTCTTGTGTTGTTGACCAGTGGTAAATTGCCCCCTTACATACAGCTAAAAAAAGATAATTGAAATTACCGGGAATTATAAACTCTTCATTGCTCAAGAAACTCCTAGAAACAACTGGAGGAACCGTGGCTGAGAAATCCCGCTCTTTAACACATAGCACACATCAACTCTCCTTGGTCCAGAAAGTCTTGCCATATTTTTTTCCCAAACCTTTTACTCCGTCATGTGAACTTTTTACAGTCTGATTTCTCTCTGTATATAGTAGAGTAGGGTTGGGAGGTGAAACAGAGTCTGAAGGAGAAATGTTGTCAACGAATGTGGAACTTTATTTTATTCCCCCTAGAAAATGCATTAGGATGTCTGCTGATACTGCTGTCAATTATTGGAGGAAGAAGGGCATGGCTAGCATGACACTGCTTCAGCAGGTGTGGCCAATCGAGAGGAGGAAGGGCGGGGCTGACATGACAATACTGTAGGAGGATTGGCCCTCTACCCACTGTGACAATGTCTGTTAATTACCAGTGTGGAAAGGCGGAGCTAGCATGATGCTGCTGTAGTAGGCATGGCTCTCTACTTCCACCCACAATTACAATGACTGTCAACCAGTGGAGAAGGGGACAGAACTAGCATGATACCGCTGCAAGAGGTATCGCCCTCCACTTTCATTCACAATGACAATTCTAAGCTAGAGTAGGATGCTGTGGGTGGGGGGGTGACTACAAAACTGACTACAGGAGTTAAAGGCATGCTGTGCATGTGCACGGTGTCCTGTAACTCCTAGCAGTGATCATAGGACGCAAACTGACCACACTACACTGATGTGAACGTACAATATAAATTATGTAAAGCACTATATAATTACCTATAATAAAAAATAAAGATATAGTATGTATCTGCTTCAATGCTTGGCGTGGTCAGTTTGAAACAGGAGTCAAAAAATCGTCTCCCTGCAAGTTAAGAGCATTACCACTGACTGGGCTTCCACCTTCACCGGGTCTTCCTTCCCGGTTTGTGGGCTGCGGCGGTTTGAATGGCCAAGCCCCAATGACATTGCTCCAACGCATGCCCGCGGCCGTGGCACAACTCTCTCAACAGACAGCGTGCTGTTTATTGAGAGAGCATACGCCGGTAACATCACTGGTGCTCCTAAAGTAAATATCTCCTAAACGGCGTATCTCCTGTACCTACAGGTGATCTTTATTTTAGGCTTACCTGTAGGTATAAATCAATAAAAGGCCTTTACTATCGTGTTAACTTCCTTCCAAAACAATTACATTCAAGGCATGCTGTGAATAAGAACTGTTATGCCGCGTACACACGATCAGACATTCCGGCAACAAATGTTCGATGGGAGCTTGTTGTCGGAAATTCCGATCGTGTGTAGGCTCCTTCGGACATTTTTTGGCGGTATTTCTGACAACAAAAATTTGAGGGCAGGTTCTCAAATTTTCCGACAACAAAATCCGTTGTCGGAAATTCCGATCATGTGTACACAATTCCGATGCACAAAATTCCACGTATGCTCGGAATCAAGCAGAAGAGCTGCACTGGCTATTGAACTTCATTTTTCTCGGCTCTTCGTACGTGTTGTACGTCACCGCGTTCTTGACATTTGGAATTTCCGACAACATTTGTGCGACTGTGTGTAGGCAAGACAAGTTTGTGCCAACATCTCTCGGAAATAAAACCAGGATTTTGTTGTCAGAATGTCCGATCGTGTGTACGCGCCATTGCAGTTGCTTTTGATCAACAATCTTTTCCCAAAACTCAGAGACAGAGCTGTACATTCCTGCCTCCCTACCACAAAAGTAAAAATGAATTAACTGGCTAATTAAATATGCAAGAAATAAAAATGTGTGCAAAATAAATGAAATGGCACATAACATACAAAACTGAACTTCCTTTTGTTTAGGGTATTATAACTCGTGATGCTTTTTTTTTTTTTTATATTACAATATGTTTTTTTTTTTACAGCATTTATGTGTACTGTGTCTTTCAAACAACTGTAAGATGAAACTCCAAGGAAAAAGATATGAATACAAATAGATATGAATATGTAAAATTACATTCACAAAACCCATATCTGACATTGCCAATATAAATATTAACTCATAGTTGCAGGTTTTCTTATATTGTTCTTAAATTGTTCCCATATGCTAGATGTCTGAAGTCACATCACAGAGACGAACAGACATACACTACTTTGTTTCGTGCTATCATGCGTACCTGTATTAAAATACTTGTACACATGATATTAACATTTTCTTGTAAGAAAGAAAAAAGCAAAAAAAAAAAAAAAAAAAGCTTGTATTAGCTGCTTTGAATGTAACAGTTTTAAGGCATTAGGCGATATTTTACTACTTTGTCCTATAACTATGCAGTCCATGCCCTCTAGTGGACATTTAGAGAACTTCAGCTCTGGATGGCAGTATGAATGGGCAGAACAGGAGTAGTTTTCCAAGAAACCAGTACAGAATAGCATAATGGCACTAATTATTATTATTTTTTTATACTGCATAATAGCTAAGAGGGTGTACACATCATCAAATCCAAATGTACAACTTGGCCGACATACTGTTTTGAATATTCGTTCAATTTACTATACAAGCAAACTTGCCAGAAGCAGCTCTGCAAAATAATGAGATTATTGGACGAATGATGATCTGTTTTTTTTTGTTTTTTTTTGCATGCTAGTCTCCATATTGAAATTGAATAGGTTATTTAGTGTGAAAATTCTTGGACTACACAATAAAAATTCGTAAGTGATGTAATGTATTGTATTGTATTTGTATTGAATTTTCAGACGAAAACTGTACTGATTAATTGAAAATTGTACGATCTGGTATCGTACGAGAAAAAAATTTGTGTTTGTCCCTTCAGATAATTTTGGATGAAAGCTATGTACTAACAATCACATTATCGCACAATCGCTTCAAAAGCGATATTTTTTGTATGATTTTCTGATCATGTGTACGAGCCTTAAGCCTGGAAGAAACTACAGGATACTCTGCGTGTGATTGGGACGTAGCAAGTTGGTCTTTTACTATGTATAACAGCCACTTACCAGCTGTTTACTTGCAATAAATTTTGTGCAGAATAAGTTATTATTTCTCTTTCCATCTCATCCCTTTCTACCTCACTTATTGGTTGTTTGAGGCTTTAGTAATTTGTATGGTGTTTTTTTTGTACATAATATCAAGCGCTCATTATATATATATATTGTGTTTATTATATTATATATGTTTATTATATTATATATTATTTATTATATTATATTATATTATATTATTGTGTTTCTTTTTTTTGGATAGATGTATTTTAATTAAAAACAAAACCATACCACATTTTATAAAAGGGCTGTATTCTTTAAAGCGAGAGGTCCATGGTTTTGTTCCCTGATGCCCCAAGGACCTGTGGTCTTTACACCTTCCAGAAAAGACACTACATATTCTCTCTGTTCTCTACACACCTAACTCAAAAAGAAGCAACATCTTTCTGATAACACAGAATTGTTACGAATATGATTTGCACTTACATCAGTGGCCTTTTTCTCTGCTTGTTCCAATTTCTCCTGGGCATCTTTTAGTGCTTCAGAGTATTTATCCAGTTCATCTTCTGTTCCCTTTAGCTTCTTCTGCAGTGCCACCAGCTCATCCTCCACCTGGCATCAATAGCAACAGTTACAGTATTAGAAAGCTTCCACAAGGTGTTCTAAATACAATTGTACTTTTTATTTAATAATATGAATCCATATCCAGTGCATTGTCACTTAACCAACACTGAGGCAATGGTGATGAAGTTTCTACTGGGGGGTGCAGGGGTAGAATCCTGGTGCTGGGCCCCCCCAAGATTATCTGCAAATGCAGAAACCATGTGACCAACGCCTCACCATGTGACAAGATGGACTGACCTTATTAAAAACTTAAATTACAGCATTGGGAATGAATACCGTATATACTCGAGTATAAGTCGTTCCGAGTATAAGTCGAGGCCCTAATTTACCACAAAAAAATGGGAAAAACTTGGTGACCCGAGTATAAGACGAGGGTGAGAAATGCACAGCTACTGTAAGTGGAAAAGAGGGTCAACAATGCCCATTTGCAGCCTCACTGTGCCCATTTGCATGCCTCACTGTGCCCATTTGCAGCCATAGGTCCCCTGAACTTCAAACTTGGTAGTTAAGGGTTCCTAGATGCCCCCTAGCTGCAGCCAAAATTTGCGGTCTCTGAACCCAAAGGGTCCCAAAATGACATTGCTGCAGATGGATACAGTTGACCGAATTTGGGGCCCTGTATCTTGGGGCCACTTAGTGCTAAGAACCCCAAATTTGGTGTGTACACCCAGTGGAACTAGCACCATAAAATATCCAAATCTGGGGTTTCTAGCACCAAGTGGCCCCGAGATACAGGGCAACAAATATCGGTTCAGAAAATGTCAAGCACTTTTCTATAGCAGAGAATGACATTTTCCGAACCGGATTTGGGGCCCCGTATCTTGGGGTCACTTGGTGCTAAGAACTCCATCTTTGGATATGTTATGGTACCAGTGCCACTGGGTTTGCACACCAAACTTGGGGTTCCTAGCACTAAGTGTCTCTGAGATAAGGGGCCCCAAATTCGGTTCAGAAAATGTCAAGCACTTTTCTGCAGCAGAGAATGACATTTTCCGAACCGATTTTGGGGCCCCGTATCTCGGGGCCACTTAGTGCTAGGAACTCCATCTTTGGATATGTTGTGGTACCAGTTCCATTGGGTTTGCACCCCAAATTTGGGTTTCCTAGCACCAAGTGGCCCTGAGATACGGGGCCCCAAATTCGGTTAGGAAAATGAAATATTTTCCTGCAGAAAAGTGCTTGACTCGAGTATAAGTCGAGGGGGGCACTTTCAGCACAAAAAAATGTGCTGAAAAATTCGACTTATACTCGAGTATATACGGTAAATGTTATTTGTGGCTATACAGACTTTTGGAAAATGCTGCAGTTAATGTCTATAATATTGTTGAAATCCCAAATAAAGTTTATATATAATTTTATTCAATTTTATTTTAGGCTTTATTTGGTACGTAATGCTGAATACCTATACTTACACTATATTACCAAAAGTATTGGTTCACTTGCCTTTACACACACATGAACTTTAATGGCATCCCAGTCTTAGTCCGTAGGGTTCAATATTGAGTTGGCCCACCCTTTGCAGCTATAACAACTTCCACTCTTCTGGGAAGGCTGTCCACAAGGTTTAGGAGTGTGTCTATTGGAATGTTTAACCATTCTTCCAGAAGCGCATTTGTGAGGTCAGGCACTGATGTGGACGAGATGGCCTGGCTCGCAGTCTCCACTCTAATTTATCCCAAAAGTGTCAATCGGGTTGAGGTCAGGACTCAGGACCTTCACCCCAAACTCGCTCATCCATGTCTTTATGGACCTTGCTTTGTGCACTGGTCCAAATCATTTGGTGGAGAGGGGATTATGGTGTGGGGTTGTTTTCTAGGGGTTGGGCTCTGCCCCTTAGTTCCAGTGAAGGGAACACTTAAGACGTCAGCATACCAACAAATTTTGGACAATTTCATGTTCCCAACTTTGTGGGAACAGTTTGGGGATGGCCCCTTCCTTTTCCAACATGACTCCGCACCAGTGCACAAAGCAAGGTCCATAAAGACATGGATGAGCGAGTTTAGGGTGGAGGAACTCAACTGGCTTGCACAGAGTCCTGACCGAAACCCGATAGAAAACCTTTGGGATGAATTCATGCAGAGACTGTGAGCCAGGCCTTCTTGTCCACATCAGTGCCTGACCTCACAAATGTGCTTCTGGAAGAATGGTCAAACATTCCCATAGACATACTCCTAAACCTTGTGGACAGCCTTCCCAGAAGAGTTGAAGCTGTTATAGCTGCAAAGAGTGGGCCAACTCAATATTGGACCCTACGGACTAAGACTGGGAAGCCATTAAAGACTGATTTGCTAAATGAGTTGAACATTTTTACTCCCAAAAAAGTAAAGTTTCACATCAATTATCCAATTGTGTAAAGTGATTTTCTTATCTATTTATCTCATCTGTATATGACTGGATATATTTCATTCTTCCTTACTCTTTTTTGTGTGAACATTCTCACTTCTTTTAGAAAATCAGTCTTATTTACTTTACTTTGCATGTTTTCTGGTATATCAGCAGTATATGAACGTGTGTGCACACAGCTCAGTTTGCATGGAAATATGAACACAATCTACAGTCATGTAAAAAAGTAATTACACCCCCTGGAAATTGTTGACTTTTTTCAACATATTTTAACAGGCAAACATTCGATTTTTATTCAAACGGTGTCTACAGATACAGTTCATATGTAGTGGATTGCAAACAACTGCTAATTTGTCCAGGACTGGCCATCCCTCCAAATTCAGACCAAGATCTGACCATTTGAAGCTCAAAGATTTCTCCAAGACCCCCAAAATTTCCTTACAGTATCTGCAGATAACTTTTGCAACAGTTTGATTTCAACGTGCATGCATTTACAATCAAAAAGAGATTGTGCCAATTTAATCTGAATGGGAGGTGTGCCAGGAATAGCCTCTGATTTTCAAAAACAATTTTACAGCAAAACTATAGTTTGCCATTGAATGTATAAGCAGGCCAAAGACTTTGCCTTTTGGACCAGTATGCTGTGACTAAAGAATCCAATATAGTTTTTGTTGGCCATACTAACAGAACAATCTGAAGACAGCATTTCAGAAAAACTTCATACCAGCTGTGAAACATGATGGTGGAAATGTTATGTTTTGGTCCCTGGGAAGCTTGCAGTCATTTAGTGTACTGTGAATTCTCATCATATCAAAGCATGCTTGATGAGAATGTGAAGCCATCTGTATGAAATGTGAACAAAGAGGAATAATTGAAGAATTAAAAAACTGACCTAGTCAAAGCTCTGGTTGGAATCCCATTGAAAAGTGGGGGGTTTGATATGGGCAGTTTATACAAAGAAACCCACAAACATCTTGCAAAGGGAGGAATTTTGCATAAAGGAATGGTAAAAATTTTTCACCTTGTCGATGTCAGAGACTGGTGGACGGTTATGCAAAATACCTACGGGAAGTCATTTCTCCTAAAAGGGGCAATACCTGTTTCTGCATCTGAGGGTGTACATACATTTTCCACAGTACACTATTACATTTATTATTATTATTTATAAGCATTTTTATTTTGTTCTTTTCAAGTATATTACTGTTATCTGTATTATCTGTATGCACGGTTTGAATTAAAATCTAATGTTTGATTGTTCAAATATGTTGAAAAAGTCTAAAAATTTGATGGGTTGTACCTACTTTATGTAGGCAGAAGAACGTACATGACTCTTATAACTAGGGATGCACCGATACCATTTTTTTTACAATGAGTACAAGTACTATTTTTTTAGTGCTCGCCAATACCAATTACCGATACCTACCACAACTGTTTTATTTTTAACTTCAGCTGTCAGCAATGGTACAAAGCATTGAAAAGTTATTTACAAATGAAATAAATTGATTTTTTTTTTAAATTTAACACTTTTTCAATGTGAAAAGTGTAACTATATGTTAATATATATATATAATATATATATATATATATATATATATATATATGTAAAAATATTCACTAACAAAGCAAATAAAAAAAAGTTTTAATTGTTTATCGTTTATAAAATAGACAAAAGAAAAAAAGCAGGAAAATAATAATTAAATGGAAGAGAATAGAGAGTTAATTAAGGCTGATTAGAGTAAATTAAAGGGTATTCTGGGGTTAAACAGAGGAACATTTGTTTGTCCCGTTGATCTGCAGATGAAGAAACAGAAATATAAAAAAGAAACAATATTTCTTTTTATTTTAGTGTTTCAGGGCTGAGCAATGTTGGTAATAAACATTGCCGGCTGCGTTTTTTTTTTTTTTGACAGCTCCATTTACCGGACTTCTTTAGCACTGGGGAGACCCATTGACATCTCAAAGAACCGAGCCTGAAAGTATCAGTGGTTTCAGGTATCGGTGCATTTGTATGAGTACCGATACTTGTGCAAACACTTGGTATCGACATCGATACTGATACTAGTATCGGTGCAACCCTACTTATAACGGCACAAATGTATGTGCAAAATCATGTTTTTTATTACATGCAAACATCAAACCTTTTTTATTTAACTCAAGCAATTTGAACGTGGTGGATGCAGACCAGTGATCAGAATCCTCATTACGGTATGAAGGTCAAGCTAGCTATACATTATACAATTTTCTTATACAACTTTCATTTGGATTTACCAAAACCATATAATATGAGGTCAAACCTAAACACTTTCAATATGTATGCGGTCAGGTAGGCCCTTGCACTACATAGTTGAAGGTAAATCTAAAGGTGATTGAACAATACAAATTGTATAATGTGTACCCAGCTTTACAATGTTTCTGCTTCTGCTGAATTGTAATCTTCTAATATGACACCTACACTAAACACTATACATAAGTTTAAAAAAAAATAGACAGACTAATAAATAGACAAATAAGCCTATAACTGTGCATTTGTTTGACATCTGTAGTCCCTCATTATTTGTCATATAAATAGCAGCTCCAAAGATGTGGGGCTTAAATACATAATATAGGGTACAATAGATCATTTTGCTATATTCAGTCTGGTAATGTATAGTCTAAACATATTGCTACACTTAAATGGAATTACTCTTTAGACTGAACAACTGGTAAATCCAGTTCACCCCAATGCATACACAATTACTAATCCATTATATATTAAAACCGGGAGTGATCTCACTTTTTAATGTCACTAAATCTATCTAAGGCTCCGGCATAATGCTATTTAGATTCTGCTTTGTGGTCAGTTAATTCCTGCTATTGTTCTCATGATTATGTGTGGTAAAAATTAGCTGGATGACTTAACTTGCTGGACAGCCTTGCACAAAGATAGTTAGCTAGCCATTCTGCACAGCTGTAGTATGATCCCCAGCAATGAGGGAGATTCTTTACAGGGGAGAACTATGCCTACTGTCCACACTTCAACATCAATGTGTGTTACTGAATTAAAAAATTGGCTCCTTTGAAATATAATTATTTATGACCGTAGGGCAGTCTTAGGCTGGCCATACATGTTCAACTTTCTTGTACAATTTTCCTTTAGATTTACCTTAAACGATGTAGTGCAAGAGCCTGCCTAATTGGATACAATTAAAAGTTGTTTAGGTTTGACCTCATACTATATGGATTTTGGTAAATCTAAGACCCCTTTCACACTGGGGCCGCGGCCGCGTTAGCGATAAGTCGCTGCTCGTTTTAGCGGAGCTTTAGCACTGTTTAAGCAGCGCTTTTTCAGTCGCTAGCAGGGTGCTTTTAACCCCAAAGAAGGGGTTAAAGACTCCCGTGTTGCGGAGCTTCCGAAGTGCTTTTCAGGCACTTTGGAAGCACTGCCTATTCATTCCAATGGGCAGGGCGCTAAATACAGTGTTCCCAACCCACCCCAAAGATGCTGCCTGCAGGACTTTTTGGAATGTCCCACAAACGCACCCCTGTGTGAAAAGTCACACTTTAATGAATGGGAGGCGGTTTTCAGGGCACTTAGCAGAGGCTATTTCCAGTGCTAAAGTGCCTGAAAACCGCCCCAGTGTGAAAGGGGTCTAAAGAAAAATTGTACATGAGAGTTAAACATGTATGGCCAGCCTTATTGGTTTATTTGCAACAGTTGTTTAAAAACAATTGACTACATGGTATTTATTTGAAACTAGTCTGTGTAATCTTATTTGCCTAGGCAGGGAACTATTCATAGCAAGAAACAGGTTATTTTCTTACCCCAAATAATTCTGTAATACTGCCATGAGTCTTGCAGACATAGCCGTGCGCACAGGGTGTGCCAGGTGTGCCTGGGCACACCCTAATTGCCTTGTGTGGTGCATATTCCCCCCTGTTTAGACCACTGATATTTCATCTCCCCCAAAAATGTTACAAAAGCAAAAAATTTTTGGGAACAGAAAATTAACAAAATGACACTGTCCACTGCCCTACTGACACCATCAGTACATATACACATGCATAGAGAGATGCAAGAGGCAAGAGGCTGCGCACACCTATGCTTGCAGATTCATGTTTAGTGTCGATTTTAATGCTAGTTCCACTTTAGGGAGAACCTGTGGGGTAAACCATACTTGGCGGTACTATTTCCACTAGGCACATCCAGGTGCTTATGCTCATACTTAGATGATTTCTACCTGCCAGAATCTCCACAGCTTTCTGATTACTCTCCTGACAAGCTACATACCACATTTTGTTCTACTAAACCCAAAAACAAAAATGTAATATATTGCAGCTTAGCAATTCTTAGAATAGGAGTCTGCATTAGTTTTCTTTTTTAGGCTTTTTTCTTTAATTTCACTTATTGATCCTGTCAGTAAGTCTCTTATTTTTCTACCTCGTTTAACAGACTAAGCTCTCCAACAACAGTGGTTGTTAGAGGGTTGAGAGAAACTATTTAACAGTGACAGGGTCATTGCAATGGTCAGCTTTTAATAATTTCTGTAAAACCTTTATCCTAAATTTAAAAAAAAAACCTGCTGTAACTGTTTTAAAAAATGTTAGCTGTAGAGTTTGAAAACTACCCTCTCCTCAGGTTGATAATGCTGCTGTCCAAGGGTGTCTTGGTTGCTCCTCTAACCAGATTGGAGAACGTGTGATACTGGCAGGATCACCAGGTGAAAACAAAGGAAAAACAAAATGAATGCAGCCATCACATTTAAGGAGTATATGCTAGATTATATAAAATTTTAATATTGCTTTAACTTGGGTTTGAAGATACCAGAAAAAGCAAATCAAAAGAAAAAAGCAATCACTTAGGCTGGTTTCACACCCATGCAAATTGGATGTGGGTTTCCCCGCACCCAATTCGCATAGCAGGAGAATGTGACCGGCTCTCTATGGAGCCGGTTCACATATCTCCGGGGCGGCTGCGGAGCGCACTGCACAGAAACGCTCAGGGCCGAATTCAGACAGAGAATCGTCCCTGAACTGGAGAACAGGGACACACAGCGTTCCTGTGCGATCCGCAGTCGGTTCCAGTGTGAGCCGAGCCTTAAGCTGGCCATAGATGGATTGAAATTCACCTGGTTCATTAGGGACAAGCCAAATTTTGATCCATCTATGGCCGTTCCTGTTCATGAGAACTCAATCTAACAATTGACTTCTAATGAATGGGCTTGTTGGAAAATTTTGCTTCAATCAGCGCATCCAGTCAATGGGCTGCAGTGCTGATCAGTGTATTCTGATGGAGGGGGAATCCCGCGACCAGAATAAAGGACACAGCAGGGAGGGTTCCTGCATCCACCTTGAATGTGTGGATGGGGGAATCGGTTCAGTATTTTTCGTTCAGCCCGCTGGCTGAATGAAAAAACTTACCCATGTATGGCCAGCTTTAGAAATGTCTACTGATAGAATATGAACTAATTTAGAAGGTATAACTCCCCCACCACTTCCCTTTAATAAGTCAATTAACTATTGTAAGGGTCCTTTCACATTCCGATCAGGTCCGCCTGACGATTTCTCAGGCAGACTTGAAAGGAAGCTCCATGCAGCCCTATGGACAGGAGAATGTAAATGGACTTGTGTCCGTTTACACCCACCTCCCTCCAAGTCTGTCCAGGTCCAGAAACAAAAATTTAAAAAGGCCTGCATCCTTTTCCGTTTATGTTAACCTATGTGACGGATCGGTGGTAGCCTGATGTAAATAGACAGCAGAGTCTGTTTACATCCAGCTGCCTAATGAGCTGTCTCAGGTCCCCCATGTTAGCCTGACTTAAATTGAATGGGCACTGATATAAAAAAAACTGACACACGTTCTGTTCAGGTCCAATTCAGCATGGGATCTGCTCACAGATGTGAATGGTGCCCAAACGTTTGTTGAATAACTTGCTAAGCATTCAGAAAATTACAGTGTTTTGTAAATTCTGTAGTAACACAAAGCACTGAATATATAAAATATAATTACTCTATTAGAGCTAGAACAGAAAAGAATCTATTATATTTCTCCTTCCTTGATTTAGTTTTATTACAAAAGATTAATGACTCTGTTTTCAATCTAAATAAAGGTTTTTAAAGCCTAAGCCTGGCACAGACATTTTGTGGCTGAAAGATATCATGGGTTGTCTATCATCCTCATATTCAGAAAGGGGCACATCTGTGCAGCAGTAAAATCAATCCGCCACATCCCCTGTTTTATTATGGAATTCCTTCAGTTGGTTGGATCACATTGCAGAGATTTGAGCATTTGGCCTAGAATCAACATTTAGCTCTTGCCTGAGCTTTCATACCAAATAAGGAAGGGAATTTGCTATTTCAGTGTCAAATAGGCATAAACTAAATAATGTAATCTACAATCAGACAAAAAAAAAGTAAGCAGGATCACTTGCTATGCATGGGTAGGCCCAGGAAATCTCGGAAAAATAACGAATGGGTGGAAAAGGGTTAAAATGAAATTCCACCGGGCTGCTACTTTACTTTTTATGTGCAGCAAAGTCCAGACATTCATTCGGCATGAAGAAGTGTCTTGTTACACACTTTCTAAGCAGCATATATGTATATATACCATATATTGGTATATAGGTTGGACTTGCTGGACTTGTGTCTTTTTTCAACCTCACCTACTATGTAACTATATATAAAATCTACATAGGGGTGATCTTTTCTTTATAGTCCAAAGAAAAAGGTTGCCTTTCTGTGATAATACTGTTAACAGCACACTTTTCTTCCAGCAGCACTTGAGGGGAGCACTAATAAACCTCTAATTCAGGATGGAATGTCAGGAATATCACAGGAACCACGCTAAAGGTATTTGTAATATTTTCTTTTTAAGAAATGGAGCACCAGAGCGTAGACATCTCCCCCTTGTCTCTAAAAATGTTTTGCAGTAAAGCCTTAACGTGAATTCTACATATTTTATTTTGCTGTATGACGACTATATTTATCAGGCATAGTTTTATAATCACTGGTCACCTATATATTGATAATATGATAAAAAACGTTCCTGTTTCATTTACGGTGCCCATGTTATTGACTGTTTTCTCAAACCTTGATGAAATGTGTTACCTGGTAAAATCTTTGCACCTTGCATTCTCTGCATACAATACAACCCTCAACAAGACCCATTTTAGAAGGTACAATAGATTTTGCTGGGCATTTGGACATTACTTTTATAATGCACCGAGTCATAGACCGTGAACTTGATATCAGGATATTTTAATAAGTAATTGGACAATTAGAAGCAGAGAACGTGGTGTGGGTCATTTTACAGGGTAAGAATGTGTGTTTTTTTTTAAGTTGTTACTGTACAGAATCAGTATTAAAAAAAACAAAAAACTTTTATAATAAGCTACAAATTCTATTAAAAATGTCTTCACATATTGCTTATAACTGTGTCTGCATTTATACTAAACACCTTGCTTGGTGGGTGACTATAGTCAGCTTTTTTCAGTGCCATACTTTAGATATCTGATCAGTTCAGATCAATAGAGTTTGGTAAGCTGGTAGAGTACACAAAATGTTCACGGCATTAAGGGGATGAAGAAAATAAACCCCATAAAAACGAGCCCCCATGTAAGGCCTGCTTTAATTGTCTACAACTGACTCCGCTCAACATGCAGAATCTCATTCTAATTGTCCATGTTAACATTTGCACTCTCAGTTACCCTAAAACTTTAGCATCTTATACAAACAAGTCAATTGATGATTGACTTGTACATTTTGATAGGCTTAAGATAGGTTTAAAGTATTACAAGAGCTGTTGATAAACATATTTGCTGTCAGTGGTTATCTATTTCACTGCAAAGATACCTGTTTGCACTTGTCCTCAGCTGCCTTTTTATCTGCTTCAGCTTGCTCTGCTCTGTCTATGGCATTCTCCTTATCCAGCTTCAGCATCTGCATCTTCTTCTTAATTGCTTCCATCCTGGTTGGCTAGTTAGCAGGCTGGCCGCAGAAATGAAACAAGGAGGACCTGATGCAGGAGAAGGTTCTCTCAACTGAGCAGAGCACAACTGAAGGAGAATACTCGACAGGCAGCTTTAAACTTACAAAGAATATCATTGGATGCTTTAGTCCCCTGAGACACCACAAGACTTTCACTTGCATCCTTTCCAAGCAGAGACTTGGACTTGATTCAACTACCAAATCCACAGCCCTAACCCAATCACCTTATTTGGGATTGATTTTGCTATAAAGGAGAGAAGAAAAGATTCGGTTTCCATTTTTAACTTTCTGACAACACCAACAACGCTGACAAATGAACACATGCCACAGATAAGACTTATTAGCATATCTGGGTATATTTGTACAGTGTAATCAGCTGCCCTTTTCAAAGAGAAGTGATGCCATGCCACCAAGTGGCATGAACAAAAGCTAATTGTACAAACATACGCAGACTATACTCATGTATTTAATGTTTAACTTTTTTTCATATTTTTTCATATTTTGTAGTAGTTCTTCAGGTGGGTACATACACGTATTTATGTCTATTTTTTTTACATTATACTTATTTTTTTTATTCTTTAACACAAATTTAGGACAGTAACACTTTTCCATACTATAAGAAAAAATACAGAGAGAGGTTTTTCCAAGACAATAGAAGATTTTAATGTACAACTTATTGAGTTGGTAAAACACATTTCTGTTTAATCATTTTTATCGGGTTTTCAAGACAGAACAAAATGAGCACCAATTTCGGTAAAACACATTTCAAACCTACCTTCAAATAAAGGCATACAGAAGAGATAAAAGGCGTCTGAATAATCATACTAAAAACATATTTCTGTACTTTAGGGATGTAATAAAATAACCTAAGTACTGCTTTTCAAAATATTGTTTCGTAATCTTTTACTGTACACCCATAAGCAGTAGAGTATGTCACAAAACCTGTGCTCAAGCTTATTCAGAATAATGGAAAAACAATAGTCTCACCATAACATAACATAATAACACTGCAAAAGAAAAAAAAAAACTAACATAACCAGACTGTCAGCAGTTACATGTAAAATAACTGCATAGACAGGTAAATATGCAGACCTTTTTTTGTTTACTTTATAGACATAGACAAATATTTTAAGCATGAATAAGAAGTATACTTTTTGTATAGGCCATTTCCAGACAGTTATGTCATTGATCTTCTACCTAGTTCTATATTCTGAGACATTTTACACAAAACATAATTCTAACAAGCAATACAGACAAAGAAAAACTGTAATAACTGTTTCAAAGGGCACCTTTAATCTTTAAGAAAATAAAATTGTGGGGTGTGGGGACTGAGTGTTTAGCTGAATCTACCCCTAGAAGGTACCATCCCCATAATGTAACTATACAAAAACTATGAAATTGCTTGGGACTTTGAATATACGTTCTAGGGTATATTAAACACCAACTCATAAAGTATAAAAACTTAACGTTTTATTACATATAAAAATAGTTAAAACATATATGTTAAAAACATATTCACACATGTGATGGCCATATAGGTCTGTCTTAAAGTGGAGGGCCACCCTAAAAAAAAAAAAAATTGCATGAAAAATCCTAAAAAAAAAAACAAAAAACATTTGAAAATTTTTTTTTAAACTTACCTAAACCCTTGTTGCTAGGCAGTCTTCCTAATCTGCCTCTTCCTATTCCGCGGCGTGTTCTACTCCTCAGTGAGCGGCCCCGTTGCCTTCTGGGAACTGTGTGTGTTCCCAGAACACCACGGGGCCATTCACAGTGCACCGCGCCGCTCACGCGTGCGCAGTAGGAAACTGGCAGTGAAGCCGCAAGGCTCCACTGCCTGTTTCCCTTACTTAGGATGGGGGGGCCGTGACCCGAGAGCCGAGGAACGGGTCGGCCTCGGGCGGCCGTCATCGCGGGCACCCAGGACAGGTAAGTACTTATTTAAAGTCAGCAGCTACAGTGTTTGTAGCTGCTGACTTTAAAATAAATTTTTCACGGCCGGAATCCCGCTTTAAGGTGTTTGGGTCCTATGTAAGTAATAAAACTTTAAGTTTTTTTTATACTTTATGAGTTAGTGTTTAATATACCATAGAACATACATTTAAAGCCCCATGCGATTTCATGTTTACAGTTTAAGTAGATGGGGAAGGTAGGTATTTATATTTCACCTTTTTTTCTTTTCTAATTTCTAACCCTTCATTGACGCTTGAATTTTTTCCTGTTCATTTCCCTACAGCTGACTCTATGGCTATGCTCAACATGCAAAATCCCATTCTTTCTAATTGTCCCTGTTCACACTTGTACAGTCACCCTACGCTCTATGCCCAAAGCTCAAAAACGTACATGGGCTTTTTCTTAATCTATTCAGGCATTTTTGGCCTCATGGGCTTCAATTGGGACACCTGAAAAAAAAAACAATATCATGCCTGTAAAATGCCTGGAAAAAAATGCTTAAAATCACCAGGAATACATTCTGCCAAGGTTTGAATGCAGGGTAAAGGCCTAAGCATTTATCAATCTACTGTAATGAAAGATACCCTGTCACTAACTTAAAAAATGCAATTTCAAAACATGGAGAAATCAAGTATTTTAAATGCTTACTTGCAGTGTTTTTTCCCTAAACAATTGTTTTATTTGGTTACAATGTGCCTTTGAACTTAATAGAAAATGTGACTTTTTCAGGACAAGTTAGTTTATTAGCACAACCCCTCACTCTTGCTATGTCATAGCCCTATTCTCTTCTGTGAGTGTCTCATTCCTGTCTGTGCTGGTCCAGTTCCTGCACCCCTCAGATCACCTCCCTATATAACCTTTTATGTAACTGCCTGGAGAGGAACGAAGGCAAATACCAGAGAATGTTAGTGGAGCGACAGTTCTGAGTCTGCCGAGGCTGTTGACATCACATCCACCCAGCTTCAGTCTCAGGTTTTCTGGATCTCTACATGAGGCACGCTTTTGCGGGTAAATAACATGCATAGAATACATTAGATACATACTGTATATAATCATTTTTAAATGAATGGCCTGGTGACAGGGTCTCTTTAAGACGGGAACAAAGATTATCAAATTTTCAAATTAAGAAAATTCAGAAATATTTTCTGTAAGAAAAACAATGAACAAGTTTGGGTTTCATGGAAGGATAGGGTACAATGGTGAAAATGTGTGTTCTCCAAAAAATAAAATAAAATGCTTCTAGGACAAGGTTAAGTGAAGACATGAGGAACTGTGAAGTTGAGCTCTTTGGTGGAAACATGTAATGCTATGTTTGGAAGGAAAAAAGGCCTACACACCAACACCATCCCAAATATAAAGCATGGTAGATGGGACATCAAAGTGTGGGGCTACTTTGCTGCTTGCTATCAAACAGGGAATAATGAATTTAAAATGATACCAAGAAATTAGTGGTCAACTTTGGTTCATGTCTCCTTTGGATGTGAAAAATGCCCGTGGATGCGAAAAAAAAAAATTGGATATATTTCACCTCACTTCCTCTCCATATGACAGCAATACAAACAATTAGGGGAACAGATGACACTGGCACAGGAAGACACCAACAGTGATAATAACCTGACAGGGGTTCTAACCATTTTATACTTCAGTCTGTGTCCCCCTAGCAATTCCCATAACTTAAAGTAATTCTGAATGTTTTTACCTTTACCGCTTGCCGACCGCCGCACAAACATTTACGTCGGCAGAATGGCATGGACAGGCAAATTGGCGTACAGGTATGTCCCTTTAAATTTGCCGCCGTGTGGTCACGCACGAGCCGGCGGCGGCGTGTGTACGACCTGCCGCGAGCTCCATGAGTGTGATTACGGCAGAGGAAGAACGGGGAAATGCTGATGTAAACAAGCATTTCCCCATTCTGCCCAGTGACACTGACACTGATCACAGCTCCCTGTGATCGGGAGGGCTGATCAGTGTCGTGTCACACGTAGCCCATCCCCCCACAGTTAGAATCACTCCCTAGGACACATTTAACCCCTGCAGCGCCCCCTCCTGGTTAACCCCTTTACTGCCAGTCACATTTACACAGCAATCAATGCATTTTTAATCGCACTGATCGCTGTATAAATGTGAATGGTCCCAAAATAGCTCCAAAAGTGTCCGATCTGTCCGCCATAATGTCGCAGTCACAATAAAAATCGCTGATCGCCGCCATTACTAGTAATAAAAAAAAATTAATAAAAATGCCATAAAACTATCCCCTATTTTGTAGATGCTATAACTTTTGCGCAAATCCAATCAATAAACGCTTATTGCAATTTTTTTACCAAAAATATGTAGAAGAATACGTATCGGCCTAAACTAAGGAAAAAAATGTTTTTTTTATATATTTTTTGGCCATATTTTTTATAGCAAGAAGTAAAAAATATTGCTTTTTTTTCAAAATTGTCGCTTTTTTTGTTTATAGCGCAAAAAATAAAAACCACAGAGGTGATCAAATACCACCAAAAGAAAGCTCAATTTGTGGGGAAAAAAGGACGCCAACTTTGTTTGGGAGCCACGTCGCACGACCGCACAATTGTCAGTTAAATCGACACAGTGCCAAATAACAAAAAGTGCTCTGGTCTTTGGCCAGCCAAATGGTCCGGGGCTTAAGTGGTTAATGCATTCTCTGTGTTAAGGTAAAAAACACCCCACCACATGTTCCACCCCTCCATCTTTAAACACTTGCCTGGCTCCATATCACCACTCCAGCTCTGTCTCTCCAGCACCACTCACCTCATTTCCTATTTTCACAGGAGAAACTGCCATCAGTCAAACTCCTGTGTGGAAGGAGCAGGAGTGTGTCTTACCGGTGATGTGAGTGTCTATTGAATCGCACAGCCTGACTTGGGACCCAGGAGCACCCAGCTTGCTACAGGAGGCACCAAAAGGAGTGAAGAGCTGACAGTGGTGTCCGTTTATGAAGCAGTGATCAGCGGTGATCCCGAGGATCGCCGCTGATCACAGTTCATAAACAGTTTATGAAGCAGTGATAATCGGGGGAGAACATGTTTGAACTTGTTCTCCCGCCGATTATCTCTACACACGGAGAATCCTCATAGATGACACAGTAACGGCCAGTTTATGAAGCGGTGATCTCACCGCTTCACTGGCGATCTGTGTCAGAATTCACACTCCTAAGTTCACCATCTCAGAGGTAGTGAATCGGGGAGTGAAGAGGAAATCTGGGGGGATCTGAGGGGGAAGGAGGAAGTTTTTTAACTTCCTTATGCCTCGTTCAGACCCCCCAACACTGTAAGCATGTCCCCCTGTCATATTTATGTGTATACATATATATACATATATACATATAATGTGTATATGTATATATATATCATGTGTGTGTATATACATGTATATATAATGTGTGTGTGTGTATACATATGTGTATAATGTAGGGGGACTCTTTATTTTATTAACATTAATCCACGCCGTTGAGCGGTGATAATTTATCACTGCTTGATAAACTGACATCTGGTACTGTAATCTCGTAAAGTCTCACGAGATTCCAGTATCAGGGGCCGTTCTCCACTGTTTGAAGCATTTGTAGATCACTTCACTCCTCCAAAGGTGAAGCGATCTACTCCGCTTCATAAACAGGCACACAGAGGAGAAAAATCTTCACTGTGAATGCCGGAGAACGAAGCAGTGAATAGATTTCACTGCTTCATAAACGGACACCAGTGCCAGAAGGGACTGTCCAAAGAGAAGGTAAGGAACTTTTTTGTGCAATATCTTTGCACAATGCAGGGGAGCATAACCTATTCTTTATTTAAAAATGCCAGTGTCACTTTAATGTCCCAATAGTAAATGAGAGGAAATCGCTCCAATGGGTTTACAGATTGCAGTAAAAACAGAGGTCCTATTACTTTTCCCACTCTGACGCAAGAAAAAAAAAAATGTTTTAGCTGGAGCTAGGCTTTAAATTTGGTGCACATTACATGTGTGTATACAAATGGCAGTGCTGTGCCATCAAAGGGTTTCCTGATGCCATCCTCATTTAGCACACAAGCCCTCAGCATATATCAATGTAGTTGCTTCTTTACTAGGTCAGGCCCCTCCGAGACCAGATCATAGACAGGGGTAGGTGGAAAAGGCTGCCCCACTGCCTGGTATTGAGTGCTTGGCATTCTTTACCAACACCCAGTCCCCTGGTCACAGTGGAAATTCTTCCAGGATGAGTTCAGAAGCCATGTCTTTGTGCTTGTCCAACACCAAATGCTAGGCTTTCTCCATCCACTCCCAATGTTCCCCTACACATGAATTAGGCGTTCTGGACAGGAGGTGATCCAGTATCCCCAACAGGAGGCCCACATGCATCTGGCTGTACCACACGAACATTACGAAGAAGGTCGTGGGGACTTGTGGACAGTGTTGTGGTAGACCCATACTACGGCCCCCACGTGTTGGTGCTATTGATGTTCTAGGGTTCGCAACATTAATAGCAGGGTGCGACTGAACCCTTTACAGGCGCCATTGCCTTGAGGGTATTAAGGGGTAGTGTGAGATTTCCGGATGCCACTCACAGGATCCGCTTCAGATAGCCATATGGTTGGACAATGTGCTCTCAGAAAAGTTTGCTGGTGTTGACAGCTGTTTGGTCCTTGACAGGCACCACCATCGCACGTTGCATGTAATCAAAAAGTCCATGTTTATAAATTCAAAAGACTCAGAGGTGATAATTGTCATGGGAGTGGTCTTTTCAGAGGGAGCTTTGTGTATGGCACAACTTTCGCACTCTTGACAAGCCTTGTGCACACAGTCGGACAAATAAGGGCAGAAGACGTACCTCCGCACCAGTGCTTTAGTCCGATCAGCCCTGAAATGGCCGCCTGTACTGTGAAGTACTTGGCAGCTCCAAAGGATATGCAACTGGGGGAACATGACTCAGAGGGGATATGTGCCTGATGGTAGAGCACTTTGTCCTGTGATTCCAGTGGGTGGACTTGTATCTCTGAGAGAGGTAACTTTTTACCTGTATCAGGTCTGGATCTTTCTGCTGGATCATCGCTCACTCACTGACCTATAAAGTTCAGCAGCCTCAGTTGGTGGGTCTCTGTCTTTTTCCTCAATGGTGCATAAGATGGCTGGCATGGGTAGCACAGGGGCGACTTCTACAACTTCCCGATTAGAATCCATGTCCTCCCCTGGGTGTGCCACCAGGAACCAGGACAGGGCATTGGTGTTGAGCTTCCCTGGTTGATAGTGGATTTGGAGTTTGAACCGGGCTAGGTGGGCGGCTCAATTCTGTTCCAAGGCCCCCAATATAGTGGTCTCCAAGTATGCAAAGAGGTTATTGTCCATGAAAACTTCAGTGTGGGCTCCTGTGAGATACTCTGCAAACTTCTTGGTGATGGCCCAGACTAAGATGAGTAACTCGCTCTTGGAGAAGTTGTAGTTGTGAGTATTCTTTTCGAGGGTCGCAGGCTCTGACTGGTATAGGCGATCACTCGTTCTTGGCCATCCTGCACTTGGGCTAGGACAGCCCCCAGACCCTATAGGCTCCCATCCATATACCCCAGAAACCGCAAGGTGTAATCTGTGTAGGCCAGGAGGGGAGCCGAGGTCAGTCTCTGCTTTACTGTCTCAAAGTCCATTGCTAAGGTTCATGCCATTGGATATAAAAGGTGATGATCCACTTTTTGTTTGGGTGCTCCACACAACAGCTGGGTAAGGGAGTGCAGCTCTGTAATAGTTCTTGGAGGGTGCCAGTCCAGAACAGCTTGCACCTTGGCTTTGATCACCCCACTCTAAAGCATATTGCGGTGCAACTCCTTAACCTCTTGGCACAATGTGGGAATGTGACTGTACCACTCCCGGGTGGGCAGCGCATCCCCTGTGTGTATGGGGTTGTCAATGACATTGGTGAACCAGTAATCCTTTGGACTCATAGCAAACACCAGCACATTTTTTTTTTCAGCTGATGAAGCAGTCTCTGTTGGGGAGAAAAGTCTTTGAAGGGAATGTCCAGCTACTCTAGTTGAGATCTGTACTGGGTTTTGTCCCAGGAGGCCATAGCTGCATGCAGAGGGTCCCAGATAGAGTCCACCCCTGGTTGAGCCTCAGATAGTGATCAGGCACTGCAGTAGAGATCAGCCAGGATGCGGTGTCTGGGCAGCGGTATTGGCCTTGTTCCCAGGTTTACAAGTTGCACCAGTACTCTTCCTCATTGGACCTTGGATAGGGTTCGGCCCACCAGCCACTCTCCTCTCGTCACTGGATCCTTGCAGGGTTCGACCATAATGATGGCCCACTGTAATTTTTTGTGGGCCCCAACAGGGAGCGACCAGACCACTTGTAAGGGTGCCAGAGGCAACTTTTTCTTGGGGGGTGTATGGACTACCCCTACTTGCTCCAGTTGCTTTTTGCTCGCGCTGCACTGAGCCTCATAGGCCTGGAGTACTCAGAGCCACATGGCTCACAGGCTGCAACCACAGGATTGCTGGCCCAAGTGTTCATATTTGGCCAACAAGTGGAGCAAGTCCAGGTCCTTCAAGACATTTATGCCCAGCACAACAGGCACTGCTGGGTTGATTGGGCCATGGGTCCTCACTACCCCTACCCACTCCACCACCTGATCTTCGATTTGAATCCTCATCCAGGTGATGCCTTTCACCAAAATGGGCAGATTATTGGCCGCACTGAGGGATAGCAAGCATGGGTTCAACTGTTCTTGTGCACCAAATTTCTGTACGTAGTCAAAGTCATACATCATAACCATGACCCAGTGTCAATCAGGCATTGGACATTTTGCCCCTCTGAGTTGCTGGGACTTGGGGTTGTTGGTCCTGGGGGTTGTCCCTCTGCCCCAGGAGTCCATAGTTTAAAGATGGCCTTGAGGGGTTTTGGAATCCTGATTGTTCACAGTTCTTGGATATGTGTCAATAGCGGCTGCGCTGCCAGCATTTTGGTCTCTCTTATGGATACTTGTGCAGTTGGTTCTCAGCCCAATGTAGTTGAAGTGAGTCCTTTTCTGAGAAGGCCACTTCCTGTTTCAAGGCGGCCACTTCCTGAGCTAGCTTTGTCAGCAAGGTTTGCATGGCTGACAAGGGTGAAGGTGCCAGGGCTTCCTTCTTAAAGTATGCAGGTCTAAGTTTCTTGGTGACTGCTACCGTTGCATCTTTTTCCTCCTGTTTGGGCGCAACCACGCCCACCACCACATTGTGGAAGGAAATGGTGGTTTGCACCTTAACTATCCTTTGCAACTACCTGTGGACTGGGCCAGCCTTCAGGCTTGTTCTTAACTGATCTATTAATATATGGTCTGCATCAATGATGTCAGCACAGCCGCAAACGTCCCTCTTCTCCCGAAACCTCTACAGGTTCTGCCTGGCTACCACGTAATGGGTGAGATTCTCGTCCTCCTGCCATCTCCTTAAGAAGAACCTTTGCCTCAGCTCTGGAAGTGGAATCTTCTCCCCAAACAGACCCTTCCGGTGTGTTCCAGGGAGCTTGCTCGTCCCCCGGCAGTTCCGCTCTCACTTTGCCAAGGGAATGTTAGAGCCATTGATGTTAGAGCTAAGGCCGATCCTAGTGGAGCCATGCTGGTGCCCAATCCTCCATCCACACCTGCTAAAAGGGACATATCCTGCCAACTGCTGATAAGTGTAGGAGGGGGGCAGAGCCGTGCAGCGGAATAATACACATTCAGTCCTGGTGCAATGCAAGAACTTGTATTGAAATAATGCAGAAACAGCTCACAAATAACCCGGTGGCAAGGCTGCCCAACTGGAAACACTCACAGTTCGAACAGTGTGCAGATAGCACAGTGTCGCCCACTGTCAGCATCTGTGGATGAGAAGAATGGGGCCTGGTCGTCTTGTGTCCAACAAGGCAGATGACCAGAGAAGTTTTCTCTACTCGTCAAAAACCTTTCCCTGCCACTAGTGCTGTCCCTAACAGGCTGGGTACCTGACCCTGCTCTACCAATTCTCGAATGTGCACCAACCCTGGAAGCCAGGGCCCTAAATAGGCTCAGCCTGAACCAGGATGGCTGCCAGACTCACATGGGGTGGCAGAATCCAATTTGATGCTTCCCCAGTGACCCAGGAAACCATAGAGGAACTATGTTCCTCTTGACCTCCTCTCCAACTGCACTGCTGCTGCGGAGAGCACATAGTTGCCAACATTGGGAAAAAAATATGTGGGACACTTTTTTGGCTGTAGGTGGAGCCGTACAATAATTAGGGGGTGGAGCATTCGTTTGTAGGCGTGGCTTAGCAAAAATTGATAGGTGCGGCGCGCTTCGCGCGCCGCGGTGAAAATTGGTCGTGGTTTATGTGGAAAAGTGGGTGTGGCTTATGTGAAAAGTGGGCGTAGCTTATGTGAACAGTGGACGTAGCTTGAATGGGCGTGGCTCGAGAGGGTGTGGTTAGAGTCTGAGATGAATGAGGGATAAAGAGGGAAAGGGGGAGAGGGAAATGAAGGGACAGCAGCCCCAGATCCTACACAATAAAAATATGTGTATTCTAGAAAGTTTAACAATCAGCAGATAAAGATACTCCAAACACCTGGTGTTAACGCTTCAATCATTCCGGCACCATGATTGTTATGGTGTCAGGATGATTGAAGCGCATTATTTCTATTATTACATTGTAATCTAAAATTAAATCATTCAACTCACCATAATGCCGAATCAGTGGGATCCCTGAGCCTGTCACTAGCCACGTCGCCTGCCACCAGCAGAGTCTGTCCTTGCATCAGGTGCCCCCGCCAGAGTCTGTCCTTGCATCAGGTGCCCCCGCCAGAGTCTGTCCTTGCATCAGGTGCCCCCGCCAGAGTCTGTCTAGACCCCCTCAGTGCAGACCCCCTCCATGAGTGCAGACCCCCTCCATCAGTGCAGACCCCCCTCAGTGCAGCCCCCCCTCTATTAGTGCAACCCCCCTCAGTGTAGCCCCCCTTTATTAGTGCAGCCCCCCCTCAGTGCAGCCCCCCCCTCTATTAGTGCAGCCCCCCCTCAGTGCACCCCCCCTGCTCAGTTAGTGCAGCCCCCCTCAGTTCAGCCCCCCTCAGTTAGTGCAGCCCCCCCAGTTAGTGCAGCCCCCCTCTATTAGTGCAGCCCCCCTCAGTGCACCCCCCCTCAGTTAGTGCAGCCCCCCTCAGTGCACCCCCCCTCAGTTAGTGCAGCCCCCCCCTCAGTTAGTGCAGCCCCCTCAATGCTGCCCGGCCCCCGCTCAGTGCAGGAGCGGCCGGTGTTCTGCCGAGAAAGTTCCACTCGGCAATGGAGGACCCCCTGTACTGCGCAGGCGCAGAGCTTGCGCAGTACGGGGCTGGGAGCTTTCAGCAAGACACGGCGAAGACGCTGTGTCTTCTGCTCGCTTCAGTGGAGAGGGGAGGGGCTGTGCAGCTAAAGAAGGCGCTTCATTGGCTGCACGGATCGAGCCCCCTTCCCCTCTCTACTGAACACTAGAGGAAGAGAGAGCGGCGGCGCCGGCCGCCATTTTTCTGGAGCCCGCTGCTCCAAAAAAACAAAAAAAACAAAAACCAACATTCCCGATTTTCCTTATGGGAAATCCCGAATTCGGGACACTCTCCAATCGGGACGAGGGTCCCAAAATCGGGATTGTCCCGGGAAGATCGGGACTGTTGGCAACTATGAGAGCATCACCTGCAGTGGAGAAAGTAGACTGCACCTGCCTATATGCTGTGCATTCCTGTGCGATTCACATGTGACTAGGGTGCAGTGCAATTTTAGCTCATTCAGCCCCAAAAGTGCGCTACTTTAAAAAACACACAACAACCGGATTGTATGGTACTTGTGTGCCATGCGATCTGGGGCAGGCAAACACACTCCGCTTGCAATCTGCATTTGTGGTATCATTGAGTTAACATTGACACCCGCTGCACATCGCAACTGCAGTACATTTTGAATTTGGGGTGGGAAACACATGGAATGCAGGTTTCTCGCACTGCGTTCTCGTGTGAACTGGACCTTAATGTCCTAATCAAGTTCATATAAATCCACCAGTGCATCTAACACTATCCTGTTCCCAGACCGACAATGCTGCTGTTCAAAGGTGTCCTTTGCCTTGTCCATTGCTCCTCCATTCAAAATAAGGAGAGGGTGGGTGTTACTGGCAAGATGACCAGGTGAAAATAAAGTGAAAAAAAGATAAAACAGAAAACAAATGCAGCCTCCACAATTAAGGACTACAATATTATTAATTTTTGTTTTGTTTAATACCACTTTAAGAACTCCAGTAAGATTAGCAAGGATGTTACAGTGCTTAAGCAGATACCTTCTCAGTAGCTAGGCATGCACCCTTTTGATGGCTTTACCATATGTGTTGGTGTCCCCTTACATGAACACAGGATTCAACAAATTTGAGGATTAAGCTGTTGTGACTGAAGACTTGAAATCAGTGTGTTACTGGCAGATTCAGACTTCAGCCCGGCTTTCATTTATATAATCATTTTAATCCAATGTATAATACTTTTACTGCTGCTGGCTCATTTCTTTTTTTGTTTGTTTGTTATTTTTTTTTATTATACTATTGTTTCTCAAGATACAACATTGTGAAATATGTGTTATCTTACAATACATAAAACTAGTTTTATGGCTCGTTTCTACTTATTAGACCTCTTCCTTTAGAGAGACTGATTTGTGGACTCCCATAGAATACTGTATCTCTCTCTGTTTTTGCTTTGAAATGTTCAGTGATTTCCTAAAGTAGATGGTGAAGTTTTAGGTAACCCAATCCTTAAAATATCATATATTGGAAGCCTTTTTTATTTTTAAATCTGCAGCCTTAGCTAAAATAATACCATCCACCTGCCATTAAAGTCCTTTATGCCCAACTTAAAAGGGCCAAAGGGCCCTAATTCACATAAGCTGTATGGAGGGTGGCGTCTAAATCAGCTTTTTTTATTTTTGCAGTTAAAGCTGAACTCCGGATGCCATCTTTATTGATAGTTACATTGGTGCAGCTTGACGCATAGATACATACAAACCAAAAAGAGAAAAATTTAACCCTGCGCTCACCCAACAGAAAAGCAGCTCACACAACAAATAGGATATTGTCAAAATTACAGTGCATAGACAAGTGTAGCGCTTGTGAATTTAAAAACTTATATAAATTTGTAAGAGTAAAGAAACGTCTATGTCGATCAACAATAAATACAGAATATGATAAATTAACAAATAAAGTCTTTGATGATATTCAGGTGTTTGTTAGTCCAAATAAGTATATAATTCCTTATTCACCACGTGGGTAACGCATGCAGAGATGTGATGGACCCTCCACATAAAGAAAAAGTGAAGGCTTACCAGAAGGATTGAACTCATAGGAACGTACGTTCAATGAGTCAATCTAGCTTGTAGCCCCAACGGGCAATGAAAAGGAAGGGCCTCACGATTAGATGACGACAAGACTCCCAAACATATCCAGACTCCTGACGGAACTTTAGGGAGACCCAGGGAGACTCCACTGCCTGCCATAATTTTATTTGAAGCGCTTTTTTTACTACGGAAATGTAAGTTGTTTACTTATTTTAATAAATCTCTTTTACAAAACGGTATTATGCTATGTGGCCCCCCTTCTTTATTCCTATATGGGCTATCTACCTGAGATGATCTATGGGAAGGTCTGCCATCCATACTAAAGTTCCGTCAGGAGTCTGGATATGTTTGGGAGTCTTGTCGTCATCTAATCGTGAGGCCCTTCCTTTTCATTGCCCGTTGGGGCTACAAGCTAGATTGACTCATTGAACGTACGTTCCTATGAGTTCAATCCTTCTGGTAAGCCTTCACTTTTTCTTTATGTGGAGGGTCCATCACATCTCTGCATGCGTTACCCACGTGGTGAATAAGGAATTATATACTTATTTGGACTAACAAACACCTGAATATCATCAAAGACTTTATTTGTTAATTTATCATATTCTGTATTTATTGTTGATCGACATAGACGTTTCTTTACTCTTACAAACTTATATAAGTTTTTAAATTCACAAGCGCTACACTTGTCTATGCATAGATACATACATACTACAGTGATTACCATCATTTTTCTGGTCCTGTGCAAACCAGGTGTTCCACTAGATACTGGCCAAATGGGGTCACTCACTCAGCACCACCCCTATTCACAGAACACCTTTTTTTTTCAATGAATACAAGGCAAACTTTGATTGGAAAAAGTGATAATCACTAATGCCCCATTTCTCCACCTTGTACAACCAGAGAACACCTTGTGTTCATTGAAGAAATACAAGGCAAACCTTGAATGCCAGCAGTGATGTATGAGCACCGCCCTGGGGTTAATATGCAGTATGGAAAAAACAGAACCCAGAAGATCACAGCAATCAGTGTAGTAGCTAGGACTACTACAGTGATTGTCAGCTTCCACAGCAGTCCATCAGGTATGAAATATGCATACCTACATTGGTCCAAGCTGAACCAATGAAACCATGCAATTAAGATCATACCTGTATACTACTACTATATACCACTCTCACGTCAGGCGATAATGAAACAATAGACATGGCCATGCAATGCTTTCTGGTAAGTGGCATTCAGTTCTGAGCAAAAACAGCATCAATTAACATTAATTTTTTGGTGTTGGCAATAATACCCTCAGCATTGATATTGGTATTAACAATAATAACCTGGTCCCTTTCACTGGTATCAGTGGCAATCATTAGTGTCATTGACAGTGGCAGCAATATTAAACCTCTCCTACCTTGGTGTTAGTGGCAGCAATAATAAACCCCTTCTTAACTAATGGCAGTGTTAGTAAAAATACCTCCCCTTCATTGGTGCCAGTGTCAGTAAAAATATACCCTCCTTAACTGGTGGTAGTGACAGTGGCAGCAGTAATAAACCACCCCTCCACTGATGTCAGTGCTAGCAGTGGAAGCAATAACAACCCTCTTCACTGGTGGCAGTGGATTAAATTTTACACCCTACATTCTCAAAATGGAGAGTACACACTGAGAAGCAACATGCAGAAGTTGCCGGAGTGCCCACATGTAGATGGAAAGTGGCTGCAAAGCGGCTGCAGGAGATCAATAGTGCAGATAAGCAGCCAACTAGAACAAAAATAAGACTTGTGTACTCACTGTAAAATCCTTTCCTTTTCTGAATATCTTATTTTTTTTTTGAAAATTATTTTTTTTTGAATCAAATCATTTTTTTATTGATTTTTCCAATTTTACATTATTCAACATAACCAGTAAGAAAAACTACAAACATTCGTGTACATATAATCCCATAACACGATCCATATCTCTTAACTTAACCCTGCTATATTCCCCTTTCATTACAATTTACTTTCCCTTTACCCCCACCCCCCCAACCCACCCCCCTCCCCCAGTACCCCTTCGCCCACCCACCACCCCAAACTATTACTTCCGGTATAATAGCCATGACTTAAACTTGGCAAAACTTGTTACCCCATTATAAACCTATTGCGTGTACTAATCCCTTCATGATTCAGTACCCTATTCCTTATTTTCCTACCCATAATAAGGTTCTATATTCCGTCATTACTTCCCTGACACCATGGGCCCCATATCCTTATAAACTTCTTATAACTTCCTCTCCTAGTATAGATCACCCTTTCTGTGCCAATTACTGTGTTCATTGTGTTAACCCATTCTACAGAAGAAGGGGGCACTGTTGATAACCATGCTTTCGCGATTAGTTTCCTCGCCTGGTATAGACAACGTACGATTGCTATTGCTCTATGGCCTTCCCCAGCGCTTTTACTTATTAACCCCAGCACGCATATCTTAGCCTCGCGTTCCAGTCTTATCCCGAACCTGGCATCTATAATATTTAGGATCTCAGTTCAATACCTGACTAGCTTCGGGCATCTCCACATTATATGAATAAGATCGCCCGTCTCTAGGCATCTAGGACATTTATCATCTGGTCTTCGACCAAATCTATGCAGTCTCTTGGGGGTATAGTAGGCTCTGTGCACGAGCAAGAGGTGCGAGGCCCGCTGCGACGGAGAGAGGGACACCAGTGGGCCAAGCTCCAGAATTCTCTCCCACTGATCATCACTCAACTCCCCTACATCAGTCCCCCACCTCTCCCTCGCACCCAGAAGTGGAGCTGATCTAGTTGCCCTAGCCATTAGATGGTCGTAGATCCCCGATATTAATCCCTTAAGGCTGGGCGCTTTCACCACCTTGCTAAGTAGCGGTATGCTACTCCATTCCAATGCCTTAGTCCTGAGTTGCTTGTCTAGTGCATGCCTGACCTGGAGATAAAAGTAAAATGTTTCTTTAGGGATTCCAAACTCCGCTCTCAGGTCCGAAAAAGACTTTAAAACATTACCATTGAATATTTGTACCAGCCTATTTAACCCCAACCGATCCCAGATCTTATTTTTTTCAATAGCTTTTAACTCCTGAAGTTGCCCATTCTGCCAGATGGGTGAGAACTCCGTAACACCCCTATATCCCATTTCGATCTTTACTAACCGCCAAACCTTCATGACCAATTTATATGTTGGAAATGGGGCTCCTATATATCCAGCTTCCAATGCACCTATTAACGATTTATGCGGGCTCCCTGATAACATAATATTTACGCTGGAATTAACCTCACCCCTACATTCGCACCCCCCCATATGTTGCAACTGGGCCGCCAAGAAGTATCTGAATGGATGAGGCACCGCCAATCCCCCCTCCTTGTTAGGGCGCTGCAAGGTCTGGAGACTGATCCTAGCCTGACCCTTCTTCCATATCAATTCACGGAAGAGAGAGTTGATTTTTAAGAACCAATCCCTCCCTATCCAAACCGGTGAATTGTGCAAAATGTACATTAGTTGTGGCATCCAGATCATCTTTAACAGGTTTACGCGTCCCGCCATGGACAGGGGGAGTCGACACCAGATATCTTTCTTCTTTTTAAACTTTTCTAATACCGGAGCTAGGTTGTCCTTAATATACTGAGTTGGGTTATTAGTTAATACTATGCCCAGATACTTGAACTTCTCTACCACTCTGAGACGAGGAATCCCCTGAGGTGGAGAACCGGAAGTCGAGTCAAGCGGCAGAAGTGTAGACTTCTCCCAATTGATTTTTAGCCCCGATATCCTCCCAAACCCTTCCACCAATTGCATCGTCCTTACTAGTGATGGCCCCATGTCGCCCAGAAACAACAATACATCATCAGCGTATAGTGCTATTCTTTCCTCAGTCCCTTTTCTTTTATAACCCTGCAGACCTGAAGCCTTCCTTATAACCTCTGCGAAAGGCTCCATTGCCAGGGCAAATAGCAGGGGTGACAAGGGGCAGCCCTGCCTAGTCCCCCTCTCAAGAGATATCCTTTCTGAGTATGTATTATTTATTTTTAATCTAGCGCTGGGATGCTGGTATAGGATCTTAAGCCATTTAATAAATAGAGGGCCGAACCCAAATTTCCCCAACACCCACCATAAGTATCCCCATTCCAGGGTGTCAAATGCCTTGGCGATATCCAAGGACAAGACAGCCCTGGAACCCACATTCTCTACCGGGGTCTGGAGATTCAAATAGGTTCTTCTTATATTTTTACTGGTAGACCTATTCTGCATAAATCCGGACTGATCCGGGTGGACCAAAGAAGATATACATTTATTCAGCCTGGATGCCAAGACCTTTGCCAAGATCTTGACATCCGTGCCCAACAATGAAATTGGTCTGTATGACGATGTGTCTAATTGGTTTTTCTCCTCTTTCTGAATCAATATTATAGTAGCTTCCGACATTGACAAGGGCAAACTACCTACTGCAGCTGACCAATTCAATGCCTTCAGAAGCTCCGGGGCCAGCACCTCCCCATAACGTTTATAAACCTCAGATGGCAATCCATCGGGGCCTGGGGACTTTTGATTCGGCATATCCTTAATTGCTTGTTCAAGCTCTTCCAGTGTTAACGGTGCTTCCAGACTATTCATGTCTGTGTCCGACAACACCGGTAAGACAGTATCTTCCAAGAATTTCTCCATCACTATTTGTTCCGGGCAATGGCGCGTTTTATATAAATCTCTATAGTATTCTGCGAATGTTTGGGTAATTACCTCAGGGTCTGATAAAATATTCCCTTCATTAGTTTTAATCATGGGGATTATTGAAGAGGGAGAATTAGTTTTGGCCAGTAAGGCCAGCGTCCGACCCACTCTTTCCCCCTCCTCAAAATATCTCTGCCTCTGGAAGACCTTCCTGTTTTCTGCTCTTCTAATTTCTTCCTTTTTGAATTCCTGTTGTTTCATTACCCAGAGTTCTCGATTTTCAATAGTTGGCTCCGCTATGTATTTTCTTTCTGATTCTTGGACCTCTTCTCTAATCAGCTCCCCCCTTGCCCTTGTCTGCTTCTTTATTTTCGATATCTGCTGTATCAAAAGTCCTCTGAGATATGCTTTCAAGGAGTCCCAGAGCACACCCCCCGAGGCAGTGCCAGTGTTGAATTCAATAAACTCTCTCAAACCTACACCTATTTCATCCCCATTCCCCAATAACCCCAACCATGCTGGATTTAATGCCCATATTCTCCGGCCTCCATTATCTCGCTTACATATTGTCAGTGTCAATGGCGAGTGATCAGACACCCCCCTGGGACGATATTCAATTCTTCCTATTAAGGGGTGGGCTTCCTGATTACCAATGGCCATGTCTATACGGGAGAGAGTGTGGTGGGTCCCTGAGAAGCAAGAGTATTGTTGGCAGCTAGGGTTACGCACTCTCCACATATCACACCAACCGACCTCCTCAAGGAACTGTACCAGCCTTCCCTCCAACCCCCTACCACCCCCAGGCCCAGGCGGGAACCTATCTAACCTACTATCAAGCACATTATTAAAGTCTCCCACCATAATGAGCGGGACCTCTCTCTTATCCTCCAAGAACTCCAATAATAACCACAGAATCTCCATCTTAAATGGTGGAGGGATATACACATTTGCTATAACCAGTGGCCTACCCTCGATTAAACAGAACAGAAAAATAAAGCAACCCAAACTATCAATATTGACATCCCTGCAGGAAAACGTCACTCCTTTCCTGATCAGAATACTCACTCCCCTCGAGTAGGAGGAGTACACTGAATGATATTGTGTCGGAAAATTTTTTTTATTCTTAATAGATAACTTAGTCTCATTAGTCAAATGAGTTTCCTGCAGGCATATCACCTCAGCAGCACAAGATTCTAGCTCCTGGAATACAATAGCTTTTTTCATAGGGTCACCCATCCCCCTAATATTCCAGGAGGTTAAACCAAATGCTCTATTCTGCATTCCAAATAAACATCAATATAGACAAATACCAACTAAGGGAGTATCGGAGTAAAATTAGATTTCTGTTTTTACATATCGTGGCCAGGGCCACAAGGTGGCACTGTTCTAAACCCCTATCTTTTATAAAAAAACTGAAAAAAAAAATAAAAAAAAAAACCAAACTCTCACCTCCAATCTGATGATACCACTTCACCACATGTGCCCTTATTCCCCTTAACCTTTTAACCTTTTGACGCATCTCGTCAGTACTCCCTTTCACCCCCTTCAGTGCTAGAGTTGTGAGGAGGGGGCCGCAGGAGCCCGGGAGCGAACTACCACCACACCCCGCCCCCCTCCCAATCCTGCCCAGGTCCATATTCCTAGTCCTATTAGTGTTTATAAACTTCACGTGTTTACCCTTCATTTCTTTCAGTTTCAAACAATTTTTTAACGGTGAAATGTGCAGTTTTGCCTTTTTTTTATTGCAACTATAATACCCCTTTTTATAAGTGATCCCTTCTCCTCCCCCCCTTGCCTGACTCGGCTTGCCCTAGGGGCCTTCCTTGTGACCTTACTAATCCCCTCACCCCACTTCATCCGTCCCCTCCCCCCTCCCAATCCCCACTCGACCACCCCCTCCCCCCCCCAACCCCAACACCCTCAGGACCCATAGGACCCTGGCCACCGACCTAAACCTCACTCTCATTACAACTTTTTCCACCCATCCCTCTCCCTCCCAACCCTTGATGCTGCACCCCAGAAGAACAAAGAGAGAAGAAAAAAAAAAAAAAAAAAAGGGGGAAAAAAAGAGCAATACATTCAATTGCACCTATGCAATAACATCCTTATAAGTTCTTTTTGTTCTCTTCAAACCAATCCGTGACTCCCTTGACAGATTCAAAAAAACGAATAGACCCTAGGGCCTCAATACGCAGTCGTGCTGGGTATAGCAAAGCATATGGTATATTATGGTTCCGCAGGGCCCGGTTAATGTCCAAAAAACCTGCTCTTCTCTTTTGAAGGTCTGGAGAGTAATCTGGATAGATCGAGATTTTAACCCCATTAAAGAAAATGTCCCCCTTCTCTCTCGATTTTTGCATTAAGTTCAGCTTGTCTTTGTAATTAAAGAACCGCAAGATCATGGGTCTCGGACGATCTCCGCCATGTATTGGTCTGGAAGGCACTCTATGAGCACGCTCAATAGAAAAAAACTGTGAAAAAGCCTCAGCCCCAAAAACCTCCTTAAGCCATCTTTCCATGAATTCTTCGGGCCGGGAACCCTCACTTTTCTCGGGGAGACCCATCACTCTTACATTTTGTCTTCGCGACCTGTTCTCCCATTCATCCAGTTTAAGCTTATTAATATCCAGCTGAGCTTGCATTTTAATAAATTCCTGCCGCATTGGAATTACCATATCCTCTAGTTGGCTAACCCTTTCCTCCGCACCTTTAATTCTCTCCACTGCTTTCTGAAGCTCTTGTTTAATAGTGCCAAATTCTTCGCCTAGAGCTTTTAATTCTTCCCACATCCCGCTTATCGAGCTCCTGCAAGCATTAACAGCGCATAATACCTCTTTTAAGGTAGGTTCCTGTTCACTGATTCCGGTTGCATTAAAACTGCTATCCCCTGCTTCTCCTGGGTGCCCCTTCTCAGGGCTTCTTTTATTTGCTGTTCTTGTATTACCCGTCAGGTTATCAGGACCTTTCCCCAGGCTTTTTCTTTCCCCATGGCCCCCTACCGACATCTTCCCCGAGGGTAGCTGAATACTTTTAGTAGGGGACTGCATTGAGCTATGAGCAAATTTTTCAAGCTTCGCAGCAGCTGCTGCTGCAGCCACATTTTGAGTCCCCTTTTCCTTTTCTTTAGTTGAACGAGTAGATTGGGTAGGCATACTTTCCTGGGGCTGCTGTTATTGATCCACCCCCTTCTTCTCAGTCAAAACACGCTGGGAGCCTTTAATAACTATATAGCCCTCCGGGCTGACCAACTCTATCAGCCAATATGTCCTTAATTATTAGATAACCGGTCTCTTTAATAGGAGACAAGTCCTAGGCACCCTGCTATAACAGTCACCGGCACTTTGCTTTATAAATATATAGAATTCAAGTTCTTTACCTCTCTCCGGTTAGCTTAGAGGATGAATGCTTGCAGGGGGATGCAGACTACTCACAACTGGGTCTCTCACACCCACTGTCCACCGCACCGGATCTCCTCACTTTTTACATTCAGCGTCTGGAGTAATCTCTGCCGCTGCTCTGTCACAGATCTGGCTTCCTCAACTTACTCAGGCTCTCGCGATGTCTGCAGTACGTCGCTAGGCAACCAGGCACAACCACAATCACAGCGGCGGTATTTGTCCCGGCGCTCCGATCCGTTCGGCAGCACAGCAAGGCGGGTACTCCTTCCCGGTCCCCTCTCCCATCAACCCGGCCACTCAGCGTTCCATCCCTCCGTCAGGAACCGAACTTAGCCTTCAGTAAGTCACAGGCAGGAGCCGGGATCTTCACAGGGTCTTCATGCGGCTGGGTAAGTACAAACGGCAGCCCTAGTGCAGCATCAGGGTTGGAGCCAGAGAGAGCTCTCACTCACTCACTGCTCACACCTGCATCCGGTCACGCCCCCTCCCACTGAAAATTATTTTTAATTATAGTTTTAATAGTACAAAACAGAGCCTCTTGGGCATACCCAGGCTCAGAGACACAAAAGAACAAAAATTAAAACAGTAAAAGCAAGACTAAAACATCCTTAAACTACCAAGAGTTGTACGCTCAGTCCAACTACGCAAATTGGGGTGCAGGAGTGTTTCCAGGTAATCTTCGATGGCAACACAATAACGAGATGCCCTCCCTCCCAGAACCTAGTCACGCAGGAAATCATCCACCCGGTGTGGCAGAGACATAAAGGTGCCGGGCACCAAAATAGGGGGTGGCAGCATGCTATGCATGAATCTATCCATTGGTCATAGAGGGGGTGGCTGGAGAAAGGGGGCTGCACCCATACGCACCGCCACTGTATCTGATCCACATATTTATTGCCCCTGAGTGCCCAGACATTCGGGTCAGGCATGGACATAAGCTCAGGTAAACCCGGGTTGAGCCAGAGGGGGTTATGTGGTGAGATATGTCCAGATACGTACAGATATATGTACAGATTGGGACAAGCCAGACCCCCCTCACCCCAGGGCCTCTGTAGCATTGTCAGCATGAATTTCGGCTGGCTTGTGCCCCAGAGAAAAGAGAGCAAAGTTGTATTTATTAGTCGGAACACTTTTTTGGGTATACACACCAGGGGATGTCTAAGGACAAAACAGCAAAACAGGCAATAGCTTCATCTTGAATAAATTAATTTGCCCAATCAGGGAGAGGGGTGATGGGCACAAGCCTTTAACCTCTCCTTCATAGTTTGCACCAATGGAACTAAATTTAGCGTGTAGTAGTCTGAAGGGGATTGAGAGCTGTGGATACCAAGATATTTAATCTTACCTGTCCATACGAGGGGAATCTTGCTGCATTGTCAATTGGCAACATTTGGGACTTATCCCAGTTAACTTTAAGACCTGAGCAGGCAGTGAACTTGGAAAGAATGTCCAGGGTCTCCCGAAGAGAAGGGCCAGGATCATTTAAGAAAAGAATGAAGTCGTAAGCATACATAGCCAGTTTTTTATGTATGCAGCTGACCTGGATGCCCCTAACTATGTTAGACTGTCTAATGGCAGAAGCAAGTGGCTCCATCACAAAAGAAAAGAGGGCTGGTGACAGTGGGCAACCCTGCCTCGTCCCCCGTCCAATGGCAAAGGGGGACGAGAGGGCACTGCCCAATTTAATCTGTGCCATTGGGGACCTATACAAGATGTCAATCCATCTGTGGAATTCTATCCCAAATCCCATAGTTTCCAGAACCAATGACATATAGGACCAGGCCACTGAGTCAAATGTCTTCTCGATGTCTAATGCGACCAGTACCCTGGTGGAGGTCTCAGATGAAGGCAACTGTATATGTGTGAAAACCCTGCGTAAATGAATACAGTAATAAATAGCAGCGCAGGTCACAGTATGGAGAATATAGAACACAATGCAAGTTCATCAAATAGTCCTTTGAGCCACTGAAGCTCCTTGTGAGAATGTGCAGTCTATATAGCAGGGCAGCCTTGTGGGGGGAGGTGAAGCCACTCCAATATGTAAGAGAGCAAAAAGACAGCAACAGGCGCCTCTTAGTAAAACTGTAACATTTAATGGCAAGTTAGCATTAAAACACTCACATGTAAAGACATGATTGTCCAGCGCAGGGGAGTCCAGTATAAGCCATGAGAGATCTCTGCAGCCTGGATGGGAGATAGCTTCGTTCCTTTGTGCTGTCGGCTTGTCGGTCCACAAGATACTTCCAGGATTCGGTCGCGATCCACAACGAGGCTTGCAGCGCAGCCAAACAGTCACAGATGTGCTATCTCCCACCCAGGCTGCAGAGATCGCTCATGGCTTATACTGGACTCCCCTGCGCTGGACAATTTTTTCTCTCCCGCGTAAATTAATATCCGTTGACTTCCCTGGTATGAAACCAGTTTGATCGATATTGACCATGGATGGAAGAATCTTCTGTAACATGGTGGCCAGAATCTTGGTCATTATCTTGAAGTCATAATTTAGCAAGGAAATCGGCCTATAAGAGGCACATTGATCTTACCAGGTTTGGGGATGAGAACAATATGTGCTTGGTTCATAGAAGGCGTTAAGGATGAACGTTCTTTGTAGTCATCGTATAGCTGCAATAGTTTAGTTGCAATTAAGGTTGCATACGCTATATACCATTCACCAGGGACCACTGTATAGAGATTCTCGTAGAAGGACCTAAATTCATGCAAAATTTGTTCAAAGTCGGATATTACCCTCCTGTCAGGGCTGCAAATTTCAGATACTACTGTTTGCATTTCAGTTTCTGCGACAAGATTCACCAAGAGTTTGCCATTCTTGTCCCCAGACTCGAAAATCCTTCCTGCCAATGTATTGAGAGTTAGGTATGTCGCTGTGGCGAGATGTAGAGACAAGGCTCTTCTCGCATCCGCTAATTGTCTGAAATGATCAGGAGTTGGGGAGGCAAAAAAGGCTTCAGCAGCCCTAGACTCAAACTGTTGAACCTGAGAGGACATTTCAGAGTGGATCGCTTTGATTGCCGAGATGTACGCATGTTGGATTTGGAGTCGGCTGAGGTAAAGCATGCTGTATTTAAAATTTTTATCACAAAGCCGTTTATGGACGTCATTGAAGGTTTTCCTCCTCCTCCGTAGGTCAGCCGAGAAATCAGGGAAAAGGAGAATAGAGGTATTGCCGTATTTGAGTGCAGGGTGTTTGCGAGCTTCAGAAAGGATATTATCCCTGTCTCGGTAATTGAGAAAGTGGACCAAAAAGGGTCTATGTTCCCTGGAATGGCTCGGCCCGTGTGCACCCAATGGGCTCTTTGAACCACGTAGGTAGGGGGGACCTCTGTGAATCCCAGTGGATTTTTAAAGAAATCTTCTGCAAATTCTGCTGGGTTGTCCCCCTCATCTCCCTCAGGCAGACTGAGGACTCTAACATTATTATGTTGTAGCCGGTTTTCAGCATCATCCGATTTTGCGACAAGGGTCGGCACTGTGCGTTGCAACTCAGCAATGGAGGTAACATGGGTGGCAGTAAGATCTTCGGTAGCAGATATTCTATACTCAGACTCCATCATTCTCCCTCTTACTTTGTCCTGATCATTTCGTATAAGGTTGCACTCTTCAGCAAGATGATCTATGCGCATTAGCAATGAGGTTCTACTCTGTTCAATCGCGGCCAGGATCATAGTTGTAATATCTTGAGGCAAGGGGGTTGATGTCGCCACCATCGGAACCTCCCTAGGGTCCATTTCCAATTCGGCCAGCAAGGCCTGAAGCCTCCCAACTAAGATGGCGTCTGGCCGCGGTGAAGGGGGTGGCTGCATCTGATGTGGTGTATGTTGCTTGACAGCCTTGGAATTCTTTTTCTTTGAGGACATCTGCCCTGAGCACCCCACAGAGAGGGGTCACTAGGGAGGAGAGCAGCCTGTGTTCGTGGAATCGCTGGTGAGGAAAGTAGGAGTACCAAGATGGTGGCTGGTACTAGGCCCCAATAGACCACGGCCGAGGTGAACACTCAGCTGTGACCCCACAACCCCTAATTCCACTGCAGGGATGTGGGTAAGAGGAAAAGACAGTGCAGTCTGTGCGTCAGGGCCCAGGATGAAAGAGGCTCAGGCAGGTTAGGGAAGCAGAGGATGGTAAGATGGCAGCCATCACTAGGCCCTGATAGGCCGTGGCTGGATCTACAGTCCGTTGCAGCCTAAAAAGGTCTGGATATCACCGCAGGCGGACAGTAACCCCTCTCAATATCTGTCCCAGGGCAAGGCAAGGGATGTGGAGGAACAATCTGGGTGTTTTTCTGAGCTCACCAGACCAGGAGATGCACAGATGGTGGAGGATTACAATCAGCATGCCTGGAGCTCCTCTCCAACACGTCCGCCGCTGCTCACATAAGGACATGCCCCCTTTTATGGATATCTTGAGGGGTCACTAAAATTCTTAGACTGCCAGGTCATAATGCACTCTACATGAGAAATTGGCACAATAAAACAACTGTTAGCCAGAACAGGATAACCCTGGCCACTACCAGCATGCCTCACTTTTGTAGCAAAGGACAGAGAGCATGATCATAAAACACAGAGGGGTGGGAGTTGTGTCTCTCATTGGACTCCATGAAAAGGTTTTCACAGTGTATACAAAACCCTATTTTTTCTTAGACTGTCAAGACTTCCAAAAGTAGTCCAACAGACTGGTTGGTAACACGGTGGATAAAACGCTAAGATCCCTTTCAGGAGCCTTAGCGCTAGAAACAGCCTCTGCTAAGTGCCTGAAAACTGCCTCTCATCCATTGCAGTGTGACTTTTCAGCTGTGCGCTTGCGGGATGTTGCCAAAAGTCCTGCAAGCAACATCTTTGGGGCGGGTTGGGAGAGCTGTATTTAGCGCTCCCAAAACACCCTGCCCATTGCAATGAATGGGTAGCGCTTCCAAAGCGCCTTAAAAGCGTTGCAAAAGGGAGTTTTTAACCCTTTTTAGGGTTATCGGCCGAAAAGCACTGCGAATGCGCTGTTAAAACAGCGCTAAAGCACCGCTAAAAGGAGCTGCGCTTTAGCACTAATGGCGGGTGCTGTCAGTGTGAAAGGGGTCTAATGGGTACAAAGAACGACAGAAACCTGGGGACTGTCTGCAGCTGGCTGAAGGACATGTGCTTAAAAACAGACATCAGATCAGGCTGAAACATCCACCTGGTAGATTCTACAAAACATGAAAATGAAGATCAGATGGCAGCCTTGCAATCAGGGAAACAGCTGCATGATGCCAAAAAGCCCAAGAAGGACTCACAGGCCTTGTAGAGTCTTGAAGGAAACAATGGAACCCAATGCTGGAAGCTATAGGCAAACATTTTATAAGAGACCCTTTGTCAAACAGAAAAAAACATAATTAAACAACAACCTATTTATTACAGTCATGTAGCACAGGCCTTAGGATACATTATACAGTATCTCACAAAAGTGAGTACACCCCTCACATTTTATTATATATTTTCATGTGACAACACTGAAGAAATGACACTTTGCTACAATGTAAGTGAGTGAGTGTACAGCTTGTATAACAGTGTAAATGTGCTGTCCCCTCAAAATAACTCAACACACAGCCCTTAATGTCTAAACCGCTGGCTACAAAAGTGAGTACACCCCTAAGTGAAAATGTCCAAATTGGGCCCAATTAGCAATTTTCCCTCCACGGTGTCATGTGACTCGTTAGTATTACGAGATCTCAGGTGTGAATGGGGAGCAGGAGAATTAGATTTGGTTTTATCTCTCATTTCTGGTCACTGGAAGTTCAACATGGCACCTCATGGCAAAGAACTCTCTGAGGATCTGAAAAAAAAATTGTTGCTCTACATAAAGATGGCCTAGTCTATAAAGAAGATTACCAAAACCCTGAGACTGAGCTGCAGCACAGTGGCCAGACCATACAGCAGTTTAACAGGACAGGTTCCACTCAGAACAGGTGTCAGGAAAGGATCCATCCGCTGGTAAGATATATCGTTTGGCGTGCAGTACTGGGGTCCACCAGCATGTGTCTCCTGGCAGTTTTGAACTGTCAGGGGAATATTTCCCCGCTGGTGTCATTTCACCTTTTGGCCGCAGTACTGACGTCCACCAGCGGATGGATCCTGGCAGTATAGAGCAGACAACACTCCCTGCGCTCAGGTGTTACTTGAAGACAATTATGGTCAGTCACATAAATACCCGGCAAGCCCTCACATGCTTGCCTTGGTATCTCTCTCCTTGAGCCCTGACCTTGTTCGCCTGTTTACTGATCCTGAGCCTGCATCCGACCTTGTTCCCGAGTTTATCCTGACCCGGTCCCTTCTGTGTTCCTGTACCCTCCAGCCTGATCCATCACCTCTCTGTCCTGTTGGTTCCCTGTCCCTCATTTACTGATCTTCCTGTGTATGACCTTGGCTTGGCTAACGTTTATGCTTCTGGTATATCCCTTGTCCTGCTGACCTGCCGTGTATGACCCTGGCCTGGCTGACATCTGTGATTCTGGTACTACCCCTTGCTGTATATATTGTTGTTGTTGGTGGGTTTGTTGGGTTGGTTGTGCACTGTTTGTATTTTCTGATTTATCACCTATTTTAATAAATATTATTATTCACTTACATGCGTTTTGGGTTATCTCTGTGCAGTCCACACAGTCTGGTCTACTAAGTCTCCTGACAGTATACCAAGGCCATCCCTACCAGACGTGACTGCACTGAGGAGCCTTTTTGAAAATGCAGGCAGAAATAGTGATTTATCTTTCCTCATTGGTAACTGAGGATAATAGTTATTGCCGTCTGGTATTGAAGGAGTGGGCCAGGGATCAACTATTAGAGTGTATCCGTCTGGCCCATTCTCTGGTGGATCAGGGCGGTATGCTATTTGAAAATGTTCAGCCTCGGATTCAGCTGTGTGCAGAGCTAGCCTTGTCCAGTACTCCAGAGGGCAGGGTTGATTTTTCTCCCCCCTTCAGTTTAGATCAGGTTGAGTCTCTGGTGTGGTTATTAGAGGATGATCCAGCCTTTTTCATGGAACGTTATGCCTCTTGTTCACAGCAGGTGTTGTCTGATTGCATCCATTCAGTGCAATCGCTGGTTAGTCAGGCTGTGTGCGAATCAATGTTTGTTCAACCTGTGCTACAGACATGGTCAGATCTCCTGCATTTAGCCAAACCACAACATTCCAGCCCTGCCATTAATCACCTGCCTTCCCAAGAATCTATTCCCCCATCACTCATGGCAACCTCAGCTACAGTCCAGTATACACAGCTTCCCACCAAGTATTATTACCCAGTCTGTACTCACTGCACCTATCCTGCTTTCAATCCACCTGCCTCTTCTCCCCACCTGTAACAATCCCACAAAACCCTCCTCCAGCCACTGTTCCTTGGTCTTCCTTTTGTCCAACTACTTTCTTTTCTTATAGCCCTGCACCTACGTACAAAACTGCAGTGGCTAAAACAAAAAAGAAACAAAAGTTCTTTCCGACCCACACAATCCAGCCAGTAAACCAACCTGCCTCCACACCAACCAACCTATTCCAGCCTGTGTTCACGCCAGTTGAACCTGATGACCCACCTATGTCTGACGTCCCAGTGCCTGCTACCCAGCCTGACATCCCAGTGCCTGCTACCCAGCCTGACGTCCCAGTGCCTGCTACCCAGCCTGACGTCCCAGTGCCTGCTACCCAGCCTGATGTCCCAGTGCCTGCTACCCAGCCTGATGTCCCAGTGCCTGCTACCCAGCCTGACGTCCCAGTGCCTGCTACCCAGCCTGATGTCCCAGTGCCTGCTACCCAGCCTGACGTCCCAGTGCCTGCTGACCGGTCTGATGACCTTGTGTCCATGTTCCAGCCTAAAGTTTTGCTGCCAGTGTTCCAGCCTGATGTGTTCCTGTCCGCTGCCCAGCCTGATGTGCCAGTGTCTTCTACTCAGCCTGTTGTGCCAATGCCTGTGCCCGCTGCCCAGTTTGAGGTCCCAGTGCCTGCTGCTCAGCCTGACATCCCAGTGCCCATGTTCCAGTCTGATGCTTCAGTGACTACTGTCCAGTCCGATGTACCTATTGTTCAGCCTGTTATGCCAGCACCTGCTGTTCTGCCCGATGTGCCAGCACCTGTCTGCTGCCCAGTCTGAAGTTCCAGTACCTGCTGCCCGGTCTGATGTCTCAGTGCCCACTTTCCAGCCTGATGTGCCCGCTGTTCAGCCTGATGAGCCTGCTTTCTGGTCTGATGTGCCCATCTTCCAGCTTGATATCCTGGTACCTGCCTTCCAGCCTGATGTCGTGATATTGGTATCTCAGCCTGAAGTTTTGGTGCCCGTGTCTCAGCCTGAAGTTTCGGTGCCCGTGTCTCAGCCTGAAGTCTCGTGCTCGTGGCTCAGCCTGAAGTTTCGGTGCCCGTGTCTCAGCCTGCTGAACCGGTGCCCGTTACCCACTCTGTTGAATCGGTGCCCGTTACCTAGTCTGCTGAACCAGTGCCCGTTACCCAGTCTGCTAAACCGAAGTCCGTCACTCTGCCTGTTAAGCCAGTACCCATTATTCGGCTTGCCGAACCAGTGCCCGGTGTCCAGCTCGCTGAGACGGGGCACGTTACCCAGCCCACTGGGGCGGGGCCCGTTACCCAGCTTGCTGAGCCGGTGCCTGTGATCCGGCCTGCCCTTACGGTGCTTGCTGTTCGCCTAATGCTCCAGAGCCTGCTGCCCAGCTCGATGACCCGGAGCCTGCTGCCCAGCTCGGTTTGTTCCTGTCTGCTGCCCAGCTCGGTTTGTTCCTGTCTGCTGCCCAGCTCGGTTTGTTCCTGTCTGATGCCCAGCTCAATGACCCGGATGTGCCAGCTATCTGCCCGGATGTGCCTGACGACCAGCCTGAAATGCCTTCTTCCACCATTCTGCCTGATGCCATAGACTATATTTCCCTGCTGGTGTCATTTCACCTTTTGGCCGCAGTACTGACGTCCACCAGCAGATGGATCCTGGCAGTATGGAGCAGACAACACTCCCTGCGCTCAGGTGTTACTTGAAGACAATTATGGTCAGTCACATAAATACCCGGCAAGCCCTCACATGCTTGCCTTGGTATCTCTCTCCTTGAGCCCTGACCTTGTTCGCCTGTTTACTGATCCTGAGCCTGCATCCGACCTTGTTCCCCAGTTTATCCTGACCCGGTCCCTTCTGTGTTCCTGTACCCTGACCTGCCGTGTATGATCCTGGCCTGGCTGACATCTGTGATTCCGGTACTGCCCCTTGCTGTATATATTGTTGTTGTTGGTGGGTTTGTTGTGTTGGTTGTGCACTGTTTGTATTTTCTGATTTATCACCTATTTTAATAAATATTATTATTCACTTACATGCGTTTTGGGTTATCTCTGTGCAGTCCACACAGTCTGGTCTACTAAGTCTCCTGACAACAGGCCTCACCATGATTGACCAAAGAAGTTGAGTGCACGTGCTTAGCGTCATATCCAGAGGTTGTCTTTGGGAAATAGACGTATGAGTGCTGCCAGCATTGCTGCAGAGGTTGAAGGGGTGGGAGGTCAGCCTGTCAGTGCTCAGACCATACGCTGCACACTGCATCAAATTGGTCTGCATGGCTGTCGTCCTAGAAGGAAGCCTCTTCTAAAGATGATGCACGCGACAAATTTTTTTTCAGATGAGGACCCGCTTGAAAAAGGTTCGATCAGCTGCAATAACCTCAGCAATTCAAAAGCTTTGAGACCTCGAGACCCAACATAAACGATCCCCCAACGGTGGTGACTCTTACAGAGGTCTCAACGGCTCAATCCCAACTCAAGGATCTGTATGAGGCCTCAGCTTGTACCTATGCGGACAGACTTGCCTTACATCGGTACCGATTTTGAGATAAATGCGGTAGACCGTTCGCTCGCACCCTTCACCCAAACATGTCTTCCACATTCATACCCCATATTCAGGCCCCTTCTGGAGAAATGCTCAGTGAGCCCTCCAAGAAATCACAAACATTCCGAGATTTCTACCAAACACTATACAATCTACCACCCGGCGTCTCTTCTAGCCCCATCCTTACCCCTGAGCCAGATAGACAGTCTTATATTGAAGAAACGGAGCTCCCTACATTGGATGGCGATACCGTAGAAGAGCTGGAGCAAGTAATTACAGCGGATGAGGTCGTAGGAGCGATAGCGGCCTTCCCGTCCGGTAAAAGCCCAGGTCCTGACGGTTTCACCCCTAAATTCTACAAAACATTTGCTCCCCTACTGACCCCCTTCTTGGCTAAGGTGTTCAACCCTCTATTGGAACGCTCGGCGTTTCCTTCACAAACACTCAAAGCCCACATTACTATTATCCCAAAACCAGATAAGGATCCTACTTTGTGCGCTAATTATAGGCCCATATCGTTAATTGGAGTGGACTTGAAAATATATGCCAAAATTTTAGCCACTAGATTGCTCCCCCGCCTCATACACCTGGACCAGGTGGGTTTTGTAAGTGGTCGCGGGGCAAGGGACAACACCCTGAAAACACTGCTTCTTACCGACTATGCCGGCACCCATGATGTCCCTCCATGCCTTTTGACGGTCGACGCGGAAAAAGCATTTGATCGGGTCGACTGGCAATTCCTCCAGATGTCTCTGAAGCAGATAGGTCTGGGCCTCAAAATGCTATCCCGAATGATGTCCCTTTACTCCTCTCCTTCTGCTAGAATTCGGGTGAATGGTTCATTGTCACCTACATTTTCCATCCATAACGGGACACGACAAGGCTGTCCTCTATCTCCCCTTCTCTATGTCCTTGTCATGGAACACCTGGCAATTGCCTTGCGCAAAAACCCTAACATCTCAGGGGTATCGATAGGCCCCACCCATTCCAAACTGGCTCTCATTGCGGATGACCTGATAAGGTTTGTAACCCAACCCCATCTATCCTTACTACATATAATATAAGTCAGAAATCCTAAACATCTCACTGTCCCAGGAGACCCTCCGCCAAGTCTCCACTAAGTATCCGTTTAAAACAGGTTCCACCTCCATCCGTTACCTCGGAATCCAAATACCCACAGAAGTATCCCAATTATTCTCTCTGAACTATGCTCCCCTTCTGCTTAGAACCAAGACAGATCTCTCTAACTACATGAAGAAACGCCTATCGTGGCTAGGCAGGGTGAATGCCCTAAAAATGGATGTCCTCCCTCGGTTTCTCTATTTGTTCCAGACAATTCCCATTTCCATACCCTCCTGCTTCTTTAAGAAGCTCCGCCAACTATTCTCCTCCTTTATCTAGGGAGGGGCTCGTCCTCGGATATGCTACGCGATTCTCTCGCTCCCCAAGATTTGTGGCGGAGCTGGAGCTCCAGATGCCTCTATATACTATAGAGCAGCAGTACTCACGCGTAAACGTAACTGGTTCCATCATTCCTCCACCAAATTATAGGTACAAATAGAGAGCCATCTCAATTCAGTAGATCTCCGCGCCTTACCGTGGACGCCTACCGAATTCCAGAAAAGAGGGATACCCCTGAGTGACCTCACCCAACAAACCATACAAATTTGTACCCAAATGAATTCCTCCAAGACCCTATCTCCTTTGAAAGGACCCATGACCCTACTGTTTGGGACTCTGGCTTTTCCACTGGCTCTACAGGGAGCGAGTTTTGGACCTTGGTGTAAGGAGGACTACAGACAACTTGCCCAATTCCTGTGTTCAGACTCTTCTCTGATTCATGACGTTCCCTCCGGCCCATCTTCCTATACCTCGATGCATTGGCTGCAGAGGCAACAGGTGATATCCTTCATTCGCATCTTCCCATCCCTGCCTGATATACTTGCTGACTTAACAGACTTGGAGAACATGCTGCTCCAGACCGCCCCCCCTACACATGTGGTCTCTCAACTATACTCTCTCTTACATATGGTTTATAATCCTGACCTCCCCCCATACACACAGACCTGGATGGAAGATTTAGGTCACTCCATTTCACCTGTAGACTGGAAAAAGTGCTTCATTCTGACTCACAAAATATCCTTAGCCTCCAAAGCCCAATAAAAAGGATTCAAGTTGTTGACCCATTGGTACAGATGCCCCTCAACTTTACACTGGATAAACCTGGCACTCTCGGATACTTGCTGGCGTTGTTTGTCATCCAAGGGAACCTTACTTCACATTTGGTGGGAATGCTTCCCTTTGCGGAGGTTCTGGCAAAAGATCCTCGACTTGTACTGCAGACTCATGGCGACCTCAATCCCACCCTCTCCTGAGGCAGTTCTGCTATCTTTGCTCCCTGGACCACTTAAATCGGTCAAAAAAGACGTTTTTCGTCACTTTCTGGTGGCTGCTAGAATGGTTCTGCCCAGACATTAGAAGTCGACGAGCATGCCTTCCCTTGAGGATTGGGCAATTGAAGTGGATCAAATCAATAGCTTGGAACGAATGTTGTCGCAGGAAATGGGTAAAGAGGAGCAATACTGCAAGACCTGGACCTCGTGGTCTATGTTTCAATACTCCTCAGAATTTATTCAATGGGCCACAGAGGACTCCGACGCACCTGTGTAGCCAGAGTGGAATGTCTCTCTCTCAATTTCTATATTCCTTACTGCCTTGACCCCTCTATCCCCACTCTCTCTTTTTCTCCTTTCCCTTTAAATGTTGCAGTGTTACACGATCACCTAAATCACAATCTCTAGTCTCATCAGACCAGAACGTTGGCATACACAGAGCTTCCCTTTCAGAGAAAACGCATTCAGCACAGCAACAAAAGCCCTAGCTACTTGTAATGAATGGGCACCACTCGTTGAGTAGATAGTGGTGTTCACCTACCCTTAATAAGCCAGGTTAGACGCTGTAGGTATACAGACTTATATACCATACTAAATCAATCGAAGCTCACAAATTATCTAAACCATGAGACGGTATGACACCAGTGTTGCAAAGATGTATATCTCTGTTTATGTGATATTGAATGACATATATGTCTACTGTACAATTTCTCTATCTCAATTTTTCTATCTCATTAAAATAAGATTGAATTAAAGATGATGCACAAGAAAGCCCGCAAACAGTTTGATGAAGACAAGCAGACTAAGAACATGGATTACTGGAACCATGTCCTGTGGTCTGATGAGACCAAGATAAACTTATTTTGTTCAGATGGTGTCAAGCGTGTGTGCCAGCAACGAGGTGAGGAGTACAAAGACAAGTGTGTCTTGCCTACAGTCAACCATGGTGGTGGGAGTGTCATGGTCTGGGGTTGAATGCATGCTGCCGGCACTGGGTTGCTACATTTCATTGAGGGAGCCATTAATGCCAACATGTACTGTGACATACTGAAGAGCATGATCCCCTCGCTTCGGAGACTGGGCCACACGGCAGTATTCCAACATGATAACAACCCCAAACACACCTCCAAGATGACTACTGCCTTGCTAAAGAAGCGAAGGGTCACGGTGATGGACTGGCCAAGCATGTCTCCAGACCTAAACCCTATTGAGCATCTGTGGGGCATCCTCAAATGAACGGTGGAAGAGCGTAAGGTCTCTAACATCCACCGTGATGTCGTCATGGAGGAGTAGAAGAGGACTCCAATGGCAACCTGTGAAGCTCTGGTGAACTTCATGCCCAAGAAGGTTAAGGCAGTACTGGAAAATAATGGTGGCCACACAAAATATTTACACTTTGGACCCATTTGGACATTTTCACTTAGGAGTGTATTCACTTTTGTTGCCAGCGGTTTAGACATTAAAGTGGTTGTAAACCCTTTATAACCACTTTTGCCTACAGGTAAGTCTATAATAAGGCTTACCTGTATAGGTACCGTGAATTTCTCCTAAAATTGCACAATTTAGGAGATATTCACTGTATCCGCATGTCCTGATGTCATCGGCACATGCGAACTAAAGAAACGGTTTGTTCGTGCCATTTCTTCAGCTGCTGTGCCGTGACCGGCGGCACCCACGCACATGCACGGGAGTGACGTCATCGTGGCTCCGGCTAATCACAGCGCCGGAGCCCGCAAACCCGGAAGTAACATCCCAGAGACATGTCACCCGTCACAGTGGTGTATGGGGACTGCTGCAACAGCTTCGTTCTAAGGTAAGTATTTCATAATGAGCTAGTATGCGATGCAGGTTGTTTTTTTTTTTTCCAGAGTGTACAATCGTTTTAATGGCTGTGTGTTGAGTTATTTTGAGGAGACAGCAAATTTGCACTGTTATACAAGCTGTACACTCACTACGTTACATTGTCGCAAGGTGTCCTTTCTTCAGTGTTGTCACATGAAAAGATATAATAAAATATTTACAAAAATGTGAGGGGTGTACTCACTTTTGTGAGATATTGTATATCATTCACTACCATAACATTTTGTTTTAAATGCCACCTTAAACTGGTTCTAGTAGGATAAAAAATGTATGCAGCAGGAAGTACTTTTAAATTGGTGGTCAGTAGGAGGAAGAATTCACCCTTAAGTGGGTGGTCAGTAGAAAGAAAAATGTACCCTTACATTGGTGATTAACAGGATAAGAATTTTCCTTGACGATGTTGGTCAGGAGAAGGAGGAAGGCTGTCTTGCGTTGGTGATCGATAGGAAGCATTCTCCCTTACTATAAGGAAGATTTTTTCTTTATGTTGCCGGACAGAAGAAAGAAGACTGCTCCCCTACCTTGGTGGTCGGTAGGAGGTAAAATTCACCTAATGTGTGTGGTCAGTGGAAAGAGGGCTGCCTCTTTGCATTGGTGGTCAATAGAGGGAAGAATGCACAATTAGGTTAGTAGTCAGCAGGAGGAAAAATGCTCCCTTACGTTGCTAGTCAGTGGAAAAAAAAATGCTTCCTTTTATTGGTGATTGTAAGGAAAAAGTATTCCTACTTATGTTAAGGAAGAATGCTCCCTTACATGGGTGTTCAGTTGAAGGAAGAATCCTTTCTTTTGTTGGTGGTCAGTAGGAGAAGAAAGCTCCCCATATAAAGGTGGTCCCCTTTATGTTTGTGGTCGATAAAAGGCAGAACGCTCCTATACATTAGTGTGGTTAGTAGAAGTAAGTGGGCTGACAGGACAAAATCCCCAGTGACAGAATTACTATGTAGAGCAGAGCACATTTTTACAGAGGCATTCTTTCTTTGCTGGCAGGGTTAGCAATAGTTGATTTCCTTCAGCGTTTTTATTGGTAGTGGATAGGGATGGGCTGACTATTCGACTCGAACATGAGTTCGACTCGAACATTGGCTGTTCGATCGTTCGACGAAGACCGAACCTTATGGGCTGTTCGCGCCATAAGGTTCGCAACCCATCTGAGCATCTGAGTGTCTTTTAATAGGCCAGCCAGAGCGTCACGTTGAGCGCGCGAATGCGTGCTAATGCGAACGCAATCGCGTTGTTCCATCGGGCCACGAACGCGCGTGTGCCGAAACCTCGTTCTGCCGCGCATGCGTTCGTTCCAGAGCACCGTTCGGCAAATATTGATTATTTCTCTGACAGTGTCCCCCACAAGGGGGGGACTCTGGACGCCCAAACTGGACATCAATTCGGGAAGTTCTTGATGAAAAGCTTGGATCGAGCGTGGAGCGTGCAAATTCCTAGCGGGTTCCCAGGAGTTGTCCTCAGGAGGGTACCCCTTCCAACTAATCAAATACTGGAGCTGTCTACCCCTCTTCCTGCAACTTAGAATAGACTCAACCTCAAATTCCTTCTCCCCATCCACCTCGACTGGTGAGGGAGGTAGTTCTTCTCTCCCAGAGAAGGGGCTGGAAACAACAGGTTTTAGTAAGGATGCATGAAATACTGGATGTATTCTGTAAGAGTTGGGCAGTGCTAGCTCGAAGGCCACAGGGTTGATCATCCTTTTGATCTTAAAAGGTCCAATGAACTTTGGCCCCAGCTTCCATGAGGGAAGAGGTAATTTGAGATTAGTAGTTGATAGCCAAACTTCTTCGCTAACTTTGAAGACTGGGTTCTCCTTCCTTCCTCTATCGTCTCTTGTAATTGTCCTGGGCTTTTTGTATAGTTTAATGAATTTTCTGGAAGTTCAACTGAATAGAGGCTATCCAGTCTTGTACGGCAGGGACAGACATCTCAGGAATGGTGTTTGGAAGAAAAGAAGGGTGGAAACTGAAATTTGACCAGAAAGGTGTTCGATTGGTAGCTGTGTGGATGGAGTTATTGTACGCAAATTCAGCGTATGGCAGGAGAGTGGACCAATCACCTTGGGAACCAGAACAAAAACAATGGAGGTACTGCTCCAGGGTTTGATTTGTTCTCTCCGTCTGGCCGTTCCTCTGCAGATGGCACGCAGAGGAGAGACAAATCTTTATTTCCAGGGCTTTGCAGAGTTCTCTTCAGAACTTGGAGGTAAATTGGACACCTCTATCCGAGACGATGCTCCTAGGTACACCATGAAGTCTTGTGATTTCTTTAAAAAAAATATTAGCTGTATCTGAAGGAGAGGGAGTACCCACCATGGGCAAAAAATGTGCCAATTTTAAAAAAACGGTCGACAGCGACCAAGATGGTTGTAGATCCACAATGAAATCCATGGAGACTTTTGCCCACGGCCCTTCCGGAATGGATAGAGGTTTGAGTAGACCCCGGGATTTGGTGTTTGAACCCTTACTGCGCTGGCAAAGAGAGCAAGAAGAGACATAATTCTTACAGTCCTGTCTCCAGCCTGGCCACCAAAAAGAACGGGAGATTAGTTTAGCGGTCTTTTGTGTCCCGAAGTGACCTGCCAGTTTGTGGTCATGGAAAGTCCTTAGAGCCAGGGGTCTTACTTCTAATGGGACAAAGATTTTTCCTCGGGCCCAGAGCAGATCGTCATGTTTCTCCAAAGAAGGTGCTTCTGGGTTGGTACAGTGACTAGACATTGATTTAATAGAAGTTATTAAGTCAATTTGGATGGCCAACAAAAAATTTTGCGGAGACAAGATAGTGCTAGGTTTAGCTGCTGGAGAGGTTTCAAGGAACATCTGGGAGAGTGCATCTGCCTTTCTGTTTTTGGAGCCAGGTCTGTAGGATAAATGAAAATTGAATCTAGAGAAAAAGAGCCAGCGGGCTTGTCTGGGTTTTAACCATTTAGCTGACCTGAGGTATTCTAGATTCTTATGATCGGTGAAGATCATGACAGGGTGGAGTGCACCCTCCAGTAGGTACCTCCACTTTACCAGGGTGAATTTAATGGCCAACAACTCCCTGTCACCTGCATCGTAGTTCTTTTCTGGTGGACTTCGTTTCCGGAATGCAAAGGCTACGGGATGTAGGAAGGCCTTGGGCCCCTGTCTTTGGGAGAGGATGGCTCCAGTGGCAGTTTTAGAGGCATCTACTTCCAATACGAACGGCAGAGCCGGATCTGGATGCCTTAAGATTGGTGCAGAGGTGAACAAGGCTTTCAATTTAGTAAAAGCTTCCTGGGCTTCCTGGGACCACTGAAAACTGTTGTGTAGACGTGTTAATTGAGTAATAGGAGCTACAATAGGTGAGAAGCCAATGATAAATCTCCTGTAAAAATTGGCAAAACCTATGAAACGTTGTACCCCTTTTTTTATCTGACGGAGCCGGCCATTCCTGGATTGCCTTGACCTTCTGTGGGTCCATTGCGACCCCATTGGTTGAGATAATGAAACCCAAGAACATTGTACTTTTGATGCGGCGAAGTTGTCCTGTTCCCTTAGCAGAAAAAGACTCCAAAGCATCATGTTTCCACCTCCACGTTTTATGATGGGGATGGTGTTCTTGGGGTCATAATCAGAAAACATGGCAAGTTGAGTTGATGCCAAAGAGCTCAACTTTGGTCACATCTGACCACAACACTTTCACCCAGTTCTCCTCTGAATCATTCAGATGTTCAATAGCAAACTTCAGACGGGCCTGTACATGTGCTTTCTTGAGCAGGGGGACCTTGTGGACACTGCAAAATTTCAGTTCTTCACGGTGTAGTGTGTTACCAAGTGTTTTCTCTGTGACTATGGATTTTCCCTTGTATTTCTGGGCTGATTCCTTACCATTCTCATGATCATTGAAACTTCACGAGGTGAGATCTTGCTCCAGACTGAGGGAGATTGACAGTTATTTTGTGTTTTTTCTATTTGCAAACAATCACACCTACAGTTGTCACCATTTCCCCAAGCTGCTTGGTGATAGCCTTGTAACCCATTCCAGACTTGTGTAGGTCTACAATCTTCTCCCTGACATCCTTGGACAGCTCTTTGGTCTTGGCCATGGTGGCGAAATTGGAATCTGATTGATTGATTGTTTCTGTGGACAGGTGTCTTTTATACAGGTAACAAGCTGAAATTAGGAGCGCTCCCTTTAAGAGAGTGCTCCTAATCTCAGCTCTTTACCAGTATAGAAGACACCTGGGAACCAGAAATCTTCCTGATGGATAGGGGATTAAATACTTATTTCACTCATTAAAATGCAAATCAGGTTTTTATGGATATTTTTGTTGTTATTCTGTCTCTCACTGGTAAAATAAACCCACCATTAAAATTATAGACTGATCATTTCTTTGTCAGTGGGCAAACGTACAAAATCAGCAGGAGGTCAAATACTTTTTCCACTCACTATACCAGATCCTTAGGGTCTGATATGGATTTGTATATTCCACGCAAAAAACAGTGTGCCTCCCCTCCCCCCCTAAATTCCATGATAGGCCCTCTTTTGAGCATGTAGCCTGGCTATCCAGGAAATTGGCAGTGAGTGTGAGCCCCCCTCCTGAAACTTACCAGGCAACATGGAAAAGTCCATTACCAGGGAGGGGGGCCTGGCAAAGCACCTTGTCTCAATATCGGTGAGAAAAGGGGCCTCATCCCCACATGTCCTTTATTGAAAGAATAATATTAAGGGCCCACAATGTCAAAAAATAAATCTTGTGTCCTAGGGGGGAAGGGTGGCCATGCATTGCTGGGACATCATTTACAACAGTAGCTGTTTGTTGAAAGGGCTATGCCCTGTGGATGGTCTCTGGACAATAGCATGGGGGAGCTCTATTGTTTTGAGATGAAAAGATCAAGCATGCAAGCAGCATTGTCTTGGTCCTGTGTATCTGTTGACCTTCCAACTTTCAGAGCCAAGTATTGTGTTGTATTTGGGAACAAGAGTGTATGTTTGAACCGTGTTATTTTGTGTTTTATGTAACTTTGGCATTTTTGGTGTGTTGTTTGGTTGAAGAGCCTGTGTTTTATTATTATTATTATTATACAGGATTTATATAGCGCCAACAGTTTACGTAGCGCTTTACAACTTGAAGGTAGACAGTACAAATACAATACACTTTGATACAGTAGGAATCAGAGGGCCCTGCTCCTTAGAGCTTACAATCTAACAGGGAAGGTCAAGAGATACAAGAGGTAATAACTGTGGGTGATGTGCTGATTGAGAAGATAAATGTACAGTTGTTAGGTGGGGGCCAGATAGGCTTCTCTGAAGAGATGAGTTTTATGGGATCGTCTGAAAGTGGATAAAGTAGGAGAAAATCGGACGGATTGGGGTAGAGCATTCCAGAGGATGGGAGAGGCTCTGGAGAAGTCCTGAAGGCGAGCATGGGATGAGGTGACAAGGGAGTTTAAGAGCAGGAGGTCTTGGGAGGAGCGAAGTGAACGATTAGGTTGGTATTTTGTGACTAGGTTAGAGATGTAGCTGGGGGCCAGGTTGTGGATGACTTTGTAAGTTATAGTTAGTATCTTAAATTTAATTCGGTGACTGAGTGGCAGCCAATGGAGGGATTGGCAGAGGGGTGTAGCAGACGCTGAGCGGTTTGTGAGGTGGATGAGCCTGGCAGCAGCGTTCATGACGGACTGAAGTAGGGATAGCCTATTTAGAGGTAAACCAATGAGGAGGGAGTTGCAATAGTCGAGGCGGGAGATGACCAGGGAGTGGATTAGAAGCTTTGTGGTGACATTGGTTAGGAAGGGGCGTATCTTGGAGATGTTGCGGAGATTGAGGCGGCAAGTTTTGGATAGTGATAGGATATGGGGTCGAAAGGTTAGCTCAGAGTCCAGGATTACACCTAGGACCTTGGCGTGGGGAGATGGGTTGATAGTTGAGCCGTTGATATTGACAGGGAAATCAGGGGAAGTGGCACCTGAGGGAGGAAATATCATGAGCTCGGTTTTGGATAGGTTGAGTTTGAGGAAGTGATGTGACATCCAGGCTGATATGTCTGCTAGTAAGTTGGTAATGCGTGAGGAGACAGATGGAGAGAGCTGGGGGGTGGAGAGATAGATTTGGGTGTCATCAGCGTAGAGATGATATTTAAAGCCGTGGCAGGCAATCAACTGACCCAAGGAGGTGGTGTAGATTGAGAAAAGGAGAGGTCCAAGAACAGAACCTTGGGGGACCCCAAGGGAGAAAGGAAGAAGAGAGGAGGAAGTAGAGTTGTAAGTGACACTGAAGGAGCGGTGGGATAGGTAGGATGAGAACCAGCGAAGAGTACAGTCACGGAGACCAAAGGAGTGGAGTTTTTTGAGAAGCAGGGGGTGGTCCACTGTGTCAAAGGCAGCAGAGAGATCCAGGAGAAGTAGTACAGAATAGTGTCCATTGGCTTTAGCCATTAGTAGGTCATTTGAGAGTTTAAGGAGAGCAGTTTCCGTGGAGTGTTGAGGGCGAAAACAGGACTGAAGGGGATCAAGAAGTTTATTCATGGTCAGATGGTCGCTTAGTTGGTTATAGACCTGTCTTTCAAGAAGTTTGGAGGAGAAGGAGAGTAAGGAGATGGGACATAAGTTGTTGAGATTGGTGGGGTCCAGTGAGGGCTTTTTAAGTATGGGCGTGACTAGCGCATGTTTTAGGCCTCCCGTGGGCCCTAGTTGATGTAGCCTAAAGTGTTTGTCTACAGGTAAGTGTTCATTTGGTATCTCAATTGTGTAGTCCATTTTTGTGGGTAGAAATTTTGGTTTTCTAGTGAAGTAATCTTGGTTTGTGCTGGTTTTGGCGGGATCAGCAACTGCATTTCATGTGTTAATGCCACCATTTTGTCGTGGTCCAGCTTTCGTCGGCCATTTTTCTGTAGTCCGGATTTCTTCCACCATTTTGTCGTGGCCTTAATTTTGTTTGGTGCAACTGCCATTTTGTGTCTCCTGCATTTTGGTTTTGGGTGGAAATGCTCTGCTTTTGGACCAGGTTTCAGCATTTAGTGAGGGTAAACCATCTTTTTGCAGGAGTTTCAGTTTTTGGCTTTAGTTGCATTGTTGTTGTGTGGTCTCAAAACTTGTGGTCTGACTGCCCAGGAGATATGGGAGTCAAGGAGGATTCCCTCCCACTTGCAATATGGGTGTTTATTCCACCCTTTCCTGGACAAAAGGTTTTTAGACATGTTGAAGTTTCTTATATGATGTTATAAAGTCCAGAGGGGGTAGCCATAGCTATTCCAGGCTTCCCCTCGCCCTTCCTGCCCATTGATATGTAAATAAACCAGTTAAATGGGTTTTTAGAGATTCAGCAGAGAACAGGATGTGATGTATGCAACAGGAAGTTCTTTGCAGGATGTGATGCATCAACTGGAAGTTGGTGGGAGGGGCTTGGGGTCTTTTGAAACAAGCATGTGGACAAAGGGACTTGTGTTTGGAAGGACGGTGAAAATCACTTTGGTTTTTAAATTTAATTCCAGTTGTTTTATGAAGTTTTATACTGTAATACAGTTTTGGGTAGAGAGTAAACGTGAGGCATCCACGTTATTGTTGTAACATCTAAGTACAGAGAGAAGCCACATTGTTCTGTAGAGAAAGCAGGCGTAAGTGTTCTGTGCAGTTTAGTCTAGCGATGCAGTGTAGGTCATACAGCGAATACGCTTGTGTATGCATACACTGTGAGGGGTAGAGACATAATTTGGGGGCAGTGGCGTCTCCAGCTTTCATATTTAGGGGGTCAATAGAAAATGAAGATAGATAGAAAGATTAGATAAGATAGAAAGATTAGATAAGATAGATAGATAAGATAGATAGATAAGATAGATAGATTAGATAGATAGATTAGATAGATAGATAGATAGATAGATAGATAGATAGATAGATAGATAGATAGATAGATAGATAGATAGATAGATAGATAGATAGATAGATAGATAGATAGATAGATAGATAGATAGATAGATAGATAGATAGATAGATAGATAGATAGATAGATAGATAGATAGATAGATAGATAGATAGATAGATAGATAGATAGATAGATAGATAGATAGATAGATAGATAGATAGATTAGATAGATAGATTAGATAGATAGATTAGATAGATAGATAGATAGATAGATAGATAGATAGATAGATAGATAGATAGATAGATAGATAGATAGATAGATAGATAGATAGATAGATAGATAGATAGATAGATAGATAGATAGATAGATAGATAGATAGATAGATAGATAGATAGATAGATAGATAGATAGATAGATAGATAGATAGATAGATAGATAGATAGATAGATAGATAGATAGATTAGATAGATAGATTAGATAGATAGATTAGATAGATAGATAGATAGATAGATAGATAGATAGATAGATTAGATAGATAGATTAGATAGATAGATTAGATAGATAGATAGATAGATAGATAGATAGATAGATAGATAGATAGATTAGATAGATAGATTAGATTAGATAGATAGATTAGATAGATAGATATTTTATCTATCCTGGGGCCCTTTACCTCTTTACTACGATCCCACAATGGCCCTTTCACATGTTCTGTAGTGAGCTCCCTTCCTACTGTATTGGGGCCCCCCAGGGTGACAGAGAACATGAGATATATGTCACCAGCATACCAAGAAAATATAAGGGTCCAAAGCAGTGGGAGAACTATCAGGGTTGCAAAGGTTGTCTTGCCACCGGGCCCTGGTGTTCTGTCACTGTGGGGTTCCCCAGCCTCCTCCTGCTGTCCTGCCCCTGCTATTGACAGCTCTGGACTGGCATCTCTTAGAATTTACAGGCTGGTTCTCTTGTCCTAAGGACGGGACAAATCAGTCTGTTTTTTCAGTAACTGAGAGTCCTGGTGGAGTCCTTCCTGCAACTCGCTCTTCTCCCTGCCAATGAGGATGCAGGGGAAGGAGCAGATCGGGCGGCCGTGGTTGTGTGAGCACTTGCATTATGCAGTGTCAGCGAGCAGAGGGAGGGGGGAGGAATCACCCGCAGGAGCTGACTGGGGACGTTCTCCCTCTCAATAGAGACTGTGTTACCCCAGCGGTGGCCCGAGTAAGATGCGGCACATCCGATATGAATACAAACAAAAAGAAATTGCCTTTTTGGAAAAAAAAAAAAAATTAAAAAAAATAAATAATTTTTTTTTTGGGGGGGCACATGGTGGGGCCCAGCATAATGTTGGGGGGGGGGGGAGGTCAGGGCCCCCTCTGCCCCCCCCTAGGGTCGCCATTGTTTGGGGGGCGATCTGTGGTTGTTGAATAATAGTTTGGCATAGTTAATAGTCGGTTGTTATTATGGGTATTGCAGTGTAAACTCTGTAGTTCTGTGCCAAAAGTGTTGGGACAACAAGCCATAGAGTTAAATAATGCCTCGGTTAGGGTTTCTAGTTGGGGGACTGGACCAATCCGTCAATCCACCGTAGAAGAAAGCACCGGGCGGTGCTCTCCTAAATGGGTGCAAGGATTTCCCTGAACGCAGGGGTAGGACGATAAGCCGATTCGAATCGCCATGGGCAATGAGCAGTCCGTGCAAGGGAAGGAATGCAAGGCTTCCCACAGTCAGACAGCTGCACAGTACATGAAGTCTAGTTTTGGAGCAAAGGCCATTAAACCCCTTAATCAGTTGCCGCCTGCCGCACACACATATATGTCTACAGAATGGCTCATACAGGCAAATGGGTGTACCTGTACGTCCCTTTGAATGCGGGCGCGGGAGCAAACTCGATGTTCGCCGGCGGCCCGCGATCGTGAGACGGAGAGGCAGAACAGGGAGATGCCTATGTAAACAAGGCATTTCCCTGTTCTGCCTAGTGACATGACAGGGATCTAGTGCTCCTTGTCATCGGGAGCAGTGGTTGCTGTCATGTCAATGGTAGCCCACCCCCCCCACAGTTAGAATCACTTCCTAGGACACACTTAACCCCTTGATCGCCCCCCTAGTGTTTAACCCAGTGTTATTAATACATCAATCAGTGGCTATTTATAGCATTGATCGCTGTATAAATGACCATGGTCCCCAAATAGTGTCAAAAGTGTCCAATGTGTCCACCATAATGTCCCGATAAAAAATCGCAGATCGCCGCCATTACTAGTAAAAAAAAAATAATAAAAATGCCATGAATCTATCCCCTATTTTGTAGAAGCTATAACTTTTGCGCAAACCAATCAATATACGCTTTTTGCGATTTTTTTTACCAAAAATATGTGGAAGAATACTTATCGGCCTAAACTGAGGAAACAATTTGTTTTTTTATATATTTTTTGGGGATATTTATTATAGCAAAAAGTAAAAAATATTGCTTTTTTTTTTTCAAAATTGTCGCTCTTTTCTTGTTTATAGCGCAAAAAATAAAAACCGCAGAGGTGATCAAATACCACCAAAAGAAAGCTCTATTTGTGGGAAAAAAAGGACGTTAATTTTGTTTGGGTACAACGTTGCACGACCGCGCAATTGTCAGCTAAAGCGACGCAGTGCCAAATCACAAAAATTGCTCTGGTCAGGAAGGGGGTAAATTCTTCCGGGGCTGAAGTGGTTAAGGAATGACATAGGTGGTCCAAGGATACTACTTGGGGTATGCTCCTGGAGGGGACATTTGACGCCTGGAGGTGGGAGAAATTCATAACTGAGTTTTAACCCAGGCTCTGGGCAGCAAAGACCTTAGATGTAGCTCAGCTGTGACTTCAGAAATCTGTAATGATGAGTGGGTTGATGGATGTGTAGTACATGTTTGTGTGGTTAAAATTCTCCTGCCTCCTATCTCACTCACATTTGTATCTAAATAGTAAGGGGTGAAACAAAGAAGATCAAAATTAATAACACCACATCCCAAATATATATTAATAAAGAGAAATGGACTTTGAGGCAATAAGCCTCGGGACTTTAACGGTGTATTAAATGAACGATATTCAGGAATTATTAATTCCAAAATTCTTGTTTTGTTAAAAAGAAGAAATTTTATTCAAACAATGTTAAAAGGCATAAGACCAGTTAGGATACAAAAGTTCCATAGAATACAATGACAGATCATAATAAGAATACCACTTTTCTCAACAAGACTTAGCATGTGGCATCATTATTGTACTGGAGGTTACATAGAGAAAGAAAACAAACAAAGAATCAATTATTGAATACAGCATTGAGTAGATATGCGTAGTTTTCATTAAACAAAAAATAACTTATGTATATAAGAAAACGAGAAAACTAGCTAAATGGGACTTTAAATGAGGACATTTGAGAAAATGTACCTCCATCCCCAAAATGTATACAACAAAAGGAAAAAAGGGGGGTTTTGGAACTTTAAATGAGACATGCAGCTAGGAAGGGAACACAACATAGTACTAGAAAGAATATCTAATGAGTGCACCATATATGCGACCGCATCGTGTAGCATAGTAACAAGTTAGTAGACAGTCAAGTAAAATAAATCAAGGAAGCTTTATTGGATGGTCAAATACATAGTATTAAAACATCATATAACAGCATGATGGTATGGCAGCCTATTATAGTCATAATGGTACCATAATACACAGTCATCAGACTACTATTTGCATGTAGCTGCATCATAATATCAGTAATGTCTGATGATTGGACCATATTGGTGACAAAATAGCCTGCATATACACATAATCATATAGTAAAACATACAAGTACACGTTCCATAAAGCTGGTCCAGAATAACAAAGTAACCCAGCAACAAAGCAGCACGATGTGGATCGCAATGGTGAGGTAAAAATTGGATTCAAGCTAATAGTTGTGTGTCTTCACAGTATCATAATGATAATTGGTGAAATCCAAACGGCATAATAACATGGAGGTATAGGGAGGTTGTTAATGTGAATAGCATCTAAAGGCTCGAGGCGTTTCATGGATCTTTCCAATCTTCAGGAGCAGATGCAAAGTAGCTATCTATAAAAAATATATAAATATAGGGAGATGTTTAGGGGTTGACCACAGGACAGGCAAGAGAAGGTATTTTGTAATAAGATCTTAAAGTAGCAGTGGTAGCTTTGGACCATAGTAAATTACTTACAAAGAACCTATGTGGGTGGGTGGAGGGCATCGAGGCGGCACCTAGAGGGCAACTGGTGTTTGTGAGGAGCTTAAAACGTTGTTACCACATGTTCATAACCTATAAAAAATAAATATAAAATTGCTAAATGTGACTGTATAATAGGGCAAAGATGAGATAAAATAATTATCATTGAATGAATATAAGTGGATACCAACGTGAACCAAAGAGTATAGAAGTTACAATGTTTTGAAATGTAGGGGGACAAAAGAGAGAGTGGATATGTACAGGTAGATAATAATGTAATGACCATTCCAAGGAAAAAGTAGTAAAAAGAGGTAAAGTTTCAATAGGTAAGCCTATACCAAGAAGAAAGAGGGGGGGTATTGGTAGCCGCAATAGTAAAAGTAAAAAGTAGCCATAATAATACCTGTGAATCCCCAGACACCAACTAAACATCTCCCTATATTTATATATTTTTTATAGATAGCTACTTTGCATCTGCTCCTGAAGATTGGAAAGATCCATGAAACGCGTCAAGCTTTTAGATGCTATTCACATTAACAACCTCCCTATACCTCCATGTTATTATGCCGTTTGGATTTCACCAATTATCATTATGATACTGTGAAGACACACAACTATTAGCTTGAATCCAATTTTTACCTCACCATTGCGATCCACACCGTGCTGCTTTGTTGCTGGGTTACTTTGTTATTTTGGACCAGCTTTATGGAACGTGTACTTGTATGTTTTACTATATGATTATGTGTATATGCAGGCTATTTTGTCACCAATATGGTCCACTCATCAGACATTACTGATATTATGATGCAGCTACATGCAAATAGTAGTCTGATGACTGTGTATTATGGTACCATTATGACTATAATAGGCTGCCATACCATCATGCTGTTATATGACGTTTTAATACTATGTATTTGACCATCCAATAAAGCTTCCTTGATTTATTTTACTTGACTGTCTACTAACTTGTTACTATGCTACACGATGCGGTCGCATATATGGTGCACTCATTGAATATTCTTTCTAGTAGTATGTTGTGTTCCCTTCCTAGCTGCATGTCTCATTTAAAGTCCCAAAACCCCCTTTTTTCCTTTTGTTGTATAACTTATGTATATAGATATAAACTGTTTTTAATGTTGCAAAACAATATATAAAGGCATAAAGCCTATATTTGGTGTAAAAACAAAATGTTAAGCTAATATATAGAGATGAACCTTACCTAGAAATTTATTTCAAATGGGTTACACTCAGAACTAGAAATCACAGACAATTTGAGGTATAATCCATGAGTTGCCTCCCGCTATAGCTTCAGGCCTCACATAAATGTTTGCAGAGACAGTACAAGGACGATCAAAGAAGGAAAAGTCCTTGCTGGTAAAGAAAGGACCAATAAAGGTAGGATCAATGAAAAAATGTATATATACACTACCGTTCAAAAGTTTGGGGTCACATTGAAATGTCCTTATTTTTGAAGGAAAAGCACTGTACTTTTAAATGAAGCTAACTTTAAACTAGTCCTAACTTTAAACAAATATACTCTATACATTGCTAATGTGGTAAATGACTATTCTAACTGCAAATGTCTAGTTTTTGGTGCAATATCTACAGGTGTATAGAGGCCCATTTCCAGCAACTATCACTCCAGTGTTCTAATGGTACAATGTGTTTGCTCATTGGCTCAGAAGGCTAATTGATGATTAGCAAACCCTTGTGCAATCATGTTCACACATCTAAAAACAGTCTAGCTCCTTCCAGAAGCTACAAAACTGACCTTCCTGTGAGCAGATTGAGTTTCTGGAGCATCACATTTGTGGGGTCAATTAAACGCTCAAAATGGCCAGAAAAAGAGAACTTTCATCTGAAACTCGACAGTCTATTCTTGTTCTTAGAAATGAAGGCTATTCCATGCGAGAAATTGCAAATAAATTGAAGATTTCCTACAACGGTGTGTACTACTCCCTTCAGAGGACAGCACAAACAGGCTCTAACCAGAGTAGAAAAAGAAGTGGGAAGCCGCGTTGCACAACTAAGCAAGAAGATAAGCACATTAGAGTCTCTAGTTTGAGAAACAGACGCCTCACAGGTCCCCAACTGGCATCTTCATTAAATAGTACCCGCAAAACACCAGTGTCAACATCTACAGTGAAGAGGCGGCTGCGGGATTTTGGGCTTCAGGGCAGAGTGGCAAAGAAAAAGCCATATCTGAGACTGGCCAATAAAAGAAAAAGATTAAGATGGGCAAAAGAACACAGACATTGGACAGAGGAAGACTGGAAAAAAGTGTTGTGGACGGATGAATCCAAGTTTGAGGTGTTTGGATCACAAAGAAGAACGTTTGTGAGACGCAGAACAAATGAAAAGATGCTGGAAGAATGCCTGACGCCATCTGTTAAGCATGGTGGAGGTAATGTGATGGTCTGGGGTTGCTTTGGTGCTGGTAAGGTGGGAGCTTTGTACAGGGTAAAAGGGATTCTGAATAAGGAAGGCTATCACTCCATTTTGCAACGCCATGCCATACCCAGTGGACAGCGCTTGATTGGAGCCAATTTCATCCTACAACAGGACAATGACCCTAAACACACCTCCAAATTGTGCAAGAACTATTTACAGCAGAAGCAGGCAGCTGGTATTCTATCGGTAATGGAGTGGCCAGTCACAGTCACCAGATCTGAACCCCATTGAGCTGTTGTGGGAGCAGCTTGACCGTATGGTACGCCAGAAGTGCCCATCCAACCAATCCAACTTGTGGGAGCTGCTTCTAGAAGCGTGGGGTGCAATTTCTCCAGCTTACCTCAATAAATTAACAGCTAGAATGCCAAAGGTGTGCAATGCTGTAATTGCTGCAAAAGGAGGATTCTTTGATGAAAGCAAAGTTTGATGTAAAAACAATGTTATTTCAAATACAAATCATTATTTCTAACCTTGTCAATGTCTTGACTCTATTTTCTATTCATTTCACAACGTATGGTGGTGAATAAGTGTGACTTTTCATGGAAAACACAAAATTGTTTGGGTGACCCCAAACTTTTGAACGGTAGTGTAAGTTTGCTATATTTAAGTGAATGGGTAATGGTATATCAAATTAAAAGAGAGTTGCTTTTCAGAGTTACCTCAGCAGTATTGATTTGTAGAATCAATATTATCTGATAGTCACATCCATAGTGTTAGTTGGAAAAAATCACTTCATAAACAAGATGTATAAAGTAGATAGAACGTGGTATATCAGAAGTGCTGGGGGAGACCTGGAGAGGGAAAAGGCAGAACCCACTCAATCCATGCCAAACCCTAGACCGCAATGATAAATAGGAAAACCAAATATAATTAAATTAATTTTACATATATGAATAAATTAAAATATCAGATGGTGAAGAGATCAAGCAAAGGCCACAGCGCAATATAAACCTACCTTAATGAAAAATAGCCAGAGGTTAGAAGGAACCAGCAAGGAAGGAAGGTTCCTTCTGTCTTGTCTCTGGTGTGTCCGACAGAGGAGTGATGGGGAAGAAAGGAACAATTCCCCGTATTTGTATTGATTTCCGGCACAGCTGCGTTTGACATCACCGCCGCACCGCGGACATAGAAGGGATGTCACTGCGCATGCACCCACGCGTAGGAACAAGGCGTCAGGGGCTGCACAAGTGATGCGCAGCCACTGATCACCATGTTTGAAAATACTTTGCCCATAGGAGATGGAGAAAAGGCAGAGGAGAGCAAGAAAGAATGAGATCGGATTGATTTCATATTAATCGCGGAATCAGACCTCGAGGCAAAAAAGGGCTGGAAAAAATACTGAGGGGTAAAAGCAAGGGAAGAAAAATAAATATAAAATTAAATATAAAAGAGGCTCAAAGTGGAAGGAGACAAAACATGGAGTGAAGGATAAATCCTTTGTTGTAGATGGAATCACGCAGTAATGTAAACTGAAAGTATCATCAAATTAAGTCCAATAACTTATATATAAGATTAGATAATCAATGATGAATTGAATATATATGAAATGTATAAGAAAATGTATATTTATATATAAAACAATTTTTCACAATATTGATATTGAAAACTGTGAAAGAAGTATTGAGCAAGGTTCATAGCAATGTAAAAAAAAAAAAGAAAAAAAAAAAAAAAGGGGAATACAAATTAAAGAAACGGCTTAAAACTGAGGGCTTCATTAAGGCCAGGATATTTCAGAGCACATAGATTAGAGATCCATTTGGCCTCATGCTGTAATAAGATCGGATCATAATTACCTCCTCTTTCATCAGGGGGAACGTGTTCAAGGGCTACAAAGTGCATCATAGTGTCATCAAACTGATGGAAGAGGCCCATGTGTCGGCTAATGGGTGTCTCCATCTTTTTTTTACATACCAGAGAGACATGATCTCTAATACGGTGAAAAAATGGGTGTTTTGTTTTTCCCACATAGAAGGCATTACAGCCAGAGGTCATCAAATAAACAATCCCAACTGATTGACATGTAACTTAAAATTTGGGGAAATACATACAGCCATTCGGGAGAGCAACGCTGCATGTTGCATGGATATATCTACAGAAGCCACATTTATGACATGGTCTTGTACCTCTACTTACATTGGTGGTGGTAGAGGATGGAGCATAGTGACTGTGTACAATTTTGTCCTTTATGGATCGTGAACGTCTATAGGTTATCTCAGGGTAGTTCTTTAGATGTTTAGAAACAAGTGGATCCCCCATAAGGAGGTGCCAGTGTTTCTGCATCAGGCCACGTATTTGTTTGTGTTGTCCAGAATACCTAGTGATCATTCTCAATCCAGAAGTAGATTTAGAGGTTGGGGGACCATGAATAAGGTCAGATCTATTCTGTTTTTTAGCCCTGGCATAAGCCTTTTTAAGGCACTCGTTACTATAGCCACATAGTTTTAAACGATTTTGTAGGGCCCTGGCTTCCTGTTCGAAGTGAGTGTTTTCTCTGCAGTTCCTCCTAAGGTGGAGATATTGCCCATAGGGTATATTAGTTATCAAAGATGGAGGGTGAGAGCTTGTGGCATGGAGAAGGGAATTGCCCGCTGAGGGTTTACGATAGAGTGTAGTACCTATGGTTCTGTCTTCGTTGATAAAGATTTGGATGTCTAGGAAAGTCAGCCTTTCTTGGTTGGCTTCCATAGTGAAGGTAAGATTATATTGATTTGATTTTAAACTCTCAAAGAAGAGAGATAAATCATCACGGGATCCTGTCCATACGAAAAAAATATTGTCATTGTATCGTCTCCAAATCAGTAGCCGTTCAAAAAAATACTGCATATCATCATTGAAGGACAGATCAGGCTCCCACCCCCCAGTGGTCGCTGTCATGTCAGTGGTAGCCCATCCCCCCCACAGTTAGAATCACTCCCTAGGACACACTTAACCCCCTGATCGCCCCCCTAGTGTTTAACCCCTTCCCCGCCAGTGTCATTTATACAGTAATCAGTGGCTATTTATAGCATTGTTCGCTGTATAAATGACCATGGTCCCAAAATAGTGTCAAAAGTGTCCAATGTGTCCACCATAATGTCGCAGTCCTGATAAAAATCGCAGATCGCTGCCATTACTAGTAAAAAAGAAAAAATAATAAAAATGCTATGAATCTATCCCCTATTTTGTAGAAGCTATCACTTTTGCGCAAACCAATCAATATACGCTTATTGCGATTTTTTTTACCAAAAATATGTAGAAGAATACATATCGGCCTAAACTGAAGAAACAATTTGTTTTTTTATATATTTTTTGGGGATATTTATTATAGCAAAAAGTAAAAAATATTGCTTTTTTTTTTCAAAATTGTCGCTCTTTTCTTGTTTATAGCACAAAAAATAAAAACCGCAGAGGTGATCAAATACCACCAAAAGAAAGCTCTATTTGTGGCAAAAAAAGGACGTTAATTTTGTTTGGGTACAACGTTGCACGACCGCGTAATTGTCAGCTAAAGTGACGCAGTGCCGAATCACAAAAAATGCTCTGGTCAGGAAGGGGGTAAATCCTTCCGGGGCTGAAGTGGTTAAGGAATGACATAGGTGGTCCAAAGATACTACTTGGGGTATGCCTCTGGAGGGGACATTTGACGCCTGGAGGTGGGAGAAATTCATACCTGAGTTTTAACCCAGGCTCTGGGCAGCAAAGACCTTAGATGTAGCTCAGCTGTGGCTTCAGAAATCTGTAATGATGAGTGGGTTGATGGATGTGTAGTACATGTTTGTGTGGTTAAAATTCTCCTGCCTGTTTTTGAACTTTGTGTGTTTTTTTTATTTTTGTTTTAGAAACTATGAAATATCTCACTCACATTTGTATCTAAATTTTTGTCTCATGTTTTAGTCTTCTCATTGTTTATATGAAGTAACATAAATTCGTTAGAACCCACCGCAGCGGCCTTCCTACGCGTCCCGGCTGTTGTATTTTTGTAGGAACGTGAAACTAAGAGTTACAGAGGGTTTCGCTGTTGTCAGTTTTGGGGAATGTCAGTGACAATTTACCAATGTACAGGAATATTGTATTGGTTGCCTTTCTTTGCAGGTTAAAGATGAAGGGCGGAATAATAACTTTTGTTTATAAGTATCTTTTCAGGTCCAGTGAGTTTCTGAAGGTGTATGTAGATAGCTGTACACATGCATAAATACAAACGCCTAAAAGAGGGTAAAAGTATAATGGGCTGTTTCATTGTTTCATTGTTTTTTTTTTCTGCACCATTCTAAACCCTGCGTCTCTTCCTCTGATTTTTAATGAAGAAGAAAATGGGGGGATAATGGTGAGAATGACAGTTTTCAAACTAATAATACTAACCGCTCTAATTCTAACCAAGTTTGTGACCTAGTAGGAATGTTCTACGACTGTCTTTCTTTGATGGAATTTGAATCAGCAACCAGCAGTCTGGTGAAGAAGGCTCCCATCCCAGATGAAGAACCCTTTTGTCAATGGTTCCAGGTATAACACCCCAGATGATAAGATGCAGTGACCACAGTCATTGAGTTCCCACATGTCTAGGTTATCGCCATATGGAGGTTTGTTTGGAGGTCAACTGAAAACAGGGCTGCCGCCTACATTCTCAGCTGATGGGGTAGGTGCAGTCACTGTAACGTGAACTTCAAAAGGTCCACCACAGGGTTCATGAGTCCCTCCTGGACCCTGACACAATAACCGGTTTACATTCTTTCCAACCAGGTGACTGGGTCATTGTAAAGAAGCTTGAGGGGCGAGACAACTGGATCCATGCCAGCCACTGCAAGAAGCTGCTCAACTACACCAAAGGATGAGGAGTATCTTTGTTTATTTATATTTTTAGCTTAGTGTATTTTCCAACTAGCTAAGAAAGCGAACAGGACCAATTGCTGGGTCTACTCTGAATCTCCACTGAGCTATAGTACCCCAGCGATGACAGCGGTACATGCTATATATGATGTCCATATTGGTATGAGGAGTTTTGACAAACTAGTAAAAATTCCAAACAGACACTTGTCAATAGAACTTAACAATACATTTCTAGAGGGTAAAATTAGTTATAGTTTTAACAATAGCTCTGGTTCTTGCCAGTTTGGGTATTGGGACCACTAGGTAGCCCACAAGTGTGCTTCAGCTTTAGTTTGGTACTTATGCGGGTATACAGCTTATAAGGTAACTCCCCCTAATGCAAGAGGTTCATGTATCCTGGTGAAACCCGTCCCAGCATCTTATGTCGTGGCCGATCGTGAAGATCTGATGGCGCGAGAGAAGGTAAGCATGATAGGAACAGCTATAAGGGAATTGTTAACCAAACCTGACCAGGTCTGGGCATGGTTTCCTGCTTGTACAGGGTGGGGGCTTGAGCTTATGAAATGATTGAACAATTTCTCACCCATTGTGGATGGAATGTTCAATTAAACTGTTGAAACCACAAGGAAAATCCCACAGGAACAACGGCAGATCAAGACCCTTCTATTAAAAGATGGCCCATGATTATCTGTTGGCATTCAAGGGGGGTTTCTGTGAATTCACAGGTAAAGATTGTCGTACCAGGATTGGGGATACTAGTGACAAAGTTCAGGCCCCTATGGATAAGGTTAGATCCCTGCAAGGCAAAGCCAGAGCTATAGCTAGTGAAGGTTGGAATCCTTTAAAGGGTCTGGGAATCTTTGGGGATTTATTTTTTATTTTTCAGCGGATCGTGGTTGAAGGAAGTAGGGGTATATATACTCATGTTGTTTTTGTTTCTATTCCTTCTATATGCTGTGATGAGGTGCTACTGTTGCCTGATTGGACGAGTGAACAGAGCCCGAGCAGATGACCACATCTTCCTCGCTGAGATGAGACGCTTCAAAGCCCAACCCACGTACAAGACACACAGGATCCCAGACCGACCGGCTTTCATGTCCTCCTCTAAGTCATTCCTCCTGAAGAATAGATCTACATGTCAAGCCGTGTTTTCCTTTTTATGGACACATATAGACTGTAAGAACTGATTCATTTTCAGGTGTAAGAAGAAGATCAAGATTCATTGAGGGACACATGGAAGCATATGACAAAAGAGGAGGGACTGTTGTGGAAATTTTATTAAGATGTATTTAATATGTATTGTCACAGTGTCTCCCAGTGTTAGTTCTCCAGCAGCCCGCTCTAAAGAGCGGACTGGGGCAGACTGACGCCAGTTGAGACCTGTTTTAGTAGTGGAAAGCTTCCTGAGGATGCAGAGAAGTGTTTGCAGAGTGGGGATATGTCCGCCAGCGAAGGGCCCCTGTGCGATGCACAGACGATCGTCTGGTGGGGATTTGTTCACTCTGCAAAGACATTATAGGTTATGTGGGGATGCGTGTTTTTGTATTTCTGTGTGTCTGATCAGCACATGGGGGACCATGGCGTGCCCCTGCAGCTAATCTCCCATCCACAGGAATGGTAGTATATTCTGGGTATGCATTGTTCTCTGAACATTGCAGAATAAGGATTCACGCCAAACAGTAAATACGGAAGTCTTTGAATTGTTATGGTCGGGAACAGCGTCCATGATTTCAAGACCAGCCATGCGGCTTCCTTTGTCTAGCTACAGATGATGGCTTAGAGGTACAGGGGGCGGGAGATCATATACACTGCCCCTGCCCAGACACCCCCATAAGACTCCCCTAGTCATTGTTCATTGGTTAAGATTTGTATAACTTCTCCTGTTTGAAGTTGTTTCGATTGGCTGATTGTGAAATCATCAAGCTCTATTGTTAGGAATTTTAAAAAAACAGAACAGAGGGTCTCCAGAAACAGTCGAGCTGTGGAGCTAAGGATGTAAGAATGGTGGTCATGTCTGTGTTACTTGGGAAGATACGGGAAACAGGGTCGTACTAAGATGCATTATACCAAAAGGCTGAAAGTGACATGGATTACGCGCAGCGCTCAGTGGAATTTCCATGACAAGTGTCAGAAGTCTTTTCACCTTAATGCATAGGATGCATTAAGGTGAAAAAACACGAGGGTTTACAACCCCTTTAAGGCCCCTTTCACACTGCTGCGACTTAAAAGTCTCGTGATTTTGCACGATTTTACCGTGATTTCGCGGGTGCGATTTTGCCGCGATTTCAGGGAATGCCTTTGTAAACTTGAGGTCAATGGACCTCAATTCGCATCAAAGTCGGACCAAAGTAGTACAGGGACTACTTTGAAGTTGGTGCGACTTGAAGTCGCACGGATATGAATGGTACTCACTAAAAATCATGGGGCACAACTTGTCATGCGACTTTGCAGTTCCAAGTTGCACAAGTGTGAAAGGGGCCTAAAGTAGAAGTACGCTCTTTTGGCCCTACTTCTCCTGTGGGTCACAGGAGTGCAGTTCGTTCTGCACTCCTGTGACCTGTATTCAGCCGACAACGTACTAAAGTCCACTGTCAACTGACATCACTCAGCTAGTCCAGGCTCTGAAGAGTCGGGATCCACCCAGATTCTTGACCAGCAGCTGGTTCACCCTCTCTGCGAGCTGCTGGGAGCCTGAGCCAGCCGCTTCCACCCTCTCCACAGTCCAGAGCTCCAGTGAGCGTTGGAGGGGCAGAGCAGAGAGCTGACAGTTACTGCTCTCTGCTTACTGAATATTGAGAACTGAGCAATCAGAGGCTTTAGCATCAGACCAATGTTGCATCCACCAAGCTGAGTATGTGTGTTTGTTTTTTGAATTCCCAAACTCCAGGGGAAAAAATATTTTTTACTGTACAAATCCTCTCTTGCTGCCAGCTCTTCTCCACAGAGCTCTTGTTACGGTGCTGAATTCAAACCATTCTGTGATTGAATGAAGGGAGATCCTGTGGTTTACCTGCCTCTCCCCTCATCCAATCACAGAACACAATGCATTCTCTGAAAAGAATACAAGACTTTTTAAACGAGATGGAGAACGTGCGACCCCCTGTTATCACTGTACACTAGCAGGATGGTTCAGCTACAGCACTATGGACGGGAATACTAATCCTTTAAAACCTTTATTAGCAAGCCTGGCCAATTAGTACATTTATTTTGGCACTGTTAGAACACATTCTTATTAAGAATGTGTTTATATTTGATGGGTCCTACTACCTCCAGGTACAAAGTATAGTAATAGGCGCTTGTTGTGCGCCATACTACGCTAACCTGTACCTGGGGGGCAGGTGGGAATGTATGGTATTCTAGGAGGATAGCTATGCTAGGTTCTGGCCAGACATTTTGCTTTGGTATTGCTACATAGTTGACGTGATCATGCTGTGGACAGGGACACAAGAAACACTATCTGGATTCATGTTAGCCCTTGATAAAAAAACATCTTTAATCTCGAATTCACCAAGAATTGTAATTTTCAACACATTGCTTTCCTGGATATTGAAATTATAATACAGTAAGATGGTACACTTGATACCACTTTGTATTGAAAACCCACTGCAGGAAACAATATTACATGCAAACAATGCACATCCAAGACCATTAATATAAAGCATTGCTTTATAGCCAGTATGCAAAACCCAATATGCAAAATGCAGCTTAAACGCAATTGTTCACATTTTTTAACAGGAAGCAAAGGCATTATGGTTTAGATTTTTTGTTGAGGGGATATTCTAGGACTACATTGAGAAAGGCCTATAATCAAGCCAAAACAGACATGATAAACTCTTTAGATAGAAAATCAAAAGGGACGCTGTGAGGCTTATAACCAACAAGATCTAATATACTGGCCAAGTATTGACATTTACTAACCAGTGATTCTATCTTGAAAATACAGTATACAGTATCTCACAAAAGTGCGTACACCCCTCACATTTTTGTAAATATTTTATTATATCTTTTCATGTGACAACACTGAAGAAATTGCACTTTGACACTTTGTAACAGTGTAACTGTGCTGTCCCCTCAAAATTACTCAACATACAGCCAATAATGTCTAAACCACTGGCAACAAAAGTGAGCACACCCCTAAGTGAAAATGTCCAAAATGGGCCCAATTAGCCATTTTCCCTCCCCAGTGTCATGTGACTCGTTAGTGTTACAAGGACTCAGGTGTGAATGGGGAGCAAGTGTGTTAAATTTGGTGTTATTGCTCTCACACTTTCATACTGGTCACTGGAAGTTCAACATGGCACCCCATGGCAAAGAACTCTCTGAGGATCTGAAAAAAATAATTGTTGCGCAACATAAAGATGGCCTAGGCGCTTCATATGCAGAGGTTGCTCAGCGTCATATGCAGAGGTTGTCTTTGGGAAATAGACGTATGAGTGCTGCCAGCAATGCTGCAGAGTTTGAAGGGGTGGGGGGTCAGCCTCAACCAAGCCTCAGATTGGTCTGCATGGCTGTCATCCCAGAAGGAAGCCTCTTCTAAAGATGCTGCACAAGAAAGCCCGCAAACAATTTGCTGAAGACTAAGGACAGGGATTACTGGAACCATGTCCTGTGGTCTGATGAGACCAAGATAAACTTATTTGGTTCAGATGGTGTCAAACGTGTGTGGCGGCAACCAGGTGAGGAGTACAAAGACAAGTGTGTCTTGCCGACAGTCAAGTATGGTGGTGGGAGTGTCATGGTCTGGGGCTGCATGAGTGCTGCTAGCACTGGAGAGCTACAGTTCATTGAGGAAACCATGAATGCCAACATGTACTGTGACATACTGAAGCAGAGCATGATCGTCTCCCTTCGGAGATTGGGCCGCAGGGCAGTATTCCAACATGATAACGACCCCACCTTTAAGATGACCACTGCCCTGCTAAAGAAGCTGAGGGTAAAGGTGATGGACTGGCCAAGCATGTCTCCAGACCTAAACCCTATTGAGCATCTGTGACTTCACAACAACTCTGTGACTGTTCTTGAATGGCCCAGCCAGAGCCCTGACTTAAACCCAATTGAGCTTCTCTGGAGAGACCTAAAAATGGCTGTCCACCAACGTTTACCATCTAACCTGACAGAACTGGAGAGGATCTGTAAGGAGGAATGGCAGAGGATCCCCAAATCCAGGTGTGAAAAACTTGTTGCATCTTTCCCCAAAAGACTTATGGCTGTATTAGATCAAAAGGGTGCTTCTACTAAATACTGAGCAAAGGGTCTGAATACTTAGGACCATGTGATATTTCAGGTTTTTCTTTTTTAATAAATCTGCAAAAATGTCAACAATTCTGTGTTTTTCTGTCAATATGGGGTGATGTGTGTGTACATTAATGAGGAAAAAATTAACTTAAATGATTTTAGCAAATGGCTGCAATATAACAAAGAGTGAAAAAATTAAGGGGGTCTGAATACTTTCCGTCCCCACTGTAGTCCTGGAAAATTATGGTGGCCACACAAAATATTGACACTTTGGGCCTAATTTGGATATTTTCACCTAGGGGTGTACTCCCTTTTGTTGCCACTGGTTTAGACATTAATGGCTGTGTGTTGAGTTATTTTGAGGGGACAGCAAATTTACACTGTTATAAAAGCTGTACACTCACTACTTTACATTGTAGCAAAGCCTTATTTCTTCAGTGTTGTCACATGAAAAAATATAATAAAATATTTACAAAAATGTGAGGTGTGTACAGTACTCACTTTTGTGAGATACTGTATATCAAGGATTACACTGAGATTACTTTCAAAAGGGCTCGATCCATTTGAGATTGAGTAACCAGGAGTTATTTTACCGGTAGAGGTAGTTTAGAGAGATCTCGTTGTACTGGCACTTTTAAATGTGGGTCATGTGAGTACAGTAGATGGATTTATGAAAGCAATATGTTGACTCTCCCTGATGGTAGATCATATAGTTTGAAACATTTTGTTGATTTTCAAACAAGGAGTGTAGTCTGCAGATGTGGGCATTCTCTGTACGTAAAACGAAGTGTCCCTTTTGGTGCAGAAGTTATAATCATGTTTATTATGTCAAAAATAGTAAACTATCAACAGCCATTGGAGGACATGTAAGTATACAAAACAATTATGATATACGGTAAATTACTTTTGCTGTGCTAGACAGGTTCTATGAGGACCCTAGAGGGGGCAATTTTGATAAATACCAGTTAAAGGCTACGTCCTCTCCAGAGTTAAATGATTGCCTCAGCTTCAAGTCATTTTTGTGACATTATATGTGCTTGTGTATTTTTGGGCATGGGACCTTTTGCAATCAGTTGTTTGTGATGTGCAGTGTTATATATATTTATGATGCATATATGTGTGATAGTTTTGTACACTATTGAGGCTAGATGTGAAATATACAAATATAATGAAGTTTATGTACAGCTATGATACTTTTCAGCCTATGAATTTTTGTAATTATGTGGTTATATTCCATTTTGCTATGTATGGCAAGTTTGTTACTCCACTGGCATTAATGTGGCCTGGTAATGCCTTATTCGCTCCTATGGTAGACACATGTATGCTGCATGCCAGCCCCTTACACTGGGACTGATTGGCGGCTGTTGCTTCAGTCAGTTAGAGTGGTTGGCCACCCGTTAGATTTTTGGATCGGTTGGCCAACTTTTCCATCCCACTATGACCAAATTTCCATCTCCCAGTGCTCTGGCCCTTTGTCTCTTCCCTCCTGGCTGGCTATTGCATTGGAGGGAGTGTCGTTTGGTTGATAAGCATGGCCACAGGGGTGGGGGAGTGTCGTTTGGTAGGTGAGCATAGCCACACTGTGCTGGGCACCATTTTTCGTGCATAAGCAGTTGCGACATACACACAATGCCAATGGCGTTCCTCAAGCTGTGGGCCTATAGAGGGTGGCAGAGAGGGCTAGCAGTGGTGGCAAGTGGGTGGACACACATGCACACCTTTGGGTGAGGTGAGATCATACTGGACAGTCTTGATGATGTATGTAGGCTCATCTATTCTGGCTTATAATGGTACCTAATAAGTCCCTATTATATAGTCACTGTATAGGTTTGCTCTACTATCTGTTCTTGGTGGCTTTGGCTAGAATAATAGATAAATTGGGTATGAACAGTGTGTTTTTTCTTTTTTTATTTACATTTTGAATCTGGCTTATTTTTGGTCAGTTGCATTTGGGGCCCATATATTATGGGCTAACTAAATGGTGCTTTTTATTTCCTATTCCCTCTCACATTTTATCTGTCAGTAGGAGTTCTATTTTTTAATAATTAACCTTTTTTACTATTTTAAAAAGTATGTAATTTATTATTTCCTCATAAGGCAATCTCTGCCCTGGTCAAGCAAATAATGCACTTATTTTTTTTTTTTTTTTAAGAAAAGGGAATAGACCCCAATTTAAAAAAAAAAGTTGCCATTGTGATGACAATTGAGAAACTTGCAATCAATTGTTGCAGACAGATATTGGTCCTTGTAGAATTAAGATTTCATAAGATAAATGTACTCCACCACTGCATTTCAAAAATCTCAAGCATAGTTTGTTAAAGTAGAAATGATCATATTACTTGGAGAAAGACCTTTGAACCAAAGAATTACAGCCAGCAACAAATAGGAAATGTGTCCCGTTAAAACACATGCAGCCTGTTTTGACTGCAGTGCATAGAGATAGGCTGTGAAAAAAATCAATTGCAGCCAGCAAAAATGGCTGGCTTATCCCATCGCCCTGTTATTGGTCCATCTAAGCCATCTGATCCAAGTTCAAAGGCCGTGAAGTCCATCATTGTTGAATGGTCACTACGTTGGTAAAATTGTAGTTTAGTTCACTGGTTCATTAACCGCAAACATGTTGGGTTCATCTTAAACCCATGTTTGACCCAAACCTGAAAATCATCCATAATCATTACTTCCATACAGTGTACTATGTTCTGTAACTCTTATCAGATAACCAGAACATATTGTATTTTTAACTAATCTGCCAACAGCACATCAAAATCAGCTTTGTTATTGCACTTTGTACATTACTGATATAAAGGATTTGTGTACACTATAAAGCAGAGCAAGATTTGCAGGTTCTACAGTATAGTAGTAGTACTACTATATTCTTGAAGTTATATAGCCCTATTGGTGCACTTGCAAGAGAAACAATTGAGTACTGTCTGTAAAAAATTGCACAAGGTTTTGGGGATGTACCTTGAAGAAGGGGATACACCCCAAAAGCTTGTCCTGAAAATCTAGATGTTAGTGTGAGTAAAAAAGTATCACAGACAGTACTACATTTTTTCCGGTGCTATATAAATGAATATAATAAATACCATACATAGCCTATACAGCACCACTAACAATAATAGTTATGCCTGTACAACATTCAAGTAACCATTCTATGCTGTTAATTCCAAACAGTTAATCTAACTTTTCAGCACCTGTTTCAGCAGTACTGCTTGACATTTGTTGTGTGCATGCTCAGCATATCCTTTCATCAGATAATCACAAGGAAATCCACATATACCATTCACACTATAGTACTGCAGCATAGCGTGCAATCATCTGCTATATAGATCCTACATTTTATGTCAGTTATAAGTGTGTTAATAAGGTTGCATTTACTGTTCTTGCCAAGCCTTGGCACAATCCTCTGAAAAGTGTGGTTCCAACCAAAATTGATTTTCTTATGGAACTGATAGGCAAGATGTTTGTGTCTGAGTTTGCAGCTCTGCTCATCTACTCTAGCTCACGTTTTATTATAGAATTTATTTTAAATTGTTGAGAATGAATAGAAAGTAGAAAGAATAGTCTTACTTCATCTGCTGGAGCGTGAACATTGAGATTCCATGGTGGTATGGTACAGAGCAAGGAACTATCCCAGGGACTTCATCAGAAATGTTTATACCACCTTACTGCTGTGGTCCAAGAGAGACATAGACAGATAGTGAAGTATTCTGCCTGTCATAGTCCTGTTTTTGGGGAGAAACCATTTTGAGAGGACTTTCCACTGTGAATTGTTGTCTATTAAAGATAAAAGTATTACGATTACTATTGTTACTGATTTTCGTAGCATCAAACATTCTAAAATATAATAATAATATTAATATGCCAGATTGTATCACCAATCATTCTATTATGTACTTTGTATAATACAGTGGTTTCTTAATGTAGTAAATGGTAGTTCAGGGAAAAAGGAATACAATACAGTGTTTATTATGTGCACTGTACTTTCCAAATGTTTCAGAGTTCATGTTTCAGTGAGTTGGAGGGAGCAGATTACAGTTAGCTAGATTTTCTTTTTTTAATACAGACGTATGTAAATGTACCCAGTGCAAATGCCCCCAGGGGACATTTTGCCACCCAACAATGATTCATTCTGTCATAGTAACAGCTCTTAATATAGCTTGTCTAATGTCTGCCAGCTCAGAACACTTGAATCCACTTATGCAAAAAATCCTGATGATGGCTACAATCGGTGCACTGGCCAGAATTTAAAACAGAAGGGTAGGACTGTAATGGATGTAACAATTACCCCATACATGTGCATGGCCAAATTTTTTGCATCTGAATCATTCACACACACTGGAGAGTTCCCAGATCATGTAAGGCTTTTTTTTTTCTTTTATTTCTTTTGGTGTTCTGAAGGAGACAACGTACACTGGTCATTATTCTACCACCATCCTCTATCCTAGCCATTCGATATCTGAGAACATAAAAATTGAATGGAGACAAGGCAGTTGTCTACAGCTCATAATTAAGAGACCTAATCTCCATGTTTCAAATGCTTTACCATTTACTGTGTATTTACTGTACATACACTTCTGAGGTGCAAATGCTAATAACAAACTTCCCCTATTTGGTCCCTTTGGGTATGCTAAGGCCTACGTTTTGTAAAAAAAAAAATCAGAGGATGTTACTATTAATGTGATGTATCATTTGTGATGTGATGTGTCATTTGTGCTGCTGTTTAGTAGAAATCTTCCTTCTCCAATCTCCCCCACCGCCGCAGTATTTCTCCAGTGCATTCTATGATTGGAGTAGGTAGGCTTTTCAATCATACACCCGTCCTCCATTCATAGATCTTGTTTCATTAATAGAAGCTATAGTACAACTTCTATAAATAGAGGAGGTGTCGGAAAAAGGCGGGCATAGTCGGGCACACTTGATGAGTATTTATCACAGCTCTCTCAGCTCTATTAATTGGAGGATGAACACAAGGACATATCATGCTGATAGTAAGTAATGTCCCTTGTACTGATTTTTTTTAACTTTATATAGTGCCTTGAAAAAGTATTCATACCCCTTGAAATTTTCCACATTTTGTCATGTTACAACCAAAAACGTAAATTTATTTTTTGGGATTTTATGTGACAGACCAACAAGAAGTGACAAATAATTGTGAAGTGGAAGAAAAATTATAAATTGTTTTCATTTTTTTTTACAAATAAATATATGCAAAGTGTGACTTTCATTTGTATTCAGCCCCCTTTACTCTGATACCCCTAACTAAAATCTATTGCAACCAATTGCTATCCAAAGTCACCTAATTAGTAATTGTGTGTAATTTAATCTCAGTATAAATACAGCTATTCTGTGACATTCTGAGAGGTTTGTTAGAGAACCTTAGTGAACAAGCAGCATCATGAAGGCCAATGAACACACCAAACAGGTCAGGGACAAAGTTAAAAACAGGGCTAGATTAAAAATAACCCAAGCTTGTGACATCTCACTGAACACTGTTCAATCCATCATCCAAAAATGGAAAGAGTATGGCACAACTGCAAACCTACCAAGACATAGCTGTCCACCTAAACTTACAGGTCAGGCAAGGAGAACATTAATCAGAGAAGCAGCCAAGAGGCCCATGGTAACTCTAGAGGAGCTGCAGAGATCCACAGCTCAGGTGGGAGAATCTGTCCATAGGACACTTATTAGTCATGGACTCCACACATCTGGCCTTTATGGAAGAGTGGCAAGAAGAAAGCCATTGTTGAAGGAAGGCCATAAGAAGTCCCGTTTGCAGTTTGCGAGAAGCCATGTGGGGGACACAGCAAACATGTGGAAGAAGGTGCTCTGGTCAGATGAGACCAAAATTAAACGTTTTGGCCTAAAAGCAAAATGATATGTGTGGCAGAAAACTAACACTGCACATCACCCTGAAAGCACCATCCCCACCGTGAAACATGGTGGTGGCAGCATCATGTTGTGGGTATGCTTTTCTTCAGCAGGGACAGGGAAGCTAGTCAGAAACAGTTGATGGGAAGATAGATGGAGCCAAATACAGGGCAATATTAGAAGAAAACCTGTTAGAGTCTGCAAAAGACTTGAGACTGGGGTGGAGGTTCACCTACCAGCAGGACAATAACCCTAAACATACAGCCAGAGCTACAATGGAATGGTTTAGATCAAAGCATATTCATGTGTTAGAATGGCCCAAAATCCAATTGAGAATCTGTGGCAAGACTTGAAAATTGCTGTTCACAGATGCTCTCCATCCAATCTGACAGATCTTGAGCTATTTTGGAAAGAAAAATGGGCAAAAATGTCACTCTCTAGACGTGTAAAGCTGGTAGAGACATTTCCAAAAAGACTTCCAGCTTTAATTGCAGCGAAAGGCGGTTCTACAAAGTATTGACTCAGGGTGCTGAATACAAATGCACACCACACTTTTCAGACATTTATATGTAAAAAAATTTGAAAACCATTTATAATTTTCTTTACACTTTACAATTATGTACCACTTTGTGTTGGTCTATCACATAAAATCCCAATAAAATACATTTATGTTTTTGGTTTTAACATGACAAAATGTGGAAAATTTTAAAGGGTATTAATACTTTTTCAAGGCACTGTATATACTAGAGGTAAGCAACCCCCGGCACGCAAAGCCTCTTTTGCCGGCACTCGACTCCCTCCCCATCAGCAGAGCAGCGCAGGGAAGTGTCAGTGAGACACAAATGCATTCCAATTTCAGAATTCCCCACGCGGCACCTGCACTGAGGGGAAGGCACTGTGCCCTCACACATTGTAAAAGATGGGAAACATTGTTTGGTTCTCTAACTTTGCTGTAGCTGAGATCGTCAGCTTTTGTGATGGGGAAGAGATTTGGTGCATTTCTGGTAGGGGGGGCGGTCCCTGTTTCCAGGAGGAGGAGTACTGTCATTGGCCACTGCTAAAGCCAAACACAGTCCTGCTAGCCCCGCCCACCATCTGAAGGAAGACGACTCCCTTGGTTGCCACTACCAATCTCAGAAAGAAGGGATTTCACTGTGATTGAGAAAACCCTCATCAGGTGACAGTTTGTGGAATTACTAATGAGCTTCTGGTAACTTTGTTGAAATTATTCCTGAACCTTTGCATCACTTACTATTGAACCCCTGCACTCTGTGTCCCTTTAAGCCACAACCAGTATTCAGTGCAATGAAAATCACACCCAACTTTTGCTGCAGCGCAGAAACTTTTTCTCAGCTGCGGGGCCGAATTTATGATCCTGCACATGGGCCCACTGCTTTCAGAAAATATCCCTGACCTGAGCTCATCATTGCGTTTTAGATGCTTGTATGTAACATGACATAAAAGCACGTGGGCTGGATGTGAGAGGTGGATCAGCAGGATGAGTGTGCCAGGACAGGTAGATGTGTCTCATCTCTGCTTCCCTTCACCACGCTGCATATCATAGATGAGAAGAGGGTACAGCGGTGGAGCAGATGAGCAGGAGGGTGTGTATAGGGGTTGGGGTAGATGTGGAGTCACAAATACTCCTACAAAGGCACCATCCCCTAAGAATATGCAATTATGTTTCAAAAAGAGGATTAAAACCGGGTGGGACTTTAGTTGTGCCTTAGAGGAGTATAATAAAGAATATATATACACATACTTGAATTTATAGAAAAATATACAAACTTTATTCATCTGCCATATAGCAGTGCCTTATGGGAACAAACAGGTTAAAATGAGATACAGTTTTGGAGTTTTGAGGTCAGGGTGTGCCAGTCCCAAACAAAATAGTGAGGATATTGCCTACGCGTTTTGCAGACAGTTCTGCTTCATCAGGGCCTTGGGGATAGCAGCACAGTGGATATCACATACATTCTAGAAATACCAATAAACAATATGTGAGTGACATAGTTTAACATAGGAGATTACAAAATAGAAAAAAGAAAAAGAGGGAGATATAATGATACATAGGTGTGCACGGATTTCATATCATGTATAACATTTGTTGATACAGCTTATATTTTACATATTGTAAAAAATCCAACAGTGTATATGCACAGTTACATTGCATAGATGTTCATGAGCAGAGGGTTTTTTACGTGCATGGAGTATTCAAGTTCAAGTGCTCATATAGATAAGATTGAGAAACATATAGAAGGTGTGTTTTCATGCAAGAGTTTGGTTCTCACCACATGTCACTGTAAACGATTTTAATCTCAAGTGCATATATCTCAACTTACCCGAAAACTGTGGACGGAAGACACCGGCTCAGAGGGACATGGGTTTGGCTTTTGTGCCCATGGGGACACTCCACCGCACCACGACGGAGGAAGAAGAGAAAGAGGGAGAGGGATAGGGGGAGGGGGAGGGGAAAAAAGGGGAAGGAGAGGGAGGAAGGGAAGGGCATGGGAGGGGGAGGGAAAAGACAAGGGAAGGGGGAGAGGAGGGGAAAAAAAAGGGGGGAGAGAAAAGAGGGTGAGTGACAAACATAAACAGAGGGGGAAAAGGGGAAATATGTGAGGTAAGATACATGAAATATCAAACGGATTGAAAATGATAATGATTACTCACCCAGAGTATATACTGTGAGATACAGATATTTCTGATAGAGGAATCAAGAATGCACTAAATGCCAGCTAATCAAGTAGATTCAATTTAGATAAGGTGGGATATGTGCAGACAGACTTTAGGGAAGTCCGTGGGTTAGGTCTCAGAGAGGAGATCTGTTTAGATGAAAACAGATGCAAGTTTAAATGAGAAGACTGTAACAATATATCAGAGAAGAAAGTGAAAGGGGGAGGGAGTGTTCTTACCTGTGTAGCGCCCACCGACTTAGGTGTGTGCTAAATTAGTCAGTCGGGATTAGTGTCAGGTAAAGTTGCCAGTGTTTTGCCCTGTTGGTTTAAGCCTGGTTGGGTTAAACTGGTTGGGAGAAATGACAGAATAGAAATGGGGTGTGACCATCTGTATTCTGTTTGATTGATGCCCTGTTCTTCCAGTGAGAGGTTCTGGAGGGAAGGTGGGTTGGACACAGGATGCGGTTAGTTTGTGTAGGTCACCCTGAACCAATCGTTATTTTAATGGGAAGGGGCTACCAGGCCTATATGAACTGGGGGTCACATGCTCCTGGGAGATGTGGTTGGAGATGGGAAGTTGATCTAGTGAAGCAGCAAGAATGTGACCCTCAGGGGTCCAGGCTTGAAGGCCTGGGGGTGTAATGCTCCCAGTGCTGGATAGTACAAGATCTTGAACCGGAAGGCCTGAGGGTTCAGAGACCTCAGCGCTGGATGGTTCATTCACAAAAAGTCACCTAAAGAAACTCTGGGAGCAATGTGTCAGACGTCACCGGCTAGGATGGTTCTGAACATGCGGAGCAGGAAGCGGCTGCTAAAAGGATGCAGTAGATCGGGGTGCGCCCGGACTTTTCCTGAACTGACCAGGGAGGATTGCAGGAGTCGAGATAGGCAGGTGAGGCCTGGCACTTCTAACATCCGAATTCCAAGGTGTTTTTCAGAGAGGCACCTGTCGGTTCATTAAGGGAAAAGGATAGAACTACTTTTAAAGGAACCAAAGATTTAGAGGCAGCTCATACTTCCTGAAGATACAGACTGTACATATTGCACATTCTTTTCTATCACGCTTAAAGGAAAAGAATAAAGTTTAATGTTCAATCGTTCTGGACTGTCTGCTGATGTTATTCGTGTGGGGGAGGAGAACGGAACAACACTAACAGAAAGGTATGAACTAACAGCAGCTCCGAAGGGAGTAGTGCGCTACATGGAGGTCCCACCAAGATTTTCACCTTTCTGTTAGTCCGTTACCCCTAGCAACTCCAGAGACAGAATCTACAAATCAGTGACTGTATTCTGGGTAGTCCTAAGGGACCATCGCAGGCGGCACCTTGCCATTTATGCAGAGGTGTCTGGGTGGGTACAGCGCCAGCCCCGCCACTGTTTGCCAAAAACTGTCCTGTTACACAATTGGGAATGTCTGGGGGTTGTGGATGTCACTGTAGCTCATGGATAAAACATGGACACCAAGAGAGGTATGGCCGGAGGCAAGCAGGGAACATGTCTTTTACAGTGGGGCATCGCAAAGTGACATTTTTCCTTTTTAGCACAGTGATTGCTGCTTTAACATGCAGTTCTATGGTGCCTGCTGCCAGGGGTCACTGGCGCGCACTGTTAAAATGAACTGTTACAGTTCCTCGTGCGTTGGACCAGCGAGTCAGGAGGGGGAGGAGCCGCGCCCAGGAGGAAGACGTTGTTACAGGTCCTGCGTGCCACGCGATGTGCACACAGCGGAGGAAGATGGCGCAGAGCTTTACCAGCGCACCCACCATGATGCAATCCACTATCAAGCAGGAACAGGTCCTTGTAGACACCGGCATCCCCCTGGAAGTCACCGGTGGGCTAGCGTTGGGAGTAGTCGATGGAGTGTAGAGACTGTGTTTGATCTGTCCCGGCTGTCGGAAACCCACCTTGGGAGTCACCGCCTGGGCCCAGTGTGGCCACTGCAGTCTGCAGCTTACGCGGCTGGGACCTGAACAGCAGGAGGTATGCTACTACCACGTAAACAGCACCACCAGACTCTGCACGCTTCAAGCCTCAACCCTCCGGAGGGCCAGAGAGGGCCAAGTTGTCTCAGAGACTGCAGCAGAGGAGTTCCAGCCTGCTCATCAGGAGTCGGATACGCCAGAGGTCCAAGTAGGATCTGTGGGGAACACCTGTGGTCTGGTCGGGGACCCAGGGGTTGTTGGTATAGTTGGGCAAACCCCGGGAAATCTCCCTGAAATGCCGACCTCTTCTAGTAAGCCCCTCGTTGAACCTGTCCAGAAGGAGCCATTAGTAGAAGAGGGGGACCCCTCAGGTGAGCTGGGCAGGGGAAGCAATGGCCGGGCCGTGGACTGGGGTTCCCCAGAAGTGCTGGAGAGGTACGGATCTTTAGAACATTTATTTGTTTGGTCCTCTCAAGAGGAATGTGGCTCTAGTGAGGAGGAGGAATGGTATGTGGAAAGCTCCACTTCATTAAGTGCATCAACCGGGGCTCCGGAGAGCATAGCCACATTTCCTGCACCTCCAGTTCCACCTACTACACGCATCATAGGTGCCCCTCATAACAAGGCACCTACGTATCAGCAAAGGGCTGTTAAGGCCTTAAACTCTTGTGTGCTGCCTGGGCGGGGAAGGCCTAAGGAACTGCCACGGCTGTCGTGGTTCCAAAGGGACGTCCAGAAGGAGTGGGGGTTAGACTACCCTTATGTGACAGCAGAAATTATGGAGATTGTGGAGGCTTCCATTTGGGACTACTTACATGTGCCTAAACCTCAAAAAACACCTGACCATGAGATGTGGATAAGGTTCCAGGACATTTATAGAGAATGGCGACAGGGACGGGCCATATACAAGGATCGTGTCTTGGTTCAGAAACCTGGTCAGCATACAAAAAGCTATTCAATCTTGGTCAGAGGGGAAGGAGACATGCAGAAAAGACTGCCGGACCCCCGGTATTATCTGTAGAGCGCTATACAGATATGCTGGACTAATCCTGGACTGCAAGTGCGCAGATAAGTTAGGGTGGGATGTCCCATTAACCTCTTACACAGGGCAACAGCTTTAGTGCCTACCTGGCCAGTATGGACACTATTTCCCCCTGCTGTCCCTGTCAGTCCCTTTGTTAGTTTTGTTGAACAAAATGTTATGAACTTCTGTTGGAGTCACTCAGAAAGTATTTGGCTTATGGACTTAAATGTAAATAAACTGGTGTGTCTGCTCAGGTTCTATCCTGCAGGAGTCCCCAGACTCTTTTTGAGGGGATGGTAGTCCTGGTAGAGTCACCCAAGCCAAATACAGATTTGTATATATTATATAGAATAGGATGTTCTGTGTTTCTTTACAGGTACCCTCTGGAGAAGATGGCTGTCTGAGTTTAAAAGAAGACCTCAGATGAAGGCTTAGAGGAACCAAAGCATTTCTCTCTCGAGGGCAGTGTCTTGGTTCTCCTGGGAAGGGGACAGGACGGTACGCTACACACACACCTGTTGGGAACGATCAGCAAACCACTTCGACACCGGCCGCCGTTACCCGTTTGTTATCACTATTGTGAATGGCGCCCTGAAGCACCCTTATATTGTGAGCACCCACTGTGGGGTTTATTGTGGTTTCAATAAATGCTTAGTACATACTGCACCATGAAGTTTTCTCTGTGTTAATGTACCGAGGTTATAAGCGGAACTGCTGTGAGGAAACAGAGGCACAAGTGTAATCCATCCAGGATCCTGCATATATTATCAAACCCATAGCGGTTCTAAGGTGTATTCTGACCAAGCCTAACAGCAAGGTCACACGCCCTAAGGTGAGGGGCTATCACACATAGCACTTTATCTTGTGTTCACCGACACATATGGATGCATTTTGGAATATTTATGGACTATTAAACTGATCATTGCATAAAGCATAACAGCACCGAATTGCATAGATGCAGCACTGTATTGCATGGATGCAGCACTGAATCGCACGGATGCAACACTAAATCGCATGGATGAATTTAAATTTTTTTGAATATTGCACGGATGCAACACTGAATCGCATGGATGAATTTTTTTAGTATTTATTTATTATTGTTTGAATATTGCACTAGCACTTTGAAATATTTATGTATTATTGTTTGGTCATTGCACAGACCTATTGGAGCACTTTTGTTTTACTTCATTAGTTATTGCACATTAATATATATTATTAGCATATTTTATGGTTTGGTTTTTTCCACATATGTTACAAGTGAATATAGTATTCCTTCACTTGTAATTTAGCACTGAATTATATATTAGCCATTGTGATGGCTGAGTCGCTCTTAGTTTGAAAAACCATTTTGCTTCCACCTGAAGAATTTTCTGATCAAAGTTGCCCCCACGAATTGGGGGGTGTACTCTAGCTAGAATCTGAAACTTTAACGTATCCGTACTATAGTCATGAGATTCTGCGAAATGTCTGGGTATGGGTTTCTCCGTGACACCTATCTATATGTCTACAGCATGTTCTTTAATCCGTTTCCAAAAATTTCTTTAATCCGTTTCCAAAAATGGTATCACAGTTTACAAAGTGTTGCATAATTAGGTTTTCACCTGTAGGCAAAACTACGTTTTTTCCAGTTTGAATGAATTTACAGAAGTCACAGTTACCGCACTGGAAGGTGCCTCACAGCAAAGTGCCGCAGGGGTCCCTAGACTCCTGCGGCATAAAGTGACTAGATACTAGAATATCTCTCGGAGACTGATTACGTTTGTAGATCACATGCGGTTCAGATTCTACAAAAAGTTTCAACATAGGGTCATCACGTAGAAGGTGCCAGTGGGTATTCAGAATTCTCTTTAGGGTTTGAAATTGGTTATTAAATTTCATAATAGGGCGAATGCGCGGAGGTTGAGAGGGAGTTCCCTGTTCACCTTGAAACAGCAAGAGATCGCGAGGGCTGTCACTAGCATTTTTAAATACTCTTTTGAGCGACCTCTTACTATATCCACGGTCCAGGAAACGCTTCTGCAACTCGGAGGCTTGGATTTTGGAGTCCTCGTCATTGGTGCAGTTGCGCAGGGCCCGTAGATATTGACCCTTGGGAATAGAGGTAATCAAATGAGGTGGGCGCTTGAAGAGTGTAATAGAGATCTCACACTTACCCCAGGGGTCAGCTGCCCCCGCGAGGGAAAACTCAGATTCGGGATCATTTGTTCTCCAACAAGGAAATCAGGATACCAATCGCACCCAAGCACCTAAAAGAAAAACACCCCCCTTGTCTGATGGAGAGGATATTCCTTCCAACCCCTCAGACGTACGAGGTAGACCACATTTCAGTGGAGCAGCATCAGGTGCCACTTCTCAACAACCTAGATCATCAAATTTTCGGGTACCGGCCTCAAAAGACAAGGTCTTAACGACCCCAAAACCACCATACAATGCAGCGCAAAGCCATATAGATCAATTCATAACTCGTCCCACTTAATGTCATTGAACACATTCAATGTTATTAATCTTACATCCCAAACCTTTACCAACACAGAATTAAAAATTTTAGGCTTAGGACTCAACTTTTGTACCACACGGCTATGTGTTATAAGATCCTGGAGAACTCCTCTTGGTATCGTCGGATCTCTCCATCCAGGATCCGCGATTACCAATGGGAGTTTTTTAGGATCATAGATGGGGCCTTTTCCAAAAATCTTATTTCAAAGAATACACAAGATTTTTTAAAAGCTGAACATCCCATCATCCCCACCTTTTACGCTCTGCCCAAAACCCACAAATCTTTATCCCAACCACCTGGCAGGCCTATTATTTCGGGGATAGGATGCCTCACCCATCAAGCCAGCTCTTTGATAGATGACTACCTACACCCCCATGTGGAAAGTCTATCCACGTACCTCAAGGACACCATTCATGTTCTGACTGTTTTGGAAGGTCTATTCGTTCCTATTAACCTATCACTATTCTAGCATCAATAGACGTAGAGACTCTATACTCTAGTATTCCCCACGACAAGGGAGTTGCAGTAACATCAACTTTTTTAAATGAGAGACCCCGATACCATCCCCTACAATCTATTTATAATGGATATGCTACGCTTTATTTTGACCCACAACGCTTTCACCTTTGACGACTCCCACTACCTCCAGCTGCAGGGTGTAGCGATAGGGACCAAGTGTGTCCCATCATATGCAAACCTATACCTGGAGGGGTGGGAGCGTAAGGTGTTTGCTCAGGATGAATCCTCGATATACCTGCGCCACATTTTACTGTGGCGCAGGTATATCAATGACATCCTGATATTTTGGACAGGCACACCAGAACTCCTTACGGAGTTCGTGGAAAAACTTAACCACAATGAATATAATCTGTCCTTTACCTTTAATTGGCACAGAGAAACCCTTCCCTTCCATGATGTAAACATACACAAGGATGCAGAAGGTGTCATCACCACAAATCTACATCGGAAAGACACAGCCGGTAACTCTCTATTACACTCTACAAGCGCCCACCTATCTCATTTGATTAACTCTATTCCCAAGGGTCAATATCTACGGGCCCAGCGCAACTGCACCAATGACGAGGACTTCAAAGTCCAAGCCTCCGAGTTGCAGAAGCGTTTCCTGGACCGTGGATATAGTAAGAGGTTGCTCAAAAGAGCATTTAAAAATGCTAGTGACAGCCCTCGCGATCTCTTGCTGTTTCAAGGTGAACAGGGTACTCCCTCTCAACCTCCGGGCATTCGCCCTATTATGAAATTTAATAACCAATTTCAAACCGTAAAGAGAATTCTGAATACCCACTGGCACCTTCTACGTGATGACCCTACGTTGAAACTTTTTCTAGAACCTGAACTGTATCCCCCTGTACATCTGCCCCACCTCTGTACTGTGATCTACAAACGTAATCAGTCTCTGAGAGATATTCTAGTATCTAGTCACTTTATGCCGCAGGAGTCTAGGGACCCCTGCGGCACTTTGCCGCGAGGCACCTTCTAGTGCGGTAACTGTGACTTCTGTAAATTCATTCAAACTGGAAAAAACGTAGTTTTGCAACACTTTGTAAACTGCAATACCATTGGTATCGTATGTTTGAAGGGCGGTTTATCATTCAGGATACCTTGATACATTTGCGGAATTTTATACCACCTGCAGCCATGGATGCGTTTAGTTTCTTAGCCAATAGACAACTTAACCCCGAATCAGTTTTCTCTAAAGATCAACCAATGGTTGAATGCGAGGAAGACTTTTCGGCAGTGTTGAAAACACTTGAGAATTTACTGGAAAAACAAGTTAAAACATGGTGGGATGTGTTCACATTTGAACACTACCGTAGAGAGAACCTCATATTTAGAAGCCTGAGATGGGAGGTGCCACCTCAGGATGGACTGAATGACCAGTCATTCATGAATGAATGGCTGGAAATTTTTAATAAAGTAGGTAGGGAATTGCAGGGATTAGTCCTGAAAAGGAAACAAATTAAATTGAGTATGTTGAATGAAAAGATTAAAACGTTACAAGATAAATTGGAACCCATTAAGGATACTAATCAAATGAAGGAGTTCAATAATAACATAAAGAAGAAATTAGAAAAAATTGATTTAACAGAGATTCCAATGATTTTAAAACTAATAAAATTTATGCATGGCAGACTACATTGGATAACAATACTGGAGACCCAGCTGCCAACATCAATGCGGCAGGGGGGACCAGTAATCCCCCATCGAAACCAGAGATGAATAAAAAAGCAGGAAATAGAGGTAAAGGTGGGAATGATGCCATGGAACCGAGATCCAATGAGAGAGGGCGGACTGTAGTGGATGATCACCATGCAGGTGGGCGTTATCATTCCCCCAGACCCCCATCACGGGGGAGAGGAGGAAATGGGTATTATCAATCCCCTAGACCTGCATCACGATGAAGAGGAGGTTACCCACAGGGACACTATAATGACTATCCATCCCCTCGAAATCATAGGGGAAATACGCCACAAGGCTATAGACAGTGGCAACAATATCCTCCACCATACCAAAATACAGAAGGTTATGGGGATATCCCTCTCTATAATAGGTTTTCACCATTGGAAAAGGAAGGACAATCTGGTTATGTTCCTTTTTTAGGGCAACGGGGGAGGGGAGGAGGAATCCCAGGGGGTCTATCAGAGAGGGGGAGGAAGACTAGCACCCCCCCAAGGTTACAACAAAGAGAGCATGCCCCCCCCCGAGGAGAAGGAAGGGATGTAGGGCAGGAAGATCCAAAAAATCCAAGAAAATGACCGAGGGATGCATGAATACGGGGATTTACAACTTAAGTAATGTTGAGCTCAATCATAAAGAACTCAACATATTGAACTTAGGTTTAAAATGTGCCCCAAAAAAGGAGATGAATAAGTTCGATGTCTATATAGACACACACAAATTTATTAGATCCATGAATATTAAGAAGTATTTTTTAAGCCATCCAGTGGTATCCACTGTTAAAGCTGTGGTACCATCCAATAAAATGGATACAGGGTTAAAGAATAAATCCATCTTTAATCCCCAGAATCCAAACAATCACTTTATAGAAGTATTCAAAAGCCTGGTATTAAATGATATTGAGAGGCTTGCCCCACGCAAGGGGGTCAACCCTCACTATATCAGGGAAGGGAATAAATCTTTGGAAGAAAAGAAGGATCTGATAATACGACCTGCTGATAAGGATGGAGGGGTGGTGCTACTGGATAAATCATTCTACCTTTACCAATTTTTGGAGCTGGTTGGTGATTGATCTACCTATAGGAGGTTATCTTCTGACCCCATGGAGGCGTACAAAACTCAATTATCAGCCTTAGTGGAATGGGGTTACAGAATGGATGCATTAAACTTAAAAGAGAAAAGATATTTGGTCCCGAGTTCTTGTAGAATCCCAATTATTTACACCCTGCCAAAGGTACATAAAAACACACAGTGCCCACCACCTCGCCCTATTGTCAATAGGATTGGGTCTGTAACGGCAAGATTGGGGGAATACTTGGATAAATTTCTCCAGCCAAGTTTTAAAGCCACTAAGGCATACCTGAAAGATACAAGTGATTTATTATCATTGCTCAATGATGTTAAATTGGAAACCTCATCAATAGTATATTTGGTAACGGCTGATGTAGCCTCCTTCTATACCATTATACAACATGAGGATGCTGCTTTGGCCCTTAATTGGGCATTAAGCAAAAGGGATGACATCCCAGCTGTCCAGAAACGATTTTTGGGACATGTACTGGAATTTTGCATGTCCCACAATTATTTTTGGTGCAATGATCGGTTCTATTCCCAGCAGGTTGGCGTGGCAATGGGAGCTAAATATGCTCCCAGCCTCGCCAACCTGTTTATGGCGGAATGGGAAGATAGGAAAGTGTTTAGCCAGAGGAGACCCCAATTGCTGTTTTACCGGAGATTCATAGATGACCTCCTATTTATTTGGGAGGGCACAGAGGAATCTGCCATCGAGTTTATACAAGAACTCAATATTAATACTAACAACATTAAATTAGAGCATCAGATCAGTAATTACTTGGTGAATTTCTTGGATGTCACGATAATAAGAGAGGGGAATTTATTAAGAACAAAAGTATTTTTCAAACCAACAGATCGTAATATTTATCTGTCAATAAGAAGTGGCCGGCGTGGATAAGAAGTATCCCTAAGGGACAGATGTTACGTGTACGCCGGAACTGCACACAGTTAAATGATTTTTTTGAGCAGGCTGTGGTCCTAAAAGATAAATTTATACAAAAAGGATATGGAAAGGATGAACTGAATGGGGTCATCCAGGAGGTAGCACAAATGCCCAGAGAACAATGCCTTAAGAAAAAGGAGACTTTGTCAAATGATAACCAGCATCAGTTTGGGTTTATTTCTGGATATCATTGCCAATATAAGGATATTGAAGGCATTTTTAGGAAGCATTGGCACATTCTGTGTAGAGATAGGCACTTAGGAGAGGTGCTACCAAATCATCCAAAATTCATATACAGAAGGGCCCGAGTTTTGGTGACCATGTGGTCAAGAAAATATTGGATCCGCCAGGGCAGAATGATCTGAGACTGGACTTCTACTGTTGCAGGAGATGCATTTGTTGCAGAACTGTAAGAGTAAGTCACAGAGGAGTAACGAGTGTGACCAATAGAGAAGGTGAATCCTTTGAAATTAAGGAATTCAGCACCTGTAACTCCTCACATGTTGTGTATCTAATGTGGTGCCCATGTGGCCTACTTTATGTGGGGAGAACGAAGAGGCTCCTAAGGATTAGGATCGCAGAACATCTAACCAATATAAGAAATGGTTATAAATATCATAGGGTTTCTCTGCATTTTAAGGAAAAACATCAGCAGGACCCCTCTTTACTACAGTTTTGTGGGATTGATATTGTTCACCCATCTTGGAGAGGGTCCAATAGAGTTAGGAATTTATCCCAAAGGGAAACTCGTTGGATATTTTTATTGAAAAGTATGACCCCTAGGGGGTTAAACATAGAACTAGATTTGAACTGCTTTATTAATGATTTTTAATGATTTTTAAATGTTGATTTTTAGTTTAGGTATTTGTGATATACACTTTTTGGGATTCCAAGGGGAATATGTATCAGCCGAGATATTGGATACATGTCCATGAATAAGGATTAGGTGTAACGTATTAGAGATGACCTCCCACCCTGGGCTTTAGTAGGGGGGGAGGAGCTGGACGTTGTCCTTTTTAATTTGACATTTTTATATATTTTATTTATTTTTGACATACATATTAGTTGGTAGATATATATGTAAGGAAATCTATTTTAATAATTTTAAATGATTTCAGTATCCTTTAATGAGGTTTTAGTTTATGTATTGGCCATTCATTAGTTATGGATATATATATATATATGGGAGGGGACATACAGTCCCAGAGAATATTTGTAATCAGATATACTTATGCTCTATACTCATATTAATTAATGTTTATATAGATGGAAAGAAACATATATGTTCGATTGGATATACATGTGTATATGGTTAATGCCCATGGGAATGGTATATATACAGTCAGGTCCATAAATATTGGGACATCAACACAATTCTAATCTGTTGTAATTCCTACACCGTTCACCTGATTTGGATGTAAATACCCTCAAATTAAAGCTGAAAGTCTGCAGTTAAAGCACATGTTGTTCGTTTCATTTCAAATCCATTGTGGTGGTGTATAGAGCCGAAAAGATTAGAATTGTGTCGATGTCCCAATATTTATGGACCTGACTGTATATATATATATATATATATATATATATATGTATATTGTTTATATCCATAAGGAATGGTTAATATAGATTAATGGAGGTTCTCACCATGCAGATACAATTTGTTGGGTTTATTTTATTAATAAGTGCAGATATTCAGTGAGCAGTAAGAGCGCGGTGCTTGTAGTGAGTACTAGTTGTTAATGCATATTGCAAAGTGTGATGTTGCATGTAGCAAACTATTAAAATATAGATTATATCTGTACCATAATTCACCAATTAAGATATATATTGAGATTAGTCAGTCCATAGTTTTGTGGTGCCCGATCCCTAGTGTGATGAGCTCCGGACATCTCGGTGAGATTAACACAGTGGGGACACGAGATGTGCGCATGCGCAATGCGCCATCTAATGGGCATGAGCTAGGAACACATATAAGGGATGAGTGGCAACAGACACAGCCAATCCCATGATTAAGTCAACTCATGACGAAACATGTCGGGGGCGTGGCTGTGATACGTGACGCATAGCGCTGTAAGCCACACTAAAGGAGAGGAGAATCGATTACACGGAGGGACGGAGGACAGTCAAGGGAGGGGTGAGATTGGGAGCTCGGCACCAGCACACCTCAGGTCCGCCGTGACCGCTAGTTACATTTGGTATTCACTGAGTTTGAAGTTGATGTGAACTGCACTTTACTTTGGCTGGTTTTTATCTTTTAAAATGTGAGTGTATTGACATAAGATTGCAGTGGTTTTAAATAAATGTGTTATACTGGTTTACACTATTGGAGCACTTTATTTTTTTCATGTGGACCTCATCTATAACATTCACTGTGGGACATCGATTGATCCAATTATCCTTGAGTGTGGTAAACAAGTGATTACTGCCTTGCATGAAAGTGCTGGCAATTCAAATCGGTGAGTGTATTTCTTTAGGGAGTGGATGCACTGATCACGAGGGGTGAGGAGGAAGACACACGGAGTCACCTGTGTTTGTTCATCAAGATTTAACAACTTTTTTTGGACACTTTACTCATATTTGGTCACGATTTTTATTTTTTGGACTGATTTTTTATCGAGAATGTATGGATTTACGTTTTGCACTATGGAATTGTTTATGTACAGCATGGAGTGAAGTGATTGCACATATTATTTCACTAGATTTATAATTACTATATCTGTTTGAGTCATCGGTTTGTGGTAATATCAGATCTTATGTGGGTGCACAGAGCACATTAAGAGGTTCACACCACTATTGTGTTAGAGACACCTGGGCACTATATACGTTTAGAGCGCCTCTTATTTTATTCTAGGTGCCTGTAGGAGGATTGTGGGAGTTACTGGCATTTAGGATTTAATATTCAGTGCATTGGTATCGTATACCTGCTCACATGCGGGTGTGGAAAGTATTATGTAGGCAAAACCAAAAGAAATTTTTGGAAACGGATTAAAGAACATGCTGTAGACATATAGATAGGTGTCACGGAGAAACCCATACCCAGGCATTTCGCAGAATCTCATGACTACAGTACGGATACGTTAAAGTTTCAGATTCTAGCTAGAGTACACACCCCAATTCGTGGGAGCAACTTTGATCAGAAAATTCTTCAGGTGGAAGCAAAATGGATTTTCAAACTAATGGGGCGTACACACGGTCGGACTTTTCAGCTACAAAAGTCCAACGGACGCTGACGGACTAAAGCTGGCTGGTAATCCGATCGTGTGTGGGCTTCTCCGGACTTTCAACGGACTTTTTCAGCCTCAAATCCGACGGACTTTAGATTTGAAACAAGCTTCAAATCTTTCCGACGGACTCGAGTCCGGTCGAAAAATCCGCTCGTCTGTATGCTAGTCCGACGGACAAAAACCCACGCTAGGGCAACTATTGGCTACTGGCTATGAACTTCCTTATTTTAGTCCGGTGTACGTCATCACGTAAGAATTCGACGGACTTTTGTGTGATCGTGTGTAGGCAAGTCTGTTCGTTAGAAAGTCCGCCGCAAGTCCGTCGAAAGTCCGCCAAAAGTCCGTCGAAAGTCTGTCGGACAGGCTGTCGGACTTTTGTAGCTGAAAAGTCCGACCGTGTGTACGCCCCATTAGAGCGACTCAGCCACCAGGCCTCAACGATGCCATCAGTTATGCTCCCTTTTTGTAAATAATAACATCGATCCGTTCCCCTTTCCCCCTTCCCTTCTTTTTTTTTTTATTTTCCTCCCTCCCCCTCCCTTTCTTTCTTTCCATTTGGTACTTCTTTGCTAAATTTTCTGCATTTATATTAATGAATTCATAAATTTTATAAAATGATATTTCCAACTGACATGCAAAGTACCTTATGTATTTGGCCCATTATGTCCCAATATGTAGTTATGGATGCGTTGAAATCTGCATGTATGACCCCGATGCGCGGCGGTGTTTTGAATGCATGGGGAAACTTCAAGGATGGTTCAAAAATTGTCTCATTTATATTTAAATAACCTTTTTTCTTTATTTCAAATGAATTCATACATTTTTTAGGGCTTCTTCGTGCGTTATTCTAGAACTGTCTCCGGATGACACTTTTCCACTCAGGAGACACTTGGCCCTGCCCGTGTCTGTGCACTCATTTGGGGTGCCTGTTGAAGTGCAACCGCTAGCACGGCCTGCACTCCAACAGCCCGCCACCCTTATCTGGCGCCTTCAGAAACTTTCCCACTGGAACCTACAGTGGGGACACCACTGCGTCCCAGCTTCCGGGCTATTGGGCACTCTGGCTCCTCCCCCTCCTTCCTGTGTGGAACGCAGCGCGGCCGACGCTGCTCACCAACCAGCGTCGACATTGAAATCCAACCCCTTACCATCTGTGCCAGTCTCGCCCCCTTCCCTGGCGGCCTATCGGGAGGGGTCAGGCGGATAGTACCGCCCCCCTCCCCATCTCCGCCAGGAATACATGGCGGACGGACATGGACTGGGGGATTTTGCATGCAGATTCCTAGCATGCCTCCCCCGCGGCTCAGCCTGCAGAGAGGGGCTCGTCCCCGTCCCTCCAGATCCACTGGGTCCACCAGTGGGTTTCCCATGATCTGGGCGATGGAAGTGACACCAGGGATCCTCCCCCCATACGCACTCCCTCGGACGGAACAATGGCGGTCCCCCCACATATAAAAGCACACCATCCTAGCTTCTCCTCAGCAGCTCAGGCGGCTCACCTCTTTCATGTGAGGGACGTTGAGGAGAAATAACCATTTGTAACATTACAGGTAAGAACACTCCCTCCCCCTTTCACTTGCTTCTCTGATATATTGTTACAGTCCTCTCATTTAAACTTGCATCTGTTTTCATCTAAACAGATCTCCTCTCTGAGATCTAGCCCATGGACTTCCCTAAAGTCTGTCTGCACATATCCTACCTTATCTAAATGTAATCTACTTGATTAGCTGGCATTTAGTGCATTCTTGATTCCTCCATCAGAAATATATGTAACTCACAGTATATACTCTGGGTGAGTAATCATTATCATTTTCAATCCGTTTGATATTTCATGTATCTTACCTCACACTTTTTTCCCTTTTTCCCCCTCTGTTTATGTTTGTCACTCACTCTCTTTTCTTTCCCCTCCTTTTTTTCCCGTCCTCTCCCCCTTCCCTTGTCTTTTCCCTCCCCCTCCCATACCTTTCCACTCCTCCCTCTCCTCCCCCTTTTTTCCCATCCTCTTCCCCCTCCCCTATCCCTCTCCCTCTTTCCCTTTCCCCCTCCCCCCTTTCCCCCCTCTTTGTTTCTCCCTTCCACTCTTTGCCCTTTCCTCTCTTCTCCCCGCCTTCCCCACCCCTCCCCCTTTTTTCCCCCCCTCTTCCCCTTCTCCCTCTTTCCCCCCTTCCCCCCTCCCCCTCCCTCCATCCCCTCCCCCTCCATTTTTTCTCACTTTTCACTATCTCAACGGTTCCTCCCCCACTCTCTCTCTTTTCCCCCTTCCTTTCTTCATTCATTCACACACAGGGATTCCCCTCTGCCATTTTTTTCCTCCGTCGTGGTGCGGTGGAGTGTCCCCTTGGGCACAAAAGCCAAACCCATGTCCCTGTGAGCCGGTGTCTTCCGTCCACAGTTTTCGGGTAAGTTGAGATATATGTACTTGAGATTAAAATTGTTTACAGTGACATGCGGTGAGAAACAAACTCTTGCATGAAAACACACCTTCTATATGTTTCTCAATCTTATATCTATATGAGCACTTGAACTTGTATACTCCATGCACGTAAAAACGCCTCTGCTCATGAACATCTATGCAATGTAACTGTGCATATACACTGTCGGATTTTTTACAATATATAAAATATAAGCTGTGTCAACAAATGTTATACATGATATGATATCCATGTACGCCTATGTATCGTTATACCTCCCACTTTTTCTTTTTTCTATTTTGTAATCTCCTATGTTAAACTATGTCACTTACATATTGTTTATTGGTATTTCTAGAATTTTTGTGATATACACTGTGCTGCTATCCCCAAGGCCCTGATGAAGCGGAACTGTCTGCGAAACGCATAGGCCATATCCTCTCTATTTTGTTTGGGACTGGCACACCCTGACCTCAAAAAACCGTATCTCATTTTAACCTGTTTGTTCCCATAAGGCACTGCCATATGGCAGATGAATAAAGTTTGTTTAATTTTCTATAAATTTAAGTATGTGTATATATATTCTTTATTATACGGTACTCCTCTAAGGCATAACTAAAGTCGCACCCGGTTTTAATCCTCTTTTTGAAACGTAATTGCAGATGAGCAGGAGGGGTTCAGAGGTGGGACAGAAGAGAAGGAGGGTAAAGCGGTGGGGCAGATGTGCAAGGTCGTACAGTGGTGGAAGAGATGAGAAGGGGGTACAGAAGTGGGACAGAAGAGTAGGCGGGTACAGTGATGGGGCAGATAAGTAGGGGGATTCAGTGTTGGGGCAGATGAGAAGGGGTTCAGTGGTGGGACAGAAAAGCAGGGGGGTAGAGCAGTGCGGCAGATGTGAAAGGAGATGTATTAGTAGGACAGATGAGCAGGGGGCTACAGAGGTGGGGCAGAAGAGCAGGGGGTACAGAGGTGAGACAGATGTGCAGGAGGTACATTGGTAAGGCAGATGAGAAAGCGGGTTATAGTGGTGGGGCAGATGAGTTCAGTGTTAGGACAGATGAGAAGGTGATTCAGTGGTGGGGCAAATGAGCAGGGGGGTTACATTGATGGGGCAGATAAGCAAGGGGGTACAGTGGTGGGGCAGATGAGCGGGGTGGATTACAGTGGAGGGAAAGGTGAGAAAGGGGTTCAGCATTGGGGCAGATGAGAAGGGGGTGCAGTGGTGGGGCAGATAAGAAGGGGGTACAGAGGTGGGGCAGATGAGCAGGGGTACAGAGGTGGGGCAGAAGAGCAGGGGGTACAGAGGTGGGGCAGAGGAGCAGGGGGTACAGAGGTGGGGCAGAGGAGCAGGGGGTACAGAGGTGGGGCAGAAGAGCAGGGGGTACAGGGGGGTGCAGTGGCGGGGCAGAGGAGAAAGGAGGTACATTGGGACAGATGAACAGGGGTTTACAGTGGTGGGGCAGAGGAGCAGGGGGGTACAGAGGTGGGGCTGATGTGCAGAAGAGAAAGGAGATACATCGGTGGAACACATGAGCAGGGGGTTACAGTGGTGGGGCAGATGTTCAGGGGGTTACAGTGGTGGGGCAGATGTGCAGGGGGCACAGTGGTGGGGCATATGTGCAGGGTGGTACAGTGGTGGGACAGATGTGCAATGTGGTGCAATGGTGGGGCAGATGTGCAGAGTGGTACAGTGGTGGGGCAGATGAGCAGGGGGGTACAGTGGTGAAACAGATTTGCAGAGAGGACAGTGATCTGCGGTGTAAAGGTGCAAGAATTTGGGCTGATCTGAAGTGTGGCTTTGCAGGAATTGGGGCTGATCTGAAGCCTGAGAGTGCAGGATGTTAATTTCTCACTACTGATGTAGTTTACAGCATTTAATTTATAAAAAATCCTTTTCATGATTGAGAGTGTGACGTTGACTTTTTTTGTTATAAAGTTGGCACGCTCAATTTCTTTGAAAACATTTTTCGTCACACTGTGCTCAAAAGGTTGCCTACCCCGGTATATACCATTTAAAATGTTTTGATACACTTGTTTCATAGTGAAAAAAAAACATAGTTTGAAACCTTGTGGCCATTTCAATGGAAAGGCACATTCGTCATTTATGCTAGCAAATGTACAAATGCTCTGGACATGGAAGGATCATGATGATCCAAGCAATGTGATATTTACCATAGAGGATGTAAAAATGGAGGGATCGGTAGAAAAAGTGTGCGCTTTAAAGGGAAAGTGTACAGAAATACAACACAGTTTAGCTACTTTATATGTATATTGAATATTAGGGACTTGGTTTTAAAGTAAGTAAAGCTCTTTTTCATGTGGTTCTTTTGTGCTTGTCATCAGCACACTCGCTCTTTCATTCACTATTACGCATTTCTTTTATACCCGTGTAGCCTGGTCTTTGTGTGTCCTCTACGACCACACAGGGACCCCTATCCTGGGAGTGTCATGTTCAGTTCTGGTAGTTGTCGGTCAACTTCCTGGGTGGCGTCTATTGCAGGGTAAGCAGGGTTTCTTGTAATGCCTTACATATGCTCCGAATTTCTTTTGTATGTAATGTTATGGTATATTATATGTATTGTTGCTTACTGTACTGTTTTTGTTCCCCATATCTGTACAGTTTTTCTTGAAATTACCGCTATATTCTGCATATCCCCTGAAGAATCTGACAGCGAAACATGTCGGGATAATATGCAATGTGTTTTTCAATTTTGACCTGTTTGTTATGACCCACCATTCCTATAAATTCCCACCTACCCTTTGTATGATAAATGCTTAAATGCGTTTTTCTCTTTTTTAATCTTAAATTTATTAAAAATTATACATTTTTATATTTTTCTATAATCTTCTCCCATCATTTTTTGATTTCATTGCACCGTTAAAATCCCTATTTTCCTTCCTCATCGTGTTATACTATCTTTTTGGATGAGGTGCCATTCTCACTGGGTGCTCTTCCTTTAGTCGGACACAACCTCCATGAAGACTCAACAAACTTGCAAAGCTAGACATGGGACTTATATTTAAAAAAGAAGAAGGCATACATTGTGTTAAAAAAAACAAAACACTTCATTACTGAAGTCAGAGACAGAGTAATCTCAGACATGCTCTCCACTCAGAAGATGCAAACACTCATGCCTCCATTCTTGTAACAAAGGTAGGTATTCGATCTCAGGTGTTGCACAGGTATCAAAAAGCTCTATCCAAGATCCCCAAATTTCATTGAATTTATGAGGGCAACCCCTCGCCTCATATATAAGTTTGTAAATAGGCAACACCTGGTTAACCCAATTTTTTCATTTGTTAAGGGGCACGGCTGTAGAATGTCCAATGCAGTACATTCGTTTTCCTAGGATAAAACAAAAGAAACTGTAGGAACTGCTTCTGATAAGAACTTAGATCAATATCTTCCAGTACCCCCAGCAAACACCATTTTGTATTACATACAGTGCCTTGAAAAAGTATTAATACCCTTTGAAATGTTTCACATTTTGTCATGTTAAAACCAAAAACGTAAATGTATTTTATTGGGATTTTATGTGATAGACCAACATAAAGGATAGGAAGAAAACTCTCCAAAAAAGATAGGAGGGACTTTTTAGGCTCAAGAAGTGTACAGACACAAGCTGAAGATATGTTAAATTCAAAGTATTTATTAGTAACAAAAATGAAAAGCAATATAGGTAAAAGGTGTTATTGTTGTATATACATTATTACATTAAATAAGATTGTCAGTGGTCACAAGGCACAATGTAGCATCAATAAATATGCAATGATGAAATAAGTGTATAAACCGACACAACATGTTTCGGAGTTCTATATGCTCCTTCTTCAGGTTGGATTTAAACAGCATAGGTAAACATCTTCTATAAAATAAAACATATATAAGAACATGATCACAGATATTCTGCACTATATACAAGGCGGATAAGGACAAAGAGAAAGGAGGGAGGGTAACAGGAAGTTACTCACTGTGCCCGAGAGTGGATGAATAGCACACATCCAGCCAAAATATAAAAACAATGCAGCAGGATCCAATGAAATGGAGAGTGGGAGCACTCAAAAGTCCCCCTAGGCTCAAATGGCACCTAACGGGAGCTACACAGAGATGACCTAATATAAAACACAAGGGGAGGAAACGAGGGATATATGTATATATGTGTATATATAGGGAAGGCAAAACCCATATACAGGAATATATAAAAAAGGGGAGTAATAAATCAAATGTGCAACAATGCACATATCGTATGTAAATAGGTGATACGGAAATCTCCAACCCCCAGAGCAACTACAAGGATTTGTTAGTTCCTCATAGATGTTACTAATTATCACAAGAGGAGCAAAAGTCAGCTCCCAGGAAGGAGGGTTCAGAGCAAATACGATTGTCACAAAGGTGCTGTACTCCAAAAAGCATCTCCCTAAGGAAACAGAAAAGTATTTGGGCAAATGGTAAGTTTTACTGGTGTATGGGCATAGCAGGGAGAGCATGATCCCGTCATCCATTACCCAGCATTTAAAGAAAGTATGTTTGAAAAGTTCCAAGTCGTAAACATACATACCTGCTCAGAAACATGTTCCAAGCCTGGTATCGACTGCATGCAAAAAGCTAAACTGCTTGCTGCATAGCCCAGGCTGTCTCTATATAGAGACGCCTGATTGGGAACCTGTGGAGCGGGGGGAGGGGACAAAATCCCATGATCACCCCAGGTGTGTATCTGTGTCAGCAGACGCCAAACCAGTCATCTCCCGGGAACAGAGCACGTGATGTCACCCCGTACGGCCACGTAAAAAGGGCGTGGTGTGCGGGGTGACGTCACATGTTTGGAACCCACTGACACAAGCCAGCCATCCAAACCCATGGGCATGGCTGGTTACGCCAGGGGAAAACGGTAGACCAGTCAGGTGTGGGAAAAAGTGCTCGCAAAATGGACATGGATGACAAAAAATGCAGACAGTGATGACACCAGCAGGCACAGTCCCAAAGCGTCAAGATGCATCTGAACTCCACCAGCCTGGGTGTGCCAGGTGCAGCAACCATTGGGAAAGGCCAAATAGAGCCTGATAGATGGTATATATATATATATATATATATATATATATATATAAAGGGGGAGCAATATTGGTAATGGACTAAGATGGCTGGGTGCTCCGCTCACCACTCAAAAGCACAGATGCAGAAAGTGAGAAAAAAACACTAGAGGAACCCAAACCTCAGGGTGGAGGTCATACCTCCTTCCCCCCCGAGGCAAAGCCCTCCAAGTAGGGCTTGTAATTGATGGCCTCATTGAGGCCTGGATATGTTGTGGCCTTTAAGGAGTGGATCCACCTCAGCTCCCTCTGGAGGAGAAGTTTGTTCCAATCTCCCCCACGGGAGCTGGAATGGACCCGATCCAAGTCCCAAAACTTGACCCTAGGAAAAAAACCCCTCATGCAAAACACCAACGTGTCTGCCGAGGGGTAACTCAGAATTAGCAGTCTGCATGCTGAGTATATGCCTGTAAATTCATTTGCACAAGTTATTTTTGGCTTTCCCAACATAAAAGGAACCACAACTGAAAATCAAGAGATAAACAACACAAATCTTGCAGTTGACAAAATGTTTAGCCTTAAGTGAATATCCATTGGGCATTGTAACGGAAGCACCTGTGTGTAAATATCTACATTGGTTGCAGCCTCCACATGTTTAGGTACCCCTGTATTTACATGGATCCTTTCTTTTCTCTACCTTATATTCACTCTACGCGATAAAATCACGTAATGACAAAGAGCGTCTATAGGTGATCTGGGGAGTCTGAGATACAAATCTCCCTATATTGGAGTCCAGGGATAACAAATGCCAATGTTTCTGTATAATAGGTCTAATCTTAGAATGTTGGTCTGAAAACTTGATGATGATTCTAGTGAGGTTATCCTGTTCTCAGAAACCATGAAATCAGACCGAGACAGAAGTACAGTTAAATCACACTTGTTTAATAATAAGAGTAAATAGAATAAACGTACTCAAAACATAGCCAAAGTTCGGTAACCGGAACGGATAGTCAGACAAGCCAAACGTCAGGGAGCCGGAGGTGAGCGTAGTAAAACAGCAAACAGGATCTGGAGCCAGAAGGGATGTCAGCCAAGCAAGTCTTTAACAGCAATGCAGTAGATAGTCTCTGTGATGTTGACCAAGGCGAAGGCAGAGATCCTCTGGACGGCTTAAGTAGGCAGTACTGACGAGCAGTATATCATCAACAGCTGAGTAACTGTGGAGAGATAGAATCTGGCAATTAGTCGACAGCTGAGCGGCAAGCTCAGAAAAGGAAGGGCTGAGCGCAGCCCTGACACCTGTTTTTTAGGTGTTTGAGGGCTATATAGTAGTTTATTCCTGGATTTGCCAATTGGTTTCTTGTAGGCTTTTTTTAAACATGTTGAAGTGTATCCTCTCTCCAACAACCTAGCTCTAAGTGTAAGTGCTTCCTGTTGGAAGGATGTTTCATCCGAGCAGTTCCTTCTGATCCTAAGATACTGACTGTACGGGATGGATCTCAACAAGGGTTTAGGGTGAAAACTGGGCGCATGTAGAAGAGAGTTGCCAGCTGTAGCTTTACCGTATAGACAGCTCTTTAGCACATTGTTAGTATCACGTGTAACTGCGACATCAAGGAATGTAATCTCCTTATGATGGTACATCATGGTGAACATCAGGTTAAATTCATTGTTGTCCAACCTGTCCGAAAAGGATTTAAGTAAATCTTCGGGGCAATTCCATATCAAATAGACATCATCAATGTATCGGTGCCACATTGCTATGTGGTCCATGTACATTGATAGTCCTTCACCAGACATGATTATATGTTCCCACTCCCCCAGGTACAGGTTGGCATACGATGGGGCACAACAAGTCCCCACTGAAACCTCCTGCACCTGGGGGAAGAGGGAACCATTAAATGTAAATACATGGTGTCTAAGGATATAGTCTAAAGCCTGCACTATAAAATCATTATAAGCCCAGTCATCTTGTATTCTTTGGGATAAAACGTGTCTGATGACAGCCAAGCCCAAGTCATGGGGGATGGAACTATATAGGGCTTCCACGTCAATCGTAACCAAATACGAATGTGCAGGTATACACAAATTGTCAATGATTTTCAGAACGTGTTTAGTGTCCTGGATGTAAGAGGGGAGGCAAGGTACGTGTGGTCTCAAATGTTCATCAATGAGGCGACTCAGATTTTCCATCAGCGCCCCATTACCGGAAACAATTGGTCTCCCTGGGGGATTACTGAGGCTCTTGTGAGCCTTGGGGAGCCTTGGGGAGAGAGTAGAAGGTGGGGATCTTGGGAAAGGCAGTATACATAACCACATATTGTTGATTATCCATAACCACAATATTGCCACCCTTGTTTGATGGTTAAAGAAAAATTTTTGTAAGATCAAGAAGAGCTTGTTGTTCACCAGGTGTCAGGTTCTTTTTACAATGGGGTTGAATGGGGTTAAATGGGTAATTTATCAATGTCTTTAGATATGTGTTTGAGAAAAGCTATCACATTGGGGTTTGTGCTGTGATTTTCCACATTTTGTCATGTTAAAACCAAAAATGTAAATGTATTTTATTGGGATTTTATGTAATAGACCAACACAAAGTGGCACATAATTGTAAAGTGGAAAGAAAATTGAATGTTTTTCTAATTTTAACAAATAAATATCTGAAAAATGTGGTGTGCATTTATATTCAGCCCCCCTGAGTCAATACATTGTAGAACCACCTTTCGCTGCAATTATAGCTTGAAGTCCTTTTGAGTATGTCTCTACCAGCTTTGCACATCTAGAAAGTGAAATTTTTGCCCATTCTTCTTTGCAAAATCGCTCAAGCTCTGTTGGATTGAATAGAGAGCGTCTGTGGACAGCAATTTTCAAGACTTGTCGCAGATTCTCAATTGGATTTAGGTCTGGACTTTGACTGGGCCATTCTAACACATGAATATGCTTTAATCTAAACCATTCCATTGTAGTTCTGGCTGTATGTTTAGGGTCGTTGTCCTGCTGGAAGGTGAACCTTCACCCCAGTCTCAAGTCTTTAGCAAACTCTAACAGGTTTTCTTCTAAGATTGCAATATATTTGGCTCCATCCATCTTCCCATCAACCCTGACAATCTCCCCTGTCCCTACTGAAGAAAAGCATCCCCACAACATGATGCTGCCACCACCATGTTTCACGGTGGGGATGGTGTGTTTAGGGCGCAGTGTTAATTATTTTTCCACCACACATAGCATTTTGCTTTTAGGCTACAAAGTAAAATTTTGATCTCATCTGACCAGAGCACCTTCTTCCACATGTTTGTTGTGTCCCCCATGTGTCTTCTTGCAAACCGAAAGTGGGACTTCTTATGGCTTTCCTTCAACAATGGCTTTCTTCTTGCCATTCTTTCATAATGGCCAGGTTTGTGGATTGCACGATCGGCTGCTCTCCTGATGGGGAGGGTCTGCACTGATAATCAGAGCATTGATTATCAGTGCAGACCCATCAGGAATGCCCACCTGTGCCCACCAGGGATGCCAATCAGTACCCATCAGTAATGCCGTCAGTACCTCCTCATCAGTGCTGCCTATAAGTTCCATCTGTCAGTGCCCATCAGTGCCACCTATCAGTGTCCATCAGTGCTCCATATTAGTGCCTCATCATCAGTGCCCATCAGTGCAGCCTCATCAGTGCCTGTCAGTGCAGACTCACCAGTGCCCGTCAATGAAAACATACTTTTTTACAAAATTTTTATAACAGAAACAAAAAAAAACTGTTTTTTTTTGTGTAATTTTTCAGTCTTTTTTTTTTTTTGTTTAGCAAAAAATATATAAAACAGTAGTAATAACATTGCCCTGCCTTGCTACCATTTCTATCTATGATAGGACAAGTGGTGATCTTTAGGGGGTTAGGGGGACCTGTAGCACACCCTCACTAATACTTTCCTGTTTGTTTTTTATCCTTAAAGCTCCAGCCACCAGGATTCCACCTCCTCCCTTGCCCCGTTAGTAATGTCATCCCTCATATTCACTATCAAATCACTCTTGATGTACATAATTACTTCTAGAAAGTAAATATTTACTCTCTTTATATTTTTGTAGAGATAGCGGTTTCAATTAAGTCCCCTTTCACACTTGTGTGACATGTCCAGCGACTTTGGACTGCAAAGTTGCTTGACAAGTTGTACCCCATGATTTCCAATGAGTACCATTCATATCTGTGCGATTTCAAGTCACAGCGACTTAAACCAGTTGCATAGCCGAATGACAGGTACAGCGTGGTTGGATAACTCTTGGAGGACGTACAATGGTGTCCTCCCAGAATGGCGTGCACCCGGGAATGTCCGTGACCATCGGGTCCTCTGGACCTGGCAAGTCATGTATTGGGGTAAAGGGCCAACGACAGCGTCCCTTTACCATGTCCAATGACGGAGCGATCAGTTCTCAACAGACCAGAGCATGTCCCGTTAAGCTCCTCCCCTCTCTTCGCACACATCGGTACAGTGTCCGAGGGGAGGAAGGAGCCGGCTGCATCTGAAGTGCCCACAGCGCTGATCTCTGCCCATTCATGCCCATCCATGGCTCATCCATGCTCCGTCCATGGCTCATCCATGCTCATTCATGCCCAGCCATGCTCATTCATGCCCAGCCATGCTCATTCATGCTCATCCATGGCTCGTCCATCCCCACCCATGCCCAGCCATGCTTATCCATGCCCAGCCATGCCCATCCATGCCCAGCCATGCCCATCAATGACTCATCCATGGCCACCATCGGGTGTCAGGCAAGAAAGACCAGTTGCTATAGCAGTTGCAGGACTACCACTGACCAGCAGGATAGGTACACAGGTAGTCACCCTGGAAGATGACGCAGGCTCACCAGAGGTGCAGAGTCTAAGTACTAAATGGTGTTTCAACAGAGCTCCTGATGGTAAAGATGGATTTAGCTGTGTGTTAGTACCAGGTCGTGATCCTCAGGATCGCCCCACCAGGAGGTGAGCAAGCTGGGATCCAGTAGTGGAAAAGCAAAGAAGGATCAAACGGAAGAGTGGTCAGTAAACAAGCCAAAAGTTGGTAACGAGTAGTTGCAGGTTGGGATCAGGCAGAAGAGTAGTCAAAGAACAAGTCAAAGGTCGTTAATGAGTGATAGCAAAATATGGACGGCAGCAGGGAAGACAAGAGCAAGGCACTGGCTGAGAAAGCACAATAACTTAGGAAAGTGGAAGTGCAGAGACAAGGCTTATATAGGAAGTTCATGGGAGGAGCAAGGAGTTCAAGGTTCAACAGCAATCAAGACACAAGGCAGGGTTGTCCAATGGATCAGGCAGGATTGTCCAATAGATCAGGCAGAGAGCTGTCCAGCATTCCATATAGCTCAGTGAGAAGAGTCAACGCCAGGTTCGAGCCCAGATCCTGACATCCATGCCACATCAGTTCACATCCATGCCACTACAGCGCCCATCAGTGTCTCACAAAAGTGTAATAGCTAGTCAAATTTGATGTGTAATTTATGCTCCTAGAACACCTGATGGCACTCCCTTCATGTTGGGCCTCTGTATGTGGCCAGGCTGTGGAAAAGTCTCATACATGTGGTATTGCCATACTCAGGAGGAGTAGCAGATTGTATTTTGGGGTGTAATTTTTGCTATGTACATGCTATGTGTTAGAAATATCTTATACATGGACAACTTTGTGCAAAAAGAAATGTGTTTTCATTTTCTTTCCACATCTTCTAAAAACTTGTGGAAAAAAATGACATGTTCAAAAGACTCATTATGCCTCATAGATTATACGTTGGGGTGTTTGCTTTACAAAATGGTGTCACTTTTTGGGAGTTTCCATTGTCCTGGTGCTCCGGGACCTTCAAAGGTATAATAGGTAGTTCCATGCTCCCTGCATGTTGGACTGCTGTAAGTGGCCAAGCTGTAAAAAAGTCTCACACATGTGGTATCACCATACTCAGAAGGAGGAGTAGAATGTATTTTATGGTGTATTTTGTGGTATGCATATGCTGCGTGTGAGAAATAACTTGCAATTATGACAATTTTGTGAAAAAAAAGCTTCATTTTACAAAGAATTGTGGGAAAAAATGACAACTTTAAAAAACTCACCATGCCTCATACTAAATACCTTGGAATGTCTACTTTCCAAAAAAGGGCCATTTGGGGGGTATTTGTACTTTCCTGGTTTGTTAGTGTCTCAAGAAATTAGATAGGCTGTCAGTACATCAGGTGTGATCAGGTGTGATCAATTTTCAATAAACAAGGGAAAAAGAGAAAGCGCACCGGCCTTAGTGTAGTCCGTTTATTAACCTCTTGCCACCCGCCAGCTGTCATATGACGGCCAGGTAGCACAGCTCTCGTTCTGGGAGGGCGTCATAGGACGCCCTCGCCTTCCCGGCCCACCAGGGGGCGTGCGTGCGCCGCGCCGGTGGCACTCGCGTGCCCGCTGTGTCAGTCTGTGTTTTTTTCTTATATGACTAAAGGGCAACTTGAACTGCATTCAGACTTGTCTGCATGATTGATCTATACTTACCAGTTAAAGGCCAATAACTGATTAATTAAAGTTGGTTGATCCGGGCAAACTCTCTGCTTTTTTGGACCCGATGCGTGTGCCTGGTGGCCACGATGTCCGCCGGGCACCCGCGATTGCCGAGTAACACAGCAGGACCTTGGATTTGTGTGTGTAAACATACAGATCCACGTCCTGTCAGGGGAGAGGAGACCGATGGTGTGCTCTCAGTACAGAGGAACACTGATTGGTCTCCTCCCCTTGTGAGTCCCCTCCCCCTACAGTTAGAATCACTCCCTAGGAAACATATTTAACCTCTCGATCACCCCCTAGTGTTAACCCCTTCCCTGCCAGTCACATTTATACAGTAATCAGTGCATTTCTATAGCACGGATCGCTGTATAAATGTGAACGGTCCCAAAAATGTATCAAAGGTGTCCGATGTGTCCGCCATAATGTCGCAGTCACGATAAAAATTGCAGATCTCCGCCATTACTGGTAAAAAAAAAAAAATAATAATAAAAATGCTATAAATCTATCCCCTATTTTGTAGACGCTAAAACTTTTGCGCAAACCAATAAATATATGCTTATTGCGATTTTTTTTACAAAAAATATGTACAGTGGAACCTCGGATTGCGAGTAACGCTGTTAACGAGCGTTTTGCAATACGAGCACTGTATTTTTATAAATCATAACTCGGTTTGCGAGTGTTGTCTCGCAAAACGAGCACGATTCAGGCCAAAGCGGTGTGCAGTACCGCTTTTGGCCTGAGGTGGGGGGGTGCTGGAGCCGAGCAGAGCCGAACATCGCTGATCGCAGCCGAAAGAATTCTTCGGTCATCCACCACAGTTGTTTTCCGTGGTCTTCCGGGTCTTTTGGTGTTGCTGAGCTCACTGGTGCGTTCTTTCTTTTTAAGGATGTTCCAAACAGTTGATTTGGCCACACCTAATGTTATTGATATCTCTCTGATGGGTTTGTTTTGTTTTTTCTGCCTAATGATGGCTTGCTTCACTGATAGTGACAGCTCTTTGGATATCATATTGAGAGTTGACAGCAACAGATTCCAAATGCAAATAGCACACTTGAAATGAACTCTGGACCTTGTATCTGCTCCTTGTAAATGGGATAATGAAGGAATAACACACACCTGGCCATGGAACAGCTGAGCAGCCAATTGTCCCATTACTTTTAGTCCCTTAAAAAGTGGGAGGCACATATACAAACTGTTGTAATTCCTACACCGTTCACCTGATTTGGATGTAAATACCCTCAAATTAAAGCTGAAAGTCTGCAGTTAAAGCACATCTTGTTCGTTTCATTTCAAATCCATTGTGGTGGTGTATAGAGCCAACAAAAATTAGAATTGTGTCAATGTCCCAATATTTATGGACCTGACTGTAGATAGAAAGATAAACACGCAACACGTTCTGTGTTGTGAACGAGGACTATCTCACACATGCAAACTTTTATCACATATCTCAATATCTCCTGCTGGTTGATGGAGCAGCATGGGTAAACCTATGTTACACCCTACTGATTTAACCCCTAATATTAGGATCTCAACGGTTCCTTTCCATACATATACTCTATTGACAAATTATTGTGCAACTGGTTTGGCTTTTATATCCATCTTGCCATCAGCTTATTGCCTTCACTGATTTTTTTGGACTTTTTTTTTTGGAGCGCTTTTGGTGTTTTTTATTCTTGATCAATTTTCAATGACTGGCACCATAGCTTGTAGACTCTATAACTTTCACAAAAAACAAATAATATACACTTACTTTGATTATTTTGTACCAAAAATATGTAGCAGTATAAATCTTGGGCAACATTTTTGAAGAAAAATTTGCTAAATTTTATAACCGAAACAAATAAAAATGCAAATTTTTTTTACAAAATTTTCGGTCTTTTTTATTTATAGCGCAAAAAAAAAAAAAAAAACAGTAGTAATCAAATACCACCAAAATAAAGCTCTATATCTGTAAAAAAAAAGGACAAAATTTCATATGGGTACAATGTTGCATGACTGAGTAATTGTCATTCAAAGTGTGAGAGCACTGAAAGCTGAAAATTGGTCTGGTTAGAACGGGGGTTAAAGTGCCCAGTGGGCAAGTGGTTAAAGTAATCCCTGCACTACTTTGGTCTGACTTTGATGCGACTTGAGGTCCATAGAACTCAAGATTACACAGAAATTGCTTCAAGTCGCATCAAAATCATGGCAAAATCGCGACTAAAAATCGCATCCAAAATCATGGCAAAATCGTGCGACTTTTGTAACACTTTACAGTTACTTTTAAAAATACCCAGTGTGGTGGTAGGCCTTCTGCATGGGAGCATTTTTTTTCCCCCAGAGATGGGTTTTAATCATTAAAAAAAAAAACACCTAAAAAGACATTCACATGTGTAGTGCCCTTCTTCAGTTAGGCTGCTGGGCTAAATTTAGTTTTTGGCTTCACTGTAATCAGTGAAGCAGTGCTTTTCCACTAAGAAATGTGTCCTCTCATTGATTGTTATTATTATTTTTGAGTATCCTATGACCCTAAAGCCCTTTCCGGTTCGTTATTTAGCAATATTTTTTAAAAAGACGTCCCCTACACCACAATTCTGTCCGGAATGTGGCCGTTCCACTTAGCAGTTGTGTGTCCTCTTCCTTCGTCTCCCGCCCTACTGCTGCTATCATCATCACAACGGGTAAGGCTGTGAGGTACTGCAGGTCTGCACAGAGCGTGGGAGTCTTTTCAACTTAACAAGTGAGTGATAACCTGCTTGTTAACATAAGTATGGCAGCTCCCACCCTCTGTTCAGTTCTGCAGCACCTCCCACCCACTCTAAGGATGATACCGGTGCTGGGTGGGAGACCCGGGAGGGGACAGTCAGGCTGATAAGTGCCTCTGCCCTGGTAGGATGGTGCATGGGAGGCTGGAATGAAAGAGGCACTATGACATGAAATGGACTGCAGTGTAATGGGGTGTTATGATGAGGAAAGAAAAAAGAAGTAGATATAGCGCCGTTCCAGGCCTGATGGATTCAGGTTTGTGCTGCTCCCTTAGTGGGAGGAAGGTATTAGGTGGGGGAAAAAAGAGAAAGAGATGATGTAGGTGGTGCCTACTGAATGAGTGTCTTCAAGTCCTACACCACCAAATGCACAGTGCAACTGGGCATATTATTGTGAAGCTGTGTATAAACTCCTAAATGTGCATGAGTGTCAAGCTGTATACCTGACTTAATAAAGTGCAACGGGTGGGACTCCCTATTCCAATTTCACAGAAAAAAATCACCCTGTGTCAAAACAAAATATTCATTTATATCTGGGGAAGTGTCACACTAGGCAAACTTGATAAATATTTTCTACAGCTCTGTTATTCAAATGCACCACAATAGCTCAAAATCAATATGGTCCAAGGTAAATAAAACTGCAGACCAACCATAAATCGGAGTTCAATTATTATTTTTTTTTTCTGATTTTTACAGATTCAATTGCCCAACTGAACCTTCAATTTAAATCCACTAAATAAATCTGAGCAAAGTCTTATGCCGCGGACACAAGAGCGGACTTTAAGGCAGACTTTGCCCGGCGGACTGGATTTCGTCAGACAATTCGATCGTGTGTGGGCTCCAGCGGACTTTGTTTTCTCAAAAGTTGGACGGACTTAGATTTGAAACATGTTTTAAATCAATCCGTTGAAATCGAGTCCGGTCGAAAAGTCTGCTCGTCTGTATGCTAGTTCGACGGACAAAAAGCCACGCCAGGGCAGCTATTGGCTACTGGCTATGAACTTCCTTGTTTTAGTCCGGTCGTACGTCATCACGTACGAATTCGACGGACTTTGGTGGATTGTGTGTAGGCAAGTCCGTTCATTCAAAAAGTCCGTCACAAAGTCTGTCGAAAAGTCCGCAGAGCAAAGTCTGCCGCAAAGTCCGCTCGTGTGTACGCGGCATTACAGTTTCTTTCCAAAGTAAGCTTCAGTAAAAGCTTGCAGTGCAGATATCCAACATGCCCCCTAATGAGTCAAACCTATAGTTTTGCACAGAAGCATAACTATAGGGGTGCAATTGCGACCCAGCCCCATGCTTCAGAGGGCCTGTGCGACTCCCCTGTCATATTTTGTTAAACATCTGGATAGGAAGGGAGGCCGGCGGGGGAGCATATAGAGGAACCGCTGCCCTCCATTTTCCTCCTGGAGCTGCTGAAAGTCTGCTTCTCTTCCTCTCCCACCCCCAGGCATTCAGGGGCTGCAGGAGGAAAATGGAGGGTATTGATTCCTCTATATGCCCCTCCTATCCCGGTTACTTGTCTTCTGCTGCCCCGAGCCCCTGTGTGCTATCCTGGTCCCTTCTTCTTCCCGCAGCGCTGCTGGCTTTCTCCCTAACCTCTCCCACCAGCTGCTGTGGGGGATGTGTCAGGATGGAGGATGGGGAGGGGGCAGGAAATATGTAATTTACCGGCTCCTTCCTTTTCTAAATGGACACAGTGAGTGATTGGTACTGATAACTCCTGTGTCTATTCATAACTGAAGTATAGTAACCTTTGTCCACAATCTCCTTTTTTTGTCTCAAAGGTGAAGTATCAGAGGTCTGTTTAGACCTCTGATATTTTACCAAAGCCTTTCAATGGGGCTCCTAATTTAAAAAAATATATATATAAAAAAAAAAAAAACAACTACACCAGTGGCAGAACTACCAGGATTGCAAAGGTCGCACTTGTTACTGGGCTCTGCCATTCGGCCAACGTGGGGGGAGGCCCAACATGGCAGAAAATGGGCCCACAGCACAACATGTGAAAGGGTCCCATGATGGGAGAAAAGGACCCCAGGATCAGTTGGAAGGGCCTTGGGCTCAGAGGGATGAGCCCCAGCCAGGTGTCAGGGAACGCATTCATGGTTTTCTTCACCGGAGCCATGAAGGTTCGAGTTATTCCTCTGCTCTCAACTGCTGCCTGACATTTTGCTGCCTCCCTTTCAACCCTTTGCTCAGCTGCCTCTCTCTTAGCTGCAACATGTCACTCCAAAAAATGACGGTACACCACAGGGTACAAAAAAGGATCAGTTGCAGACAGTACTGTGCTTTTAACACTCAGAGGTTGCATTCTTCAGTACATCAGGTTCTGTACGTGTACTTTCTCCATCTGGATTTTACTAGAACTAATTGTACTTGAGACAGACAGAACCCCCTGTGCTTCAGGTCCCCCAGTGTCTGCTGTGCCTGGATATCTGCCAAATATAAATCAAGAATCATGTTGTCGTTTGTTTTGCCATGTTTCAATCAGCCATGCTTGGCACACATTTATCAGATCATCTTTGCTCATTCATTTTCGTTTACTCTGCTAGACCAGACATGATTCCAAATTAAAATATAGGATAGAAAAGCAAAAAGCAGTGGAGGGAACTGTTGCCATGTTTCTATTTATATAAGAATAAATATGCACCAGCTTATCTCTAAGAGCTGCTTCCACTAAGATTAAAGGGTTAGTGCAGGGTTAGTCGGTTTAACTTTGCAGAACTATTACACTATGCTTCCAACAGTATGTGAAACTGCACTCTCAGCCTCATTCTGAACATAGATTTTCCAGCTCAAGGGACAACAATCTAAGTGCTAGCAAACTGAAAAGTGATTGTCGCCGGTGTTGGTTAACTTGCAGTTAACCCTTTACACACACCAATAATAGCTGCCTCCCTATCAGTGTTGCCAACCTACCAGAATAAAATTCACTGACACAACACCCACATTTTACTGGCAAAACCAAATTTTTACTGGCATTTCCAAAACGTACATAAATTACATTTTTGGGTGCAAATTTTAGTATTTATGCTACAAAATAAAACAAACAACAACCAATGTAATATAGAGGAGATTTCAGGATAAAGTATTCTTTTATTTTTGAATTAGTAATAGTGTTATGCCCCGTACACACGGTCGGATTTTCCGATGGAACGTGTTGTCGGAAATTCCGACCGTGTGTGGGCTCCATCGGACATTTTCCATCGGATTTTCCGACACACAAAGTTGGAGAGCAGGAGATAAAATTTTCCGACAACAAAATCCGTTGTCGGAAATTCCGATCGTGTGTACACAAATCCGACAGACAAAGTGCCACGCATGCTCAGAATAAATAAAGAGATGAAAGCTATTGGCCACTGCCCCGTTTATAGTCCCGACGTACGTGTTTTACGTCACCGCGTTTGGAACGATCGGATTTTCCGACAACTTTGTGCGACCGTGTGTAGACAAAACAAGTTTGAGCCAACATCCGTCGGAAAAAATCCTAGGATTTTGTTGTCGGAATGTCCGAACAAAGTCCGACCGTGTGTACGCCCTATTAGAGGTAGAGCGGGTTAATATAACCCATATTTAGTGGGTATACTGCAGTGGGTATAGAAAAGAATCACCACCCCTTAAAAAAAAGCCTGAAATGAAGACCGATGCAGCTTTAGCCAGCTGCATTTACTCAAAATGCAACTTAACATCCAAGTGAAAAATGAAAAAAAAAAATCCACTTACATCAGCATCCAGTCCATCCTTGCATCAAAGTACTCACATCATTGTCCCTGTATGCGTCCTCCTTACATTAGAGTCCCCTCTCATCCCTTGCATTAAAGTTTCCTCTTACATCAAGAAAACCCCAGTAACATCCCCTTACATTGGTTGTCAGTGGGAAAACCCCAGTAACATCCCTACGTTGGCTGTCAGTGGGAAAACCCCAGTAACATCCCCTTACATTAGCTGTCAGTGGGAAAACCCCAGTAACATCCCTACACTGGCTGTCAGTGGGAAAACCCCAGTAACATCCCTACATTGGCTGTCAGTGGGAAAACCCCAGTAACGTCCCCTTACATTGGCTGTCAGTGGGAAAACCCCAGTAACATCCCCTTACATTGGCTGTCAGTGGGAAAACCCCAGTAACATCCCCTTACATTGGCTGTCAGTGGGAAAACTCCAGTAACATCCCTACATTGTCTGTCAGTGGGAAAACCCCAGTAACATCCCTACATTGGCTGTCAGTGGGAAAACCCCAGTAACATCCCTACATTGGCTGTCAGTGGGAAAACCCCAGTACCATCCCCCATACACTGGTTGAACTTGTCAATGGGGAACCCCAATAACATCCTTACATTGGTTGTCAGTGGAGAGCCCCTCTTAGAACATGTCAGCCAAAACCACCAACATGTCGCCAAAAAAACCTCAAACAGAAGCACTGAGTTAGAAAAGAAAACAACCCTTTGTCAGCATTTTGTTGAAACACCTTTTTTGATTTAATTCCAGCCTTTGGTCTGTTAGGATATGTCTCTACTAACATTGCACATTTTAGACTCCAACAAGGGTATGTGTGATAGTTTCCAACTCACCGATTCAGTTTTTGCTTTATTTGCAGACATGTTGGTGTTATATCCATCACTTGGATGCTATGAGTAAATACAGCTGGATAAAATGAAAACTGACTGTCTTCATTTCAGACTAAGCAACAAAATGTGAATTTAAAGCGGGATTCCGTCCTAAAAAAAAAAAAATTTAAAGTCAGCAGCTACTAACACTGTAGCTGCTGACTTTAAATAAGTACTTACCTGTCCTGGGTGCCCGCGATGTCGGCCGCCCAAGGCCGACCCGTACCTCGGCTCTCGGGTCCCGGTGCCGCCATCCTAGGAAAGGGAAACAGGCAGTGCCAGTTTCCTACTGCGCATGCGCGAGCGGCGCTCCGTTCTGTGAATGGCCCCGTGGTGTTCTGGGAACACACACAGTTCCCAGAAGACAACGGGACCGCTCACCGAGGAGAAGAACTCACCGCGGAATAGGAAGAGGCAGATTAGGAAGAACAAATCTTAAAAGAATGTGCCATGAACTAATAGAAAACTGCCTTGTGTGCTGCAGATGCCTGCCTGAGAAAAACCTAATAGCTATGAAAACTGATCAAAGGAACTTATTGAAAGTTTAACACTCAGAGGCATTACATGTGAAGTTCTGCAGGTGGATGTCTACAAAAAAACAAAAACAAAAGAAATAATGTAGTCTATCTATTTCCTTAAAATGTGTGTGGTGCTAGTATAATACAAAAACACTAATGCCGCGTACACACGGTCGTACTTTTCGTCTACAAAAGTCCAACGGACGCTGACGGACTAAAGCTGGCTGGTAATCCGATCGTGTGTGGGCTTCTCCGGACTTTCAACGTACTTTTTTAGCCTAAAATCTGACGTACTTTAGATTTGAAACATGCTTCAAAACTTTACTTCGTAACTACGACGGACCCCGAAGTCCGCTCGTCTGTATGCTAGTCCGACGGACAAAAAAACGACGCATGCTCATAAGCAAAAACTAAACGGAAGCACTCGGTCTAGTAAAACTAGTGTTCGTATTTTATTTCTTCATTACGAATGCTCTATAAAGAACGAAGGTGTTTTGCTGTTCATATTCAGAGTTCTCCCAAACTGATTTCTGGATTCTTTTTCTCTTTGATCTCATGAATGATATAGTATGCTTTTTAAAAACAATGTTTCCATACTAATATAATACTTTTTACCTTTTTTTTTTTTTGGTTTTTTTTGTGTGGAATCATATTTTCTTGTAATTTTTATCCAGATATTTATTTTATGATTGGTGTTGAACTTTTTTATATGTTTATCTCTATATTTTTAATTTTCATTTTTTGGTGTTTGTAAAGTTACCACAAATAACCCATTTGTATTTTTTTTTTTTTGTCTTTTTGTTTTAATTTTTTTTTGTTTATATTTTTTAGGTTTGTAAAGTTACCACAAATAACTCATTTGTATTTTTTTTTTTTTTTTTTTTTTTATATTTTTTAGGTTTGTAAAGTTACTACAAAGAACCCATTATAATGTTTTTTTTTTCTAGTGATTATTTTTTATTTTTAAGATAAAGTTAACCCAAAGCACCGTTTTTGGTTATGTATATTTTTGTTCTTTCCCAGACTTACCACTCGAACATTATTAACATTAGTAATGTATTTTTGGTGTGTTTTTGCAAACTCAATGAGATTGTTGTCCCTTGATAATTTAACATTGTGTGTAAAATCAATGATTTAAAAGAAAACACATAAAGTCTTTTGCTAAACTCAAAAAAAAATCCATTTATTCATGGTCAAAATAAAAAAAAGAGGAAGTCAACGCTGGAAAAAGTCTGTGTACCAGAAAATTGGGATCTTGAGGAGTCCATATAAGAGGGAGCACAATCTGGTCCAAGAATCCCAGAGATCAACAGCACCAGCAGATGATATAGATGTCCCCAGACTGTGGTACTACAACAGCCTGCGTCTTCTGTCAGACCAGACTGAACCCAGGTCATCACTTTCTTCTCTTCCCTGCAGCCTTCCCTCCACGCTGCCCTGCACCCTTCCCTGCAGCCTTCCCTGTAGCCTTCTTTGGAGGCTGTGGCTGTGGTGTTTCAGTTGTGGCAGGAGGAGGAGGAGGAGGAGGAGGAGGAGGAGGAGGGGGGGCTGCCTCATGTAGTTGTGTGTTTCGGGTTAGCGTGCCCTGCAGCCCCTTCTGGATAGTTTCCCCAAATAGGCGCTCGCAAATGAGACGCTGCTCCCAGTCCATTTGTAGAAGCCTGCTGGCTAAGTAGCAGCCATAGGCCTCTTCTGCTTCGGGGGGGCTCCTCAAAAAACGTGTGGCCTCTTGCATGAGGCGCAGGGATGCCTCCTGTGTGACGGCCCCCTTCCTGGCCCTTTTTTTGGGAAGGCGGAGGGGAGGCACTTGGGATTGGGTCATGCTCCTACTGGGCCCAGCCACCTCACTGGGACCAGCCACCTCACTTGGCCCAGCCACCTCACTGGGACCAGCCACCTCCTGCCTGACACTGGGCCCAGCCTCCTCCAGGATGATGGGGAATCCGGCCTCCTCCAGGCTGTCCATGGGCCCGGTCTCCTCCTGCCTGCCACTTTCCACACATCTGGATGGACTCATCCTGTGTATAAAAAAAGGACATAGTTTTAGTATATTTTTTGGGGTTCATCAATGACACACAATTTATTTCTCATGACTAGCAAATTTAATGTGAATACATCTCTTTAATAAAAGAGTCTAATCAGACACCCTAATTTTTTCTAGCAGGTGCCAAACATATTTAGCTACTCCTGTCAATTGATATGTCTACACAATTTTGAGTGCAAAAATCTGTGAGAAAATTCTAACATCCAGTTAACCTCATTAATATTAGTACAGTAAATATTGTTTAAACTAATTTACCTGACTCCAGATGGTCATATCTGGTTCATCCAGGATGGAAGACCCAGCTTGCTCCTCATCAGCCTCTGCTGGGGTGGAGGGAAGGGTGGAGGGAAGGGTGGAGGGAAGGGTTGAAAGTGATGCCCTGGCTTCAGTCTGGTCATCAAGAAAACGTAGTTGATTGTAGTACCACAGCCTGGGTACATAAACATCATCTGCTGATGCTCCTGATCTCATAGATTCCTGGATCTTCTTATGCTCCCTCTTATACATATTCCTCAAGCCCCCAATTTTCTTGAGCAATATCTCCATTGTTGCGTCCGGGATGGTCGCCTGGACAAAGGACAGAAGTCTCTCCAGCGTTGACTTCCTCACATGCTTAGCATAATACTGAGGGTGTTTTACCTCCCACAAATTCCTCATCTCTCGATATTTCGTAATGAAAGCAGTAAGGAACTCTGGATCCTTAAATAGGGGATTCATTATATCTGGAAAATATAAAGTCACAAGACAAAAAACACTTATTAGGTTTCTGCTAACCCCTCATCATCTTCTCCCTATGTAGGCCTCATCAATCTATCAAGCCATATAGGCCGCTTGCTAGAAAGTCATGACCATAAAACCCCCCCCCCCAAAAAAAACAAATAAAATTAAAATTAAAATTACCTTCGTTTTGTAACGTCCTGGTCCACTATCACCTACGCACAGTACGTACGTACGACACGTGCGCAAGGCCCCTCTTTATACACTACGCATGTGTGAAACTCCGCCTGCGTCGCCCGCCCCTGACGTTCGAAATTAACTCATGTTCTCCGCCCCCTAATTCCACGCACAGAACGTACGTACGACACGTGCGCAAGGCCCCTCTTTATACACTACGCATGTGTGAAACTCCGCCTGCGTCGCCCGCCCCTGACGTTCGAAATTAACTCATGTTCTCCGCCCATTTTTTGTTACGGCGCGTAGTGGAGTTAAAGAATGGCGGAGACACCTGAAATGTTGACGACCTCAGGTAGTGGAGACAGCCCGGAGGCTGGAACGTCAACGAAATCTATGAGGCCTAGATTTAAGGCCTCTAATATGAGTTTTAAAGAGATGGTGGAGATGGTGGCCATTCTTCACAAAGACGACTATGATGGCAATTATGGGCCGTACGCACGGCCAAATTTGCGCAAGGCCAAAATCATGGCGAAGGTCGTGGAGACTTTGCAGGCATCTTTTGGGGTCCAGCGCTCCAAAGATCAATTGAGAAAAAGATGGTCTGACCTGAAACTCAGGGAGCCGGATCAATACCGACGTATCCGGAAAGTTCTTAAAAAAAGTAAGTACTTGTCGTGTTTTTCTCTTGTGTTTATTACCTTGTATACTGCTCCATGTGCTTTTCCTTCCTATACGATTTTTTGTTCATCGTTTTAAACGATCTTTTAATAAACCTCGTTACATATCCATATATATCTAGATATAGATATATCTATCTATCTATCTAGATATAGATATAGATAGATATATATATATAGATATATAGATATATAGATATATAGATATATAGATATATAGATATATAGATATATAGATATATATATAGATTATATATATATATATAGAATATATATATATATATATATATATATATAGAATATATATATATATATAGATTATATATATATAGATTATATATATATATAGATTATATATATAGATTATATATATATATATAGATAGATAGATAGATAGATAGATAGATATATATATATATATATATATATATATATATATATATATATATATATATATATATATATATATATATATATATATATATAGATATAGAGAGAGAGAGAGAGATATATATAGATAGGTAGATAGATAGATATAGAAATGTAAAACATTCTTTTTGAATATTTGAAGTTATCTTATTTTTTTTGCTTTACATTTAGTTAGATATTTAGAGATTTTGTTCCAGATATAGAGAGAGATCAAAAGATTATTAACTATATTTTGAGATATTGATATCTATCTATCCGATATGTCTTTATAATTTTAAATATTGAGGTAAAATAGGAACTCTACACAAACCACTTCACTACAAATGTAGGAAAATTACTATGTCCTAAAATATCTGTGTGCCAATTAGATTAATAATTTTTTGTTTCACATAGGGGAAAAATCACTCAGCCAAGAACAAGAACACAGTCCACCCCAAGCAAAACATGATTGGGCAATCAGCCCAAGTCCCATTGAGGATGTTGAGGAAGGAGAGGTGGGTGACATGGGCACCCCACCAGGTGAGTGTCTGACACACCAGCTTACGTTAATCTATGCATGGCTGCCTTTTGTTTAATTTAATTTGTCTACTCTATTTTAGGGGATCTGGTTGTGCTTCATTCAAGCAACAGTGCCACCCCCGAGGATGTGGAGGAATTAGGCTACATGGGCACCCCACCAGGTGAGTGTCTGACACACCAGCTTACGTTAATCTATGCATGGCTGCCTTTTGTTTAATTTAATTTGTCTACTCTATTTTAGGGGATCTGGTTGTGCTTCATTCAAGCAACAGTGCCACCCCCGAGGATGTGGAGGAATTAGGCTACATGGGCACCCCACCAGGTCAGTGTCTGAGACAACAGCTTTATTTATGGTAAGGTAAACTATGTATGTGTGCATATTTCTAAAGACATTTTTTGGTTTCATTCCACTTTAGGTACAACAACAAGAAGTGACTATTTCACCTCTGAAAGTGCCCAACGGCTAATTGGTCAAATAATGGCCTGGAATAAAGACATTGATGAAATGCGTAATCGGCTGGATCGTATGCAGCAGGAAATGAAGGACATGATTGATGTTTTGGGTCGAATCTAAATGCCCTTTTTTAAACCCCAAAACATCAATCATGTCCTTCATTTCCTGTTTTGCTGACCCCATTCTGGGCCTTCTCTTTCTTGTTTTGGCAGAACATAAATGGCTGTTTAACCTAATGTCAAAAAGGAGGGCTGTTTCTCGTATATACCTCAAAAATCCACAAAAAAATAAAACTTGATTTTCTAAAAAAACACAAATTAAAAAAAAATAAAGTGATTTTAACTAACCAAAAAAAAAACCAAAAAAATTTTTTTAAAAAACCCAAAAAATTAAAAAATTGATTTTAAAAAACCAAAAAAAAAAAAAAATTGATTTTAAAAAACCAAAAAAAATAAAAAAATTGATTTTAAAAAACCAAAAAAAAAAAAAAAATTGATTTTAAAAAACCAAAAAAAAGAAAATTTGATTTTAAAAAACCAAAAAAAATAAAAAAAAAAATAATTTTAAAATAACCAAAAAAAAAACAAAAATTGATTAAAAAAACAAAAACAAATAAAAAAAACTTGATTTGCAAAAACCAAAAAAAAAAAAAAAAAAACTTGATTAAAAAAAAAAAAATAAAAAAACTTGCTTTTAAAAAAAAAACAAAAAACAAAACTTGATTTTCCAAAAAAAAAAAAAAAAGCCTGTTTGCGAAAATCAAAAAGCCAAAAATATTTTTTTGTGGATTAGGTAGAAATATTTAAATATAATTATATTTTGCTACATTATTAAGATATCATTATATTTTTGTCTATGCACATTTTATACTAAATGCAGAACTGAATGCATAACAACCATTAATAAAAACATCTCCTTATAGGATTTTAAAAAATGTGTGGTTTGTTATTTCAAGGCTCAGTATCAGTTTGGTTATAATTGTAAAAAAGTTGTTTACAGTGGCAATGGAGCTTATTTAGACATTTTTAAAATTCAAATACAGTTGGCACTACAACTGCTCGACCATAACCTAGGAGACAGCCCAAAAGAAAGGCAAGCAATAAATATAATGCCAGATTTCAGCAATATTTTTTTTATTGTAAAAAATTATATATCCTGGCCCATTGCAATGGCCCCCCTACCCATAAAATAATTAACATATTGCTGTCTAACTTGACGGGAACTTTGGGGGGCCAAGCCAGTACGGACAGTATCCAGGCCTGTAAGGTTGGCTTCTATTTGTCCGGCCTCATGCCCAACTGTGCCTATATAATTGGTAGAATGCTTGTTTAAAAAGTTGTGCAGAATGCAGCAGGTTAAAATGATAAAATTAAGTTTGTATTCCGCCAAATTAATGGCTGTTTGAAACAGGCGGAACCGGCAGGCCAGAATTCCAAACGCATTCTCAACCACTCTTCTAGCTCTGGCCAGCCGGTAATTAAAAACCCTCCTCTCCGGGGTGAGGGTTCTTTGGGAGAATGGCCTCATGAGGTTCTTGCTGAGAGCGAAGGCTTCATCCGCAATGAAGACAAAGGGGAGTCCTTCCACGTTATCCTCATCAGGTGGCAATCCCAGGCCACCACTCTGGAGACGCTGGCAGAACTCCGTCTGGGCAAATACTCCTCCATCCGACATCCGGCCATTCTTCCCCACGTCCACATATAAAAAATCATAGTGTGCCGACACCACCGCCATTAAAACAATACTGTGGAACCCCTTATAATTAAAATAATATGACCCCGAATGGGGTGGTGGCACAATGTGGACATGTTTCCCATCTATAGCCCCTCCACAATTGGGAAAGTCCCAACGGCTGGCAAAATGGGATGCCACAGTCTGCCATTCCTGTGGCGTTGAAGGAAACTGGGGAATCAAACAAGAAAACCAAAATCAATTAATTTGGAAGCTAACATTGCAAGAAAATTAGACAATTAAAAACATTATTCCCCAGCATCAGTATAACATTCAATAATTTAATTCCTCTGGAATAACTAATATGGAAAGGCACACTTATCAGATTGCTCACCCCCTCTGATGGAACATTGATTACATTTTAGGGGGTTGTGAAATCCCTAAAAAAAATTACTTTTAGGACACGCAGGAATTTAGGGACTAAAAAGGCTACAAGACTGCAGTTGTCGCACTCTGCAGGTGCAGTTGCTAACCAGCTTACAGTAAATGAGGTAATGTAAAAAGGCATTCATGTTGCAAGGAGTACACAATCACAGGCAAGGGCAATTAATGAAAACACTTTGAGGCTTGCATATGATTTGATGATGGAAATCAGCAGAGCTTCTGCTCATTTACTAAAGCACTGGAACAAATGCACTTGTAGAGTGCACATGCATTTTGCAAACTGCAACATATATTTGCTTTAGACAAATCAACACCACAGAACATTCAAGCAAATTTTAACGAGGGTGGGGGTGGGGGGGTTGTGAAATCTAGATAATTGCTCATTAGCAGCACACTATTTGGAGTGAGTTTAGGTGGGGGGGGGGGGTTGTGAAATCTAGATAATTGCTCATTAGCAGCACACTATTTGGAGTGAGTTTAGGTGGGGGGGGGGGGTTGTGAAATCTAGATAATTGCTCATTAGCAGCACACTATTTGGAGTGAGTTTAGGTGGGGGGGTTGTGAAATCTAGATAATTGCTCATTAGCAGCACACTATTTGGAGTGAGTTTAGGTGGGGGGGGGGGGGGTTGTGAAATCTAGATAATTTCTCATTAGCAGCACACTATTTGGAGTGAGTTTAGGTGGGGGGGGGTGGGGGGGTTGTGAAATCTAGATAATTGCTAATTATAAGCACACTAAATACACTCCAACAAAATACATTCAAAATGAGTAGACTAGGTGGATATGTTCCCATCACTTCATGCTGGGAAGGTTATTGAAGGAAAATATACATGCATGACAAAAAATAACAGGAAAAAATTCCAGCATGTGTGAGGATAAAAAGGGGACATTCACACTATATTGCAATGATGGTAAGTAGTGTTTGAAGCAAGAAATACATTACATTATCAAAGATTACATAAAAGAACATGTGATGCTAATAAAAGAAAAATATCTTACCTTAATATAGTCCTTCTGCAGGACCTGTATGATGGCAGAACAGGTCTCTGGGATAATGATCCCCAGAGCCTGGGGGGAGATGCCTGTCGAGAACTTAAGGTCCTGCAGGCTTCTCCCTGTGGCCAAATACCGCAAGGTAGCGACCAGCCTCTGCTCCGGAGTGATGGCTTGCCTCATGCAGGTATCCTGCCTGCTGATATAGGGGGTCAGCAAAGCCACCAAACGGTCAAAAACGGGGTCCGTCATCCGGAGAAAGTTCCTGAAATCCTCAGGATTATTCTCACGGATCTCACGGAGCAAAGGCATGTGACAGAACTGGTCACGCTGAAGCAACCAATTCTTGGTCCATGAACTCCTCCTCGCCCTGTTCATGGACTGGTCTTGGTCTGAAGAATAAACTACAGCACCAAACACATACAATGCACGAGCTCGACGACGAGTACGTACAGGTAACATGGCTTCAAAACGGTCGGCTGGTCAGAACGCACTAAACAGAACACACTGAAGAACAGCAAGGCCTGTGAAGAACGACCTGAAAATCAGGAACGAGCGGCCAATAAAACAAAGATTTCTCAATGCCAACTGACCAAACGCACTGAAAAGCAGATACAAACCTCACAAGCACAGACTGAACAACAGTTAAAACGAACTGAAAAATACGAGTCTCACAAGCGCGAATCGTCTCTCACCAAACTTCTACTAACACGAGATAAACACGAGATTAGCAGAAGGAGCCCAAAGGGTGTCGTACGGGCTATTGAACTTCCGTTTTATAGTCTCGTCGGACTTGGTGTACGTCACCGCGTACTAAGCTGTCGTACTTTTGTGTGGTCGTGTGTGGACAAGTCCGTTCGTTAGAAAGTAGGCCGCAAGTCCGCCGCAAGTCCACCGAAAGTCTGCCGGAAGTCTGTCGGACAGGCTGTCTGACTTTTGTAGACGAAAAGTACGACCGTGTGTACGCGGCATTACAGTTTAGTAGCTCATTTTCTCTAATCTGATGGTGGTGGTGGTGGTGGCTGTAGAGCCATACAGCTGTTCTCAATAAGTTGATTTCTATGGGAGGAAAAAACGTCAAAATCAAAATTGAGTGTAAAGAAAAAAGCCAAGTCCAGGAAATCTACCTATATAAAAATAAACAGGGAGGGAGGAAACCTAAAATGAGAAAACATTTAAGCTAAAACAGCTAAGTGATTAAAACCCCCTACCACCCATTCAAGCTCCAGGTGCCCCACAACGGCACAACATACACTGTAACCTCACCGATGGAAGGAAAAGAATTGCTTGTGAAGCTGGGCCTCCTAGATGCGGCTTCTCTGCCCCGACTACCCTCTACTCCACGTCACTCAGCTATTTGGGTGACCCCTCCACCAAGAAGAGACCGCCACGACCAACGCCGTGACTAACATCAAGGCACAACTTTTTTCTTTTCTTTTTTTTACTTTTCCCCCTACCCCTGTTTTTCTCTTTGTCTCTCTCCCACCAGGGTATCGAGATTGGAACATCTCCCGTCGTGCTTAGAGAACATTGGACTCTCCCGGCTCATTACGGACTCCCGGATGCGTCCGCATGATTGTCCCCACACTCTTTATCAATGAGAACTGACTGGCTTCTCGTCTGGTTAGTGCTGTTGAAGCTGGTTGATTCCCCGCAGGTAAATTCCCCAGCAGAATTTATGTCTGCACGGATGACACGAACATTACTGCTCAGAGTGTCGGACCCTATGGTCCGAATGGACATTTTTTTTTGGGTCCTTGGGATGTTTTTCCCCATGACCCCCCAGAGCATTGTTTGGCCTTTTTTGGGCCTAGTTTTCAGGCCTTTAGTTTTTCTATTTCTATGTGGTTATGATTTTATGTTTTTATTCTCTTTTTATGTTATCCGAATTTACTGGCTTTATCTTTGTGATGTATGTGCTACCATCTCAGGGTTTCAATGCGTGCAGACTCACGGGACTGTACGTCTGAGCTATGCAATATCTCTGAGGAGAACGGGTTGTTGTATGGCGGCTCCCTCTCGACCTGGACCCCTTACTGACACTAGCGAATTTACTATAAATAATCATGGGCATTAATATAATTTCCCATAACGTTAAAGGTTTTAATACCCCCCAGAAAAGGAGAAAAGCGTTCAAAATGTATAAATCTCTTGGGGCGGATATAATTTTGCTCCAGGAGACTCACTTCTCCAGAGATAATCACCCATCTCACTTTGACAAATCTTTTAATCAAAGCTATTTCACCACCCATGGGTCCAGGTCTAGAGGGGCGGCCATCTTTATCAAAAATTCTGTGATGTTTCAGGCTCAAAAGATCTATAAAGATCCCAATAGTCGCTTCGTGATAGCTCAGGGTACTATCCAAAACAAACTTCTAACTCTGGCCTCAGTGTATGCCCCAAACACCTCACAGGCAACATTTTTCAAGGAATTTTTCCTAACACTAGATAAATTCCACTCCCCTCATATGCTAATTGGAGGTGACTTCAATTTGGTTGCCCACTCAGGACTTGATAGAAGCCGAACATGTCCAACGTCTCAGGCCTTTCCTAAATCCCTTCAACACTCCTTAAAATCCTCCCAACTTATAGACATATGGAGAGCCCATAATGTAGGCTCTAGGGAATATACGTTCTACTCTCACCCCCATGATAGTTACTCTCGTTTAGACTATATTTTTGGCACCCCCTCTCTAACAGTGAACTCAACTACAGCCAACATTTATGTGTGCCCATGGTCGGATCACCACGTTGTATCCACCTATATCTCATGCTTGGGCCTCCCACATACAGCCAGGTCCTGGCGCCTCAATGACACACTACTCACAGATCCTGTGATTATGGCTCAGTTGGTGGAACGTCTTAACGAATATTTTAGGCTCAATAATGTAGAGAACATTTCCCCTACCTCTCTATGGGCAGCCCATAAGGCTGTGATGAGGGGCCATCTAATAGAGATTTCCACGACCCAAAAAAAACAGAAACAACAAGACACCCACAAACTTACCTTAGAACTGGAACAACTTTATCATAGACACACACAGACCCCTACACAGGAATTGCTTCTTCAAATCACAGAAAAAAGAAGGGCTCTAGATGATATACTGTCAGATCAGGTAGAAAAGTCTCTTAGATGGTCTAAAGCCCGCTTCCTTCTATACAGTAACTCTGCTTCCACGCTGTTTGCGCGAAAGCTTAAACAATCTACCCAACCGACCCATCTCTATAAACTAAAAGATGGCCATGGCAACATAACCTCTCATCCAAAACATGTTCTGCAGATCTTCTCCACCTTCTACCAAAAACTATTCTCTGGCCCAGACCCTTCACGTCCTCCCCCTATGCAATCATGGCTGGATTCCCTCTCGCTCCCTCGACTTTCAGAGGAGCAATTGGACATCCTTAATGCTCCTTGCTCATCGGAGGAGGTGGCCTCTATTATCTCCTCCCTCAAACCCTCTAAGGCCCCAGGCCCAGATGGCTTTTCGCCTGTTTATTACAAAAAGTTCGCTGAATCCCTACTCCCCACACTCACAAATATGTTTAATCAAATACTCAAAGGACAATGTTTCCCTGAAGAAATGCTATTGGCCAACATGTCCCTCATTCCCAAGCCTGGCAAGGATCATACCCTACCCCAAAATTTTCGCCCCATTTCGGTTATAAATAACGATCTTAAAATATTTGGGAGGATCTTAGCCGACAGGTTGGCCAAAGTCATTACAACCTTGATATCACCCGATCAAACCGGATTTATCCCATCGAGACAAATTACTGATAATATACGTTTGGCCACTAATATCTTGCAGGACGCCCATATGAACTCTAACTCAGTATTGCTTTTAAGTTTAGATATAAACAAAGCATTTGATAGTGTCCTCTGGACATATTTAGATACAGTGTTGGCCAGATTTGGGTTTAGTGGGGCATTTTTACATGGCTTTAAGGCCCTCTACCATAACCCAAAAACCCGAATTAAACTTCCAGGATGTTACTCAGATTATTTCTCTCTGGGCTGTGGCACTAGACAGGGGTGTCCTTTATCCCCGCTTTTGTTCGCACTGGCTATGGAACCCCTGTCTAGATCCATCTCTAATGACCCAAACATCAGGGGCTATAGTAAGGGAGATCAGGAATTTAAACTTAGCCTGTACGCAGATGATGTACTACTGTTCATCTCAGACCCCTTAATCTCCCTCCCTAACCTTATGTCCTCTCTTGACTCTTTCCACAAACTATCAGGCCTGAGCGTTAACCCCTCCAAATGTTCGGCTCTACCAATTCACCTTCCGCAACCCCTATTGACCACCCTTACAGAAAAATTTAAATTCTCATGGAACCATATCTCTCTACAATACCTGGGAGTTAAATTAGCCCCCTCTTTAAAACAGTTATACTCATTGAACTACCCCCCAGCTTTCTCTAACGTCAAATATCTGCTAAATCAATGGTCCTCCTATCACATATCATTCCTAGGGAGAATCCAAGCAGTGAAAATGAATATCCTCCCTAAACTCCTTTTTCTCTTCAGATCTCTACCTCTATATATCTCACGATCAATCCTTCAGAGGGTTCAGGCAGACTTACTCAGATTTATATGGCAGAATAAAAAGCCGCGAGTGGGACGGGCACTGATCTATAGAACCCAGAGAAGGGGGGGATTGGGATGCCCTGATCTATGGAAATATTTCCTGGCATCTCGGCTTACCCAAATGGCGCAGTGGCATTCCTTCCCGACCTCAGTGCCATGGCTACAATTTGAGCGGATCTCAATAACTCCTTATTATCTCCCTGGCCTTCTCTGGTCCCGTTCAGTCTCCCCTAAAGATATTACCCCATTGAACAATATTGTTGGTCAGTCACTTTATCTATGGTCCCTTTACCGTAAAAAGTTCAGGTTGCACTCTGACGTCCCCCTCTTGTCCTCTTTTCTGGGAGAACCCTCGTTTCCCCCAGCCTTTCCCTCTAATCTGCCATATCTTAGATGGATTGCATCGGGCTTGGTGGACCTCGCTTCTCTGCTGCAGAACACCTCCTTCTGCTCCTTCACCCATTTGCAGCAGACCTGTGGGTTGGGTAGGTCTGAGTTCCACCAATTCTTGCAAATTCGACACTTCTACTCGACTCTGTTTAGGGGTGGGGTGGAGGTGTCGAAAACCCCATTTGAACATCTGTGTGGGGAGGCGGCTAGAGATAGGGGGACGATCTCCGTACTTTATCAATACCTCAATGACTACAACTCCCCTCGAAAGTCGTTGGCGATGGTAGCTTGGGAGGCGGAGTTGGCCCAAGAGATCCCAGATGGTGATTGGCAAGACATGCTAGATAACATGCACAAATGTACACGTTCGGTGTCAATAAAGGAAACAGTGCTTAAGCTTCACACTAGATGGTACTACACTCCGGAGCGTCTTCATAGAATATATCCCCTGGTCGCTGGCACATGTTTCAGAGGATGCCAGGACAGGGGAACGCTGTCACATACGTTCTGGAGTTGTAAGGCCTTGGACACTATTTGGCACAAAACTACATCCCTTATCAAACTTCTCTCTGGAATATCACTTACCTTGACATGTCAGATGTGTTTGCTGTTTGCGGAGCTTCCAGATGTTCCCCACCCCTTACAAAAATTAATCCACACACTCTTCAGTGCAATTCAATGGGCAGTAGCTTTGAACTGGAAACGCCCCCAGGTATCCTGGTCACAGGTGATTTCCCGTATGGAGTCTATCAGGTCTATGGAGAGAATACATCACACACTCCTAGATTCCATGCCTATTTTTGACCGAAAATGGAACATCTGGACAGCTCATCTATTGAGCAACAGGCTGGAGGATCCCTCAGATGCTTCGGCTGACCCTCTATAAAATGAGGGTTAGCTTTATCTGTTAAGAACATACTAGGGGGACACCCCAGGGCCTTCACAACGTATTAGACCCTTACAATAAAAGGTACATTCTGTCTTTCTCCCTGACTGTAAACATATTTTACTAGAGGTACACATCAATCACAATTGTATAATGTTGATTTTCTCATTTTTCCTTTACTCGTTTGTCTTTTTATTTCCTTTTTATTTTATTATTTTCCTACTATTGTTTTATGGGCTCACTTTATACGCTTGTATGAGCTATGATCCGCACTGTGTGTGATACTTCATTTATATGTTAAATGCTTTTATACCAGTATGATTCATGTCACAACTGTGCCTGTACACCCAAATGTTATATTTTTCTACAATAAAAACGTTTGAAAACAAAACCCCCTACCAGAAATTAAGCTGTGTACTTTCCGTAATCTGTAGCTGTGGTATTTGCAGGCAGCCCTTTCCCCAGGGGAGTAACTTGATAGGAGCAGGCTGGAATGAGGAGGCTGGTCCAAGAAGAAAAGTTTGGTAAAATCTACCTATATAAAAAACAGGAGAGAGGAAAGCTAAAATGAGAAAACAGCTAAGTGATTAACCCCCCCCCCACACACACACACACAAATGAAGTTGTGTATTTACTGTAATCTGTAGCTGTGGTATTTGCAGGCAACCCTTTCCCCAGGGCAGTAAAACTTGGTCCAATGCGGCTGGAAGGAGCAGGCTGGTCCAATACGGCTGGAAGGAGCAGACTGGTCCAATGTGGCTGGAAGGAGCAGGCTGGTCCAAGAAGAAAAGTTTGGTAAAATCTACTGTACAGGACGCCGTGGCTGGGTCCTGGAAGGACGCTATGTTTCCCCTCAGTTTGGACTGTGGTCCCTTTAAGGGAACAAAAAAGGGTTAACTCACCTGTCAGAGGAAGTGGGTTTAAAACAAGACAGGAAGTTAGAGAGGGTGTGGAGGAGTGTAGAGGAGAATGTGGATGGTGTTTTGTTGTGCAGCAACAGTGAATAGCAGTGTCCTGCCTGGAAGCCTCTTGCTAGGGGAACGTACCTGCAACAGAAACTAAGGACTGTTTAACTGCAATAGCAGTTCTGGACTTTGCAAGTCGGTGAGACTGAAACCCTTTTCTTTTGTTTTTGCTGCTGTAAAGCTATTTAAGTTCAATAAATCTCCTTTTGAGTGAAAAGCCTATGTCCTGCGATCTAGCTGGTTCCCCAAACATTACACTACCTATATAAAAAAACAGGAGAGAGGAAACCTAAAATGAGAAAAACAGCTAAGTGATTAAAACCCCCCCACACACAAATTAAGTTGTGTATTTACCGTAATCTGTAGCTGTGGTATTTGCAGGCAACCCTTTCCCCCAGGGCGGTAAACTTGGTCCAAGGTGGCTGGAAGGAGAAGGCTGGTCCAAGAAGGCTGGAAGGAGCAGGCTGGTCCAAGAAGGCAGGAAGGAGCAGGCTGGTCCAAGAAGGCAGGAAGGAGCAGGCTGGTCCAAGAAGAAAAGTTTGGTAAGAACTACCTATAAAAAAAAACAGGAGAGAGGAAACCTAAAATGAGAAAAACAGCTAAGTGATTAAAACCCCCCCACACACAAATGAAGTTGTGTATTTACCGTAATCTGTAGCTGTGGTATTTGCAGGCAACCCTCCCCCCCCCCCCAGAGCAATAAAACTTAGTCCAAGGCGGCTGGAAGGAGCAGGCTGGTCCAATGCGGCTGGAAGGAGCAGGCTGGTCCAATGCGGCTGGAAGGAGCAGGCTGGTCCAAAAAGAAAAGTTTGGTAAAATCTACCTGTATAAAAAAACAGGAGAGAGGAAACCTAAAATGAGAATAACAGCTAAGTGATTAAAATCCCCCCACACACAAATGAAGTTGTATATTTACCGTAATCTGTAGCTGTGGTATTTGCAGGCTACCCTTTTCCCCAGGGCAGTAAAACTTGGTCCAAGAAGGCTGGAAGGAGCAGGCTGGTCCAAGAAGGAAGGAAGGAGCAGGCTGGTCCAAGAAGAAAAGTTTGGTAAAATCTACCTATATAAAAAAACAGGAGAGAGGAAACCTAAAATGAGAAAAACAGCTAAGTGATTAAAACCCCCCCACACACAAATGAAGTTGTGTATTTACCGTAATCTGTAGCTGTGGTATTTGCAGGCAACCCTTTCCCCCAGAGCAATAAAACTTAGTCCAAGGCGACTGGAAGGAGCAGGCTGGTCCAAAAAGAAAAGTTTGGTAATATCTACCTATATAAAAACACAGGAGAGAGGAAACCTAAAATGAGAAAAACAGCTAAGTGATTAAAACCCCCCCCCCACACAAATGAAGTTGTGTATTTACCGTAATCTGTAGCTGTGGTATTTGCAGGCAACCCTTTCCCCCACGGCAGTAAAACTTGGTCCAAGGCGGCTGGAAGGAGCAGGCTGGTCCAAGAAGGCTGGAAGGAGCAGGCTGGTCCAAGAAGGCTGGAAGGAGCAGGCTGGTCCAAGAAGGCTGGAAGGAGCAGGCTGGTCCAAGAAGAAAAGTTTGGTAAAATCTACCTATATAAAAAAACAGGAGAGAGGAAACCTAAAATTAGAAAAACAGCTAAGTGATTAAAACCCCCCCACACACAAATGAAGTTGTGTATTTACCGTAATCTGTAGCTGTGGTATTTGCAGGCAACCTTTTCCCCAGGGAGGTAAAACTTGGTCCAAGGTGGCTGGAAGGAGCAGGCTGGTCCAAGGCAGCTGGAAGGAGCAGGCTGGTCCAAGGCGGCTGGAAGGAGCAGGCTGGTCCAAGAACGGTGAGCAAAAATCCCAGAACCACACGGGTTGACCTAGTGAATGACCTGCAGAGAGCTGGGACCAACGTAACAAAGGCTACCATCATTAACACACTACGCCGCCAGGGACTCAGATTCTGCAGTGCCAGACGTGTCCCCCTGCTTAAGCCAGTACATATCCGGGCCCATCTGAGGTTTTCTAGAGAGCATTTGGATGATCCAGAAGAGGATTGGGAGAATGTCATATGGTCAGATGAAACCAAAGTAGAACTGTTTGGTAGAAACACAACTCGTCGTGTTTGGAGGAGAGAGAATGCTGAGTTGCAACCAAAGAGCACCATACCTACTGTGAAGCATGGGGGTGGCAACATCATGCTTTGGGGCTGTTTCTCTGCAAAGGGAACAGGATGACTGATCCGTGTACATGAAAGAATAAATGGGGCCATGTATCGTGAGATTTTGAGTGCAAACCTCCTCCCATCAGCAAGGGCATTGAAGATGAAACGTGGCTGGGTCTTTCAGCATGACAATGATCCCAAACACACCACCCAGGCAACGAAGGAGTAGCTTTGTAAGAAGCATTTCAAGATCCTGGAGTGGCCTAGCCAGTCTCCAGATCTCAACCCCATAGAAAACCTTTGGAGGGAGTTGAAAGTCCGTGTTGCCCAGCGACAGCCCCAAAATACACTGCTCTAGAGGAGATCTGCATGGAGGAATGGGCCAACATACCAGCAACAGTGTGTGACAACCTTGTGAAGACTTACAGAAAACGTTTGACCTCTGTCATTGCCAACAAAGGATATATAACAAAGTATTGAGATGAACTTTTGATATTGACCAAATACTTATTTTTCACCATAATTTGCAAATAAATTCTTTCAAAAATCAGACAATGTGATTGTCTGGATTTGTTTCCACATTTTGTCTCTCATAGTTGAGGTATACCTATGATGACAATTACAGGCCTCTCTCATCTTTTTAAGTGGGAGAACTTGCACAATTGGTGGCTGACTAAATACTTTTTTGCCCCACTGTATCAACTTTACTAGTTTCAAATTTTTGTTTTTTACTTCAGGTCTCTGTCCATCCATCCATATATATTCAGTATAGGGGCTTATTTTCCCTGCTTTCGCCTTGCTTTGTATGGGGAACAAACTCTGCTAGTCATGAGATTTCTCTCAAACTCCTTTTTGGCGTCAGATTGCATCTGAACACTGCGGGTCCCTGATAAAAAGGGTGTCTTCAGCAAAAAGTTCATAGTGATAGGTATGTGTCTATATTTGATGGATTAGCCTATCCCCTTTTGGAACAATTATTATTTTTGTTTTTTATTTCTTTCTTTTAGTTCCTATCTGGTACCTAATAATTTTTGTATTATATCTTTTTTACCATTAGGTTTCATACCTTGACCTAAGGTGGTACCCTAGATGTCAAGGAGTTTCTCTGCCATCTTTTCCCCTTGCTTTGTTGTTGTGTTTCCCCTCCTCCCCCTCCTCTCCTTCCTTTCCTTTCATCCTCCTTTTTGGCTGATACTCTGGTGGCACGGGGGCGCCGCACCAGACATGACACTTTGTTGCTTTCTTTGTGGGCATTCCTGCTACCTTCTTCTCGCTTTGAACATATGATCTCCGGTGCTTTAAACGTCTAACACATGAGGTCAGTACTGATATCAATACACATATATCTGTATAAACTTAGTTACTGTATTTTGTAAATATATAGTATTGTATGTATAATCATGATTTTTGTATCAATTTTATAGATTGTTCGTACCTATATGGAATTTTCTTAGCTCTTTCCCTTTTTCCCTGAAGAAGACCCTCACCCCACATGTCGAAAAGCGTTGGATTTCATCTGTCTATTTGACAGTTGGTTTAGGCCTCTTCCATTATTCATGTTTCAATCCTATGTGCTGACATCTCAGTGTTATCATGTGTATTAGCTCTTTGATATATGATGTAAATTTTTTTGTTGTAATAAACTTTCAATATTTTATACAAATTTTATTTTATGAGTGTTCATGGTCCTTTAAAGTCCCATCTTTGAGGAAATTTTCTTTTACCTATTGTACAAGGGATGTGGACCTGAACCTCTTTTCTTTCCCATTCAATTAGTCTCAACCATTTCTGTTCAAGGTGACAAGGATTCTTCGATTTCTTGTTTAGAGTATTTAAAAATCAGCATAATGGAAAAGACAAAGGGTTCAGGAAAAAATATTTACAGAAAATTATGTTACAAAATAGACAGTGTGCAACAACAAAATAAATAGCATTAAAAAGGAAAGCATTGTTCACCTGGTCTTGATCCCAGTGCAATTTGCTTGAATTAAACCACTGAAAAAAAAAAAATATAAAAGTCAGCAGCTTACAAAAATTGTAATTGCTGACTTTTAATGATCAGACACTCACCTGTCCCGCGGTCCAGCAATGCGGGCGTACGAAACCCAGCTCCTTTCCCCCCCTCCCCGGCGCCGCCATTCTTATTGTGGGCACCCGGCTGTGGCTTCACAGCCAGGCACGCACTGTGCATGCACGAGCTGCGCGCTGTGAATGGCCGGGCAATTTTCTGGGATCTGTGACGTGTCCCAGAAGATTGCAGGGAGGGAGGGGGGAGAGGTGAACTTCCTTCAGGTGCCGCAGAGTCCCGGGAGGACGTGGGAGCTGGATGCCTCTAAAAACAGGGTATCTGCCCCCCCCCCCCAAAAAAAAATGACATGCCCTATGTGGCATGTCAGGGGGTCACCATCACTTTTTTTTTTTTAACAAAAAAAGTGGTGCTTTATTGTTGTAATAGATAATCAGAGTTACAGAATACCATTCAACAGAGTACACTACATTACATACGTAGATTACATATTTGAGGATAGGGAAATTAATATGCAAAACCCGCAAACAATACGTAAGGTTAATTGTACCATTCTCAACAAGTACCGTCCACCCTCCACCCTCCAAAACCCTTCCCTATTGGGGCAATTAAACGTAATGAACTGAATGTTTCTCTACGAGGCCATCCACGGAGCCCAAACTTTTTCGAATTTCCACGGACAGCCACGGTTTATATATGTCATTTTATACATGGGGATTACTGCCTCAATCTGTGCCTCCCAGGCTGAAAAGGATGGAGGGGAAGAATCTATCCATTTCATGAGTATTTCTTTTTTGGCATAGAAAAGAAGGAAGGAAATCAGTAATTTAAGATGATATGGCCTTTGCTCATCATCATGTATCCCCAGCAACGCCATGGCCGGCAAGAGCGGAATAGAGGTCTGCAATCTGGAGTTGATTTCACCTATAATCTTAGTCCAAAACAGTGCAACAACTGGGCACTCCCAGAACATATGTATAAATGTGCCTATATGGACTTTGCATTTAGGACACATGGGGTCTCTCTCAGGAAATATGCGATGGAGTCTCTGCGGGGTATAGTAGACCCTGTGTATAAATTGAACTTGAATCAGTTTGTCCTTGGATGCTATCACTAGTTTCGGGCCATACTCTAGACAGTCCTCCCATCCCTCCCTATCCAGCGACGGGATATCAGCCCGCCATCTTTCCCATAATTCATTAATCTTAGGGGAATCTCTTCCCAGCAACGCATTATATAGAGAGGATAGGGGTTTAGACAAGTCTCCAGGAGATAGGAGATGGGTCACCATCACTTAAAGTGGAAGTTCTATTTTTGGGTGGAACTCCGCTTTAAGTCTGCTTCTGATTTACTGACCCCCCAAAATAACTCCTGCAGTTTTCTAGATAGGGTTCCTTCAGAGGTTGCTATTGGTTCCTTAAGCAATAGGCAATGCCTGCCTCTCAGATGAGAAATCACTGACAACGATGCTTTTTTTAGATACCTGTAAAGTGGGAATTTTTCCCAATGATGGCAAATGTAAGCAGAATTCTTCCAGTGACCATTATTATAATATACAGTGAGCTGCAGATAAAGTGATTATTAGCAGGGGTTCCCTGAGCCTGGAAGATTATTTCAACAGTTTTTCCATGATAAAAAGATTGAGGCAGGCTGCTCTAGAGGTGTCACTGAGCCAATTCCCACTATTCATGATTGCTGAGGGCTGGGAGCTCAAGTGTTATTGATATTTCAGCAGAAACTCCCTCTATTGTAACTTTTCTAACTCTATTGCAGCGTACACACGGTTGGACTTTTCGACCGGACTGGTCCGACGAACCGAGTCCGGCAGACAATCCGATCGTGTGTGGGCTTCATCGGACCTTCAGCTGACTATTCCAGTAGAAAATCTGACAGACTTTAGATTTGGAACATGCTTCAAATCATTACGTAACTCCGCTGGACCCAGAAATCCGCTCGTCTGTATGCTAGTTCGACGGACAAAAAACGACGCTAGGGTAGCTATTGGCTACTGGCTATCAACTTCCTTATTTTAGTCCGGTGTACGTCATCACGTACGAATCCGTCGGACTTTGGTGTGATCGTGTGTAGGCAAGTCCGTTAGTTAAAAAGTCCATCGGAAGTCCGTTGGAAGTCCGTCTGAAAGTACGTCGGACCAGTCCGGTCGAAAAGTCTGCCCGTGTGTACGCGGCTGATCAATGTTTCCAGCTGGCCATTTCCAGTCGAATATCTGACGGACTTTAGATTTGGAACATGCTTCAAATCATTACGTAACTCCGCCGGACCCAGAAATCCGCTCGTCTGTATGCTAGTTCGACGGCCAAAAAAAAAAAGACGCTAGCGTAGCTATTGGCTACTGGCTATCAACTTCCTTATTTTAGTCTGGTGTACGTCATCACGTACGAATCTGTCGGACTTTGGTGTGATCGTGTGTAGGCAAGTCCGTTCGTTAAAAAGTCAGTCGGAAGTCCGTTGAAAGTCCGTCGGAAAGTCCGTCGGACCAGTCCGGTCGAAAAGTCTGCCCGTGTGTACGCGGCTTATCAATATTTCCAGCTGGCCATATTTGACAACCAACAAATTATTGTACAAAATTAAATCTTAAAGGAGAAGTACAGCCAAAGCTTGTTTGGCTGTACTGTACTTCTCCTGTGAATCACAGGAGTGCAGTACGTTCTGCACGCCTGTGACCCATTTTCAGCAGACAGCAGGCTGAAGCCCGCTATTGGCTGAAGCCCGCTATAGGCTGATGTCACAGAGTTGGTCCAGACTCGGCATAGATCATGATTATATGGTCGGGATCCGCCCATAGGCGCTGAGAGCTTGAGCTAGCCGCTATCTCCACAGCCCAGTGCTCCAGTGAGCACTGGAGGGGCAGAGCAGACAGAGGTGACTGACAGTCACCAGCTCTCCGCTCAGACAGCTCTGAGAACTGAGTGATCTGTGATGTTCAGTCGCTTAGTTCTCAGCCTTAGAGCCGACGGGGGACAGATGCTGCATCCACCTAGGTAAGTATGATTCTAAAATAAAAAACATTCCCATACTTCTCTTTTCATTTCAAAGATTTAATTGATCTTTTGAATGGGTTCCTCAGAAAGGTGCAATTTGTGCCATCATCTTTCTGGACATGAGGCATAGGAGCCTATAATATCAAACTGATGTTCTTTTACGTATGGATAGTCACTTGTTATAAATTTTTCATATTAGGATTTATTGAATATGAATTGATTTTGGGTTCTGGCAGTTAAAAAATGACACATTTCAGCCTGGTGGTCTTTATATGCTAAAGTATTTATGGCAGTCAATGAAGTTTGTTAAGGGCTCTGCTAGAGGTTTACAATGCCTATCACCCATTTATGAACAACACCAGACTAAGGATTGTTTTAATGACTATTTTATGATAGAGCTTAATTAATTAAAAATTCTCTAACCTAATGCTGTAAATGATAGTTAATTAGGGGGTAATGATCTGCTTGATTCAACTTGATCAACTTTGTGTCTCACAACTCTGGCTGTCTATCACACACATAATATATTAAATATGATTGCTTGTTGCTGACTTGAGAGACCTGGAGGAATGAAAGTAGCACTGCATTTAGTATGACTCCCCATTTCTCTTTACACAGTTTTCTGTTCATCAGACTTCGTTATTGTCACATTTGGTAACAAACCCTTGCATTACCAAATCCACTGAAGCAGACTGCGGTGATCCACAAACTGCCTCTCGTAACTGTTGGAATTCTAAATCTGAATGGACAACGGGGGCTGGCTCAGATAAATGCACATGCAAGTGATCTTTATTGGATTATCTGTCAGTATTTATAACCATGTTGTAGCATGTGACAATTACTCAATAAAATTCCACAGCAATGATACAGCAAAAATACACAATAAAATGGAGACATACATTATGTCATTATTTACTCGATAAAACACTAGAGGGATTGCCGCACAATATGCTTTACGCGTTTCGTGAAAACAGCACTTCCTCGGGAGCAGGTGCAATCCAACTATCTATAAAGAACACATATGTAAGCATCAGTGTCACTATATCTCAATAGTAATGAAATTGTTAGCCCAGAGATGAGCAACCTCAGAAATTAACTGTGTAGTTACTCAGGAAAACAGCTCCCATTGTCAGCACATGGCACTGACAATGGGAGCTGTTTTCGTGTTTCCCCCGCAACCTCTTGTAGTCAGTATCATACAATCTTACCATTTCAGAACTCCTGAATTCCTGTGTCCTTCAAGACACTATAAAGACATTTGGATTTGCTACTAACATAGGCTCACATTACAATACACATTACAAACTTTAAATCTGCCAAAAAATATGCAGTGCAAGGGCCTGCCTATTTAATAGTTTAGGAAGGTCCTCCTATTACATTGTTTTGGTAAATCTAAATGTACTGAGATTGTATGGTCAGAGTGTAATGTGTATGGTGAGCCATAGATCATGTGGATTGACAGGAGCTATGTATTTGACTACAGCCAGCTTTCCAGCTACTCACTGAACATATTATTACTGTTGAGTTTTATATCTGTATTTTTGTGTAGGTTCTTTCCTGAAGCCAGCAAACACTAAACAGTTCATGGGGCCTTTAATAACATCATTAGATATTTTCTGTGTAGCCTCTGTGGGCTGGTGTACTTTTATGGCTTAGAGCTAATTCACACTAGTACAGTTACCGGTGTTTTACTACACTTTAAAATGCCAGTCACTGCAAGAACACACTGAAAACAATTGTTTTCTGTGTATCTTATTCACATAACTCAGGCCGCAGCTGCCCTGTAGTGATCTGCGATCAGAGGTGGCTCTCTAATTAGGCAAATTAGGCGGTCACCTAAGGCCTCACACTCCCGGTGGCCTTGCGGCCGCCTAATTTGCCTAACGTGTGTTTGGGAGTGGCAGGAAATGTCCTCCAGTCGGTGTCCCCAGGGCCGCCTCTCTGCCTGCTACTACTTTTTCCCTGCCAGGGCGGACTGTTCATTTGAGCATTGCCTGAGGTCCCAGAGTCAGTGGGTGGCTCCATGTACCCCTCCCCGGCTCCTCCCCTTCTGCCAAGCCCTGCAGATCTCATGCCATGTGCAGAGCCCGGATAATGCCAGCAGCGGCCGAGCAGCTCTCACTTTGATCCACTTTCCATTCTGTAATGGAGGATCTGCCACTGCCAGAGCAGGCGCCTGGTGATCATCGGGGAGCCTGTCTGCCGGAGCTTCAAGGTACAGAATGACGATCCTGCCCGACACTCACACATCCCGTGATGTCACCTCCTGATCGAGGGCGCCCCGATAATTACTGCTGCCAGCTGCTCCACACACATAGCCCTGATGAAATGTGTGCCATCCGGCATACGATGCCCCCTACTGACCCCCTGTCATCATCATTAGCCTCCTAATCATCTCCCTGTGCCTGGCATCCCACCAACCCTGTCAACTTCATCCCTCCTGCACCTGCCTGCCAGCTTCCCACAACCCCACCACTGTCATCTTCATCCACCCTGTACCCGCCTGCCAGCTTCCTACCACCCCACTCCCGTCATCTTCATCCCTCCTGCACCCATCTGCCAGCTTCCTACTACCCCACCCCCTGTCATTATCATCCTTATCATCCTCCTGTACCCCACCTCTGGCATCCTACCACCATGCTTCCTGTCATTATCATCTTCATCCCTCCTGCACCCTACCTCTGGCATCCTATCAGCCTACCCCCATCATTATAGGGGAGATATGATCTCAGCCTCTCACCCCAATGCTGCTGTGATCACCCCAAACTGCATCTTGCCATCTAACAAACTGTACCCCAACAGTTGTATCACACACCACAATACTGCCCTGTGACCCAGTGAGAGGTAATGATGTGCAGTAATCTCTAGCAACCAATCAATGAGCGGTAATGATGAGCAATAACCTCTAGAAACCAATCAATGAGAGGTAATGATGTGCAGTAACCTCTAGCAACCAATCATTGAGGGGTAATATTGTGCAGTAACCTCTAGCAACCAGTAATTGAGGATTAATATTGTGCAGTAACCTCTAGTAACCAATCATTGAGGGGTAATATTGTGCTGTAACCTCTAGCAACTAATCATTGAGGGGTAATATTGTGCAGTAACCTCTACCAACCAATCAGTGAGCGGTTATGATGTTCAGTAACCTCTAGCAACCAATCATTGAATGGTAATATTGTGCAGTAACCTCTAGCAACCAATCCATTAGCGGTTTTGATGTGCAGTAACCTAGCAATCAATTAGTGAGCCTGAAACAATCCAGATGTTTAGGTTTACAGTATTAAAGTTTTTTTTAGATAAGTCTATGTGCGTGTTTGCTTTTTAGGATGTTGTGGTGGAGAGCTAAATTGCTAGGGGTGGTGGGGCCCAGGATTCAATCAATATTAAAGACAGCCCTGGGTGTACCCAGGCTGGCAGTGTGATCGGGCCGGCACACACTGGGGTAAAGCTATGGAGGTTCCAGCCAACTGTAACATCCCCCTCCCTCCCCACACTGAGAACATCTCTTCAGCTGCAGCCAATGGCAGGCTCTAACGCTGTCCTAGCCTTCTCCCAAAGCCGGCACTACACCTCCCAGAATGCTCTGTTTTGCGCTCAAAGTGAATGTGTCGGATTCTCTTGCTTGTAGTAGGAGTCAGGGGAGTGTATAGAGGGATCATCTGTCTGCACGCAGTCTGTGGCGGGATTGTCTGTGGCTGTGGTTGTGGCTCTAGTGTTTGGTGGCTGCTGCAGTAATGTGGTGTAACCAGGTTAGCTGGGTGAGAGTTTGCTTGTCATTACCATAATAAGATTATCTCTTATCATGTTCGCGTATCATGTTCCCACATTCTCTGACCATCTCTTGTATCATGTCCACACAGTCTCTGACCATCTCTTGTATCACGTACGCACAGTCTCTGACCATCTCTTGTATCATGTACCGACAGTCACTGACCATCTCTTGTAACATGTCCACACAGTCTCTGACCATCTATGGTATGGTATCTGCAGCCTCCGACCGTCTCTTGTATCATGTCTGCACAGACTCTGACCGTCTCTTGTATCATGTCCACACAGTCTCTGATCATCTCTTGTATCATGTCCACACAGTTTCTGACCATCTATTGTATTGTATCTGCAGCCTCTGACCGTCTCTTGTATCGTGTCTACACAGACTCTGACCATCTCTTGTATCATGTCTGCACAGTCTCTGACCATCTCTTGTATCATGTCTGCACAGTCTCTGACCATCTCTTGTATCATGTCTGTACAGTCTCTGACCATCTCTTGTATCATGCCTGCACAGTCTCTGGCCATCTCTCGTATTGTGGCCACAACAGTCTCTGACCATCTCCCATATCATATCCTTACATTCTCTGACCATCTCTAGTATTATGTCTGTAGAGTCCCTAACCCTAACCATCTTTTGTATTATGTCCACACAGTCTCTGACCATCTCCAGTAGTATAGCCACACAGTCTCTGACCATATCTTGTATCATCATGGCCGCATATTCTCTGACCATCTCTTGTATCATGTCTGCACAGTCTCTGATCATCTCCTGTATCATGTCTGCACAGTCTCTGACTGTCACCTGTATCATGTCCGCACAGTCTCTGACCATCTCCTGTATCATGTCTGCAGTCTTTGAGGGGGGAGCCTACAGAGGAGTCAAGAGCAGGAGTGCTGCTAGGATGGTGGTCACGGGAGGAGTCAGACGTGTGTGGACTGTGGGGAGAATAATATAGGGTGAAACCAGAGCCACCAAGCTGGAGCCCAGAGAGGACCGTCTGACTGAGCCCTGCACAGTGCACCTGAGAGGAGATCAGTGACAGCGCTGCAAGGCCACTCTGAGGGGGGCGGGTCAATGATGTAAGGGGGGAGTGAATACAGTAAGGTAAGGGAGCACTGATATACAGCCCCCCCTTACATCAGAGTTCCCCTATACACCGAAGTCTGCAGCATTCCTCTTTACGTTAAAGTTTCCCTTGACCTGTAAGTAATCCTGCAGACTCTGATGTAAGAAGGAACTGCACACATTTTATCTATATTTGTGTGCGTCTAATATATATTTATTTAATGATATTTGATTAAAGACTAATTGGTTAGAGAAAATTCTAGAAACTGTGAATACATAGTTTATAGGATTTAAGGCTCTTAATATATGCAATTTAAACAGTTAATTTTTATCGCTTGAATTTTTCCCATTATGGGAGTGAGTGGGGCCTCATGTCTAATGCCGCGTACACACGAGCGGACATTACGGCGGACTTTGCCCGGCGGACTGGATTTCGTCGGACAATTCGATGTGTGTGGGCTCCAGCGGACTTTGTTTTCTCAAAAGTTGGACAGAATTAGATTTGAAACTTGTTTAAAATTTATCCGTTGAAATCGAGTCCGGTCGAAAAGTCCGCCGTCTGTATGCTAGTTCGACGGACAAAAAGCCACGCTAGGGCAGCTATTGGCTACTGGCTATGAACTTCCTTGTTTTAGTCCGGTCGTACGTCATCACGTACGAATTCGACGGACTTTGGTGGATTGTGTGTAGGCAAGTCCGTTCATTCACAAAGTCCGTCGGAAAGTACGTCGAAAAGTCCGCCGGGCAAAGTCCGCCGTAATGTCCGCTCGTGTGTACGCGGCATAAGATTTCCCTAAGGCCTCACAAAGCCTAGAGCCGCCTCTGTCTGCGATAAAATGCAGACATGGTGCATTTTTATTGCAGCCCACTGGACAGGATTGCACAGGATCACATGTCACTGTACAGCAGCGCATCGCAGCTCATCGGGCTGCTGTACAATGACACGAATGAAGCAACACTTTTGTGCACTTCAAATAAAGTTTGTCCCCAAAAAAACATCCACCACACTGCTCCCTACCAAAGCCAAAACGGACAGCTGTAAGACAGTAAAAAGTTTGATGTGCTCAATTGTTCCATGAACTAAAATAAAATCTTATTTTTGTCTTTAATAACAATCTTTCACATCCTATTGATTTTGCTCAGTAATTAGATTTCTGACAGCTGATAATAATAAAATATGTATTGTCCAGTATCAAACTATTTATAAGTATAATACAGCGCTATTATAAATCACTGATCGTGGTTATTGGTTTCTGTTGTAGTAGAGCATCAGACGTGATAAAAGAACTGGCAGAGGTATGGTGTGGGATCAGAACACCACCTGCTGGCCAGGGAGATCCCAAGAGCATTTGGTTTCTGGCAGTACTATATAAAGAATGTTCAGGCACATCAACTTATCGCACACTTATTACAGTTTTAACTTTCACATCCCAATATAGTATAAGAACAACCAAGTGACATTTTAGTAAAATATTCAGATCCAGGCTTGTCAAACCACAATCAGCAGCATGGCACCTAGAATATAGCCATAGCAGTACTAAGCAAGTGCAATACATAGGAAATTAAAACAACAGAGAAAAATGCAAAAAAAGTAAAACGGATTTTAATAGTATAACTTTGTCATAACAATGTACATACATATAAATGTATTTACCTTCTCCGGTACTATGAAAAAAAAGATAATAGGTATGTGTATGGTTTATGTAGGCATGCATGCATAAATATATATTGGGCAGATAGCTAGACATTATTGTTTGCATGCATTACACACATAAGCACACATCAGGGCAGATCCTAGGGTCACAGACGCCTGGGTGCAAAAATATTTCTGGTGCCCCCACATGGGCGTGGTCATCTTACCAACTCCTCCCCTTTACAAATGATTCTATGGCAACGACTCAAACACAGAGATGCTCCCCTAAGAAGTCTTTGTTACCCTGGGATCCTCCCATGATCTCTTAACAATAAAGAAAATACAGGAAGAGAGTACGCTAATGAGACCTGGAGGGGAGTCTCTCTGATGCACACAGAGAGGGCTGTCTGTTAGAAAGAGCCCCCAGACATAATGCAGGATATGGTCAAAGACTGCAGACATGATACAAGAGACAGTCAGAGACTGCAATCATAGTACAGGAGATGGTCAGAGACTGCAGACATGATACAGGAGATGGTCAGAGACTGCAGACATGATACAAGAGATGGTCAGAGACTGCAGACATAGTACAGGAGATGGTCAGAGACTGCAGACATGATACAGGAGATGGTCAGAGACTGTAGACATAGTACAGGAGATGGTCAGAGACTGCAGACATAATACAGGAGATGGTCAGAGACTGCAGACATAGTACAGGAGATGGTCAGAGCTGTAGACATGATACAAGAGACAGTCAGAGACTGCAATCATAGTACAAGAGATGGTCAGAGACTGCAGACATGATACAGGAAATGGTCAGAGACTGCAGACATAGTAGAGGAGATGGTCAGAGACTGTGGACATGATACAGGAGATGGTCAGAGACTGCAGACATGGTACAGGAGATGGTCAGAGACTGCAGACATAGTACAGGAGATGGTCAGAGACTGCAGACATGATACAGGAGATGGTCAGAGACTGTAGACATAGTACAGGAGATGGTCAGAGACTGCAGACATAATACAGGAGAGGGTCAGAGACTGCAGACATAGTACAGGAGATGGTCAGAGCTGTAGACATGATACAAGAGACAGTCAGAGACTGCAATCATAGTACAAGAGATGGTCAGAGACTGCAGACATGATACAGGAAATGGTCAGAGACTGCAGACATAGTAGAGGAGATGGTCAGAGACTGTGGACATGATACAGGAGATGGTCAGAGACTGCAGACATGGTACAGGAGATGGTCAGAGACTGCAGACATAGTACAGGAGATGGTCAGAGACTGCAGACATAATACAGGAGATGGTCAGAGACTGCAGACATAATACAGGAGATGGTCAGAGACTGCAGACAAGATAGAATAGATGGTCAGAGACTGTAGGCATGATACAAGAGACTGTCAGAGACTGCAGACATGATACAGAAGCTGGTCAGAGATTGCAGGCATGATACAAGAGATGGTCAGAGACTGAAGACATGATACAAGAGATGGTCAGAGACTGCAGACATTATACAAGAGATGGTCAGAGACTGCAGATATAATACAGGAGATGATCAGACTGCAGTTCCTATGGACGTTAGTAGATAATGGCTGATCGGGCCTCTCACCTGACCCAGCGATACAGCAATGGTTCCTCTGATCAGGAGTCAGCTCACTCTGAATTGCCGTGGTGACTCCGCTGGGTAGCACCCAGATCTGTGTTCTGGCAATGACTCCATTCCTTTCTCCACCAGGGATGGCGCTAGGCTGTGTGTCTTTCCCTCTGGTGGCGCAGGGCAGTGGGGTTCTCTCTCTGATGGTGTTCTCTCAGCACTGCCCTTTCCCTCTGCAGTCCTGGGTGCACTTCCCTGAAAGCTTTTCCAGGCTCCTGTCTCTCTCTCCCTCTCCCATTCAGCTGAGCATGCTGTGTGGGCTGCAGTTTCCATGTTAGAGTGGGGCTGCCAGTCCTCGGGACTATATGTCCCACAATCCTCTTCTACGCTCCTTTTTCTATTCAATTTTTTCCCTGGCTGATATGAAGGCAGGGAAAGAAACATAGTGGGAGGCTTTGCTGACCAGCGCCACTCACTAGTATAGCAGTGCACGTGCAGAGGAGGGGGAGAGGGAGGGGAAGGGGTGAAAGAAGAGCCCGCAGCTGCAGTGACGTCACTAGGGTTGGTGTCACCAGGTGCGGTATAACATGGTGTCACCCCCCTTCCACCAACTTTAGTCACCCCTCAGTACAGACCCCCCTCCACTAAGTATAGACCTACCTTCATCAGTGCAGACCCCCCACTAAGTATAAACCCCTGCCTCAGTACAGACCCCCCTTCATCAGTATAGACACCCCAGGACAAACCACCCCCCTCCATTAGTACAGACCCCCACCAGGACAAACCCCCCTCTATTAGTACAGATCCCCCCAGGACAAACTCCCCTCCATTAGTACAGACCCCCCCAGGACAAACCCCCCCTTCATTAGTACAGACCCCCCTGGACAACCCCCCTCCATTAGTACAGAGCCCCACAAGACAAACCCCCCCTCCATTAGTACAGATCCCCCTGGACAAACCCCCCCTCCATTAGTACAGACCCCCCAGGACAAACCCCCTCCATTAGTACGGACCACCCCCCCAGGAGAACCCCCCTCCACTAGTACAGACCGCCCCGGACAAACCCCCCTCCATTAGTACAGACCCCCCAGAATAAACCCCCTCCATTAGTACGGACCCCCCCAGGAGAACCCCCCCTCCATTAGTACAGACCCCCCCAGGACAAATCCCCCCTTCATTAGTACAGAACCCCCAGGACAAACCCCCCTCCATTAGTACAGACCCCCCCCAGGACAACCCCCCTCCATTAGTACAGACCCCCCAGGACAACCCCCCTCCATTAGTACAGACCCCCCCAGGACAACCCCCCTCCATTAGTACAGACCCCCCCAGGAGAAACCCCCCTCCATTAGTACATACCCCCCAGGACAAATCCCCCTCCATTAGTACAGACCCCCAGGACAAACCCCCCTCCATTAGTACAGACCCCCCCAGGACAAACCCCCCTCCATTAGTACAGACCCACCAGGACAAATCCCCTCCATTAGTACAGCCCCCCCAGGACAAATCCCCCCTCCATTAGTACAGACCCCCAAGGACAAATCCCCTCCATTACTACAGACCCCCCAGGACAAATCCCCCCTTCATTAGTACAGACCCCCAGGACAAACCCCCCCTCCATTAGTACAGACCCCCCCCAGGACAAATGCCCTCCATTAGTACAGACCCCCCGCCAGTACAAATCCCCCCTTCATTAGTACAGACTCCCCCAGGACAACCCCCCTCCATTAGTACAGACCCCCCCAGGACAACCCCCCTCCATTAGTACAAACCCCCCCAGGACAAACCCCCCTCCATTAGTACAGACCCCCAGGACAAACCCCCCCTCCATTAGTACAGACCCCCAGGACAAACCCCCCCTCCATTAGTACAGACCCCCCCAGGACAAATCCCCTCCATTAGTACAGACCCCCCCAGGACAACAGCCCTCCATTAGTACAGAACCCCCAGGACAAACCCCCCTCCATTAGTACAGACCCCCAGGACAAACCCCCCCTCCATTAGTACAGACCCCCCCAGGACAAATCCCCTCCATTAGTACAGACCCCCCCAGGATAAATCCCCCCTTCATTAGTACAGACTCCCCCAGGACAACCCCCCTCCATTAGTACAGACCCCCCACCAGGACAAACCCCCCTCCATTAGTACAGACCCCCCCAGGCTTCAGCGCCCCCACCTCTCTGGCGCCCGGGTGCACTGCAACCCGTGCACCCGCCTGGGATTGTCCCTGGCACACATAAATTAGCATGTGTTTGCCTGCTCGGGAACATAGTATTTTTGGGAGTAGGTGTCATTTCTGTTGTATAGACATTTTTCTAGAATGTTAAATAAATATCAAAAATATATATTTTTTATATAATTTCTGTGTTATTTGATTGATTTGTCCATCCAGAGTAAGTGGATGAGAATGGTCAGAGTGAAAGAAAGTGGGCATAAATAGAAGATTATAAGAATAACCAGTGTAGCAATGGCGGACTATAAGTGTAACATTACGTGCCCTCCCCGTCATACAACATCTATAGTTGTATCCCTTTATGCTGGACGCCAGTTACTGTCATATTTGCGAGCCAACTCACTGGATTGTGGGACTAGTAGTATTTGTGACCGGCAGTTCCATTGCATAACTTTACACCAGAACTACATATCCCTGGGATCCTTGCCACCATCCAGGGGACTTCTGGGAGAGACTATAAAGGAGATAGGAGTTCCGCCAGACACACTCTCTTCTTCCTGGGCCTCATGTAAAGCATACCTCTCTGTAATGGGGAGAGAGACGTTTCAGCTAAAAAGCCGCCATCTGGGGTGTGGACCCCACAAACAGTACCGCTTATAAAGTGCTAATGACCCCACATGGAAATTTGGAGTGTTCACGCCTGGTGGATATCTGCACAAGTGTGCCTTGGATTTTTTCTTTATCCTTGGACTCTGCTAATTTTAATTATAACATAATTGCTATACTCTGGACTTTGCTTTTCATAAAGCATTTTGGGTTTTGTTTACCAGTTATGTCACTATTGGCACTTTATCCGCATTGTTAATTATTTAATCATATTTATTGTGGTACTATCAGTATTTAATCATTTTATATTGTGGTACTATCACTTTATTCACCTATTCAATCACTTAATTTTTATGCTATCTTTAACCATCTCAATACAGTGCAATTTCACCCCCTTCCTGCCGAAGCCATTTTTCAGCTTTCAGCGCTGTCACATTTTAAATGACAATTGCGCGGTCATGCAACACTGTACCCAAATGAAATTTGTAAACGCATTTTTTTAAACTTTTTGCTATAATAAATATCCAATTTTTTTTTTTTAAACATTTGTTCCTGACGCATCATGGCAGCACACACATTGGGTTGTGACTCCGCCTCCACAACCTGATAGGACTGGTTAGCTATAAGATTTTGAAGAGGAGTCCACCTTGCATTCTCCTTTTTTTCCTCACCTGGATGGATCGACTGGTTACAGCTTGGAAACCCCTTGCCGATTCGCCCCAGCTAGGTTCAAGCCTCTCCTAGCTGGAAGCCCTGACTGTACAGCCTCTAAACAAGCTTTATGCAGGGAACCCCACTCTGGTGGTCTCAGGGGTATGTCCTAATTATCTTTCTTTCAAAAGCCTTAAACAGGTTTTAAAAGTTTTAAATGGACGTACAAATGGGAGGGATTTTCACGGTGCAAGTAAACTAAGCATACGGAAAAGCTGTGTATCTTTTCTCTTTTAAAAAAAACTGTTTATTGTTTACACTTAATTAAAATGAAACACATATATTATATAGAGTAACAGACATATTCCTTTTAAAATTAAAAACAAGGTGGTCAAAGTAGGGAATGACAAAGAAAAAATGTACACTACAGATTCACAGATGGTAGTTATTGCATACTAGCCCGACATGTTTCGCATTGTCGCTTTTTCAAGGGATATGCAACTGTTTAGTGAGTCATCCAACACTTTTAGTAATTCTACAAAAATAGAAAAAAGAGAAAAGTTTTTGTATACACACATAGATAGTTTTCAGTATTGATACAGCATTAAATACAATGAAAAAGCACGTGTTGTCACTCCGAAGTGTCCATAAAGGCTTACCCCTGAAGTTGACCCTACAAAGTCTCGTCAGAACCGGCAAGTACAGACCCAAACAAGCAGGACAGCAGGGTGGCTTATATGCAACCACAGGGAGCAGTAAGGTGAAGCTGTTGTATGAATAGTAAATATTCAGTGTCAAGGAGAATTGTATACAAAAGGTTGATTAGATTTAATAAAAAAATCAGAAAAATATCAAAAAAATCAATCAATTGACACTTACGCCGTGGTTTAATTAAGGCTGCAACCAAGGATACAGATGGTCAGCGGTATTAGTGAAATGCTGATTGCAAGGAATGTTTGAATGGTGGGTATGTTAGAGCTAGAAAATTAAATAAAAATAAATAAGCAAAGGAGATTATTACTACACAGAGGAATACTGAACTGAATAATTTAGATTATTGGAGTGTTTGTAGGCGGATAGTGGGGGTCTACACATGTAGCATAATGGTATAATTAAACTCCAATTACAAAGACACAATGTCTTGAAGTTTTCTAGCTGTGACAGCAAAGGGTATATATACAGTTATGAATCCATAAGAGTTTGATAGGTAAGTAAGGAAAAGATAAATGTGTGAATATAAATATAGAGCAAGGTGTGGTGTTCAACACCAGTCACTCACCCTGCTAAGGTCTTGGCTTGCATCCTCCGGCGCTGGCAGACATAGCTGTCAGATGTGCCGGTTTAAATACTGCTCCCCATCGAGCCGGCGTGTGACGTCGCCGGCTCGATGCGGACGTGATGGCGCCAGTGCGCATGCCCGAGAGACCAAGAACCCCGTCCAAACTTCAAGTCCCACAAGGCGTAGCGCCGGCGGAGGGAGCCGACATGCGCATAGCCGCGCACGGCGGCTCCTCCCACACAGAAACCGCGTCACGGGGCGAGGGGGGCGGGGCGAGGGGGGCGGGGGGAGGGCTCCGATGGTGCCCTTCGATGGAGCTGGTCCGGCGGGGAAGCACAGCGCGAAGTGGGCACACCTCAAGGATGTGCCCCGGGCGTCCGTGTGGATGCGACGGCCCCCCCTCCGCTGTCCCAGCATAGACTGAGCTGAGAGCGGTCCGACCAGAATGGGCCAAAGGAGTAGCCGATCGAGTAGGAAGGGACCACAGACCTTCCAATCTCGATCGGCACTTCAAAGGGACAACACGTTTACATGCAGATCAAAATGTAATTACATTGAAACAAAGTTACATATATAATACCTAGTTACACATAGCTACATATTAGATCAAACCGTACAAAGTATATTACAGCAAATAAATACATTTATAATGAAAACAGGTCATTTAATATAAATTACATGAAGGGGAGATGAAGGAAGGGGGAAGAGGGACTAAGTGGGCAGGGAAAATAGGGTGTCTGATGGACAGTGACACCACGGGATAGTACATGGGCAGCTACACATTCAGAGGAAGGGCCTGTAACTCAGGCTTTCATTCAAGCCCGGGAAATGAGTAGCCTTGAGGGTATAGATCCAGCGGGCTTCAAGCTGGAGCAGTGTCCGATCGACACTGCCCCCTCTTTCGTCCAGCGGGACATGCTCCAAAGCTCGGAACTTGATGGTTCTGGGGTTAAAGTTATGGTGCAGACCCACATGCCTGGCAATAGCTGTATCCATTTGTTTTTTCAAGATGGGTTTTATGTGGTCTCTGATTCGTTTGTAGAATGGTCGTTTCGTTTTGCCGACATAAAAGCCACCACAAATGCATTGAGCTAAATAGATTATACCCGGAGTTTGACAGGTGGCATTGAATTTGATTGAGTACCACTATCCATTGGGGAGTAGAAAGTGTGATGTTTGTTCTACATAACGGCAAATATCACATTTACCGCATGGAGAAATACCTGTATGGGGAGATTTTTTATTATTTGTAAAGGTATCTTGGAAGTGACTATGGACTAAACGGTCCCTCAGTGAGGGAACCCGTCTAAAGGTTATCTCGGGGAATGGGTTGATGTGTTTGCTGACTGCTGAATCAGCAGATAAAAGGGGCCAAAATTTGGTTATAATACTTCTGATTTCTCTGTGTTGGCTAGAGTAGCGAGTGATCAGTCTTACAGTGTCAGATTTTGTGGGGAGTTTGGTTGAAAATAGTAGCGAATCTCTGTTTTGTATTTTAACCCTATTGTATGCCCTTTTGAGGCATGAATGGCTATATCCACGGGATAGTAGTCTATTGTACAGGTCTTTGGCTGCTATCTGGAAGTCTGCATCCTTGCTGCAGTTGCGTTTTAAACGCAAGTACTGACTATAAGGAATACTCTTCAGCAAGGGGCCAGGGTGTGAACTATCCGCGTGGAGGATAGTATTCCCAGCCGAAGGTTTTCTAAAAAAGAAAAGAAAAGAATTCTTTCAACTCTGTTTCTGAACCAGACCAGAATAGCAACACCTCGTCTATGTAATGATACCAAGAGATGACCTTTTCCAACAGATGGATCAGGTCGTCCCTGGAGAAGACATCTTTTTCCCACCCCCCCCAGGTACAGGTTGGCATACGATGGGGCACATTTGGTCCCCATCGCAACCCCCTGCACCTGGAGGTAGTGGGAAGAATTAAACATGAAAACGTTATGTCTCAGAATATAATTGAGAAGTTCCAGGACAAATTTGTTATATTTCTCAGATGAGGGACCTCTCTCATATAGATGGTTGCTTACAATTTCGATGCCCTTACTATGAGGAATAGTGTTATATAGACTTTCAATGTCCAGTGCAACTAAATAGGTGCCTGGTGGAAGTGAGATACCTTCGATGGTTCTTAATAGATCTATGGTGTCTTTGATATAGGAAAAGAGAGAGGTGACGTGAGGATGTAAATAGCTGTCTACCAGACTGCTAGCGTTTTCCGTTAAACATTGACAACCAGATATTATGGAAAACATGGTAAGTGCAGCGCAATAAATAATGCAATAATCTATATTAAAATAAAAAAGTCCCCAATGCTCAAATGCTCAATTTCTCAAATGCACTGTGAACTTTCGGTGGCCGAAGGAGATACGATCCTGTGTACAGTATTCAATATGCGCTTACCAGACGGTGTGGACCTCTGCAAAGCAGGGGTCAAACTCACATGTCTCCCCTCAGGGATGATGATCTGCTGGATGCTGACACTGGAACGGAACACAGCCGGCAGCGATTCCTGATATCCACAAGCAAACTTCCAGCTGAAAGAGCCCCAGAAGGATACAGGCGTCCCGATCAGGGTTTCCTCACAGGTTACTCCCAGGTGACCATGAATGAGAACACAGAAAGGAATACTTTCTAAGAGTAGTCCGTTTATTAAAATAAAAAACACACTGTAGCGTGCGAGCGCTCACAGGCGCTAAGACAATTCATACAAAACTGTCGGGCTGTGGTGCACAAGCAGACCCGACTTGCAGAGACAGGCAGCGGGTGACGTCTCAGTGAAAGCTCCGCCCCCCGTACGCGGCGTTACGTCCTATTGGACTTCGTCAGCGAGGGGTGGAGCCTGACGTTCACCCAGGGTATTATATGATAAGCGGACGGTGTCCGACCAGGCTCAAAGACACCAGGAAGTGAAAAGCTTCCTTGGTGACCGGACCATAGCAACAATGTGTCTGCTGAAGGAAACTAAATAAAAACAGCCTCTGTGGTGGGACCAAAAGATCCATGATTTGTATCTATAAATAAAGACACACACCACCTTGCTGTACACGGATTATAATTAAAAAGTACTAAGGATAAAATAGACCTCATTCCAATTCATAATAGTATTAAAAGATCTATTAAAAAATATATGTTAAAGAGGTCTCCCGCTGCCACCTCTGTAAATACAAACCAACCAGTACAAAAAATATAAAAGGAATTCTTATAACATATAAAAATATTCAAAGATAATAGTTGACAAAACTTATTAAAATACATTAAAAGTCAGATTCCCATCTAAATCAAATTATATATGACTATTTATTAGATATAAAGCAATTAAGGTCAAATTCCACATTCAACCCCTTAGGAAACAACACCTGAGTCTCATGTATCCACATGGATTCCCGTTGGCTCAATTGCCTAATGTAGTTGCCTCCCCTCCAATGTGGGTTAACTCTTTCTATGCCCCAAAATTTTAAATATTTAGGATTACGGCCGTGGTACCTCCTGAAATGTTTGGAGACATTGTGTGTAATGAGTCCTTTTTTAATATTGTTTACGTGCTCCGCGATGCGGACTCCCATAGGTCTTGAAGTCCTCCCTATGTATTGGAGTCCGCACTCGCATTCTAGCATGTAAACGACCCCTACCGTATTACACGTAATGAATTGTTTTATCTTATAATGCTTATTAGTGACGGATGCTGTAAACTCTTTCTTTCTTTTCTTATTCCCTTTACATTGTTTACAAGCCGAGCATCTGCCACACGCATAAAAACCTGTAAGGAAATTATAAATCCTATTTTCTTCCTTAAACGTAGGGGGATCAACCACGCTAGGTGCTAAAATGTTTCGCAATGTGGTGGGCTTACGATAAACAAATTTGGGGCGGGGAGGCAGTACTGGACCCAGAACGCTATCCCTTTTCAAAATATCCCAGTGTTTTGAGATTATCTTCTCAAACTTTTTATGTTGGATGTTATAATCGAGGATAATTTTGTATTCAAAATTATCCTGGGATGTAGTAACATTCCTTGGGTTTTGAGCTACTAAGGAGGCGCGTTGGAGACCACCAACAGTGACTAAGTCACTTCTTATGTGTTCCTCCTTATAACCCTTCTGCAAGAAGCGGTTAGCTAAAACTTTAGCCTGGGAAAAATAATCTGAGTCAAGGGTGCAGTTTCTCCTCAACCGGATAAACTGTCCTCTGGGAACGTTATATAACCAGGAATGGTGATGACAACTGTTCAACGGTATGAATCCATTCCTATCCGTGGGTTTAAAGAAATTTTTTGTAGCATACTTATCTCCCTGTTTGAATATTTCAAGGTCGAGAAAGGCCACACTCGTGGGGTCTGCATTCCAGGATAGATGAATCCCCTTGGTGTTACCGTTAAGTTTAGACATAAACATCTGGAGGCTAATGAGATCACCTTCCCAGATCATAATAAGATCATCAATGTATCTTTGGTAGCAGACCAGCTGAGCCGGTCTGCTACCAAAGACTACCTCCTCCTCCCACAATGCCATGAAGATGTTGGCAACGCTGGGCGCAAAACGGGCCCCCATAGCGACTCCGAGCGTTTGGAGAAAAAATCTCCCACCATACCAGAAATAATTTCTGGATAGGCAAAAATCCAAAGCCTTCAGTATAAATTCTTTTACAAGGGGAGGGAGGTTAGATCCGTTAAGAGCCCACTGTACAGAAGTGAGAGCATCAACATGACCTATGATGGTGTAAAGGGAGCTCACGTCAGCAGTGACTAAAAAACTATTTTCTTTACATGTAATATTACCCAAAATTTGAATAATATGTTTAGTGTCTTTTGTATGAATTGTCTTAGCGCCTGTGAGCGCTCGCACGCTACAGTGTGTTTTTTATTTTAATAAACGGACTACTCTTAGAAAGTATTCCTTTCTGTGTTCTCATTCATGGTCACCTGGGAGTAACCTGTGAGGAAACCCTGATCGGGACGCCTGTATCCTTCTGGGGCTCTTTCAGCTGGAAGTTTGCTTGTGGATATCAGGAATCGCTGCCGGCTGTGTTCCGTTCCAGTGTCAGCATCCAGCAGATCATCATCCCTGAGGGGAGACATGTGAGTCTGACCCCTGCTTTGCAGAGGTCCACACCGTCTGGTAAGCGCATATTGAATACTGTACACAGGATCGTATCTCCTTCGGCCACCGAAAGTTCACAGTGCATTTGAGAAATTGAGCATTTGAGCATTGGGGACTTTTATATTTTAATATAGATTATTGCATTATTTATTGCGCTGCACTTACCATGTTTTCTATACCACTGTCCAGGCTTTTGTGATTACCTGAAGTGTTCAGCTTGCAATTGGGTGTGGGATTTAGCTGTTTGCGCTGATTGACTCTTTTCACATATAGATTTCTGTTTCTTATCACTACACCTTCAGCAGCATTCATGGAAGTATTTTCCTTTTTAGAACATAGAGAAGTTAAGCTGAATGAGGTGTTTTCCAACTCTCAGCCTCTCAATGATTCTGATGATTTATCTACGTGCTTTAGAAAATTAGGCTATGTATACGAAAAAAAGATCAAAGCCTGGTGGGATATTGCAACATTCGAACAATACACCAAGACCAAATTGGTCCCCAGACGTCTAAGGTGGGATCTCCCACCCAGTGATGGCCTTATGGATGACGAGTCGGTTCAGGAATGGTTCAATTTTTTTGATAAAAAAGGTCATGAACTCATTGATTTTCTGTTGTTAAGAAAATGAGGATAAAAGAGGAAAATGACCATGCTGAATAAACAAATTGCTGACCTGAAAACTAAAATGGAACCACTCCAGAACGCAACAGACTTCACCAGACTGTCAGGAGAATTAAAGAACAAAATGATTAAATGGGATAGGGAAATACAGGACAAGAAAAAGGGTAAATACATTAGGGATTCTGGGGATTATATGAAAGGAGAAGTCTTCAAGTGGCAATCTAAATTATCTGCCCAGGATACAGGGACTGATACTACCCAGATGCAGACCCAATCTAGACCTATTCCACATACCCCCATCTCCCAACCTAGACCCCCCATTTCACAGGGAGCGGTCCCAAAGAGATACCCCCATCCCAACAACAGAGGGAGGGGACAGTCCAATAGAGGGAATTCGTATAAAGGAAATCAATTACCTTACCCTATGCCATATAATCAGCCATATAGGGATAATAATCGGGGACCCCCTCGACCCCCCAGAGGAAGGCATACCAGTAACTCATCTAATAGAGGCCAGTATTCTTATAATCATTCCAACCAGTATAGTAGCAACCCCCAATATGAAAGAACTTCTGTTCCCACCCAGAACCGGTTCTCTCCATTACGGTATGATAACTATCAACAGGATGAGGGTTTTTTAGGGAACCCCCAACCCCAATGGCCGATACCATGGGAGGGTACACCAGGTGGAAGCAAAGGGGGGGGGGAAGAAGAGAAAGAGAGGGCGAAGAGCCGGACGAAAATTACAAAAGAAAAAAATCCCATTAGGTACAGGGATATACAACATTAGTGGCACAGTTTTATCAGATGAACTCAAGGTTTTAGATAAGGGTCTGAAATTTGCTCCTGTAAAAAATTTCAACAAGTTTCAGACATATATCAGCCTTCAAAAGTTCATCAGGACCCTCAATATTAAAAGGTACTTTTTATCCAAACCAGGGGAGAGATCAAGTCAGATCATTAATGCTGCCCCCACTGGGGGTCACTCGGGCCTGGCTAATAAATTCACTTTTAATCCACCTAAAAACGACCATCGTCACATTGACGTTTTTAGAAATATGGTTAGTAGTGACTTACAGGAGATGAAGGTCAAAAGGATAGGAGACCCTGCATATCTTAAAAAAGGTATCAGTACATTAGAGAAAAATAAAGATGTGGTAATCCGCCCTGCGGATAAAGGGGGAGGTGTTGTAGTCATGAGTAAATCATACTATAAGCTTGAAATGGAGCGACTCTTATCAGATAGAAAAACCTATCAATTATTAAGTAGTGATCCTGTGTTTCAATACAAGGAAGAATTACACAAGCTTATCACACTAGGTAAAACACAGGGAGTATTGAGCAAAAAAGAGGCCTCCTATCTGAACCCGAGTGCATGTAGGAGACCTATAATATATTTTTTACCCAAAATACACAAAGATGCCAGCTTCCCCCCGGGTCGACCTATCGTTAACGGTATTGACTCCGTTACCGCTCGCCTAGGTCAATACATAGACCATTTCCTGAAACCTTTAGTGTCCACTACCAAGGCATATCTTAAAGACACTAAACATATTATTCAAATTTTGGGTAATATTACATGTAAAGAAAATAGTTTTTTAGTCACTGCTGACGTGAGCTCCCTTTACACCATCATAGGTCATGTTGATGCTCTCACTTCTGTACAGTGGGCTCTTAACGGATCTAACCTCCCTCCCCTTGTAAAAGAATTTATACTGAAGGCTTTGGATTTTTGCCTATCCAGAAATTATTTCTGGTATGGTGGGAGATTTTTTCTCCAAACGCTCGGAGTCGCTATGGGGGCCCGTTTTGCGCCCAGCGTTGCCAACATCTTCATGGCATTGTGGGAGGAGGAGGTGGTCTTTGGTAGCAGACCGGCTCAGCTGGTCTGCTACCAAAGATACATTGATGATCTTATTATGATCTGGGAAGGTGATCTCATTAGCCTCCAGATGTTTATGTCTAAACTTAACGGTAACACCAAGGGGATTCATCTATCCTGGAATGCAGACCCCACGAGTGTGGCCTTTCTCGACCTTGAAATATTCAAACAGGGAGATAAGTATGCTACAAAAAATTTCTTTAAACCCACGGATAGGAATGGATTCATACCGTTGGACCGTTGTCATCACCATTCCTGGTTATATAACGTTCCCAGAGGACAGTTTATCCGGTTGAGGAGAAACTGCACCCTTGACTCAGATTATTTTTCCCAGGCTGAAGTTTTAGCTAACCGCTTCTTGCAGAAGGGTTATAAGGAGGAACACATAAGAAGTGACTTAGTCACTGTTGGTGGTCTCCAACGCGCCTCCTTAGTAGCTCAAAACCCAAGGAATGTTACTACATCCCAGGATAATTTTGAATACAAAATTATCCTCGATTATAACATCCAACATAAGAAGTTTGAGAAGATAATCTCAAAACACTGGGATATTTTGAAAAGGGATAGCGTTCTGGGTCCAGTACTGCCTCCCCGCCCCAAATTTGTTTATCGTAAGCCCACCACATTGCGAAACATTTTAGCACCTAGCGTGGTTGATCCCCCTACGTTTAAGGAAGAAAATAGGATTTATAATTTCCTTACAGGTTTTTATGCGTGTGGCAGATGCCCGGCTTGTAAACAATGTAAAGGAAAAACAACAGGAAAGGCGCCTCTTAGTAAACTGTATATTTAATGGTATATAAGCATTAAAAACACTCACATTAAAGACTTAGATAGTCCGGCATGGGAAGTTCAGTATAGCCATACAGAGTTGCGTCCTCCTATGTCCACAGTCTTATTCCTCTATTGCTGACGGCTGATCCGTGTGGTAAAAGCTTCCGCCTTTCCTGTTGTTTTTCCTTTGCATATCTGGAGCGGCTTCACCTCCCATCAAAAGGCTGCCCTACCTAAAGACTGTTTGCATCTCACAAAGAGCGCTATGCTCAAAAGGACATTTTTATAGCAACATTTGTATACAACACAAACCATGTAACCTGCGCTATTTTGTCTGTTTATTTGTAAAACAATGTAAAGGGAATAAGAAAAGAAAGAAAGGGTTTACAGCATCCGTCACTAATAAGCATTATAAGATAAAACAATTCATTACGTGTAATACGGTAGGGGTCGTTTACATGCTAGAATGCGAGTGCGGACTCCAATACATAGGGAGGACTTCAAGACCTATGGGAGTCCGCATCGCGGAGCACGTAAACAATATTAAAAAAGGACTCATTACACACAATGTCTCCAAACATTTCAGGAGGTACCACGACCGTAATCCTAAATATTTAAAATTTTGGGGCATAGAAAGAGTTAACCCACATTGGAGGGGAGGCAACTACATTAGGCAATTGAGCCAACGGGAATCCATGTGGATACATGAGACTCAGGTGTTGTTTCCTAAGGGGTTGAATGTGGAATTTGACCTTAATTGCTTTATATCTAATAAATAGTCGTATATAATTTGATTTAGATTTAGACTTTTAATGTATTTTAATAAGTTTTGTCAACTATTATCTTTGAATATTTTTATATATTATAAGAATTCCTTTTATATTTTTTGTACTGGTTGGTTTGTATTTACAGAGGTGGCAGCGGGAGACCTCTTTAACATATATTTTTTAATAGATCTTTTAATACTATTATGAATTGGAATGAGGTCTATTTTATCCTTAGTACTTTTTAATTATAATCCGTGTACAACAAGGTGGTGTGTGTCTTTATTTATAGATACAAATCATGGATCTTTTGGTCCTACCACAGAGGCTGTTTTTATTTAGTTTCCTTCAGCAGACACATTGTTGCTATGGTCCGGTCACCAAGGAAGCTTTTCACTTCCTGGTGTCTTTGAGCCTGGTCGGACACCGTCCGCTTATCATATAATACCCTGGGTGAACGTCAGGCTCCACCCCTCGCTGACGAAGTCCAATAGGACGTAACGCCGCGTACGGGGGGCGGAGCTTTCACTGAGACGTCACCCGCTGCCTGTCTCTGCAAGTCGGGTCTGCTTGTGCACCGCAGCCCGACAGTTTTGTATGAATTGTCTTAGCGCCTGTGAGCGCTCGCACGCTACAGTGTGTTTTTTATTTTAATAAACGGACTACTCTTAGAAAGTATTCCTTTCTGTGTTCTCATTCATGGTCACCTGGGAGTAACCTGTGAGGAAACCCTGATCGGGACGCCTGTATCCTTCTGGGGCTCTTTCAGCTGGAAGTTTGCTTGTGGATATCAGGAATCGCTGCCGGCTGTGTTCCGTTCCAGTGTCAGCATCCAGCAGATCATCATCCCTGAGGGGAGACATGTGAGTTTTACCCCTGCTTTGCAGAGGTCCACACCGTCTGGTAAGCGCATATTGAATACTGTACACAGGATCGTATCTCCTTCGGCCACCGAAAGTTCACAGTGCATTTGAGAAATTGAGCATTTGAGCATTGGGGACTTTTATATTTTAATATAGATTATTGCATTATTTATTGCGCTGCACTTACCATGTTTTCTATACCACTGTCCAGGCTTTTGTGATTACCTGAAGTGTTCAGCTTGCAATTGGGTGTGGGATTTAGCTGTTTGCGCTGATTGACTCTTTTCACATATAGAACCAGATATTATGGGACGTCCTGGAGGTTCCAGGATGGATTTGTGTACCTTTGGTAAGGCATAGAAAGTAGGGATCCGTGGGTCCTTTACATTAAGGTAGTCCCACGTATTCTTGTCTATGATACCTTTATGATATGCCTTGAAAATGATGTTATAGTATTCAATATTGAAGTTTTGTATTAAAGTTCTGGAAATAGGACGGTACCAGTCTCGATTGGATAGAATCTTGTTGCACATATTGATATATTGGGGTGTTTCCATGATAACTAAATTACCGCCTTTGTCGGCAGGTTTAATTGTTATCTTTTGGTTGGATTCAAGAGATTTAATGGCAGCTTTTTGGTTTGCATTTAAGTTGGAGGATGCAGAGGGACGAAAATTAGACTCTTCAATTGCTTGAGAAGTTTGTGTGACAAATGCCCAGATGTTAGGGTTAGTACTTAGCAAAGGAAAATTCCTTGACTTCGGTTTGTAGGACTGTGGGGGGGGGGAAGACACACCGGCGACCGACAACTCCGGCAGGTGCAAACAACCAGAGACGTCGTCGTCCGTGTGTCCCTCCTCCCAAAGTGCCACCAGATCCTCAAAAGCTTGTTGTTCCTCCATGTTGATCTGGAGGTTGGAAGTTTTATCATTTGGACATGTGTCTAACTTAGGTTTGTCAAAAATAACTTTGTATAGGAGTCTACGAGCAAAAAGGTGAAGGTCCTTGATAAGGTGGAATTTATCAACCTGGGAATCAGGGCAAAAAGTTAGACCCAGTTTAAGGACCTGTTCTTCATGTTCAGTTAGGGTGTTCGAAGAGAGATTGATAATGGATAATTCTGATTGGTTAGATGTTGAATCAGGGGTACATGGGGTTAAATCAGACTCTGGGCTTGTACTAGCTCTTGGTCCTTCCCTAAAAAAATTTGTGCTAACTTCATGTCAGCTGATACAGGTGTACCTGAGGGAGAAATAACAGTGTTAGCGTTGCTTACCTTGGTGACCGTGTTGGGGTGAAGAGGAGGGGCAGTGACCGCCGTGGAAGGTGCTGTGGACATAATGGTGTGGGTGGCCATCGTCTGTGGGCCACGTGACATTTGCGACGAGGAGTGAGGTATGCTGGAAGTGCGAGGTAGTGCCGCTTTGGGGTGATTGGGCTGTGATCGACGAGGTACTGGAGTACCCGCTTGATTTTTAAGGGACTCCAAGGAGGCCGTGTCTGAGTTACTTTTTCCTCTTTTTGGCAATCTGTCTCCAGACAAATCTCCGTATACCGTCGATTGGCTAGATGATAGGGAAGAAGAGGGTGATAAGTTAGTCATATCATTGCCATTTCTAGTATTACGTTGGCTGGTGGATCTATATGATCTCGTATTTGTATTTTGTGTCCATTTGTAGGCTGACCCATTTGAATGGGCATTGGTATCGCGTGCAAACTTGTTTTCCTTTGTCCGGATGATGTCTAGAGTGTATCTCTCCAAATAAACTTTCAATTCATTTTCTTTTTTCTTAAATTTTGCATTATTTGATATAAGTTTATGATCATTGTAGGGTTGTAGGATAGATTTGTCTAAAGTAATAAGTTCTTGTTCATATTGACTACACAATAGATTCATCATCCCAAAGGAACAAGTTTGCAAGTTGTCTTCCCATTTGGCTTTCAATAGATCGTCAGCCTTACGTACATTGGGGAAGATTTGGATTCTCAATCCCCAAGGCACAATTTTATTGTCAATGTATTTGTTAAAGTATTTTTTATGCCAGAATATTCTGGCTTTACGTTCCAAAAGACGTTGGAGTCTTAAAAAAACATGTTCAAGATCTTTGTCACTCATTTCTCCCGAACTGTGGGATTGTTGGATTTTATCCATAAGGCCTAACCAGGTCTCACCACTGAAGGCTGCCATGGAAAGGAAGGGGAGGGAGGGGGGAGGGGAAAAGGAGAGGGAGGGGAAGAGGAAAAAAAAAAAAAAACACAAGAAATTGTATCCCTCAAATGCGGACGTGAATAATGTTTAACAAAAATATATGGAAAATAATATAAGGATATCTCACATTTTAATTCGTTGTTGTGTTACCCATATCGGATACCTGTGTAGGCTGTGTATTTAAACACTAAAATTAGATTGTTTGAAGTTTTGGTTCCGAGTATGGGAAAAACACCCTCATAGATAGGCACCACATCCCTAAGCAAAGATTTAAATGGACGTACAAAGGGGAGGGATTTTCACGGTGCAAGTAAACTAAGCATACGGAAAAGCTGTGTATCTTTTCTCTTTTAAAAAAACAGTTTATTGTTTACACTTAATTAAGATGAAACACATATATTATATAGAGTAACAGACATATTCCTTTTAAAATTAAAAACAAGGTTGTCAAAGTAGGGAATGACAAAGAAAAAATGTACACTACAGATTCACAGATGGTAGTTATTGCATACTAGCCCGACATGTTTCGCATTGTCGCTTTTTCAAGGGATATGCAACTGTTTAGTGAGTCATCCAACACTTTTAGTAATTCTACAAAAATAGAAAAAAGAGAAAAGTTTTTGTATACACACATAGATAGTTTTCAGTATTGATACAACATTAAATACAATGAAAAAGCACGTGTTGTCACTCCGAAGTGTCCATAAAGGCTTACCCCTGAAGTTGACCCTACAAAGTCTCGTCAGAACCGGCAAGTACAGACCCAAACAAGCAGGACAGCAGGGGGGCTTATATGCAACCACAGGGAGCAGTAAGGTGAAGCTGTTGTATGAATAGTAAATATTCAGTGTCAAGGAGAATTGTATACAAAAGGTTAATTAGATTTAAGAAAAAAATCAGAAAAATATCAAAAAAATCAATCAATTGACACTTACGCCGTGGTTTAATTAAGGCTGCAACCAAGGATACAGATGGTCAGCGGTATTAGTGAAATGCTGATTGCAAGGAATGTTTGAATGGTGGGTATGTTAGAGCTAGAAAATTAAATAAAAATAAATATAAATAAAAGCAAAGGAGATTGTTACTACACAGAGGAATACTGAACTGAATAATTTAGATTATTGGAGTGTTTGTAGGCAGATAGTGGGGGTCTACACATGTAGCATAATGGTATAATTAAGCTCCAATTACAAAGACACAATGTCTTGAAGTTTTCTAGCTGTGACAGCAAAGGATATATATACAGTTATGAATCCATAAGAGTTTGATAAGTAAGTAAGGAAAAGATAAATGTGTGAATATAAATATAGAGCAAGGTGTGGTGTTCAACACCAGTCACTCACCCTGCTAAGGTCTTGGCTTGCATCCTCCGGCGCTGGCAGACATAGCTGTCAGATGTGCCGGTTTAAATACTGCTCCCCATCAAGCCGGCGTGTGACGTCGCCGGCTCGATGCGGACGTGATGGCGCCAGTGCGCATGCCCGAGAGACCAAGAACCCCGTCCAAACTTCAAGTCCCACAAGGCATAGCGCCAGCGGAGGGAGCCGACATGCGCATAGCCGCGCACGGCGGCTCCTCCCGCACAGAAACCGCGTCACGGGGCGAGGGGGGCGGGGGGAGGGCTCCGATGGTGCCCTTCGATGGAGCTGGTCCGGCGGGGAAGCACGGCGCGAAGTGGGCACACCTCAAGGATGTGCCCCGGGCGTCCGTGTGGATGCGACGGCCCCCCCTCCGCTGTCCCAGCATAGACTGAGCTGAGAGCGGTCCGACCAGAATGGGCCAAAGGAGTAGCCGATCGAGTAGGAAGGGACCACAGACCTTCCAATCTCGATCGGCACTTCAAAGGGACAACACGTTTACATGCAGATCAAAATGTAATTACATTGAAACAAAGTTACATATATAATACCTAGTTACACATAGCTACATATTAGATCAAACCGTACAAAGTATATTACAGCAAATAAATACATTTATAATGAAAACAGGTCATTTAATATAAATGACATGAAGGGGAGATGAAGGAAGGGGGGAAGAGGGACTAAGTGGGCAGGGAAAATAGGGTGTCTGATGGACAGTGACACCACGGGATAGTACATGGGCAGCTACACATTCAGAGGAAGGGCCTGTAACTCAGGCTTTCATTCAAGCCCGGAAAATGAGTAGCCTTGAGGGTATAGATCCAGCGGGCTTCAAGCTGGAGCAGTGTCCGATCGACACTGCCCCCTCTTTCGTCCAGTGGGACATGCTCCAAAGCTCGGAACTTGATGGTTCTGGGGTTAAAGTTATGGTGCAGACCCACATGCCTGGCAATAGCTGTATCCATTTGTTTTTTCAAGATGGGTTTTATGTGGTCTCTGATTCGTTTGTAGAATGGTCGTTTCGTTTTGCCGACATAAAAGCCACCACAAATGCATTGAGCTAAATAGATTATACCCGGAGTTTGACAGGTGGCATTGAATTTGATTGAGTACCACTGTCCATTGGGGAGTAGAAAGTGTGATGTTTGTTCTACATAACGGCAAATATCACATTTACCGCATGGAGAAATACCTGTATGGGGAGATTTTTTATTATTTGTAAAGGTATCTTGGAAGTGACTATGGACTAAACGGTCCCTCAGTGAGGGAACCCGTCTAAAGGTTATCTCGGGGAATGGGTTGATGTGTTTGCTGACTGCTGAATCAGCAGATAAAAAGGGCCAAAATTTGGTTATAATACTTCTGATTTCTCTGTGTTGGCTAGAGTAGCGAGTGATCAGTCTTACAGTGTCAGATTTTGTGGGGAGTTTGGTTGAAAATAGTAGCGAATCTCTGTTTTGTATTTTAACCCTATTGTATGCCCTTTTGAGGCATGAATGGCTATATCCACGGGATAGTAGTCTATTGTACAGGTCTTTGGCTGCTATCTGGAAGTCTGCATCCTTGCTGCAGTTGCGTTTTAAACGCAAGTACTGACTATAAGGAATACTCTTCAGCTAGGGGCCAGGGTGTGAACTATCCGCGTGGAGGATAGTATTCCCAGCCGAAGGTTTTCTAAAAAGTGATGAATCTAATTTTCCATTGGCATCAATGGAGATAGTGAGATCAAGGAAATTGATCGCAGTTATGCTATATTCCATAGTGAAACGAAGATTAAAGTTGTTAATAGAGATCAGTCTTAAGAATTCTTTCAACTCTGTTTCTGAACCAGACCAGAATAGCAACACCTCGTCTATGTAACGATACCAAGAGACGATCTTTTCCAACAGATGGATCAGGTCGTCCCTGGAGAAGACATCTTTTTCCCACCCCCCCAGGTACAGGTTGGCATACGATGGGGCACATTTGGTCCCCATCGCAACCCCCTGCACCTGGAGGTAGTGGGAAGAATTAAACATGAAAACGTTATGTCTCAGAATATAATTGAGAAGTTCCAGGACAAATTCGTTATATTTCTCAGATGAGGGACCTCTCTCATTTAGATGGTTGCTTACAATTTCGATGCCCTTACTATGAGGAATAGTGTTATATAGACTTTCAATGTCCAGTGCAACTAAATAGGTGCCTGGTGGAAGTGAGATACCTTCGATGGTTCTTAATAGATCTATGGTGTCTTTGATATAGGAAAAGAGAGAGGTGACGTGAGGATGTAAATAGCTGTCTACCAGACTGCTAGCGTTTTCCGTTAAACATTGACAACCAGATATTATGGGACGTCCTGGAGGTTCCAGGATGGATTTGTGTACCTTTGGTAAGGCATAGAAAGTAGGGATCCGTGGGTCCTTTACATTAAGGTAGTCCCACGTATTCTTGTCTATGATACCTTTATGATATGCCTTGAAAATGATGTTATAGTATTCAATATTGAAGTTTTGTATTAAAGTTCTGGAAATAGGACGGTACCAGTCTCGATTGGATAGAATCTTGTTGCACATATTGATATATTGGGATGTTTCCATGATAACTAAATTACCGCCTTTGTCGGCAGGTTTAATTGATATCTTTTGGTTGGATTCAAGGGATTTAATGGCAGCTTTTTGGTTTGCATTTAAGTTGGAGGATGCAGAGGGACGAAAATTAGACTCTTCAATTGCTTGAGAAGTTTGTGTGACAAATGCCCAGATGTTAGGGTTAGTACTTAGCAAAGGAAAATTCCTTGACTTCGGTTTGTAGGACTGTGGGGGGGGGGGGAAAGACACACCGGCGACCGACAACTCCGGCAGGTGCAAACAACCAGAGACGTCGTCGTCCGTGTGTCCCTCCTCCCAAAGTGCCACCAGATCCTCAAAAGCTTGTTGTTCCTCCATGTGGATCTGGAGGTTGGAAGTTTTATCATTTGGACATGTGTCTAACTTAGGTTTGTCAAAAATAACTTTGTATAGGAGTCTACGAGCAAAAAGGTGAAGGTCCTTGATAAGGTGGAATTTATCAACCTGGAAATCAGGGCAAAAAGTTAGACCCAGTTTAAGGACCTGTTCTTCATGTTCAGTTAGGGTGTACGAAGAGAGATTGATAATGGATAATTCTGATTGGTTAGATGTTGAATCAGGGGTACATGGGGTTAAATCAGACTCTGGGCTTGTACTAGCTCTTGGTCCTTCCCTAAAAAAATTGGTGCTAACTTCATGTCAGCTGATACAGGTGTACCTGAGGGAGAAATAACAGTGTTAGCGTTGCTTACCTTGGTGACCGTGTTGGGGTGAAGAGGAGGGGCAGTGACCGCCGTGGAAGGTGCTGTGGACATAATGGTGTGGGTGGCCATCGTCTGTGGGCCGCGTGACGTTTGCGACGAGGAGTGAGGTATGCTGGAAGTGCGAGGTAGTGCCGCTTTGGGGTGATTGGGCTGTGATCGACGAGGTACTGGAGTACCCGCTTGATTTTTAAGGGACTCCAAGGAGGCCGTGTCTGAGTTACTTTTTCGTCTTTTTGGCAATCTGTCTCCAGACAAATCTCGGTATACCGTCGATTGGCTAGATGATAAGGAAGAAGAGGGTGATAAGTTAGTCATATCATTGCCATTTCTAGTATTACGTTGGCTGGTGGATCTATATGATCTCGTATTTGTATTTTGTGTCCATTTGTAGGCTGACCCATTTGAATGGGCATTGGTATCGCGTGCAAACTTGTTTTCCTTTGTCCGGATGATGTCTAGAGTGTATCTCTCCAAATAAACTTTCAATTCATTTTCTTTTTTCTTAAATTTTGCATTATTTGATATAAGTTTATGATCATTGTAGCATTGTAGGATAGATTCGTCTAAAGTAATAAGTTCTTGTTCATATTGACTACACAATAGATTCATCATCCCAAAGGAACAAGTTTGCAAGTTGTCTTCCCATTTGGCTTTCAATAGATCGTCAGCCTTACGTACATTGGGGAAGATTTGGATTCTCAATCCCCAAGGCACAATTTTATTGTCAATGTATTTGTTAAAGTATTTTTTATGCCAGAATATTCTGGCTTTACGTTCCAAAAGACGTTGGAGTCTTAAAAAAACATGTTCAAGATCTTTGTTACTCATTTCTCCCGAACTGTGGGATTGTTGGATTTTATCCATAAGGCCTAACCAGGCCTCACCACTGAAGGCTGCCATGGAAAGGAAGGGGAGGGGAAAAGGAGAAGGAGGGGAAGAGGAAAAAAAAACCACAAGAAATTGTATCCCTCAAATGCGGACGTGAATAATGTTTAACAAAAATATATGGAAAATAATATAAGGATATCTCACATTTTAATTCGTTGTTGTGTTACCCATATCGGATACCTGTGTAGGCTGTGTATTTAAACACTAAAATTAAATTGTTTGAAGTTTTGGTTCCGAGTATGGGAAAAACACCCTCATAGATAGGCACCACATCCCTAAGCAAAGATTTAAATGGACAAACAAAGGGGAGGGATTTTCACGGTGCAAGTAAACTAAGCATACGGAAAAGCTGTGTATCTTTTCTCTTTTAAAAAAACAGTTTATTGTTTACACTTAATTAAGATGAAACACATATATTATATAGAGTAACAGACATATTCCTTTTAAAATTAAAAACAAGGTGGTCAAAGTAGGGAATGACAAAGAAAAAATGTACACTACAGATTCACAGATGGTAGTTATTGCATACTAGCCCGACATGTTTCGCATTGTCGCTTTTTCAAGGGATATGCAACTGTTTAGTGAGTCATCCAACACTTTTAGTAATTCTACAAAAATAGAAAAAAGAGAAAAGTTTTTGTATACACACATAGATAGTTTTCAGTATTGATACAACATTAAATACAATGAAAAAGCACGTGTTGTCACTCCGAAGTGTCCATAAAGGCTTACCCCTGAAGTTGACCCTACAAAGTCTCGTCAGAACCGGCAAGTACAGACCCAAACAAGCAGGACAGCAGGGGGGCTTATATGCAACCACAGGGAGCAGTAAGGTGAAGCTGTTGTATGAATAGTAAATATTCAGTGTCAAGGAGAATTGTATACAAAAGGTTAATTAGATTTAAGAAAAAAATCAGAAAAATATCAAAAAAATCAATCAATTGACACTTACGCCGAAGGTTTAATTAAGGCTGCAACCAAGGATACAGATGGTCAGCGGTATTAGTGAAATGCTGATTGCAAGGAATGTTTGAATGGTGGGTATGTTAGAGCTAGAAAATTAAATAAAAATAAATATAAATAAAAGCAAAGGAGATTGTTACTACACAGAGGAATACTGAACTGAATAATTTAGATTATTGGAGTGTTTGTAGGCGGATAGTGGGGGTCTACACATGTAGCATAATGGTATAATTAAGCTCCAATTACAAAGACACAATGTCTTGAAGTTTTCTAGCTGTGACAGCAAAGGGTATATATACAGTTATGAATCCATAAGAGTTTGATAAGTAAGTAAGGAAAAGATAAATGTGTGAATATAAATATAGAGCAAGGTGTGGTGTTCAACACCAGTCACTCACCCTGCTAAGGTCTTGGCTTGCATCCTCCGGCGCTGGCAGACATAGCTGTCAGATGTGCCGGTTTAAATACTGCTCCCCATCGAGCCGGCGTGTGACGTCGCCAGCTCGATGTGGACGTGATGGCGCCAGTGCGCATGCCCGAGAGACCAAGAACCCCTTCCAAACTTCAAGTCCCACAAGGCGTAGCGCCGGTGGAGGGAGCCGACATGCGCATAGCCGCGCACGGCGGCTCCTCCCGCACAGAAACCGCGTCACGGGGCGAGGGGGGCGGGGGGAGGGCTCCGATGGTGCCCTTCGATGGAGCTGGTCCGGCGGGGAAGCACGGCGCGAAGTGGGCACACCTCATGGATGTGCCCCGGGCGTCCGTGTGGATGCGACGGCCCCCCCTCCGCTGTCCCAGCATAGACTGAGCTGAGAGCGGTCCGACCAGAATGGGCCAAAGGAGTAGCCGATCGAGTAGGAAGGGACCACAGACCTTCCAATCTCGATCGGCACTTCAAAGGGACAACACGTTTACATGCAGATCAAAATGTAATTACATTGAAACAAAGTTACATATATAATACCTAGTTACACATAGCTACATATTAGATCAAACCGTACAAAGTATATTACAGCAAATAAATACATTTATAATGAAAACAGGTCATTTAATATAAATGACATGAAGGGGAGATGAAGGAAGGGGGGAAGAGGGACTAAGTGGGCAGGGAAAATAGGGTGTCTGATGGACAGTGACACCACGGGATAGTACATGGGCAGCTACACATTCAGAGGAAGGGCCTGTAACTCAGGCTTTCATTCAAGCCCGGGAAATGAGTAGCCTTGAGGGTATAGATACAGCGGGCTTCAAGCTGGAGCAGTGTCTGATCGACACTGCCCCCTCTTTCGTCCAGCGGGACATGCTCCAAATCTCGGAACTTGATGGTTCTGGGGTTAAAGTTATGGTGCAGACCCACATGCCTGGCAATAGCTGTATCCATTTGTTTTTTCAAGATGGGTTTTATGTGGTCTCTGATTCGTTTGTAGAATGGTCGTTTCGTTTTGCCGACATAAAAGCCACCACAAATGCATTGAGCTAAATAGATTATACCCGGAGTTTGACAGGTGGCATTGAATTTGATTGAGTACCACTGTCCATTGGGGAGTAGAAAGTGTGATGTTTGTTCTACATAACGGCAAATATCACATTTACCGCATGGAGAAATACCTGTATGGGGAGATTTTTTATTATTTGTAAAGGTATCTTGGAAGTGACTATGGACTAAACGGTCCCTCAGTGAGGGAACCCGTCTAAAGGTTATCTCGGGGAATGGGTTGATGTGTTTGCTGACTGCTGAATCAGCAGATAAAAGGGGCCAAAATTTGGTTATAATACTTCTGATTTCTCTGTGTTGGCTAGAGTAGCGAGTGATCAGTCTTATGCCCCGTACACACGGTCGGACTTTGTTCGGACATTCCGACAACAAAATTCTAGGATTTTTTCCGACGGGTGTTGGCTCAAACTTGTCTTGCATACACACGGTCACACAAAGTTGTCGGAAAATCCGATCGTTTTGAACGCGGTGAAGTAAAACACGTACGTCGGGACTATAAACGGGGCAGTGGCCAATAGCTTTCATCTCTTTATTTATTCTGAGCATGCGTGGCACTTTGTCCGTCGGATTTGTGTACACACGATCGGAATTTCCGACAACGGATTTTGTTGTCGGAAAATCTTATCTCCTGCTCTCCAACTTTGTGTGTCGGAAAATCCGATGGAAAATGTCCGATGGAGCCCACACACGGTCGGAATTTCCGACAACACGCTCCGATCGGACATTTTCCATCGAAAAATCCGACCGTGTGTATGGGGCATTACAGTGTCAGGTTTTGTGGGGAGTTTGGTTGAAAATAGTAGCGAATCTCTGTTTTGTATTTTAACCCTATTGTATGCCCTTTTGAGGCATGAATGGCTATATCCACGGGATAGTAGTCTATTGTACAGGTCTTTGGCTGCTATCTGGAAGTCTGCATCCTTGCTGCAGTTGCGTTTTAAACGCAAGTACTGACTATAAGGAATACTCTTCAGCAAGGGGCCAGGGTGTGAACTATCCACGTGGAGGATAGTATTCCCAGCTGAAGGTTTTCTAAAAAGTGATGAATCTAATTTTCCATTGGCATCAATGGAGATAGTGAGATCAAGGAAATTGATCGCAGTTATGCTATATTCCATAGTGAAACAAAGATTAAAGTTGTTAATAGAGATCAGTCTTAAGAATTCTTTCAACTCTGTTTCTGAACCAGACCAGAATAGCAACACATCTATGTAACGATACCAAGAGACGACCTTTTCCAACAGATGGATCAGGTCGTCCCTGGAGAAGACATCTTTTTCCCACCCCCCCAGGTACAGGTTGGCATACGATGGGGCACATTTGGTCCCCATCGCAACCCCCTGCACCTGGAGGTAGTGGGAAGAATTAAACATGAAAACGTTATGTCTCAGAATATAATTGAGAAGTTCCAGGACAAATTCATTATATTTCTCAGATGAGGAACCTCTCTCATATAGATGGTTGCTTACAATTTCGATGCCCTTACTATGAGGAATAGTGTTATATAGACTTTCAATGTCCAGTGCAACTAAATAGGTGCCTGGTGGAAGTGAGATACCTTCGATGGTTCTTAATAGATCTATGGTGTCTTTGATATAGGAAAAGAGAGAGGTGACGTGAGGATGTAAATAGCTGTCTACCAGACTGCTAGCGTTTTCCGTTAAACATTGACAACCAGATATTATGGGACGTCCTGGAGGTTCCAGGATGGATTTGTGTACCTTTGGTAAGGCATAGAAAGTAGGGATCCGTGGGTCCTTTACATTAAGGTAGTCCCACGTATTCTTGTCTATGATACCTTTATGATATGCCTTGAAAATGATGTTATAGTATTCAATATTGAAGTTTTGTATTAAAGTTCTGGAAATAACGGAAAACGCTAGCAGTCTGGTAGACAGCTATTTACATCCTCACGTCACCTCTCTCTTTTCCTATATCAAAGACACCATAGATCTATTAAGAACCATTGAAGGTATCTCACTTCCACCAGGCACCTATTTAGTTGCACTGGACATTGAAAGTCTATATAACACTATTCCTCATAGTAAGGGCATCGAAATTGTAAGCAACCATCTATATGAGAGAGGTCCCTCATCTGAGAAATATAACGAATTTGTCCTGGAACTTCTCAATTATATTCTGAGACATAACGTTTTCATGTTTAATTCTTCCCACTACCTCCAGGTGCAGGGGGTTGCGATGGGGACCAAATGTGCCCCATCGTATGCCAACCTGCACCTGGGGGGATGGGAAAAAGATGTCTTCTCCAGGGACGACCTGATCCATCTGTTGGAAAAGGTCGTCTCTTGGTATCGTTACATAGACGACGTGTTGCTATTCTGGTCTGGTTCAGAAACAGAGTTGAAAGAATTCTTAAGACTGATCTCTATTAACAACTTTAATCTTCGTTTCACTATGGAATATAGCATAACTGCGATCAATTTCCTTGATCTCACTATCTCCATTGATGCCAATGGAAAATTAGATTCATCACTTTTTAGAAAACCTTCGGCTGGGAATACTATCCTCCACGCGGATAGTTCACACCCTGGCCCCTTGCTGAAGAGTATTCCTTATAGTCAGTACTTGCGTTTAAAACGCAACTGCAGCAAGGATGCAGACTTCCAGATAGCAGCCACAGACCTGTACAATAGACTACTATCCCGTGGATATAGCCATTCATGCCTCAAAAGGGCATACAATAGGGTTAAAATACAAAACAGAGATTCGCTACTATTTTCAACCAAACTCCCCACAAAATCTGACACTGTAAGACTGATCACTCGCTACTCTAGCCAACACAGAGAAATCAGAAGTATTATAACCAAATTTTGGCCCCTTTTATCGGCTGATTCAGCAGTCAGCAAACACATCAACCCATTCCCCGAGATAACCTTTAGACGGGTTCCCTCACTGAGGGACCGTTTAGTCCATAGTCACTTCCAAGATACCTTTACAAATAATAAAAAATCTCCCCATACAGGTATTTCTCCATGCGGTAAATGTGATATTTGCCGTTATGTAGAACAAACATCACACTTTCTACTCCCCAATGGACAGTGGTACTCAATCAAATTCAATGCCACCTGTCAAACTCCGGGTATAATCTATTTAGCTCAATGCATTTGTGGTGGCTTTTATGTCGGCAAAACGAAACGACCATTCTACAAACGAATCAGAGACCACATAAAACCCATCTTGAAAAAACAAATGGATACAGCTATTGCCAGGCATGTGGGTCTGCACCATAACTTTAACCCCAGAACCATCAAGTTCCGAGCTTTGGAGCATGTCCCGCTGGACGAAAGAGGGGGCAGTGTCGATCGGACACTGCTCCAGCTTGAAGCCCGCTGGATCTATACCCTCAAGGCTACTCATTTCCCGGGCTTGAATGAAAGCCTGAGTTACAGGCCCTTCCTCTGAATGTGTAGCTGCCCATGTACTATCCCGTGGTGTCACTGTCCATCAGACACCCTAATTTCCCTGCCCACTTAGTCCCTCTTCCCCCCTTCCTTCATCTCCCCTTCATGTCATTTATATTAAATGACCTGTTTTCATTATAAATGTATTTATTTGCTGTAATATACTTTGTACGGTTTGATCTAATATGTAGCTATGTGTAACTAGGTATTATATATGTAACTTTGTTTCAATGTAATTACATTTTGATCTGCATGTAAACGTGTTGTCCCTTTGAAGTGCCGATCGAGATTGGAAGGTCTGTGGTCCCTTCCTACTCGATCGGCTACTCCTTTGGCCCATTCTGGTCGGACCGCTCTCAGCTCAGTCTATGCTGGGACAGCAGAGGGGGGGCCGTCGCATCCACACGGACGCCCGGGGCACATCCTTGAGGTGTGCCCACTTCGCGCCGTGCTTCCCCGCCGGACCAGCTCCATCGAAGGGCACCATCGGAGCCCTCCCCCCGCCCCCCTCGCCCCGTGACGCGGTTTCTGTGCGGGAGGAGCCGCCGTGCGTGGCTATGCGCATGTCGGCTCCCTCCGCCGGCGCTACACCTTGTGGGACTTGAAGTTTGGACGGGGTTCTTGGTCTCTCGGGCATGCGCACTGGCGCCATCACGTCCGCATCGAGCCGGCGACGTCACACGCCGGCTCGATGGGGAGCAGTATTTAAACCGGCACATCTGACAGCTATGTCTGCCAGCGCCGGAGGATGCAAGCCAAGACCTTAGCAGGGTGAGTGACTGGTGTTGAACACCACACCTTGCTCTATATTTATATTCACACATTTATCTTTTCCTTACTTACTTATCAAACTCTTATGGATTCATAACTGTATATATATCCTTTGCTGTCACAGCTAGAAAACTTCAAGACATTGTGTCTTTGTAATTGGAGCTTAATTATACCATTATGCTACATGTGTAGACCCCCCACTATCCGCCTACAAACACTCCAATAATCTAAATTATTCAGTTCAGTATTCCTCTGTGTAGTAACAATCTCCTTTGCTTTTATTTATATTTATTTTTATTAAATTTTCTAGCTCTAACATACCCACCATTCAAACATTCCTTGCAATCAGCATTTCACTAATACCGCTGACCATCTGTATCCTTGGTTGCAGCCTTAATTAAACCTTCGGCGTAAGTGTCAATTGATTGATTTTTTTGATATTTTTCTGATTTTTTTCTTAAATCTAATTAACCTTTTGTATACAATTCTCCTTGACACTGAATATTTACTATTCATACAACAGCTTCACCTTACTGCTCCCTGTGGTTGCATATAAGCCCCCCTGCTGTCCTGCTTGTTTGGGTCTGTACTTGCCGGTTCTGACGAGACTTTGTAGGGTCAACTTCAGGGGTAAGCCTTTATGGACACTTCGGAGTGACAACACGTGCCTTTTCATTGTATTTAATGTTGTATCAATACTGAAAACTATCTATGTGTGTATACAAAAACTTTTCTCTTTTTTCTATTTTTGTAGAATTACTAAAAGTGTTGGATGACTCACTAAACAGTTGCATATCCCTTGAAAAAGCGACAATGCGAAACATGTCGGGCTAGTATGCAATAACTACCATCTGTGAATCTGTAGTGTACATTTTTTCTTTGTCATTCCCTACTTTGACCACCTTGTTTTTAATTTTAAAAGGAATATGTCTGTTACTCTATATAATATATGTGTTTCATTTTAATTAAGTGTAAACAATAAACTGTTTTTTTAAAAGAGAAAAGATACACAGCTTTTCCCTATGCTTAGTTTACTTGCACCGTGAAAATCCCTCCCCTTTGTACGTCCATTTAAATCTTTGCTTAGGGATGTGGTGCCTATCTATGAGGGTGTTTTTCCCATACTCGGAACCAAAACTTCAAACAATCAGGTTTTAAAAGTGTTCAGCGGTCTCCACCTCTTACCTTTAAATTCCACTCTCTACCACCTGGTAGGTCACCACTTTAGTTATAATGAAATTCTTATTTTCATTCTGTTCCGTTTTTTCCCCTCTATACCTTCGTCTGGGTCCGCTGGGCCCTGTAGTCCCTCGCCTTGCCTGTCCCATCATGGCGGCCGGCTCGGGCTCGTGGCGCCAGGAAATGACAGCATGAATGCCTGGATAGTCAATTGCCAGCACCCAAAATGGCGCAGAGCACCGCGGACAGCTAGAGCGCATGTGCGGCTGTGACGTCATCACCGCGGCGACGGCGGTCTATTTAAAAACCGCAATTCTGTCATTTGGAGTTGCTTGGAGGGTAGGAGAACACCCTCCACACTAATACTGCCCCAATTGTTGCTGCCTTACTGGTCAATCACTGTCCCTACTACTGGTAAGTCCATTCTCTCTCCCTCTCTTCCTAGCAAAAAAAAAAAAGACCCCCCCCCTATGTTTTTATATATTAAAAAAAAATAAAAAAATTTTTTCAAAATGGGGAATCTTTCTTTTCTCCTTTCTCCCTTCATAGACACACTCAACCTTTTCCTATGGAGGCCACTGCCACAGTAGACCACTCACGGACCATAAGGTAAGGGGGCAACATAATGGGTAAGTAATGAAGAGGAGAAAAGAGAGCACTGCCACTAATACCACCTTATATTGGTAGTTCCGGCAGGTCATCAAGGTCATCGCATTCTAAAAGAAAAGAGCGTTCACCTTCAAGACACTCTCATTCTCGAAGGAGTCATTCAAGATCCTCCCACCATAGAGATTCAACATCTTCCCGTCAACCGCGAGATGAGCAGTGTATCCGCCCTGCGGCCAATACATGCTGGGTCTGTGGAGCGCAAGCGCTATCTGGCAAACTAGCATGCCAAACATGCTTAGAAGAGGCAACCCGCGACAAGGAAGCGGACGCAGTGCAGGCATTGAACATAATAAGAGAAACCGTAAAAGAATCTATCCTGCAGGTAGCAACATCCGAATCAGTTGGACAATCCACCCCGGCCTCAACTCCGTACGATCCCCAGGACCAAGAGGATTCACCAGAGGAGGAGGAGGGTCTAGTACCCACTTCCTTCGACTTTGCATTAATAGACCCTTTTGTGAGAGCAGTAAAGGAGGCGATCGGATGGGAGGAAGAAAACGACGCTCCTTGCAAACTAAGGAAATACTTTCCTAACCTAAATAGAGATCCCGAAACCTTTCCCTTTATCGATGAGCTTGAAGAGTTAATAAAAGATGAGTGGCAAAAGCCAGATAAAAAATCCGGGCTAAATAATAGGCTAGCCAAGCTTTACCTACTGAGGGAACCAAAGGTAAATCCTCTCATCGCAGCACCTGTGGTTGATTCATCACTAATGCACCTGGCGCGTCATGTAACATTACCAATTGAAGATGCCGTCACCTTTAGAGACATAATGGACCGCAAGATAGACCTTGATCTTAAAAAAGCCTATTCAGCGGCAGGAGGGGCCTGCAGGCCGGCAGTTACACTAGCTGCAGTCGGTAGAGCCATCTCCAGCTGGGCGTCTAACATAGAAAAATTATTACTAGAAGCAGCAGAGCGGGAAAAGATCACGTCCGCTTTACAGGAACTCAGCCTGGCGGGAGACTTCGTGGCATTGGTGGACATCATAAGATCCTCAGCGAGAGCAATGTTGGCGGCAGTAACAACCAGAAGAGCGTTGTGGCTAAAGCCATGGGTCGCAGATGCGACTTCAAAATCCAGTTGGTATAGAATCCCATATGACGGAACAAACCTATTCGAACCTAAACTAGATTCTGCAATCTCGAAAGTAACTGGGGGTAAATCGGGCCTCATTCCCTCAGATAGGAGACCCAAACAGCAAAAAAACCCACCCTTCAGACGACATCTGCCCGAAAGATATCGAGAAGCAAGGTCTTATAGGCCGGGTAAACAATTTAAGCGAAATTGGCAAAACCCACAACCAGCCTTTGTGAGGGTGCAGAAGCCCAAAAACTCCAACTCAGGGGATCAACAAAAGTCGTTTTGATGGCACGCAAGCCCAACTCGCAAATGTAGGTGCGAGGTTGAGGCTGTTTGCTCACGTATGGATACACTCTATAAGAGACCCCTGGACAATTTCCACCATCCAGGAGGGCCACAAATGGACATTCAAGCACAAGCCACCCAAAGAGTTCTAAAGAGTTACCAGACTACCGTCTTCTCGTCCGAAGCGAAAGCTTCTAATCAAGTATATTCTAGAATTACTACAAAAACAGGCAATCATAGAGATTCCACGGGAACAGGAAGCCACAGGATTCTATTCTCCTCTTTTTCTAGTAACGAAAAAGACAGGAGACTTGAGACCGGTACTCGATCTAAAAAGTCTCAACGAAACGATTCTAGTCGAATCATTCAAAATGGAGAGCCTGCAATCAGTACTGCTAGCAATAGGAGCAAAGGATTGGATGCTATCGGTCGATTTGTCCGACGCCTACTTACATATTCCCGTACACCAAACCTTCCAAAAATATCTACGCTTAGCAATAGGTCGCCAACATTTTCAGTTTCAAAGCCTCCCATTTGGAATATCAACAGGCCCCAGAACCTTTACGAAAGTCCTGCTACCGATAATAGCACAGCTGAGGGAAAAAGGTCTGAGAGTCCTACATTATCTCGACGACATACTGCTATTAGCCGACAGCCGACAAACTCTGCTTCTACATCAAACAATATTAATTTCCACACTCCAACAGTTTGGCTGGATAATAAATTGGAAAAAGAGCAACCTGATTCCGGCACAAAGAATCATTTTTTTGGGAGCCAAGATAGACACCAACTCCAACACGGTCGGTCTTCCTCAAGCGAAAATAGATCCGCTAGTACAGAAAATAAAGAAACTCCTGGCAGCAGAATACTTATCAGCCAGAACGTGTCTAAGCATCCTGGGTTCAATGTCTTCCACCTTCTTAATGGTCCAGTGGGCGCAGTGGAATTCAAGAACATTCCAGAATTCATTCCTAAAACAGTGGAACGGGTCATCAATGAACCAGCGGATCAGGATCAATACAGCAGTAAAGAAGTCGGCATGGTGGTGGACCCGAATAAGCAACCTCTCACGCAGCCGTCCCATAATACTGCCATTACCAGAAATAATCACCACGGATGCCAGCCTCCAGGGGTGGGGAGCACATTATCAGCATCAAGGGGTACAGGGCCATTGGTCCTTTCACCCGCAAGGGATAGTTTCAAACATTCTGCAACTCAGAGCCGCCTGGAAAGCTCTACTAACATTCGGACCACTCCTTACAGGAAGAAACGTTCTCCTACGCATGGACAACACAGTGGCTGTGAATTACGTTCACAGACAAGGAGGCACCCGGAGCAACACACTCATGGAAGAGGTTCGCCCAATAATCGAATGGGCTCAAGTTCATCTGACAGATCTAAAGGCAATCTACGTCCCGGCAGTACAGAACCAACTCGCAGACGACCTGAGCCGAATATTTATATCAAACAACGAGTGGTCTCTCAACACTCAAGTATTTGCTCTGCTCACTCCCAAATGGGGAATCCCCGATATGGATTTGGCAGCAACTCCACAGAACAACAAATGCCCTCGGTTCCTATCGAGAGCCACCTATCCAACGGCGGCAGGGATCGACTGTCTCCATCACCCATGGAGTTTCCACTTGGGATATGTCTTTCCTCCGATTCCCCTAATAGCCAGATTTCTGGCCAGACTGAGGAGATCAGCGTCCATAGTCATAGCGGTATTGCCGTTCTGGCCGAGAAGGCCATGGTTTGCAACCATCCTGCAACTAAACACAGAAGAGCCGTTTCCGCTCCCAGTAACCCCAGACTTGCTCTCACAAGGCCCATTCCTTCACCCAGCACTGGATCGACTACACCTAACGGCTTGGAGGTTGAAAGGGAGAGGCTACTAGACCAAGGATGCTCACTTAGAGTAGTGAATACACTCCAACAGGCAAGGAAAGAGACAACAAACAACACGTATAGCAAAATCTGGGAAAAATTCACCGAATTTTCACAACAGCAGTCTTGGAGCCCACTCTCTCCTTCAATCTCTCAAATCCTAGAATTTCTACAACTAGGACTGGAGAAGGGACTAGCTCCTAGCACTCTCAAAGTCCAGGTCTCTGCACTGTCCGCAATGACGGGAACCAAATGGGCCCTAGATCCGCTCATAATCCAATTCCAGAAAGCATGCCTGAAAATAAGGCCACCAAGAAAACCAACCTTTCCGACCTGGGACCTATCGATTGTACTAGAAGCTCTGTCTAGAGAACCCTTCTTCCCCCTGGAATCAGTATCCTTATGGGATCTAACATTTAAATTATCTTTCCTGGTAGCAATAACATCTGCCAAAAGAGTCTCAGAGTTACAGGCGCTACTAATCAAAGAACCGCATCTGGTCTTCTACCCAGATAGAGTCGTCCTCAGACCGTCAGATCAATTTATACCTAAGGTAGCGTCTACCTTCCACTTCAACTCGAAGATCAATCTCCCAGTTTTTCTTACTAGTGAAGGGAACCCACATCCGTTGGACGTTAAATCGGTGATCTCCACCTACTTAGAAACTACCAAACAATTCAGAAAGACTGACAACCTTCTAGTCATACCACATGGCCCAAGAAAAGGCCAGGCAGCTTCCTCGAGAACAATAGCGTCTTGGTTAGTGAGAATCATCAAAAGAGCGTACCAAATTCAGCTACTCCCAATACCGGACGGATTAAAAGCCCACTTGACTAGAGCGGTAGCGACCTCCTGGGCGGCATACTGTAGAGTGTCCTCAGAAACCATTTGCAAGGCAGCAACTTGGTCTTCCAGAAACACTTTCATTTCACACTACAGAATAGACCCGGCTCAATTAACTACGGTTGAGTTCGGGAGATCAATCATTCAGACTAATTCTTCTATACCCTGTACTTGAGCAAATAAAAATCTTTTGAAAGCACCCACCCATTTAGCGAGTTATTTCCCAATGTGTGTGCTGCCATGATGCGTCAGGAAAACGGAAAATTGTATACATACCTTCCGTAATTTTCCTTTCCTGACGCATCCCATGGCAGCACACAGAACCCACCCTTCTAAGGTGATAGTTACTGAGAATGCAAGGTGGACTCCTCTTCAAAATCTTATAGCTAACCAGTCCTATCAGGTTGTGGAGGCGGAGTCACAACCCAATGTGTGTGCTGCCATGGGATGCGTCAGGAAAGGAAAATTACGGAAGGTATGTATACAATTTTCTGTTTTTTCCTCAGTTTAGGCTGATACGTATTCTTCTACATTTTTTTGGTATAAAAAATAAATTGATTGGTTTGCGCAAAAGTTATATTGTCTACAAAATAGGGGATAGATTTATGGCATTTTTTTTCTTCTGTTTTTACTAGTAATGGCGGCGATCTGCGATTTTTATTGTGATTGCGATATTGCGGCGGACACTTTTGACACTATTTTGGGACCATTCACATTTATACAGCAATCCGTGCTATAAAAATGCACTGATTACTGTATAAGTGTGACTGGCATGGAAGGGGTTAACACTAGGGGGTGATGTTGCTAGGGAGTGTTTCTAACTGAAGGGGGAGGGGACTCACAAGGGGAGGAGACCGATCGGTGTTGCTCTATACTGAGAACACACATCGGTCTCCTTTCCTCTCTGACAGGACGTGGATCTGTGTGTTTACACACACAGATCCACGGTCCTGCTGTGTTACCGGGCAATCGCGGGTGCCGTCATATGACAGCCGGCGAGCGGCAAGCAGTTAATAAGGTATTTTGGAATTTCTTGTGTTGTTTATTTACATGTGTCACTTTTACATTGGGTTAGACCTTTATATACGTTATATGTATTGTTTGCACATTGGGATACTTTTTTTATACTTGTATTGTGGTTTCTATTCTACAATTACTAATTTAATATTATCTTTAATGGTTACAGTAAAAAAAAAATTCATAGGGTTTAATAAGCACTACACATTTTTACACGTATACACATAGCTTTTGGTCTATAGCTGTGTTGGCTGCTATTTACACCTTCATCCTACACAGCGCTGTATATATTTTTTCTCTATCCTGCGGCCAATGTGATCCGCAACTTGAGAATGGGAAAAAGAACCTGTAGTGCCATGGACTACATAGATGCTTTGTACGCTGTATTCGGAAGAGTTGAAAAAACTGCAGATCTGATGTACAAATTGAATCACACCCATCAACAAAAGGAGGAAAGCCTCTCTGGTACATCTCCCGAATAGACAGACTGTTGTACCAGATTATCCTTAAAAAGGGTATTGATCCCAAGGACATTGATCAAGCTCGTTTAGACCGGGTGTTGCAAGGGGCCCGGCCAAACCATCCCATTGTCTTAAAGTTACTACTAAAAAGAACCAAGGTGGTACCTACGTATTCAGAATTGATAAGAGAAGTGTGAGAAGAGTAAGCGCTATTGGAAGAAAAGAGTCAAGGAACGGTAATAGGGAGAAAGTAATTGCCTGAATCGTCCATGTAGAAGCAGGTTTCTCAGATGATGACAGTGGAACGGAGTCAGAACCGGCTAGGCTGGCAATCCCTGATACTAACAAACCAGTTAGCGAACTCGGGCCCACTGAGCCGATGGCTCAGGTAGCTCAAGCTCAAACTCAGATGTATCATGCTCTAATGCGGGTGATGGAGACCCAAGCAAAAGTGATGGAGACCCAAGCAAAGGTCTAGGAACAAGGTTCCCACCAAGAAGGGCCAAAGTTTTCTAGAGTGCAAGAAAAGAGATGTTATGGATGTGGAGAAGTTGGACACTTCCAGGCTGAGTGCCCCAAAGCTGGAATCAGCCCACAATTGCTCACTGAAGTTTTGAAAGCCTTGCAGAAGCTACTTTTCCAAAAGCCGGCGGGAAACTTCAGGGGACCTCAGTGAAGGAGCTAGTTGAAAGTCCGGGTGGAAAACTGTGCTCCAAAGTAAGGAAAGCATCTAAGAAGAAGAAGGAACAAAAGTCGTTTGTTGCCCCTTCCCCTCCCTTGTCTGCTAACAAGAAAACAAGGCCCCCAGGGAAGGAAAGACAAATACGGGAAATCAATGCACACCCTTCTGAGCGGGTTGTTAAACAGACTTCACTGCCTCAAAAGAGGCTGATTAGGGCTCAGACTATAGAATCACCAGCTGGAAGTCTGCCAAAAGACATTGTAGGACCTTCTCCCATAGTCCCCATACAAGTGGAGAGTATCTATACACAAGCTTTGTTGGATACTGGAGCCCAAGTGACTTTGTTGTATCAGGACTTCTATCACAAGTACTTGAAGCACATCCCTTTTTTGTAAACTTAAGGAGTTGGAGATCTGGGGTATAGGTACACAAAGTGTCCATATGACAGTTATATACCCATCAAGATAACCTTCAATACTACCTTGGCTGGAAAACCAGAGAATTTCGACACTCTGGCCATTGTCTGTCCTCGACCTCCTGGGGCCGGCCACAACTCTTTGTTGATAGGCACCAACACCAATCTTGTGTGGAGATTACTCATGCCCTTGACTTTGGAGGGTGCTCCCATAGGGAAGATCCATCCTCAGTTGCGGCAGGCTTTTTAGCGAGTACTGCAGGGAACAAGAAGGCCCCCCCGGAAGAGGTGGGAAGACTGTGGTGGTTAGACATCCAAGAAAAGGTGTTGCAAGCTGGGGAAAGAACCTGCATGAAAGCCACTGTTAAGTTGTCATGGGAACAACTGGGTCCTTATGTGGTAGTAGAAGCTGACCCACTGGAGGAAGATAACGGGATAGAACTGGTTCTGGAAATCATAACCACTAGGGCCTTACTGAGAAGTGGGGGTCGAATTCCTGTCAGTATGAGGAATGTCACTAGCCATCCAATCAGCCTGAAGCCTCGTATGGTGACTGGAAAAGTAAGTGCTGCCATCCCAGTGACAGGGGATGATTTAACCCGGAAGAAAAATGGAAGAGAGAGACCACTGTCCAGTGTCCAAATCTGTCCCCCAGATGGAAAGAGAGGATCAAAGCTCAAGTAGCTCAATGGGAGGAAATGTTCTCCAAGAATGACTTTGATGTGGGCTGTGCCAGGAGTGCCCAACACCGAAGTGAAGATAAGTCTTTCCAAGAAAGAGCTAGATGAATCCCTCTGTGTGATCTGGAGGAAGAACAGTTGGCTGCACTGAAGAAGGTCATTAGGGAATCCAGGAGCCCTTATGCCTTGCCGATTGTGGTCGTAAGAAAGAAAAATGGGTCCCTTTGGATGTGTATCGACTACCGAACTCTGAATCAGAGAACTATTCCAGATCAGTACACAACCCCTCGCATAGAAGAGGCCCTGCAATGCTTATCTGGAGCTAAATGGTTTAGTGTTCTGGATCTGAAGAGTTGATATTATCAGATACCCATGCACCCTGATTATCGAGAGAAGACAGCCTTTATCAGCCCTCTAGGTTTCTTTGATTTCGTCCGAATGCCACAGGGTTTAACAGGGGCCCCTGCCACCTTTCAGAGATTGATGGAGAACACAGTGGGAGACATGAACGTGATAGAAGTACTAGTGTATCTGGATGATCTTATCATTTTTGGAAAAACATTGGAGGAGCATGAAGCTCAATTGGGGAAAGTCTTTCAACGATTACATACTGAGGGGTTGAAGTTGTCGTTAGAGAAGTGCCAATTCTATCAGACTTCAGTCACTTATCTTGAACATGTAGTATCAGCCGAGGGAGTAGCTACAGACCCTCAGAAGTTGGAGGCTGTTACTTCCTGGCCTCGTCCAAACACCATCACTGAACTGAGGTCGTTTCTGGGTTTCTGCTCCTATTATAGAAGATTTGTTAAGAATTTTGCACAGATAGCCAAACCTCTGAATGAGCTATTGCAGAAGCAGATGGGTGAGGACCTACAGAAGGCCCACACTGGAGGCTCAAGAAAGCCACATGAGTCTATTCAAGAACAATGTACAGTGAAGTGTGGAAGAGCCTTTGAACACCTGAAAGGGAGTCTTATTGAAGCACCTGTGTTGGCCTTTGCTGATCACTCGAAGCCTTACGAATTACATGTGGATGCCAACAGAGATGGCTTAGGGGGAGTGTTATATCAAGAGCCAGAAGTCGCAGTCTCACTCCCCGTGAGAGGAATTATTCAGTACACAAGTTAGAGTTCCTGGCCCACAAGTGGGCTGTAGTGGACAAGCTATGAGATTATCTATATGGGGTCACGTTTGTGGTGAAAGCAGATAACAACCCACTAACTTACTTGCTGTCCACCGCCAAACTGGATGCCACTGGACATCGGTAGTTCACCGCCCTTTCTGAGTCCCATTTCAGTTTGAAATATTAGCCAGGAGTGGGAAACCGAGATGCTGATGCTCTCCCGAAGACCTTATGCCACAGACATTGATCAGAAAAGCTGGATCCATTTTTCCCTGAAGGGAGGACTGGCTGTATGTCAAGGAATAGAACACCGGCACAAAGGGGTGACAGGGGCCAAAGCTCTGGGCACCCCTGCTGGAGTGCCCAGATATTACTGTGATTTGACACAAGTGCGTAGTCAAGAGCTGCCTCAATTAACTAGAGAGGATATGAGAAGGGACCAATGTGAAGACCCATTGGGTAACCTTATAAGGAAATCCTTATCAGTTCATGACCCGCAGATGCTGTTAAGTAGTTCCATTGAGGGAGTTAAAGTAGTCCATAGAGAATGGGAACGAAGAAGACGGAGTTGTATACCGGAAAGGAACCAGAAGGTGTCCGTCAACTGTTCCTTCCTGAGAAACACCGATTAACAGTGCTGACCGCTCTTCATGATGACCATGGTCACTTGGTAGGACCTTTAAATTAATCAGAGATCGATTTTATTGGCCGTCTATGTGGGCCGAAGTGGAAAGTTACTGCCACTCTTGCATCAGATGCATCCAGGCAGGGCAGCCCCAATGGGATATCTACAGAGTCAGGGACCAATGGAGTTGGTGTGCATTGATTTCTTGTGCTTAAAACCAGGGCTGGATTAACATAGGGGCTATTGGAGCTGCAGCTCCAGGCCCCTTACCTTAAGATAGACCCATTTGCCAAAAAAAAAAAAAAATCACAAAAAAAAAAAAAAAAAAAAAAGATCGACTTTGAGGGTCATGGCTCGGTGACCAGGGGTCACAGGGGTAGCTAAAGACCTACCCCACCACTGGTCAAAATTTGTGGCTCCTATCATCTATGGTTCCGGAGATACAGGGCTCCTTGCGCAACCTGTCAGAAGCTACATACAGAGCGTCCAGTTTAAATACAAGCTGCCACACTCTGTTGGCAGCAGACTGAGAGGATGAGCTCACAGTGCCTCTCCTCACTTCTTGTCAGAGGCACTGAGTTCAATGGACAGCTTGGAGCCTGCAGAGTTTGACAGGCAGAACCGCCTATAAAAATCACCTATTGATTTCAATGGGGCCACTCTGCAACTGCAGGCCAAACTCGCTTGCAGTAGCAGCATAGTCCAATAATGTAAAACTACCATTCAGCAATGTAAAAAAAAAAAAACAAGGAGTGGCAGTAGCACCTCATGAATGCCTGTCAGCTGCTGCTATACCACTCATTGAAAAGCAATCCACCACAGATCACTTTTCAGAGGGCAGTAAGCTTTACCGCAAATATGAAAGAAACTTGAAACACATCATCCATTTCACACTCCGCACCAACCAGTTCACTCCCCAGCAACTTCCCATGTTAGCCACCTCCCAGTTACTCCCCCCACCTGCTAATTGATATCCCTCCAAGACCACCTCACACCCCCTACTGACAGACCTCTCTCCCCAGCCTGTCCCCACACACCCTCTCACCTGCTGACCTGTGGATGGGGGAATCACTCCCGCAGTGTTATTGTGTTCAGCCAGTGGGGAGCCTTCCCTACCCACAGAATACAATCCTCAGTGCTGCTAACTATAGCTGGCAGTACTGATTATTTTGGGAAAAACCTGACAGGCTGCTTGTACTCAAGTCAATTAATAGATTGACTTGTGTATAACCAGCTAGCCCATACATGGCTGGTCTCTGCTTAATTGGCTTAATTTCAATCCATGTATGGCCCGCTTAACCATTACGCAGTCCCTAAACATCCTTCCACAACCCTTTAAATTTTCCCGTCCCAGATTCCTTCATCCTCCTCACCTGTACATAGTGCCTGCTGTCATACACTTCTCTCCTGTACATAGTGCCCGCTGTCATACCCTCCACACTCCTCTCCTGTACATACTGCTCACTGTCATACCCTCCATACTCCTCTCCTATACATAGTGCCCCCTGTTATACCCCCACAATCCTCTCCTGTACATAGTGCCCGCTGTCATACCTGCTACATTCCTCTCCTGTACATATTGCTCACTGTCATACCCTCCACACTCCTCTCCTGTACTTACTGCCCACTGTCATACCCTCCACACTCTTCTCCTGTACATACTGCCCACTGTCTTACCCTCCACACTCCTCTCCTGTACATATTGCTCACTGTCATACCCCCCACACTCCTCTCCTGTACATACTGCCCACTGTTATACCCTCCACACTCTTCTCCTGTACATACTGCCCACTGTCTTACCCTCCACACTCCTCTCCTGTACATACTGCTCACTGTCATACCCTCCACAATCCTCTCCTGTACATACTGCCCACTGTCATACACTTCTCTCCTGTACATACTGCCCCCATAACACCTTACACACTCCTCTCCTGTACATACTGCCAACTGGCATACCCTCCACACTCCTCTCCTGTACATAGTGCCCACTGTCATACCCTCCACACTCCTCTCCTGTACATACTGCCCACTGGCATACCCTCCACACCCCTCTGCTGAGCATACTGCCCACTGTCATACCCTGCACACTCATCTCCTGTACATAGTGCCCACTGTTATACCATCCATACTCCTCCCCTATGCCTCTTACCCACAAAAACAGTTCTTTAAAATTATATTGAATATCCTCAATGTTTCCAGCTCTAGAATGGGCACACTTTTGTTAGTTCAACTAAAGGAAATCTTCTCAGTCCTCATATTTGTTCTGCCCATTATTAGCATTTAATTTTGTGATTACTACTGTGATGTATGAAGGAACATAGGGGATGTCAGCTACTCTAAACCTACCACCGGTAAAAAAAAAAGTGTCCCTGAAAATATTTTTGAAATGTTGGCAACTATGCACCTGGTCACTGCCCAAGGGCCACCGGGTCAGTAGGGGGCTCCATGAGAGGCTCCTGGGATCCTGTGATATTAAAGCGGTAGTAACATTACTACTTTTGAGAGGCCCTGAGGTAGGTTATGCCATAATGTACTAGTATGCACAGCATATTAGCACATTACGGTACACTTACCTGTCAGACTGAGCCCTCCAGTACTGCGCTGTGATCAATCCGGCGGTTCCCGGGAGCTCGTGTCTTCCTTCCAGGTTCTGTGCCTTCGGTCACTTGCCTTGGCCAGGCTGCGTTGCTGTCACTCCTACGCATGCTCATGTGCATCCTCTCTCTCATCCCCCCTCTTTTACCCCTCACCCCTCTCTCATTCTCTCTCTCATACTCCCTCTCTCTATTTAATTTAATTTTTTATAACAAAAAATTGTTTGCATATTTATTTATTTATTATAAAAAGCCCTACCAAAATCCTCAGCACCAGGCCCATGATGTTCTTAATCTGGCCCTGCTTCGAACCTAACCTGAGTGGACAGAGTAATGTCCTGGTTGTGACAGATCATTTTTCTCGTTATGCTCAGGCTTTCCCCACTAGGGATCAACAAGCCAGTATTGTAGTGAAGACCCTAGTAGAGAAGTTCTTCACTCATTATGGACTGCCTCAGTGTCTACACTCAGATCAAGGTCGGGATTTTGAGAGTAAGCTAATCTGAAGACTGTGTGAACTGTTGAGTATAAAAAAATCTAGAACCACTCCTTACCGTCCCCAAGGGGACCCACAACCTGACCATTTCAACTGTACTGTTGAATATGTAAGGAACTCTCCCTTTGGGGAAGAAACAACATTGGGGAGATCATATTGTTGCAGTGGTCCATGCTTACAATAGCACAGCATATGACTCTCCTGGATATTCCCCCTACCGGTTGATGTTTGACATGGAAGCCCGCTTGTCTGGGCTTCCTGTGTATCAGATCTGCCCTGAAGGTCAGACCGGCCCTCTAAAAACTTGGCATAGAAATCATCTGCTGTCTATATCCGAAGATGTCAGAGTGCCTCCACTCTCTAGCCCAGAGACTTATCAGACTCAATCCCTGAGGTCTAGCATTGATCGTGGTCGTGAATCCATGTCTCCAGATGAAGAGAGTGATGAGGAACAACTACTCCTTGATTGGCTATGGGTTCCCCCCTCTGAAGACAATCCTACCTCTCCTCAGACCTCATGGAGAAACAGTAAGGAAGCATATTCTGGAAGGAAGACCTGGGTTTTCCGGCCTGAAGCTGAAGGGCTGAGGCCCCACCTGACAAGAGGAGTTAGAAGTAGAAAGTGAGAGTAGAAAGTGAGAGTGTTCCTGACATCCAAGGAGAGCCAGAACCTGAGCCAACACCTGAGCCAGAACCTAAGCTAGCACCTAAGCCAGAACCTGAGCCAGAATCTGAGACAGCACCTGAACAAGAACCCGGATGTAGTTTCTGGGGAACAGATCGTGGAAAGCACTGGAAAGCATCTATTCTAGGGTGGGAACAGAAAATCTGCCCTCCCAAGAGATTGACTTATGACACCTTTGGAGAAAATTGTGATGAACTTTTTCCTATTGCTCAACGTTCTAGTCAAGCACTTGCCTCCTTTATCAAGCCTTTAATGACCCTGACCAGCCTCCTGACACTACTGGGTGAGACACTAATTTATTATTGGCCTGTCACAAAATTGATTTGACTTTGCCTGATAATGTATATAATTTGTTTCTAGAAAATCCTTCTTTGGATCAGTTGCTGACTGTTACAGCTCCTGGTTTATAGTATAACTAATTGTTTACTTTCTTATGATACAGTAAAGTGATCTCATAGGTTGTGTTCTGCCTTCGGGGGACCAAAGACTTTCAAGTGGGGGGAGGATGTAGCGATGGCGAACTATAAATGTGTAACGTGGGCAATCCGCGCTACCCCCAAAATACAATGTGCAAGCAATAAATATTGATTTGGAACATACAAATAATGATATAGGATAATATGATATAAAGTGGTGATGGTGCTGCAAACTAAAACAGAAAACCTGAATATTCGGTTCCTAGTCTCCTTTCCCAGTCAATGCCTAATACGGAGAAACGCAGTGTTGGGTAGAGCTATAGGACCTGACGTCACCATGTACCAGCTGGCTGGCTTGAGCCGCGGCTGTGAATCTCATTTGTCTGCCAAATGCTTTTAAAGATGTCAGTTGTCCATCACATGGAATAAAGGGATTCTTTAAACTTACTGCACTATGAAGCGCTTTTTCTTCCTTCCTTAAATACGCTTCAACATAATACTCCACGAGTGACTCTACCTGGATAAGGACCCTACGGAGACCTTTGCAGCACTTGGAACCACCTGGTGAGGAAGAAATCCGGATGGATGTGTGAACTGGCTGTCCCTGCTAATGATTATTGCACATATGAGCCCAAAAGATCTCCGTAACAGGGATCCTACAGATCTGGTAAGCGGCCTTTGGGTACATAATTTTTTTGCCTGACTTGTGGGAGTATATAATGAAGAAAACATCCCCTATTTGATTGAAGGACTTGATTCCAGTGAAGTTCTATTTATTTGGGTGTCATCTGACATGGACGCTATCAAGCCTTCTGTTGGATCATATGGTTTTTTTTTTATGAAATCTTTATTTATAAAAGACAGGATATCACATTGAGAACTTATAAAACTGTGAATATAAAGTCACATCCATCTAAATAGACGGTTTTTAGGTGATAAACCGGTCCTTTTTTTTTCTTGTTATTTAACAAAAAGAATGAATAACATAGTGAGAAAAACAAGAACATCAATGCTATCAGTCATGCATATTGAGTATTGGGCAGTCACTTTTAACTGGTGTAGTTAGCATTGGTATAAAGAAAAAGGGAAAAAAAAGGGGGGGGGGGGGGGGAGAAAAAATACACCAACAATCTGCCAGGCGACCAAAAAACAAAAAAAGGGGGAAAGCAAAGATATGCCTGTCCTGATCCCGGGACTATGAAAGCTTGACACGGCTTTCCCAGGTTTTAAGCTAAGTTCGGTTGTGCAAACAGTTTATAAGGTGGACTGGGCGAGGTCCGCAGAGAGAGGGGGGCAGCATACGCCTCCAACTAACCTCTCCCCGCGCCCTCGTCCCCCAGCTCCCCCCCAAGATCGCCCGACAAAGCCATATCAGCATAATAACACTAGGACACCCCCAGATCGGGGCGTCTCATAGCCAAAAATCTCCAAAGACCGTCCGGCTCCTTTGCTTAGTCATTACTTATTGGTCACCTGGCAACAAACATACCATTTTGTCCTTAAACGGACAACCATAACTAGTTGAGGCTCAATATAGTGTATATATGGGTGGAAAGAAGAAAACAGAAGAAAAGATAGTCTGGAACATACCTGGGATCCTGCGTCCAGCTCCGCCTCCCGTCAAGGCCCTCCCGACAGCACCATACCTATTAAAAATTAGAACAATAGGAGGGAACATATGTCCCCTAAGTGTTTTTCACTTTAGTTTATCTCGGATCTTGGTTCTCTGCTCCCCGCTGTGGGCCAATAAGGCGTCCTTTTAAAGATGGGTCAGCTAGCTCAAGAAGGGCTATATCTAGGCTAGAGGAATGTGACTTAAATCAGAGGTATGTATTGTCCAGGGTTGCCACATCGCTGTGAAGTGGTCTCTAACTCCTTTACATGTGGCAATCCAGTCCTCTGCCTCACGGATATCTCCCACCTTGCGATACCATTCCTCTCTGGTTGGGACTTGCGACCGTTTCCAGTATATAGGGAGAAGCCGCTTTGCCGCATTGATCAAGTTGGGCAGTATACTTTTTTTATACTGGCGTGTTGGCATGGGAGGAATGTGTAGCAGGAAATGCTCCGGAGAGAGAGGAATTTCAATGCCCATGATATCTTTAATTTGTGATTTGATATCCTCCCAGTAGCATTTAATTGCAGGACAATCCCACCAAATGTAGAGGAGAGTGCCTTTGTGACCACAACCCCTCCAGCATAGCTCCGACGTTGTTGGATATATTTTCGCTAACTCTGTCGGTACTCGGTACCAGCGCATCATTATTTTGTAGTTCATTTCTTGCGTCTTAGAGTCAATGGAACTAGACCGAGTGAGTTGATAAAGGGCAGATAACTGGGCAGAAGTAAAGACTACCCCCAGGTCCCGTTCCCACATCCTAATGTATGGTGGCTTCACTGTTGGAGTAGCAAAACTGAGCAGCTGATACAGTTCCGAGATCATATGTGGAATCGGCTCTTCGTCTATGAATAAACGTTCAAACGGTGTGAGGGAGGAAGTGTCTCTTATAGAGCTTCCGTGTTTAAAAAAGTGATGAAGTTGCCTGTATCGCCAAAAGTCCATAGGGAAACTCCCTGACCGGGCCCTGAGGGCTTCTAGTGAGACTAATTTACTACTTTCTATCAATTTACCACAGCAGGCATTACTGTCATCCACCCAGGAGCCAAAAAATCCTATCTGTTCCCCAGGTAGGAACCACTGATATCCTCCTAACGGGGCCAGAGGTGACACGGGGGGCGCCAAGTCCAAATTAGTATTGAGCCGGTCCCAGGCTTGCAAAAGCTGAGTCGTCAATGGGGACGTATAGATTGATAATCCCCTGTGCTCCCGGGCCAACCACGGGGCGTATGCCAGGTTTCTTCCCGCCATATATTTTTCCAATGAGACCCAAATTTTGGAGTGTGTGTGAAAGCGCCAATTTAGTATCCTTTGTAAGACCATTGCTCGATAATATTTTTGCGCGTCTGGAAGGCTCAGGCCCCCCGTGTCCCTGTGGCGCCTCAGTAATCTAATGGCGATTCTCGGTCTCTTATTGTTCCATACGAAGGTGGATATGATACTGGATAATTGAGTAAAAAAACTCTTAGGTAAGGCCACAGGTATCATCTGCATGTAAAACAGTACCCGGGGTAAGACATTCATTTTAATAATGTTAAGCCTTCCGGTCCAAGTGAAGGCCGTCTTAGCCCACTGAGTCAGGTCCTTCTTCACATTTGTTATGAGGGAAGGGAAATTAGTGGTGAATAAGGTTTCAAATCTATCTGTCAGTCTTATGCCTAAATATTTTAGGGATGATTTAGCCCAAGTGAACGGGAAGGCCGTCTTTAATCGGTCTGTCAGGGAGGGTGTCATTTGAATGGGTAATATCTCTGATTTCGTATAGTTAATTTTGAAATTAGACAACTCTCCAAAATTTTGAAGTTCCCGCATCAGATTAGGCAACGATACTAGAGGCTCTGTGATGTGGAATAGCACATCATCTGCATAGGCCGAAAGTTTATGTTCTGTAGGACCTATCGTAAGCCCCTTAATGTCTGGATTTGCCCTGACAGTGCGCAGGAATGGCTCCAGCACAAGGGCGAACAAGAGTGGGGATAGAGGACACCCCTGCCTCGTGCCATTTCTGATCGGGAACCTCGTGGAGAGAGAGCCATTCACTTTTACTTGAGCATGTGGGTCTGAGTATAGGGCCATTATCCAAGTAAGCATATGGGAGCGAAGGCCCAGAGCTTCTAGCGTAGCCCGTAAAAAGGTCCAATCCACCCGATCGAAGGCTTTCTCCGCATCGGTGGGTAGGATCAAGTAAGGGGGGGGGCGTGGGAGAAGTTCGGGCCCAATGAATCAGGTGGATTGCTCTAATTGAGTTGTCCCTAGCTTCCCTACCGGTAATGAACCCTGTTTGATCAGGGTGTACTATTAGTGGGATTAGTTGTTTTAGTCTGGTCGCTAGGATCTTGGCTAGTATTTTAATATCTACGTTGAGGAGGGATATGGGTCTGTAGCTTTGGGGCATAGTGGGGTCTTTCCCTTCTTTAGGTATTACCGTAATGTGAGCTAGTAAGGCTTCCTTAGGGATAACTGCGCCGTCTGCTATGGAATTAAAGTAGCTACACATTGATTCAGATAGCAGAGGCAAAAACATCTTATAATAGGCCTTGGAGAATCCATCAGGGCCTGGGCTCTTCCCGTTGGGTAGAGAATTCACCGTGGCTTCTATTTCAGTGACAGTGATGAGTGCTTCTAATGTAGAACATTGTTCGTCTGTCAGTGCTGGCAGTCCAGAAGCAGTCAGATATGTTTGGATGGCTGTTTTCCGTATGGCCTGGGTCTCTGGGGTCCGTGTCGAGTTTAGGTTATATAATGCATTGTAATAGTCCCGGAATCCAGAGGCTATCTGGGAGGGTCTAACTGTGTACTCACTTGTGGGGAGGTGTAACTTGTGCACATGCATAAGCGCTCGTTTTTTTCTAAGGGCCCTAGCCAGCATACGGCCGCATTTGTTGCCATGTTCATAATATTTATGCGATAGATATCGCGTTTGCCTGCGTGCCTGTCTGTCCAGTAGTCGAGAGAACAATTCCCTCAAGTCTATCAAAGCCCTCAGAGCCTCTGGGTCGGATCATATGTTTTTTAATCTAGTTTTTTAATTTTAGTTTGGTGTTAATCATATGGTGTTAGTTATTACACTGATTTTTGACATTGCACATATTTGCCATTTTTTTGCATTTCCTAGGTTGCGCATCTAATTCCACCTTACATGGACTATACAGGTGGTATACCATTGTAAATATATGTATATTGTATCCTCCTACTGTTAAACTGTCCTTAAGCTGTCTTTGGGGAAATTCCTCTACTGAGTCTGTGCTGTTATTCAGAACTCGGTTGATCTATTGCCCTCCTTTACAAACCAATACTACTTTGCTACTTCAGTAAAAGCTGAGATAACATAAATATATTGACTTGTGTGACGTGTCATTTAAAGGTGCTTGTGAAAAGATGTAAGACAAAGACAATTCCATAGCTCAACTCACCAACCAGTCTGCTGACCAACCAAATTAGCCTGTCTAACCGTCTGTTAAAAGCAGGGGTTTAGTTAGCACACATTTGCAAACGCATGTGAAAGCTGCAAGGCCTCGTCAAGGCACCCAGTATTACTTGCAGTCCTAACACTACTAAATTTATAAGTGTCTCCACAGTGGAAGCACATGCATTGAATGGATAGGTGTGAGACAGGTGAGCCTGGAAGCGGCCCTAGCCCCCTTAAAGGGACAGGAGCACACTGGACACCCAGCAAGAGCACAATGGCAGCAAAGGTGTCCAGTGTGTCCCCGACCCACATTTACAAACAGTAACAAAACACTGGCCACCGCCCACACCCATAACTGGCCTTCGCAGTAAGGAGCACATGGAGGGCATATACATGTAAGACAAAGACAATTCCATAGCTCAACTCACCAACCAGTCTGCTGACCAACCAAATTAGCCTGTCTAACCGTCTGTTAAAAGCAGGGGTTTAGTTAGCACACATTTGCAAACGCATGTGAAAGCTGCAAGGCCTCGTCAAGGCACCCTGTATTACTTGCAGTCCTAACACTACTAAATTTATAAGTGTCTCCACAGTGGAAGCACATGCATTGAATGGATAGGTGTGAGACAGGTGAGCCTGGAGGTGGCCCTAGCCCCCTTAAAGGGACAGGAGCACACTGGACACCCAGCAAATGTATGCTAACTAAACCCCTGCTTTTAACAGACGGTTAGACAGGCTAATTTGGTTGGTCAGCAGACTGGTTGGTGAGTTGAGCTATGGAATTGTCTTTGTCTTACATGTATATGCCCTCCATGTGCTCCTTACTGCGAAGGCCAGTTATGCTTGTGAAAAGATGTCGGAACCCAGAGTGTCAGGTGGGTTGGAAGGTTCACAGGGTCATGGTGATACAGAAGAGCAGGTAAATCCAAGCAGTCCTCAAGGGGAACGTACTACAGCAGGGAAAAGAATGGTTGAAATGGTTTCATGGTTGAAAGTGAAGGAGACTGGTAAGAGGGAAGGAGATTGGGCATAAATAGAAGAGGAGAAGAATAATCAGGGAGGGAGCGTTCACAGATTAAAATGGAGGAGACTGGTCAGAGGGAAGTGGAGTAGTCATAATTAGAAAAGAAGAAGAATAACCAGGTAGGGGAAAGTACATCGATGAAAGTGGAGGAGTGTCAGAAACCATGAATCAGACCGAGACAGAAGTACAGTTAAATCACACTTGTTTAATAATAAAAGTAAATAGAACAAACGTAGTCAAAACATAGCCAAAGTTCGGTAACTGGCACAGATAATCAGCCAAGCTGGAAAGTCAGGGAGCAGCGTAGTGGAACACAAGCAGGATCTGGAGCCAGAAGGGATGTCAGCCAAGCAAGTCTTTAACAGGAACGCAGGAGATCTCTGTGATGTTAACCAAGGCAAAGGCAGAGATCCTCTGGGCTGAATGGCTTAAGTAGGCAGGACTGACAAGCAAGATATCATCAACAGGTGCGTGACTGTGGAGAGATAGGAGCTGGTAATTAGCCAACAGCTGAGCGGCCAGTTCAGAGAAGGAAGGGCTGAGCCCAGTCCTGACAGTACCCCCTCCTCAACGACCCCTCCCCCTCGGAGGACCACCAAGCTTGAGGGGAAAATGTCTATGGAAATCACGGAGGAGGACAGGGGCATGTACGTCCGTGAATGAGACCCAAGAGCGTTCCTCCGGACTGTACCCCTTCCAATGCACCAGGTACTGTATGCACCCACGGAACCTACAGGAGTTACAATGGACTGTACTTCATACTCCTCATGGTTCTCAACCTGTACAGGGTGAGGATGTGGCACTGAGGTTTTAAAGCGGTTGTAGACCAAAGGTTTTAATAAGGAGACATGAAATACATTTTGAGATACGCATCTTAGAAGAAAGGTCTAACGCGTAAGCCACTGGGTTAATCCTGCAAAGACTACGGAAAGGCTCAATAAACTGAGGTGGAAACACGAAGTCGGAGGTTGCGAGAGGACAGCCAGACCCTGTCCCAAACCTGGTAGGAAGGTGCAGGCAGGTGTCTGCGGTCAGCATGGAGTCTGTACCTATCATTAGCATGTCGTAAAGCCTCCTCGACTTGTGCCCAAGTGGAACGATGACCACGGAGATTCTCCTCTAATGCAGGAATACTCTGCGAAACAAATGAGTCAGGCAACATGGAAGGTTGGAAACCATAGTTCGCCATTAACGGGGACAATCGGGAAGCAGAATTCAAGGCACTATTGTGAGCAAACTCTGCCCACGTTAACAGGTCTGACCAATTGTTATGATGGTCAGAAATATAGCAATGTAGGAAATGCTCCAAGGACTGATTGGCTCATTCTGCGGCCCCATTACACTGCGGGTGATATGCAGAGGAGAAAAAAAGCTGAATTCCCAACTGTGCACAAAAGGCTCGCCAGAACCGGGACACAAACTGACTACCCCTGTCCGAGACAATCACCTTGGGTAGCCCATGTAAGCGAAAGATCTCCCAAGCAAAAATAGAAGCCAGTTCCTTAGAAGTGGGCAACTTCTTAAGTGGAATACAATGACACATTTTTGAGAACCGGTCAACAACCATAAGGATAACTGTGCCCTGGGAGTTGGGTAACTCCACAATGAAATCCATAGATGGGTGGTCCAGGGCCTCTCTCTATTGGGTATGGGTTGTAGGAGGCCCACTGGAAGGTGTCATTGAGTTTTACTCTAAGAACACACGGAACAGGCAGCTTTGAAGTCGGTTACATCAGCACGTAGACTAGTCCACCAGAATTGTTGGGAGATGGCCCAGAAGAGTTGATTCTTCCCAGGGGGACAGCAGCCTTGGGAGAATGGTAAGTACAGAGAATCTCTGGGGCAAAGCAGCGGTCACAAGGTTTCTCAAGAGGAGCATGGACCTGAGCAGCAAGAATTTTGTCACCAAAAGGAGAAGTGAGACTGGTGTTTACTGTAGCCAGAATACGTTCAGGAGGAATCAAAGGAACCGGAACTGACTCCATCTTGGAAGTGAAGGAAAATTGTTGTGACAAAGCTTCAGCCCTTACATTCTTAGTCCTGGTTAAGAATGAGACGATGTAATTGAAACTTGACAAGAAAAGAGCCCATCGCGCCCTTCTGGGAGAGAGGCGTTTAGCCTCAGACAAAAATGTGAGATTCTTATGGTCAGTAAGAATGAGAACCAGCACAGTGGTATTTTCGAGGAGATGTCTCCATTCTTTCAGGGATAAAATGATCGCTAACAGCTCTCTGTCACCAATCTTGTAATTGCACTCCACAGGTGACAATTTCTTGGAAAAGTAGCCACAAGGATGCATAACGCTCTCAGAGGTAGGACGTTGAGACAGAAGGGCGCCAACACCAGTCTCAGAAGCATCAACCTCAAGGATTTAAGGTAACGTACGATCAGGATGTGCCAACACAGGAGCAGAAACAAAGGCAGCCTTGAGATTCTCAAAGGCAGGGGCGTAACTAGAAATCACAGGGCCCCATAGCAAAATGTTGTATGGGCCCCCCCCCACACAAAAAAATGGCGGGAGTTAAATTAAATAGTGGCCGTGGCTCAAATCTGAGATGAATGAGGAGAAAGAAAGACTATATGTGTTCCAGAAAGTTTAACAGTCAACAGATAAAGATACTCCAAACACCTGGTGTTGTCGCTTCAATCACCCTCACCTGTGCCCAATGCGGCCTGTGTGTTCCCAATGTAGCGTGGCCTGCCTGTGCCCAATGCAGCCTCACCCGTGCCCAATGTGGCCTGCCCGTGCCCAATACAGCCTCACCTATGCCCAATGCAGCGTGACCCGTGCCCAATGCAGCCTCACCTGTGACCAATGTGGCCTGCCTGTTCCCAATGCAGCCTCACCTGTGCCCAATGCAGCCTCACCTGTGGCCAATGCAGCCTCACCTGTGCCCAATGTGGCCTGCCTGTTCCCAATGCAGCATGGCCTGCCCGTGCCCAATGCAGCCTCACCTGTGCCCAATGCAGCCTCACCCGTGCCCAGTGTAGCATGACCCGTGCACATTGCAGCCTCACCTGTGCAGAGAAAGAGGCGAGCCAGTGGCGGAACTACCGGGAGGATGAGGAATGCATACTGCAGCCCTCAAATGGCTGTTGGTGAGCGTGGGGAGAGGAAGAGGAGCTTTGTTGCCTGTCCACTGAAGGAGAACTACTGCGTTGTTTTTAATTTTTTTTTTTTTTCCCCCCACCCTTTGTGTTTACATGGAAGTTTCCTTAGACCTCCCTCCCCCGGGCACCAAACCTCACATCCCCCCCATTCCCTGGACTTTCAGTACTGTGCCTTCAGGCTCTGCAACAAAGGGGGGGGGGCAACTCTGACTTTAGCAAGAAATGCTCGGAAGCCCCCTTGGAGCTCGGACAGTTTGCATTGCGGCAATATAGCACAGCGACCTGCTTTCTGCCTGACCCGGAAAAAGCATCAACTTTTACTTAAGTGCCTTACTGCTTCTGTATCCCAGGGGAGTGGGGAAGGGGAAGCCGGACATATTCTGCACCTTGAGGTCAACAGGTGGTACCGTGGTCCAAAAACTGCCTTTTACACTGAAACTCTGGAATTTCTCCCATTTCCTCTCCCCACAACTTAACCCTTTTTTTCTTTTGTAGGAGATGAGCCCTCCCTCTCAGCCAGCACTAACCTCTGGCCGCTGCACACTCCTAAGCGGCGGGCGGTGGACGATCTGGGCGCTATTCTCTCCTCGGGGGAGGGAAAAGGGGTGGAGACTGCTGTCCTGCGATGCCGTCTATAGTTCAACTTTGACCCCCGCTCCCTTTTTTTTGTTGCTCAGGCAGGATGTCACCAGTTTTAACATATATAGCATCTGCCTTCCTGACCCCTCCCCCATACAAACTGATTTATGGGCGATAAGAGGCGCAGATTTCAAAGATAGGACTCCAGCAGCAGCAAAGTTGTCCAGTTTGGAGAACGCCACAGCCAGGAACCTACTGGGCAAAGACCCATCAACATCCATGGCCATAGTCCGAGTCTTTTTTTGTCTCCACTGTCTGTGGCCCCACTGCATCATTGCACTAATAAAAAGCCCCGCGGCTGCCTCAGAGTGGGGGGGTGAGCACCGCCCGCACGGTCCCCCCGCCAGGTGAAGTGAGGAGAGGAAGAGGCGAGCTGTCACTACGAGCACAGAGCTCAGCTGTAGGAGCTTTCAATAGACTTTCCTGTGTTCCCGGGACTCCACGTCATATAGCCCCGCCTCTTGGCCCGGCGCTTGATGACGTCATATGTCCCGCATTGGACCGGCGTCCTGTCTATCAAAGATGCCGGGCCAAGAGGCGGGGCTATATGACGGGGAGTCCCGGGAACACAGGAAAGTCTATTGAAAGCTCCTACAGCTGAGCTCTGTGCTCGTAGTGACAGCTCGCCTCTTCCTCTCCTCACTTCCCCTGGCTGGGGGACCGTGCGGGCGGTGCTCGCCCCCCTGCAGTATGCATTCCTCATCCTCCCCAGGGCCCCTCTCAGCTGCGGGCCCCATAGCGACCGCATGGCTCGCTATGGCGGTAGTTCCGCCACTGCTCAAAGGCCTTAATGGACTCCGGAGACCAACTCTGTGGGTTACCGTCCTTTCTGGTCATATCAGTCAGGGGCTAGGCCAGAGACAAGAAGTTACGAATAAACTTCCGATAATAGTTGGCAGAGCTCAGAAAACGCTGCAGAGGACATAAACCCATGGGTCGGGGCCACTGTAGGAGTGTGAAAGTTTTTCTGGGTGCATCGAAAAACCAGCAATGGAAATTAACAACAAAGAATTTAACCTATTCACAATGGAATTCGCACTTCTACAATTTACAATAGAGATTGTTCCCTCTTAAGCCTCATACACATGATTGGATTTTCCGCCGACAAAACCTCGGATTTTTGTCCGAAGGTGTGTGCCTGGATTTTGTCTACAAACAGCAAGGAATTGTTGGCCAACAAACACGAATGTAGTGACGTACTACGTGGTTTTTCAGCTCTTTAGCACCACCCTTTGGGCCCCTTCTGTTAATTTTTGGTTAGTAGAAGTTTGGTGAGGGTTGATTCACGCTTTTCATTTCGTGCTTTTCATTTAGTGCTTTTCAGTTCGCTCTTTTCAGTTTGTGCTTTTCAGTTAGTTTTTGAATGGCCGTTCATCAACTGGACATGTTGCGGAATCGGAGGAGATAACATGTTATTTATTATTGGCCTTGGAGTTATTGCTTTGAGCCAAGTTCAGTCCAGGAACAGGAGGAGGAGGATTTCTTGGACCAAAAATTGGTTGCTTTATTAATCGTGACCAATTATGTCATATGCCTTTGCTGCGGGAGCTCCAGGAGAATAATCCAGATGATTTTCAGAATTATCTCCGGATGACGGACCCCTGCTTTCACCAACTCTTGGCATTGCTGACCCCCTATATTAAGAAGCAGGACACATGCATGAGGCTTTTATTTAATTTTTTTGGTTAAATTATAATGATTTGATTTGTTTTATATTTTATATATTGTTGGATTCATAGATTGCACTTTTTGGTTAAGTTCTATTGGCAGATAGCATGACTAATTTTATTTGTTTTCTTTTTTTAATGTACAATAAAAAAAATTATGGAGAATAATACTTGGCTAAGTGTTTTACTTTACATTTAAAAAAATACAATGTAAAATTGACAAGGGACACCAACATAGTATCTTTGATCTTAAAAACTACAGGATAATGGTGTTGTGGTAACTTGCCCAAAAGAAAAGCGTAATAATATTATTCTTGATATCACTAGAAGAAAAAAGCCTTTGAAAATTAGCTTGCAATAACTCAATCAGTATCACCAGCAAAGCAGCTTCATTATTATCCCGTTAAAGAAGAAGAGAATGTGTGCTGCATTTCGAGATTTCATAATTTGCCACGTCACGAATGTTAATTCTGCATAATGAACGCTAGTTTACAAGACCGACCGCTTCTGGCTCCTCCTTACTTCCGAGCATGCGTGTTTGTACTTTGGACTTTTGTCCGACGGACTTGTGTACACGCGCTCGGAAAATCCAACAACAGACATTCCGCAGAAAATTTTAAAACCTGCCATCCAACTTTTGTCCGTGGAAAATCCAACAGTTGTCTGCTGGAGCGTACAAATGGTCAGATTTTCCACCCACAGCCTGTCATCACACATTTCCCATTGGAAAATCCGATCGTGTGTAGTTTAGAAGCACACGACAGACATCTGTGTGGTGGCTCTCCAGGGACTTGGAAAATATGAGGATATCGTTGAGATAAACCACCACACATAACTGCAACAAATCTCTGAGGACATCGTTAATAAATTCCTGGAAAACTGCCGGGGCGTTACAAAGGCCAAAAGGCATAACAAGGTACTCATAATGGCCTGTTCTGGTATTAAACGCAGTTTTCCACTCGTCGCCCTCCTTAATCCTCATGAGATTGTACGCCCCTCTCAAATCAAGCTTCGTGAAAACCGTTGCTCCCTTGAGGGGGTCAAATAACTCCGTAATCAATGTAATCGGATAGGCATTCTTAATCGTAAAAAGATTGAGACCCCTGTAAGCAGCGCAAGGTCTCAGTTCACCACTCTTCTTCTTCACAAAGAAGAAACCAGCACCAGCAGGAGACGAGGATTTGCGAATGAAATCTGGAGAAAGTGTGTCTGCAACATACTCCTCCATAGCTTTATCCACCAAGACCGACAAAGGGTAAACCCGGCCACGGGGGATATGGCACCAGGTTGAAGGTCAATTGCGCAATCATACGACCAGTGTGAAGGCAAACTACCGGCCTGACATTTGTCAAAGACATCGCTAAAATCGCGGTACTCCTCCAGGCTAAAGAGGAGAGTGAAGAGGTGAACAGGACCGTGGCTACCTTCTGGAAGCATGTCTTACTGCATTGTGGTGACCAGGAGAGAACCTCAGCATGGAGCCAATCAAAAGAGGGGTTGTGCCTCTGTAACCAGGGATAACCAATAACCAGCGGAAACTTAGGTGAGGAAATGACTTGGAATTGGATTATCTCATGGTGAAGAGCCCCTACGGCCATGGACAATGGAACAGTCTCATGAGTCACATGGGCAGGCTGTAGAGGTCTCCTGTCAAGAGCCTCAATGGCAAGTGGAGTGTCACGCAGCTGCAGCGGAATCGAGTGCTTCGATACATACAAAGGCAGCATCAATGAACAGGCCTGCAGCCCCAGAGTCAATTAGAGCCTGTATCTCGATGAAGGACTCAGCCCAAGAAAGCTTGACCGAAACCAGGGGCTTATCCTTCTGGATAACTGGGGACAAAACAATGCCACCTAAGGTCTGTCCATGACAGGACCTCAAGGTTCAGGCGTTCCCTGGACGGGTAGGACAAGACTTCAAAAAGTGACCTGCCTGCCCACAATAAAGGCACAATCTCTCCCTCCTCCTAAAAGCTCTCTCATCCGCAGATAGATGCGTAAAACCCAAGTGCATGGGTTCACCTTTACTTACCCACTCGGTACCAGGAGGCATGGGAGGTGATGGAGGCAAGGGTGGGACTGCAAAGTTCGAAGACCAATGTACAGGAAGCTTCTGCAAGCGCTCCTTAAAAAAGAGTCTTTCTCTGAGTCTGGAGTCAATGAGGATGGCAAATGTGATCAACTTCCCCAGCTCAGTGTGTATATCTCGGGCTGCTATCTCTTCCTTGATGGTATCCGAGAGGCCATGGGAAAAAGCAGCCATGAGGGCCTCATTGTTCCAAGCAACTTCTGCTGCCAGAGTACGGAATTCAATGGCGTAATCGGCAACAGTTCTCGTACTCTGTTTGAAGGACATGAGTCACTTGGCAGCAGAAGCGGAGCAAAACCTACTTTGCTTCTGTTCATGGGAAACGCCTGGGACAACATCTCGAAGTATATCTTAACCTGGTTGAGAAACCCTCTGCATTGGACTGGATCGCCCCAAATCGATGGGGAAGCAGAGCGGAACCAGATATACCTCTTATAGACAGTGCGGAGATGTGCCAGCCGGCGAGCGAGAGACTGCAGCACCAGTAAGCGGTTTGGGACCATACAGGTAACTTAGAATCCCTAAGGTTATTCACATGCGTGGTTGACCGGACTTAATTGTGAGGTCACACGCTCTGAGGTGAGCTGGCCATTGCCTGAGGTTGGGGAGCACCTGAGTTTGGACACCGCAACACGTTGATTTCACGTTTTTATGGAGTCACCATTATATATCTAACAAGGACTATATATCTATTATGTTGAATTGACCCTCGTTTGATCAAGACATTACTGTTTTATGCACTATAGCACTTTTTGATTCATGTTTGTGGCACCATATATATATTCTTTAAGAGTTTGTTTTATATTTTTATTTTGTCTGTGGAGTGTGATGCACATCACTGATTATATTATCACAGCAATGAAGGACTTTATATACATTTTTTTGCTATATATATTTTTTATAATTTTATCACGTTCTTTATAGATATTTTTTAGTTTTGATACTGCAATGTTAGCACTTTAAATTCAGGAGAACATCAGGAGATAGTGCAGCATAGTAATTTTTTATTTATATTGTCTTCACACGGTTTTATGAGAAGTGATTAGTGCTAGCAGCTGTCGATTATCACTAGGCACTAAATAATTTTAGTCATTATTTTTAATAGGTAGCTTGCAAGATCCTCATACTTTGTTTCAAAATATAGCCAAAGTTCGGTAACCGTAACGGATAGTCAGCCAAGCCGGAAAGTTAGGGATCAGTGTAGTGGAAGCAGGATCTGGAGCCAGAAGGGATGTCAGCCAAGCAAGTCTTTAACAGGAACGCAAGAGATAGTCTCTGTGATGTTGACCAAGGCGAAGGCAGAAGGAAGGGCTGAGCCCAGCCCTGACAAGGAGATTAGTCAGAGGGAAGGTGAATGGGCATATATAGAAGAGAAGAAGAATAACCAGGGAGGGGAATGTACATGGATAAAAGTGGAGGAGACTGGCCAGAGGGAAGGAGAGTGGACATTAACAGAAGAGAAGAAGAATAACCACGGAGATGAACGTACATGGATGAAAGTGGAGGAGACTGAAACAAACAGAAAAGAAGGAGGGCGCACCAACCTAGTGCATTACCACTAATAAACTTTAATGCAGCATAAAAACAGCAGAAATAATACTCACAAACGAGCTTGTAAAACCAGCTTTAAAAAGGGCGCAACAGCGCTGTTTCAGTAAATCGACACACCAGGACCTATTGCCAAGAGGGTCAAACCGGTGCAAATGGCTAACGCGTTTCGGGGGAGCACCCCTTTCTTCAGAGCCTAAGCGGGCAATGGTTGGTCTCTCAAACTTCTCTCACTATAAATGTGCCTGTATCTGCCACACCCAATTGGTGGCGACGCCCCCCCTCCTCCAAAGACTTGAACAACACCCACCCATTTGGGCTAGCCCTCCCTGGGCCTATCCCTCTGAGTGCGATCTCTATTTGAGCCAGATAGTAGAAAACAATAATCAATAATCAATGTTGCCTGCTAAATAATGAGCCAAAGGATCTATAGTGCTATCAGCATGGACCAGTGGAGGAGACTGACCAGAGGGAAGGAGAGTGGGCATAAATAGAAGATTAGAAGCATAACCAGGGAGGGGAGCATTCATGGTTGAAAGTGTAGGAGACTGGTCAGAGGGACGGAGAATGTGCATAAATAAAAGAGCCCAGCCCTGACAAGGAGATTTGTCAGAGGGAAGGTGAATGGGCATAAATAAAAGAGGAGAAGAATAACCATGGAGGGGAGCGTTTATGGATGAAAGTGGAGGAGACTGGTCAGAGGGAAGGAGAGTGGGCATAAATAGAAGAGGAAAAGATTAACCAAGGAGGGAAGCTTTCATGGATGAAAATGGAGGATACTGGAAAGAGGGAAGGGGAGAGGACATAAATAGAAGAGAAGAAGAATACCCAGGGAGTGGAGCGTTCATGGATGAAAGTGGAGGAGACTGATCAGTGGGAAGGGAAGTGGGCACAGGCAGAAGAGAAGAATGACCAATTCCAACCATAACTGAAAGTGGAAAAGAATGATTACAGGGAGAAACAGAAATCAAACCAAAGGAGATTAATAACAAAATGGAGGAGAACAGACATGGATGGAAGTGGAAGAAAATAATAAAAGTGGAGAGGAGACATAAAGAAAAGTGGACAAGATGGCTACAGCAGGAATATGAGTACACTGTACACAGTATAATGTGAGAGTTTAGACTCAAATGTAGAGCTTCAAGGATTCAGCTCGCTATCTTTGCACCTAAGGGCTGGCTCAGGTGTGTTCCGCTCCTAATCCAAAAAAAAAACTGCTTGTAGACAGGTGCAGTTTACCCTTCCTTCTGTAGGAGGCACTGTGTTGGTGGCCACTGTACAGAGGGAGTGGAGGATGAGAGGAACATTTTTCCTCTGCAGACTCCATAGGTGTCAACATGGGAGCAGTGGTTCGATTGGAAACTGCAACACTGGGTGACCTACCTCGATGGCCATCATTAGTGTGAGCAATACTAATAAATAGTAGTGCCCTGCTGTATTTGGCCCACATTTGCGAGTAGCTAGATTAGGGAAAGGACAGTGAATAAGCCTTAGGGTAAAGTTACTGTTCGAGGAGGGATAGATTAGGGACACCGCTGTCTGCTCTGCTATCCTCTGGTCTTCAGTGCAGTGAACCCTTGCACCGCCACTCTGCCTTTCAGCCACTCCCTACTCAGATGCCGCTCTGGTAATGTAGGATATACCAAAGTGACAATCCTTATGCTGGAATTCTTCCAAGGTACTGCCAATATTGCTGAGTACACTACTACTAGTCTTTTCGTACTTGTGTTGCCAGTGTCACTGTGTTTGCTGATGCCACACTGTTTTGAACTGTTCTGTCAAATGTTTTGTCACAGTTGCTAGTGCTTGCGATTGACTGATGTAAATTCACTTGATATCAATTTCCCTGCAATTTACAAAATAATAATTGTGCAAACTCCCATCCCTCCCTTGGTCGGGAGGAGCCAAAGCCCGTGATGTTACGTAGTCACTACCAGTGTCAGCTTGGTGAGCTGATTATTTTAAGCGCATGTTATCCAGATTCTCTTGTGAGTGTTTTTAATCCTGATTGGCTTACAAAAAAATTGGAAAACAGAGAGCTCTATGGTTTTTCCGCTTTGTTTTATGGTGTACCCTGCTGAGGACTGAGGAGTGAGGAGGTAAAGGCAGCGGTTATACCCCTGGATGAGAAGAAAAAGAGTCCTTGCTGCACATCCTTTAAGAGGAATCGGTCTAAGGCGTACTTGACTCTGAAGTGGGGTCAGATACCTGAGGTGAGGAGGTATTACACCAGAAGGTGGTTGGTCACTGGAAGCACTGTGACGGCTTATCAACTGTTGCTATATTTTACATCGGATTTTATTACTATATGGGACTTTTTAGATATCTGCTGAATATTGTTCACATTAATATATAGTGTTTTTAATCACGAGTCCTGAGGGCCATTATTTCATTAATGAATATTTGTCAAACGCATGTGAAAATGTGGTACACCTGAATGGTGCACCAGTTACTAAATTCTATTTTGTCTTTTATATATTCACATACCTGTTGCGCTGCAGTTATTTTATATATTTTTTTATTATTGAATACATTTTTATTGATTTTCAAATAAAACAGCAGGGGATACAGAAAAAGAAAAAAGTGCACAATGCAAAGGTGACTTATCGACTGTACCATAGAGATAATGCCGCCATCGTCAGGGGGAATGCTCAGCCATGTCATGGAATATAGCATTATATCCCCATAGCAGAGCTTGAAGGTCCACCAGTGCCATGTCTTGTTCTATGATCGTAGAGGGAGACCAATACCTCAATTTAATTTATGGGAGCACAGTATTTTATACTTAAGTCTGGAGGGGTGGTGTTGCCAAATGAATTTGATCGCTAGTGAGCGGAGTGTGTGAAAAAAGGCTCCCGGGAGAGTGATAGGGAGGGCTTGCGATAATGTTTGAAAATAATTTAAGGTCGACATTCAGCAGTGATATGGGCCTATAATTGCCACAACTTGTGTGGTCCCTCCCTGGTTTGGGGATCACTACTATAAGTATAGTACGGGTGTCTCCCTTTATCTCTAGCGGCTAGTGATTGTTTTGTTAAAAGGCGCAGGAAGTCAAAGGCGCAGGGGGGGCTATAATCTAGCAGGGATTGTGACAGGAAGATATAATCTATAGTAATTGCCTACGTTTCTTCGGAGTATAAAATCTTCGGCAATTAAGCGAGAAGATCTTTAACGCTAGGGTGGACGCCATGGGACACGAGGTATGGAGCAGCAGTCAAGGAGAGAATGAAGAACACCACGGGACAACATAACAGTATATAGTAAACTCAAGGGAAAGGGAGGGGAAGGGAGGGGAGAGAAAACGGAGGAAAGAGGTTAGGAAGAAAAGAAGAGGTTAATACGAAAAATTGTGTAAACCAGGATGGCAACACAAGTAAGGGAGTCGCTGAAAACTCTAATAACATAATATTCTGGAGTGAGCAAAACAATGAGTACAGTATAATATGCTATGACAGTGTGGTATTGAAAGTTTTGCTCATATATGAGAGGGAACTACTCCCTCTAGTGACCATAAGGAATAATAAAAATGTACACTATAGCACAAGTCTAAAAGAAACACTTAATACAGAGTCAATGAAGGCTCTGAAAACCCTAACGTTGGGAACGTGGCAAAAACTCACAAGGGGCTACAGTCTATATGTGAAATAATTAAACACAAAAAAATAGTCACAGGTGGTGTCGGCTGACCCCCCAGGGGCCCAATTTATATATTTTTTTTAGCATATGTGTACTCCCCTATCTGCTGCCTTTGCAGTATAAGGGGGAGCCGTTGGGGGGAGGGGAGATCAAAAATACTTAGCCATGTGGGTTTTTTTGTGTAAACAAGGCCTTACTGGTTGGATCACCAGGTGAAAAAAATAATAAAAAGCCCAAAAAGAAAAACGAACGCACCCACCATATTTAAGAATTTGTAAGCTGCCATATAAAAAACACATTTTTTGGGGTTTATTAGTGCTTTAATTGTTTGGTAAATGTTTTTCTATGGTATCAAAAACTGTATGTTTATTTGAACAGTGTATAGTACGAGAGGGCAGCAAATGCTTAAATAAAGGTGTACCTGTACCAAAAGTACACATTAGGTCAAAATGCAATCATGAAAACAAAATAATATATTGCATAATTATATATTTAAACAAATTTCACTAGAATTTAAAAAAATAGTCCTCCAAAACATATTCAAAAACATTCTACACAAAAAAGTATAAAAAAAAATAATTTTCTAATAAACATTGTCATATAATTGATTCCAAAGAAAAACAATGCTGAAGTTTGTAACTTTGGTGGCGACTTAACCTTTTCCCACCCAGGCCAATTCTGACATTTCTCTCCTACATGTAAAAAAGAATTACTCAGAACCCCCAAACATTATATTTTTAAGCAGAGGCTCTAGAGAAAAAAAATGTTGGGTGTTGCCTCACTCATTCTCCCAGATGGAAAAAAGCAGATGTTGTACAAGGCATATGGTGAAGAACCCAATATATACCGCTGTGATGGACTGCTGGCACAATGTGGAGAGGCCAGGGATGTATATTGCAAGCAAAGGTGCAAAAAAGCCAGGGATTTATTAGGCAGCCAAAGATGCCTTAAGGCCAGGGCAATCTTTAACGCGTAGCAAAAGGGGCATCTGCCCTGTCATTGTTGGGGGGCCCCACGCTGCCTGCCCCTTGAGCCCCCCCGTTGCCCGTCGGAGTTCGGTCACCTCTGGTGCTGGTCGCATGCTAACTGTTCGCCTACTGTAAGGATCAGCCGAACACCCCCCCTCTGGTTCAGTTTGCACCAGAACTTGCGAACAGGCAAAAAATTCAGAGGACACACTAACACCATTAAAGTCTATGGGACATGAACATGAAAAATCAAAAGTGCTAATTTTGAAGGCTTATATGCAAGTTATTGTCATAAAAAGCATTTGGGGACCCTGCCGCAGGGGACATGTATCAAAGCAAAAAATAGTTTTAAAAACTGAAGTTTTTTCTGGAGCAGTGATTTTAATAATGCTTAAAGTGAAACAATAAAAATGAATTATTCCTTTAAATATTGTGGCTGGGGGGTGTCTATAGTATGCCTGTAAAGTGGCGCAGTTTTCCCATGTTTAGAACAGAACCACAGCAAAATTACATTTCTAAAGGAAAAAAAGACATTTAAAACTGATCGCGGCTGTAATGGATTGTTGGGTATCGGCAATATAGATAGAACTCATTGAAAAAAACGGCATAGGTTTCCCCCCCCCAGTCCATTACCAGGCCCTTAAGGTCTGGTATGAATATTAAGGAGAATCCTGAACCAAAAATTTAAAAAAAATTGCGTGGGGGTCCCCCCAAAATCCATACCAGGCCCTTCAGGTCTGGTATGGATATTAAAGGGAACCCTGCCCCAAATTTAAAAAAAATGGCATATTAGTCCCCCCAAAATCCATACCAGACCCTTACCTGAGCACGCAACCTGGCAGGCCGCAGGAAAAGAGGGGGGATGAGAGAGCGCTGTTATACAGCTGAGGGCGGGGCCACCTGGTGACGTAAACGGGTGACCCCGTCCCCCTCTGACGCCACATGACATCAGAGGAAGGCGAGGTCGCCTATTTACGTCACCGAGTGGCCCCTCGGCTGCTCAGATCCCTTAGGTATACACTGATCTCTATGAGAGCAGAGGAGGGGAATCTGCACAGAGGAAGCTGCACTCTGTATCTAGCACACTCCTGCACTTTGCACCTAGTGCACCCCTGCACTCTGCACCTAGGGCACCACTGCACTCTGCACTTAGCACACCACTGCACTCTGCACCTAGCACATCCCTATACTCTGCATATGGCACACCCCTGAAAATAGCGCACCCATACACTCTGCACATAGCTCTCTTCTGCACCCTGTACATAGCACACCCCTAAACCCTGCACGCAGCGCACCCCTAAACCCTGCATGTAGTGCACCCTTCAATTCTGCACTCTGCATGTAGCGCACCCCTCAATCCTGCACTCTGTACATAGTGCACCCCTGCACTCTGTACCTAGTGTACTCCTGAACCCTGCACTCTGTATGTAGTGCACCTTTCAACTATGCACTCTTTATGTAGTGTGCCCCTAAACCTTGCACTCTGCACATAGGGCACCCCCCAATGTTAGTGCAGTTTGGCCACACCCACAATTTTATAAAATGGTAATGATGTACAGTAACCTCTAGCAACCAATCAGTGAGCAATAATGACGTGCATTAACTTCTAGCAACCAACCAGCAAGCAGAAATTATGTGCTGTAACCTTTAGCAACAAATCAGCAAGCAGAAATGATGTGCTGTAACCTCTAGCAACCAATCAGTGAGCGGTAATGATGTGTTGTAACCTCTAGCAACCAGTCAGTAAGAGTTAACGATATGCTGTAACCTCTGGCAACCAATCACTGCCTGATCTTCTGCAGTAAACTCATTATGAGTCTAGCTGCTAATTATTGTATGTCTCAGAGCGGGGGGGTCCAAGAAAATGTTTGCCCAGGATCCAATCAATATTAAAGATGGCCCACGACATAGGTGTAATTTTTAGCCTTTTAAACTTATTGCCCATGGGAATATACTTTGCAAGGAGTTTACATACAGTCACTTTGAAGAATTCACATTTCTGTTCTTTGTTCATTGATGCCAATATTCCCTCCCAGTCTAAGCCCTGGAGAGCAGCCCTCATTCTTGGAAAATTTGCTCTCTTATAGTTAAGTGTTTTTATCTTTCCCGTATATGTTTGTTGCTTACAGCTAACATTAAATGAAATCATGTTATGATCACTGCTACCCAGATGTTCATTCATATGAATATTGTTTATAAGCTTTGCATGGTTTCAGATTACCAGGTCCAGCAGAGCGTCATTTCTAGTCAGGGCCTCAATGTCATGTGAGTCCAGGTCAACAAAGCTATGTGATATGTGTTTTAAAACTGGGGCGTCACACCATTGTTTGTGTAATTTAAGGTGTTTGCAAGTTTGTGTATACCTGGATTTTTGCTATACTTGAATTTTCTTCTAATGGATTCCTTAAATTGAAATGTGAAACCTCCTTGAGACCTAAAGTACAGTATGTAATGGTCAGGTCCAGGAAGACTGACCTCTAGGCACTGCTACTACAGTGATCTCCACTAGCTTCTAAGTCATGTGTTGAGTGGTTGCCCTGCTGCTTAGTGACCATAGGAGTTCACTCGCTTGGGAAGGGCACCATTCAGAGAACATTTTGCTTTGCATTGATTGAGAAAATGCATTCTCTGATTGGATGAGGTGGAGAGGTGGGGCGGTGATGTCACAATCTCAACCGCATCCAATCAGAGAATGCTATGCATTCACTGAGAAAATTAAAAGTGTTATCTGAATCTCTCCCCCCCAAGCAATCTGTATTTACCAAGCAGCAGGGCAACCATTCAGCGCAGTAAACAGAGGCTAGCAGCCATCACTGTAGTTGTGGCAAGTACCACATTGATTTCCAGCTTCAATGGAGATCTCACAAGTATGAAACATACATACGGTTGTGCTCATAAGTTTACATACCCGGGCAGAATTTATGATTTCTTGGCCATTTTTCAGAGAATATGAATAACACAAAAACTTTTCTTTCACTCATGGTTAGTGTTTGGCTGAAGCCATTTATTATCAATCAACTGTGTTTACTCTTTTTAAATCATAATGACAACAGAAACTACCCAAATGACCCTGATCAAAAGTTTACATACCCTGGTGATTTTGGCCTGATAACATGCACACAAATTGACACAAAGTGGTTTGAATGGCTATTAAAGGTAACCATCCCCACCTGTGATCTGTTTGCTTGTAATTAGTGTGTGTATAAAAGGTAAATGAGTTTCTGGGCTCCTGGCAGACCCTTGCATCTTTCATCCAGTGCGCACTAACGTTTCTGGATTCTGAGTCGTGGGGAAAGCAAAAGAATTCCTGAACAATACAAATATAAATACTGCGCTGTCAAAAAAAGAAAAGAAAAGTAAAAGCAGCTAACATTAACAAGTGATCTCACTTCCGGTTCCGGCGCCACATGAGGAGGAGGTAAGCGGCTCCAGCTCCCGCACAGCTCCTCACAAAACCGGCATATAAGCCTGTCACAGCACCGGGGAAACCCCCATCGCCTCCGATCCATCCCAGGCAGGTATGGATCGCTTTGTGGAGCGATCTTACGCTTGGGCGCTGTCCTCGCCCCCCTCCACAGCTCCGCCGGCGGGAGACACAGCGGACGAAACAGCTAAGATGGCGGCCGCTCCGGACTTAACAGAGCGGCCTCAGCAGCAGCCACAGCCTCTCCCTGCCCCAGCTGTGACAGAATCCGACCCCGCATCCCCTGCCAACATTGCCCAGGCGGTAGTTCAACTACTGGGGCCATCCCTTACAGCCACTGTGGACGCAGCGGTACACAGGGGGCTTGAACAGCTGCACATAGAACTCCAGGCCCAGGCCCAGCGCATCTCCCAGACGGAGGAAAGAATCTCAATATTAGAAGATGACTGCACTGCTTCATCTGCAGCACTTGCACGCATAAATGCTTCCCACAGAGACATATGGGACAAATTAGACGATTTGGAAAATCGCTCAAGAAGAAACAATCTGCGTATCATTGGTCTGCCAGAGTCGATCCCAGCTTCCCACCTTACAAACATTTGTGCAAAAACCATCCCAGAACAACTTGGCCTCCGCATACCGTGTACGGTTGAACGAGCACACCGCATGGGCCAATATTCTGACACACGTGCTAAACCCCGGCATGTGATAGTGAAATACTTAAACTACGCCGACAAAAACGCCATAATGCAAAAATTTCGTCGCACACGCTCCCTGGTGGTGGATGGCGCGAAACTGCTACTCTTCGCGGACTATTCCATAGAGGTAATGAAACAACGCAAGGCATTCTCCTCGGTATGCTCCACTCTGCACCACAATCAGATCCGATTCTCCCTAGCCTATCCAGCTGTCCTTCGCGTTCAAACATCTGAAGGGGAGCAACTCACCTTCCATACACCAGAAGAGGCGGAGACCTACCTAACTAACAGAAGCTCCGAAATGGAACACAGTGCCGCAGCAGAGGGGTCACCATCGTCATCTTCACAGCATACCTATGGACCCCCTAAGCACCCCCGAAGCCCAACCAAACCTCCATATAAGCGCAGCCGCTTCACCAACCAGGAAGACCGTTCCGGGAATCGTTGAAGGAACTGATGGTGGACTCCACATCACCACCCTTTTGGCATCGCCACCTTAGGACGGGAAGTATCAACCCATCTTATATTTTTTTCCTATAAAAATCTTTATCATTAAGATGAAGATGTTTTTTTCTTTTTTTTTTGAGGATTTTATAAACTCCCGTACATGCTCCCTATAGAGCACTACCCCTTCCAGCCTGTAGCTAAAGTTACACAGTTAAGAATTATAACGTTATAATGTTATAGTCATGTTAATCAATGACTGCCATAACCCCCCACTACCTGGGAAACCTTCCTTTACAAAGTCACTTGAAATGTTATGTTTGTTTGTATTTTTTATTTTCCGGTTACTTAAGCCTAATTTTAAGTGGAGGGCTCTCCCCTATGTTCAGTATACCTCGCCATTGATTACTTTACGCCTGCACTACCTCCTCAGGAGATCCCCCCCCAGACCACTCCCCCTTCCTATCCTACACCCCCTCCCCCTCCCTATTCCCCTTTCCTCTCCCTCACCCTCCCTATCCCCACCCCCCGTTGCTACAGCCCTGCCCCTAGCTGAGGAGCTGGCAATCAATGGGAGCTACGCTGGCTAGATAGGTGAGACCTCATGTGGAAAAAAGAGAAGTCCACAACTCGAGATTTGTATTTCCTTACACGATATACTGCCTTACTAATGTTTGCATATTATTGTTGCTTAGAGAAGTTTAAGTTCATGTTTGCCAACCTAATTCCTATGTCTTCAGGGGTTCCGGGGCGCTTTGGTGGCTCCCAGGAGGTAGATAATACATCCACTCAAGGGCTTCTATGCAAGCTCCTAAACCAAAACACTTTCAAATGCCAAATATGTCACAATCTGCACCAGGGAGTCACCTAAAGTTTGTCTCATGGAATGTTAAGGGATTGCGCTCCCCCAACAAACGTATGTCCATTCTCAGACACCTGCGGCGTCTCCGGGCAGATGTGGCTCTACTTCAGGAGACACATCTGGCTGCAGACGATTTACAACGTCTACGTAGATTGTGGGTGGGCTCTGTCTATGGCTCACCAGCAGTGGGGCGTAAAGCAGGGGTTGCTATCCTCCTGCATAAAAATCTACAACACAAAGTCAGAGACATCAAGGTTGACTCAGAGGGAAGAAAAATGACTCTACATCTGACAATAGATGACAAATACATAGCACTTACTAACATTTATGCTCCCAACTCTCCTGACACCTCCTTCTTCCAGGACTTAGTGAAATGGGTGCTAACTACACCAGAGACGCTACACCTATTGGGTGGGGACTTCAATTCAGTCATGTCCCCCTTGGCTGATCGCTCGGGCCCCCCTACACACAGAACACACACCCGTACTTCCTCATCATGTACAACCACCCTATTGGCACAAGCCATTGCCTCCATACAATTCGAGGATGTATGGCGCCTAATGCACCCAACGGAACGGGAATACTCCTTTTTCTCGCCCCCGCACAACACGTTTTCACGTATAGACTATTTTTTTGCCTCCCCATCCCTGAGCTCCATAATCAGTGCACCAGACATACAAGACGCAGTGATCTCAGACCACAGCCCAATCGTGATTCATCTCACCCAAACAGCTCGCTCATCTCCCTCCCCTACTTGGCGCTTCCCCTCCTATTTAAGTGACAATGAGGACTTTAAACATACATTATATTGCGCATGGGAGGAATACATCTCCACTAATGGAGCACACATTACGGACCCTAACCTGTTCTGGGAAGCAGGCAAGGCCTTCTTAAGAGGTAAAATAATTTCGTACACAACCCAGTTTAAAAAGAAAGCCAAGCAACAGTATAGTAAATCAAGCGAAGCCCTACGACTGGCTCATGAGCAGCTCACATTAAATCGTACCATAGAAAACATACAAAAATGGAGACAGGCCAAAAGCACCTTTGACCTGTGGGCAGAACAACATGAAGCGGCCAAAACATCTTACTCCCAATTACATTTTCATAGATTTGGAAACAAGGCTGGTAGGCTTCTGCCCAAGATGTGCTCAGGCCCCAGACATCCCACCCGTATCTCAGCTCTCAGAGCTAAGACAGGGTCTTTGACCACCTCCCCAGCTGAAATCAGCAACCTACTCGTGGAATACTATACCAATCTATACAAAGCTGACCCGACTGACTTACCTACCACTGACTTACTGCTCGACAAAATACGCTTACCCAAACTCCACCACACACAATTAGAGACGATTAATGCCCCCATCACTGTCGATGATATTCGGTTCACGATCAAAAACATGGCTTCGGCCAAAGCCCCGGGACCCGACGGCTATACCGCTGAATTTTATAAAATGACTAGAGAATTCATCCCTGATACCTTAAAACATGTCTACGCAGCTATGTGGGACGGAGGGCCCTATCTTCCTACGGGAACACAGGCCCACATCAAATTAATCTCTAAAAAAGGGAAAGACCCCCTATTACCGGGCTCATACCGACCAATTTCATTAATAAATGTTGATGTCAAAATCTTGTCCAAAATAATTGCGTCACGGCTAGCTCCCTTACTTCCATCTCTATTGCACCCAGCTCAATCTGGCTTTGTTTCAGGCAGATCGGCCACCCTAAACATCCGTAAAGTTTTAATGGCTCTAGAATACGCCAAAACTCACCCTAACCAAGACATTGCCATCATGTCATTAGACGCGGAAAAGGCCTTCGACAACATCAGTTTCTCTTGGCTCTTTAGAGTGATGACACAATTTGGATTCTCAGGACCGATTATGCGATTCTTGCTTCAAATGTATGCATCCCCCACCGCACGTCTTGTCACCCCTGATTTCATTTCGGACACGATTCCATTAACAAAAGGAACGAGACAGGGGTGCCCCCTGTCTCCACCCCTGTTCAATCTAGCAATCGAACCCCTGTCCAGAATACTAAATTCGGCTGATGGAATCAGTGGCATCACTCTGGGGAACCACACTCTTCGTTCGGCACTATTCGCAGACGACATACTGCTATTCTCCACCGACCCTATCAGAGACTTTGACAGACTCAAACGACTTTTTTCAGACTTTAGACTCTGCTCGGGATTCAGAATCAATTTTGACAAGAGTGAGATCCTACCATTACACCCCCATCTCTCCAGTAAATGGAAACACCTATCCCCCTTGACCATAGCTAACCAACATATTACATACCTGGGCATTAAAATAGGACGTGAGCCATCCTCCTTATATTCTTTGAACTACCCCCCTTTGATAACTAAAATTGTAAAGGAGTTGGAGGCTTGGGGGTCCCTACCTCTCTCGCTCTTTGGGAGATGCCATTTATTCAAAATGGTGTCCTTTGCGCGCCTACTCTACCCAATGCAGACCATACCTCTCCTAATTAAACATTCTGACATTCAAAAAATCCAGAGGGCCCTAACTACCTTTATATGGTCTCACAAAAAACCTCGCATAGCGCTACAGAAATTATGTCTCCCGAAGGGCGAGGGTGGGGCGGGACTGCCCAATATGCGTTTTTACAACCTGGTATGTTTACTTAGACAGGGCTTAGACTGGCTAACTGGTGGTTCTAGGTACTCTAACCTATACTTGGAGGAGGCTATGGTACACCCATATACCCTCTCGGCCATCCTTCATTCTAACCCCAATACATTACCCCCCCACCTCAAAACAAGTGTAATAATTAAAGATACGGTTATTGCATGGAGAGAAATCAGAAAATTGCTTAAAGTTCCATCCAGCATCTCCAAATACCTCAAAATACAAGGCAACCCTATGTTCCTTCCATCTCTCATCCATAAAGCTTTTGGCCAATGGAAACTTAAAGGCCTCACAGATGTCTCCTCCTGTTACCTCAACAAGCCAGGCAAATTCAAACCATTTCATACCCTAATGCGGGAATATTCCCTACCACCAACGCATGCTTTCTTTTATCACCAACTCATCAATTATCTCAAATCATGTTCTGGTCCTCATACCAACCCACTTGAAACATCCTGCATTGATACTCTCATCAAAAGTAATAACTACTCTATCTCCAATATTTACTCCTATCTTATACAACATCAAACACGGAAGTATGCCCTCAAACCCTTTCAAAAGTGGGCGCACGTCTTGGGTGACGAATCTCTCCCAGAAAAAATCCTTGAGGGGTACAAGACAGTCCGCAACCTTACTTCTTCTGAATCTTGGAGGGAAACGCAATTCAAGATCATTCACAGAGCTTATTTCCCCTTCCGCTACAACAAGAAAGACCCCACTCAAGCTCAATGTTCCTGGTGTAACATGCCTCGCCCCACGTTACTACATAGACTCTGGGACTGCAACAAGATCGATGCTTACTGGACTAAGGTGATCAACTACATCAACGAGGTCCACAAACTTCAGTGCACAAAGGACCGCCTACTATGCCTGTTCAGCATACCCCCTTCACCCTCATCACCAACGAGGGTCTCACAAAATATTCCACACTGGGCTCACCTGTGTCTTCTAGTGGCCCGCAGGACTATCATGTCTCACTGGATATCAGCTACTCCTCCTTCCCTAACAACGTTCAAAACAGCTCTAGCA